>JAJHZJ010000382.1:7476232-8676232 GCA_023548195.1 Bettongia penicillata ogilbyi | reverse complement strand
CTACCAAGGGGATTTCACTCTTACCAGTCTCTAGCGTTGCAAGCCTTGAGAATCAAGAATACATATTGAGGGCTGGCTCCTTGTATGTTTGCAGTTTTCGGGAGATCCTCTATCTACTATTCCTAAGTCTGAGACCCAAGTGTCTTAACTTCTCTCAAGAAGTCCTTATTCATACTGTTATAAAGTGTAGCGTTCTCTCAGTCAAATCAAGCATCAATTCTCCCACAAGTAGGCAGCACAGCACTCAAAATGGTCCTTCAGGATAATACTGGTATTAACATACAAAAGCAAAGAGAGTCCCTGTTCTCAAGGAGCTAACATTCTACTAAGCAGGAGATAACACACATACGACAGTTGTGTCAAGGGAAGGTGCCCTTGTGGTCAGAAAAGTTGCAAGAGAGGGTGAGTGAGACTATAGGGGATCCGATTAATATACTTTTTTCCAGAGTTGATTTGATCATGATTCCTAATTGGAAGTGCATGGACAAATATGTTGTCAGCAGCATAGTTAGCCAGGTTAGGCTATGAAGCAGATGGCAGAAAGGAAGAAATGAAGTAAAGCATGCCTGGGGCTCCCTGAAATTGTGGGGCAAGGGAGGCAGTCAAGACAGTGGAGCCCAGGATGGAATATATTTTTGAAAGAAAAAAATGTATATCTACATGGAAAGCAGCAACAACATTGATTATAGGCCTCACTTAGACTTTATATGTTAGCATTGGGGGATTGGAAGAGGAAGAACTGCCTTCAGACCAATATTGTAGTTAAGGCCTGGTCTTGTTGGGTGAACACAACATGAAGAAGTGTAATGTTGTTTTTAAAAATGTAATGGTCATCATAAAGAACCAAATATATGGCTTCTCAAAGTCCTCCCAGTTCTGAAGGCGAAAATTATAGTATAATGTAGTAGAAAAAGCACTGGACTGTAATCAGAAGACTTATGAATTTATTGTATAACCTTGTGGTGTCTCAATTTTTCTGGGCTTTAGTTTTCTTATCCATGAAATAATAATCCACTTTGGAGGATTGTTGTGGGGGATCAAATGAGATATATGAAGGTATGACTTAGTATTTGAATGTGCTTTTAACATTTTACAATGTTACAATAAACAAAAATGCATGCTATTATTATTTCACTTCTCCTTTAAGAAAGCATTATAGTTCCTAATCCAATAAAAATTTCTGAAAGCATTTTCATATGTTCAGGTTAAACCAATATTAATTAATTTAATTTTATATTATTATTTCTAATTACATATTCTTGTACTAGACTAGATTCAGTTCCATTCAGCAAACATTTATTAAATACCTATTACAAGCAAAGCACTGTCATTGCTGAATTTAACCACACTAATCATTATGTTCCTGTCATTTTTTCCATGTTCCCCTCTTCCATCATTATTATAATAATTTTCATTTACATTATACTTTTGATGTTAAGGTACTTTTACATTTTTCTTTGTTTCATGGGTTGCCATGGCCAAAAAAAAAATTCTTTTCAACCCAAAAAAAGTCAGAGTAATATATAGTACAGGTATTACCATCTCCATTTGTATATGAGGAAATTGGCATTTGCAAAGTTCTAGGAAACTGGCTGTAAGCTTACCTTCCCAGGCTTATTAAGCAGTATTCTGTCAAACTGGCCTATTTGTTTATCCTCATATGTGACTTTCCATCTATTGGCTTCATGCTTTCTCACAAGTTATCCCCCGGGCTTGGAATACACTTTCTCATTACCTACTTCCTAGAATCCCTAGTCTTCGTCAAAGCTTAAGTGCTACATCCTACATGAAACTTATCCTAATCCATATAATTAATAAACTAGATGGCACAGTGGGCAGAGCACCTGACCAGGAGTCAGGAAAACCAATATTCCTGACTTCAAATCTGACCTCAGACACTTACTAGCTGTGTGACTCTGGGTAAGTCACTTAATCCTGTTGGCTTCAGTTTCCTCGTCTGTCAAATGAGCTGGAGAAGGAACTGGCAAACCACTCCAGTATCTGCCAAGAAAACCCTAAGAGGGGTTACAAAGTTTCAGATCCAACTGAAAAATAACAAGCAACAATGTTTATTGAACATCGACTATGTGCCAGCACTGTGCCAGGAGCTGAGAATAAAAAAACAATATCCTTGCCCTCAAAGATCTTAAATTCTATCAGGAAAGACAACATGTATACATATAAGTCTGCATGAGATATATACAAAAGAAATATAAAGTAATTTAGAGTGCATCACTTGCAACAAGGAGGGATAAGAAAAGACCTTGTTGCTTCAGATGGCATTTGGGATGGAGTTATGAAGGAAAGTAAGGAATCTAGGAGGGAAGGAAAGGACAGAGGACCTCCCAGTCATGGTGGACAACTCACATGGGGTACAAAGCCAGGAGATAGATTGTCATCTATGAGGAACAGCAAAGAGCCAGTTTGGCTAGACCGTATGATACGTGAAGGGGAGCATTGTGTAATAAGTCTGTAAAGGTTCATTGGAGTCAGGTTGTAAAAATTTTTAAATGCCAAATATACATGTGATCATCTCATTAGAGTTGACTTAATCTATATGCATGTTTGGTTATTGCCTAAATTGTACATCTGAACACCTATGAAAAATTGCCCGCAAAATACTTTGGAGGCATACAACAATGATCCTTGGGCCCATTGTTGAAGCAACTTCTAAGAGTTTCTTCCCTCCACTCTCCTCACTTCTCTTTTTATATGAACTAAGTGCCTTTGAATGAAGCCAGAGATGTCCTTGCTTTATATATGAGTGATCAGAGTTGGAACAGGGAGGGACTTTAGAGATTATCTAGTCCAACCCCATCATTTTTACAGATGGGGAAACTGAGGCCCAAAGAGCTTAAGTGACTTGTCCAGGATCATATAGGGCAACTCTAATAAGTTGGTGGAACCAGAGATCTGAACCTAGGTCCTCTGAATCTAAATCCAGAGATCCTTTCACTTTATTGTGCTACATTGTTGTATGGAGAATAATCTTATATTCCAGTATTCTAAAAGAACCAATGACCACTGTTATTATTAAGAAAAGAGATTACTTGGTGTCTTAAAAAAGAGCTGACCTAGGAGTCAGAAAGACCTGGGTTCAAATCCTGTTTCTGACATATATTGGCTACAAGACCCAGGCCAGTTCATTTAACTGATCAATGCCCCAGGCAATTCTCTAAGACCATAAACATCAGTCTTGATAGAAGGATTTGCTTCATCCTAGAGTTCCCTATGAAATTTCAGGTTCAGACCCTACCTCTATTATAAAAAGTTGGTATTTTAATATTTAGAATTTGTGTTTTTTAATTGAAAGTAGGCTGTCTTAGAATGTACTTTGGCATTCTGAAAAACAATCAGGTCTTATCTTCCATGATAATGGATTACCTGGGTTGCATGAACAAAGGTAATCCTCAAACTTCAGTCAAATAAACAGTTTTAATATCCTCCACCAATAATAATCTAGAATTAGAAGCCAGGGTTCCTAACTTCAAGTCTAGTATTCTTTTCACTCTATACCATGTGTCCTCTCACAATGCTTTTTAATTTTTTTCCTTTTGCCAGCTGAACTTTGAGAAGAGGTTTTAATTAGCACTAACATGACTCAAAGAAGTACAATAAAATGGAAAAGTCAGAGATCAGATGATTGGGTTATGTTAAGATCTAGAGTAGGGTGGCAGAGAAGACAGAGAGCCTTAGAATCATGAAAACCTAAGTTCAAATCCTTTGACACCCCCTGCTGTGTGACCCTGAGTAATTCACTTAACCATTCTATGCCTCATGAAACTATGACTAGAAATTGCAGAGTAGAGGTCAATCTGTATTGGTGGAGTTTCTTCACTGATATTTCCCTTCTATCTTTGGTCTCTAAATATTTCTGATTGTCCACCCTCCCTTGGGAAAAAGAAAGAAATTTGAGCGCACCCTCAATATTCACTTATTTATAAATTGTATTCATGTACAACTAAACTAATAAATCTATATATTTAAAAACTTACACAAAAATAAAAGCATAAAAGGATGAGATAAAGATGAAATAGTATTTGATCCGAGAATCAGGGGGGAGTCACTGGCTGTTACTGACCAGCAGAGTGATAAGGTCAGACCTGCACTTTAGGGAAAGTTGCTTTGGCAGCTGCCATGGTTAGGTTATAATTACCTAAGGGACCCTCACACAACTGAAAAGGGAGGAAGCTGGGAAGATACACAGCTGGGGGAAGGGATAAAGTGGGAAGTGTTGGAGTATTAGGTTGGGTGTGATTTGTGCTCAAATAAATACTACTAGTGTCTACCTTAATTGAAGATGACAGGAGACCTATCTTTGTTGTTGCTTAGCTTTCCCGTGGTGTCTGACCCTGCATGACCCCATCTGGGGTTTTCTCAGCAAAGATACTGGAGTGATTTGCCATTTCCTTCTCCAGTTCACTTGACAGATGAGGAAACCAAGGCAAACAGGGTTAAGTGACTTGCCCAGGGTCACACAGCTAATAAGTGTCTGAGGCCAGATTTGAATTCCGGAAGATGAATCCTCCTGACTCTAGGCCCAGGACTCTATCCATTGCATTACCTAGCTGCTCTATCTTCCTACTCTCCAACTGGTTGATTTCAGGCCTCGTAGGTCACTACCCTCCTCCAAAGCCTTCCATATTCCATTCTGGAGAACACCTTCTTATACCAATAAAATCATTGGTACAATCCAAATTCTAGACCAATTCCTAAATCATCTGGGAATCACATATAAACTATGAGTATAATAATACATTCAATACATTGTTATTATTTCAAAGAGAGAAGTAAATTCACCTTTTTTCTAAAGCATCAATTTGTAAGAACTCTATTGATATTGCAGTCCACCTATGCCTTCTCATCCCATGGGATTCATGCTCATATTCTCTCATATATCCCTGCAGAAGATTTTTTTTCAATATGTTCAAGATCTTTCTAAGTCCTTTAATATTTTGCAGATACTAGCATAGCATTGGAGAAAGAAATGGCAAAGCCCTCCGTTATCTTTACCAAGAAAACCTCAAATTGGGTCACGAAGAGTGGGATACCACCAAAACTACAGAACAATAACAAACGTGCAGCATTTGGCTGTTCCATCTTGTATCCACCACTAGTTCATGATAGATCTACATTCTTTTCTGGTCATTCATAGGTTCCTAGAGTTAGAACTGGAAGGGACCATATAGATCATTTAGTCCAAATTCCTCATATTTCAGATGAGGAAACTGAGATGCAGAGAAGTGATTTCTCCAAGGTCACACAGTTAACAGGTGCTAGATACTTGATCAGAACCCAGGTTCTGTCTCCAAATCCAGTGTTCTTTGCACTATGCCATGGTGCTCCCCCATGGAGTGTGTAGGGGAGCTCATACTCTATGTCACTTCTTTGCGTAAATCATTGCTGGTAACATGTCATCAACTGCTTGTGCCACCATGGCTCTCTCCATTCCCCTTTCAGTCACTGCCACTTTAATTCTTTAGAGATGCTTTAGAGATAGCATCATCAGAAATATATTGATGTTTAAAAGATGATATTTTGTGTCAGGGAGCAGCCTACACTATGAGATGTAATTGTTTTTAGACAAACCTCTGCTGAGCATGTGACATAATCTTCTCCTTAAATAGTCTTTTTGAAAGAAGTCATAGTATTTTTAAAATTACTAGATTTCATATAGGAAGAGTTTACTTTGGACCTGGTCCAAATGGGGTTATTCCTAGGACTGTGAGAAAGACCTTGTTGTAATTTTCAGGTATTCAAAGCAAATTAGAAAGAAAAGAGAATTGTTAAAGGATTTTTTGAATGTGCAGAAAAGATTAGAAGGAAGGCCATAAAGGTCACTGGTAAGCTGTACAGCTTTGAAAGTTATAAATTAAATTCAGGTAGCTCAGTGGATAGAATACCAGCCCTGTAGTCAAGAAGACCTGAATTCAAACCTAGTCATAGACACTTACTAGCTATATGACCTTGGACAAGTCACTTCACTCTTGTTTACTTCAGCTTCCTCATCTGTAAAGTATGGATAATAATAATAAAGCCTACTTCCCAGGGTGGTTGTGGGACTCAAACGAGACAATATTTGTAATGTGCTTAGCATAGTGCCAGGCACACATATAAATGTTTCTTATCATTATGTATTTTTAAAATCAAACTGTACTTAACAGAGATTTGTAGTTTCATGTGTAAGCCTCCTTTTCTATTGTACTATGTATATGAGAATGTATTTTTAGGGTTTATTAAGTTTAGATGTTATTTTTTTATTTAAATTTCAAAGCAAAATAATTAGTGGTTCAGTTCCTAGAATGTCTTGATGGTTTACTTAGTTTAGTGACAGAACATACATAGATGTGGTTCTGTTTTGAACTAACTGATCAAGTTATTGATTATTTTTTTGTTTCTTTAAAAATGACAAAAAGGCAGCACATTGAAGTTCATTTTTTAGAAAATGAAATCCGAGGTTCAGCAAATTCATGTAATTAGTTCCACTTTTTTCATCCATGCCTCAGTTTTGTTCAAATACCTAAGCGTAACCCTGTTTCATTTCATCTCTTGGACATGAGTTTTTAAGGCAGGTTCATTGTTGGGATTGTAAAGCAGTATTGAGTGCCAAAGGAAAGTGTTGGGTGGGAAGGAGGCAGGAGGGGAGGAAATATTAAAAGTTGAAACCCTGTTATTCCCTGAATGCAATGTGTGGGGTTCATAGATATTCTGAAGACTTGTATTTCAGTTCTAACAGTACAGTAAGTTTTATGTCTTTCTTTTTAGTACATAGAAACTTCTCATCCTACCTCAAACCTCCAAATATCTTTAATCCAACCCTTTATAGCTCTGTTTCATTTGTACTGTATATTTAGTATGCAAGCTACAATTTGGTGTTCCACTCCCATGACGCACTTTATATTAAATAGAGCATTACAAAGAAGTAATATCTAACAGTGTGTTTTCCTTTTGTCTAAGACCCTGTGACAAAGTGCGAAAATGAGACAGAGCAAAACAGAAATAACTCGATGCCCACATCATGTTGCGTCTGCTTGCTGGATATCAAAAGAGATTGGAGGCAGCATGAATATAGATCAAAGAAAGCGCAACTGCCTACATTAGTTTTCCTTTTTCTCATTAATTCAAAAATAACTCACTAACATTCTCACTGCAAAAGGGCAACACGGAAGTAAGGAAGCATCTTGGATTCTTCAAGATATTAAACAGAAAATGTTCACATTGCATCACAAAGTAAACAACAAAAGCCAGCTAACTTCTTTGTTAAAAGATGCTTAAAATACTTGCTCTGCTTTTGGACAATGCAGACGTGTATCCTGGAAGGACCTATTTTAATGGCTCCTAACCAGACCCTAAGTAGCCTTTTGGCAGAGTTTGACCTCAACACTTAGAGTCATGAACATTGTGGGTTCAGAGAGGTTTAGGAACTAAATAAGAAGTGTATCCATTTGTAAGATTTTTTTTAAAGAAATTATGCTGATTTAGCTGGTCTTTCCTGATTTTGTTTGGTGGAATCAACTTCCTATCATCAGTAGAAATGGTCTCTGTTTTGTGAAACCAGTTCGTGTGATTGTTGGCAGATAAGTTTCTCATAAAGTAATATATTAAAGGGATTTACTCTCACTGAAGTATGCATTCTCTTCATTCCTGGGCATAGTGGATCAATTATATTTGAAAATGCTACTAGAAATATATAATTATGTATGCAAATTATTCCTAGCCATTCCTTTCTTTAGTAAAAGAATGGTCTTGGTACCAGACATCATAGTGTGGTGGGAAAAAAGGCAACCCCTGGAATCTGAAAATCTGGAAAGTACTGGACTTGGAGTCTGGAGACCTGAATTTAAATCCCGCTAATTAGCTGTGTAACCATGGATAGGTCTCTTAACCTCTCTGTGTTCAAGTATTTCATAGGCTCATAGACCTAGACCTGGAGAGAAGCTTAGAGGTCATTTAGTCCAACTCCTTCGTTTTACAGATGAGGAAACTGAGAGCCAGGAAGATAGAATGCTTTAAGTTCACACAGTAAATGACAGTCAGGATTTGAATTTTGCTCCTGTTTCTCCAAGTGTAATGTTCTTCCCACCGACGTGCGTGTGTGTGTGTGTGTGTGTGTGTGTGTGTGTGTGGTGGTGGTGGTGGGGTGTTAGATTTAATCTAACTGGCACCAAGGAGCAAAAAAGTAATGGGTAAAAGTTGAAAAGTAGCAAATGTAGACTTGATGTCTACATTAGTGTGCCCACTTAGCACAGTGTCTGGCATGTTGTGTTCAGTCATTTTTCAGTTCCATCTTGACTCTTCATGACCCCATTTGGGGTTTTCTTGGCAGAGATACTGCAGTGGTTTGTTATTTCCTTCTCCAGCTCCATTTTACAGATGAAGAAATAGAAGCAGACAGGGTTAAGTAACTTGCAAAGTCTACTTAACAAATATTTAGTAACTGATTGACTAACTGATGTCGGGACCAACTTGCTAAGAGAACTACCATAGAAGTAGCTGTTTCAAAGTGTTGTAGCCTTAGGAGGGTGTAGGTTCTCCCTTACTCCCAGTCTTCAAGCAATTTGTTGGGTGTTATAACAGGGACTCCTTTTGGGGTTAGATTTGAACTAGATAGCTACTGGGATTCCTTCAGACTCTAAAATGTATTGACTCTGTCAACCAGAGTGGCCAGCCTCTAACCTATGAATGGCCCGAGTGGAACAGAGCAGGCTAGACACAGGAGAGTCAGAAATCAAACACAAGTTTAATGTCAAACTGAGGGTAAGGGCTCATAAGCAAGGAGGGATGCAGACACGTGCCCAGACCCTGCCAGCACAGTGAGCTGTAGGACTGATAGTGACAATGTGACAAGTTTGATTCCTAGCAGGGCTTCATGTTCATGTTGTAATTAGAGCAGGTGCTTATCTGAGCTCAGAGAACACCTGGCGCTGGTCAAAAGAATACAATAATTATATGAAACAGTTCTGGGGTTTTGCTGAGATCATTCAGAGGGTGAGCTAAAAGGATTGTTGTTATGCCAAGCTCAGGGCACAGCTTGCTTGCTGGGCCTTAGCTCTGGAAAACAGGATGTCTCCTAATATCTTGACAGCTCAGAGCCATAAATCTCATCATCTACAAAATGTGGGATGAATACCTAGACTAAGTTGGTAACTTTGCAAGATTGAGAAGGAAGTGCTTTGCAAACCTCAGGGGAATTTGAGTAGTTATCGTAATGATAGTTGTATTTATTATATCAATAGCATAGAATAATGGATAGAGGTTGGGCTTGGATTCAGGAAGACCTGGGTTCAAATATTATCTCTGACAGTTACTAGTTGTATAACCCTGGCAAATTACTTAACCTTTGTGAATTCCATGCCAAGTTCCTTGGCCTTCTCTAATAGCTAATATTAGCTAGGATTTATATAAAGCTTAGGACAGCTAGGTGGCACAGTGGATAGAGTGCAGGGTCTGAAATCAGGAAGATTCATCTCCCTGTGTTCAAATCCAACCTCAGACACTTAATAACTGTGACCTTGGGCAAGTCATTTGCCTGTTTGCCTAATGAACTAGAGAAGAAAATGACAAATCACTCCAGTATCTTTGCCAAGAAAATCCCAAATATGGTCATGGAGAGTAGGACATGACTGAAACAACTGAACAATAACAAATATAAGGTTTGCAAAGTATTTTGCAAATACTATCTTATTTTTTTATCTTCACAAAAGCCATGAGAAGAGTATGCAAGTATTACTTTTAGTGATGAGGAAACGGAAGCACAGAAGATTAAATTATTTACCCAGGGTCACACAGCTAGTAAATTACTGAGGAACAGATTTGAACTCCCAGGGCCAGCACCTCTGTCCATTGTGCCACCTAGTGCCTAAAAACAGCAAGGACGATGTTAAAATAGGATCCAGCTAATTAAGTCATCAGCAAAAACATTGATTTGAGCACCTATCATGTGCCAGGAACCTTTCTAAGAATTAAAATCAAGATTTTTCTTATATGTATCTACTACTTCATGAGCCCTGCCCATAACAGGCACTTAATAAATGCTTGTAGATTGATTAGAGCCTTTGGGATAATTATTTAACTTAGTGCTAAACTGAAAGGATGTACCCACCAGTCAAATAATATAAAGGCTTGTTAGAGTTTACTTTTGCTGTTTTAGAGTTTTCAAGAATTTTTTTTGAGGGTAAACTTTTGTCATTGTAGTTTCAAAGTGGGTAATACCTCTTTTGACTTTGGACCAAATGTTCACCTTCTCCAGTACAGAAATTCAGAACTTTTGCATGAGACTGAAATGCATAAAACAGTCTCCTTTGAGCTTTAGCATGTCTTAGGTTGTTTTTTTTTTTTCTAGGGTGTGGTTGATCCAACTACAGTAAGTAACCAGACTGGCCTAGCCTGTCATTTTTAAATGACCTTCCTATAGTTGAAACTATGCTCACTCTAGTATTTCTAAACATGCCCAGGTATGCCTGTATAGGCACTGAGGCATTCTAAGTACCAGGAAATCACTTACCAGGCTAGTTGACACTTGTGCTTCTAATTCTGGGAGATTATTGGTTGGGGACATGGGGGTGGGGGAAGAGTAGAAACTGTTCCTTTATTTATTAGGGGAAGGTGGGAGGGGTGATTTTGAAAGGAGAAACTCCCTTTCAAAATGTTGAGAAAATTGAGATTGCTTTCAATTTAACTCTTTAATAAAAAGGTGGACTGTGATTACATTGGTATAGGGAGCCCTGGATGATAAAACTCCTAAAATTCCCTCTGTCACTGTGGATTGGCATGCAAATTGCCATACAAATTATAATTTTAGAGAATTGCCTGGGGCATTGAGAGGTTAAGTGAGTTGTCCAGGGTCACACAGCCAGTGTGTATCTTGAAAAGACTCTTTCTCCATTAGACCTTCCAGCTTCTCCAATTTCAAGTGTAAGGCTTAATAATAAACCAAAGTAAATGTATCAGGACCAATGACAGACTATGGGGGGAGGAAGGGAGATGAGGTCTCATAATCAATTGTAAATGATAATTGGAAAAATCTTTCATATCAAAACATGTTGTTTATATTTTATCCTTATTGCTATAACCTACCTGACCACAATGGTTATTTTTAGATGATTAAAGCATGTGTATCTTCCAACCCTCTCTACAGCATAAGCATTAGCAAATTTTACTATCATAGCATAAACCCCTGAAGAACATTGGCACCGTCTAGCAAAATTAAATAGCTCCTAACCATTTCTAGAATCATGAGTGATAGACTTCTATGAAAATATCTGATTGGAGAGATCAGATATATCTCATTTTTGCTGTTGTTTGTTGTTCAGGGGTTTCTGACTCTTCAAGACCACATTGGGGGTGTTCTTTGGGAACCTACTGGAGTGCCTTGCCATTTCCTTCTCCAGCTCATTTTACTGATGAGAAAACTGAGGCAAACAGTTAAGTGACTTGCCCAGGGTCACACAGTTAGTAAGTGTCTGAAGCCAGATTTGAACTCAGGAAGATGACTCTTCTTGACTCAAAGCACTGAAGTCTCTCCACCATGCCACCTAGCTGCCTTGTATCTCTTCCAAAGGAATCCTATGACTTCTTCCTGGAATTTCTTAGAGGGTTTTTTGATTTGGACATTTCTATTTCTATTTTACTTGTACTATAGTTAATTCTATACATGCATATCCACTACCAAATTTTAAGTCTCTTGAGGTCAAAGACTGTGACAGTCATCTTTGTATTCCCCATGGCACAATCATAGGCATTTAGTAAATGTTTGTTAAATTGAACTGAATTGAATGTTTCACAAATTTCTTCTGTAAAATTTTGATTGATGCAATTATAATTTGAAATTTCATTTCCTTACTTTGTGAGGCATCGGGACAATATATTTCCCTTTTAGTTCAAGAAATATTTTTAAGTGTCTAATATGTGCTAGGCAGGGTGCTAAGCACTAGGCATACAGAGAAAAATTAAAACAGTTTCTGCCTTCAAGGAACTTTGACTTTCTTGGGAGGAAAGAGCAATGCACAGACATGAGGTCCTCTACAGGTCCAATGGGCCCCCACCTGACTGCTGAGGAATGACATTTGGCCTGGCTTACCAGTGACACCATCTGCTACAAGAGAGGCATGTGCAGCTGGACTTTGGCAGTCAAGTTGGCATTTATTAAGCCTACTGTGTGTCAGATACTATGTTAAGTGAAGGAGATGCACGAAAAAATGCAAAACAACGTCCCTGTTCTCTAGGATCTCACATTCTGAAGGGAGAGAGAACATGAAAACAACTATGGACAAACAAGATATATGCAGAATCATTTAGGAATACTCAGTAAAGGGAAGGCACTAGAAGTAAAGGGAGTCATGAAAGGCTTCTCATAGAAGATAGGATTTTAGCTGAGATTTGAATGGGAGGAAGTAGAAATATATGCAAGTAGTCACTATAACAGGGGATATCTTAATGAATGGGAATTTTGGTAAGTTCTTTCAATTGACTAAACTTTCAGGCTTCATGACTGGCATGTGAAAGAGGCTTGAAGGATGGAGAAGAGATCTTCATTAATTCTTGGGCATTCTTAGAACAAGTGTTCTAAGGCCTGGAGAGCACAGGATTAGATGATTAAGGCTGCCCTTTGGGGTGGAATTGTAAATACCTGCCCTATATACCATTGTTTGTAGGTCATGTTAGCACCCATGAGGGACATCATATGATAAACAAACTGATTGTAGCCATTTCAAAAGTAGCAGAGGTTGGGAAATGGGTCTGTTGCCAATTTGGATTTTGGGGTAGAAATGCCATGTTGTTTGGACGTATAACCATATGATCCTCCTAACTAAGAACAAGGAGGCCGAAGTCTTTGTGCAGTTGGAGCACCCACTTAACCCAATCAAGTTAATCTTGTCCATCAATCTGTCCCCAGCTGACCAAATGGCACTCTCCCATCTGAGGGCAAGAGATTTGTCTCTGCTAACCAACAGCTGCATTGTTATATATCTCATTGCCGAAGTAAGGTATCCAACCTCCCAGCAGCTGTGTCATAGCTTGGAAAGGATGAGGGGAAGGGTTTTCCAGTCTAATAGTTTCTGGGATCCATTCTCCAAATAAAGATTTACTTGATAAGAAAGGACTATAGTTCCAGTTCCAGGTTATCTCCTGCCCTTCCTAATTCCTTTCCCAGCACACAGTTGCCCTCTCCTTAAGATCCTTTCCCCCTCAGAAGGCTTCTTATACCCTGATAAGTAGCTCAGGTCTCCCTCAACTGGCAGACTTCCTTTCCTCTGGAAAGGCTGGCATCTGAGAAAAGGCTGGATAGATCAAGGGATTGTATTGTTGGGAAGCACTTTGTTTTCTAATAGCATTGAGGGAATGAAACTCTCATTATATGCAAATATATGCAAATATGCATTTATTTGATAGAAAGGGGATTCCTTTAACTTGCTTTATGGTAATTCTTGGTCACTGGATGAGAATGAGGGAGAGTCCTTATTTAGCCCTCTGCAGATGAAGAGGACTGCCCCTCCACAGAAACCTCTAAAGGGATAAAAAATTTTTTATCATTCCCTTTTTGTGGCTTTCAGGAACAGTGATGGGAAATTATGTGATGATGGTATTTGGAAAACCTCGGTATCAACTTCAAGTCCTGGAATGAGTTGCAAGCAAGAGGCTTATGAGCTCTTAGCCACTTTACTACAAATGACCCTGATGCACATGAAGAATTGTTGACTGGACCAAACATGTCATCGTCTTTACTGTGGCCCTGATGTTTCTGCTGCTATCCCTTGGTCGTTATCCTGACCTTACCTCAGAGAAAAAAACCTGAGTCTCCTAGAGGTGTCATTGACTATTCTGTGTCCTTGATATTCATGGTGCTACTCTGGCTAAGTTGAATGAGTGATAGAACCTTGCATTAAGAGACCCACTGTGAACTGCAAAGATGTGGTATCACCCACCACATAGACCAGATCCTTAAAATCCTTTGGACCTTCTAAAGTGGGAGAAAAAGCCTAGGATTTCTGGATATTGCCCTCCACATTTTCTTTTTAATGTGACTCTTAGAAGAGTAGTGTTTTTTTTCTTCTTTTTCTTTTCCCTTTAGTACTGACTGTGCCAGGACTGTCCAGTAAAAGTCCTGAAAGCATTAGTTAAATTGTAGTAGGTTCTCTATAAGCTCCTTAGGACCTTGCCCCCATGTGGTTCATTAATTTCCAGGCTTTCTTCATTTCCCTGGAATTTGAAGTAGTTTGCCATAAAAAACAACAAAGCTAACCCTTGGGCATGATTTACTCCTTCCTACTTTTGTGAAGCTTCCTGGTCCTCTAAAATCATAAAAATCTCACCCAAGTAGAGTTTTGGTACTTCCGAATTGGTGGATTTCTGAAGACCACACCAGTCACCATAACCTTCTCTGTTGATCAGGGTTACATGGAGAAGAGAGAGGCTACATTCGGAGAAACTAAGTGCTATTGTATCCTTATTGCTTATATTTGCTATATTAGGTCAAAGTAAACCTCTTTTTCTTAACTCTTCATTGACTTAAGAGTACCTTATTTTATCCCAGTATGAAATCTGAACGAAGTCCTTGTATTAAGCCCACCCTTAAGAAGGGCCAAAGATGACTGAGATGGAGAATCTTTCCTATTGGTATCCAGTGCAATTAAACATAGTGTAAGAGCATGATTGTGGTATGTCCTCACTTTCAGGTGCCATGAAAATATGTAGGAGGCTTTGGGGTTATATAACTAATAGTTTAAAGAGCTCCCAGTCACTGACAGAAAGTCCACACAACTTGTGATGTGTGTGTGTGTGTGTGTGTGTTTCAAGATTTTTTTATTCTGGAAATAAGGCTACACTCCGATGACCAACTAGACTCCCACATGCCTAATTTTGGAGTAATTGAACAATTTCCTCCCATTCTTAGATGTGTTTGTGCTAAAATAGCAGTCTTCATTAGTTTAATTCTTAATAGTAAACATTCCTCTAGTGTCCATAGTAGGTATGTACTGGAAAGAACTTCTAAAAAGATGTTTTTAGTGAGTGTCGAAGGATTTTATTCCCAGCTTCCTTTTAGCCCTTACGTTTTTCTTACGGATAAAAGGAACAGCTTATTCTGCTTCTGTTCTTAACCACTCTTAACTTGGCACATTCTAGAACATTGTCTACATGGCCTGTTGCTGGTAGGAGGGAAGTGGATTTCCTGAAAATTAGTACAAGAAGCTGGAGAGAAGATAGCAAAAATTAACACCTAAGGAACTTCATAAGATCATTGATTTGAAACTTTGGAATTGATTTCTAAATTGCTTCTCCAGTTTTCCTATGCCCCTCAGAGCTTAGACCTAAACCTAGAAGGAAGGAATTTCAAGTATTCATCTTGTCCATCTTCCATCTAGTCTAGTAACTCATTTTACAGAAGAGGAATTAGAGGGCCAGAGAGATGAAGCAGTTTGTGACAAGAGTCTACTCCTGGTGCTTAATAAATGCTTTCAAAATAATGGACTTTGAGTTTCATGTATATATGAATTAATCAATCAACAGGCACTCTAATCTTGTCTTTCTAAGCCACCCACCACTCAACTGCCAAAGTGGTTTTCCCCAAGATATTGGTCTGACCATCTCACTCCCATCTCAGTAAGCTCTTGTGGTCCCCTCATAGCTTTAGAATCAAATATAAAATTTTCAGTTTTGTATTTAAAGTCCTTCCCAACCTATCCACTTTCTCCCCTTCCAGCCTTTCCGTACTTTATTTCCTTCTGCGTCTCTGCTGTTATACCACTGGATTGGTAGTTCCTCACACACATTACTAGCTCTCTTATATCCATATCTTTGCTCTGGCTGATCAAATGAGATATTTTTAAAGTGCTCAGTATAGTACCTGGCACACAGTAGGGGCCATATAAAATACCTATTCCCTTTCCTTTCTCTTGAGCCAGCTGGTGGCACGATGTATATAGTGCTAAGTCTGGAGTGAGAAATTTGAGTTCAGATTTGGCCTCAGATGCTTACTAACTGTGATTCTGGGTGAGTCACTTAACTTCTGTTTGTGTCAGTTTCCTCAACTGTAAAATGGAGATAATGATATTACCTATTTTGTAGAATTGTTGTGAAGATTGAATGATATATTTGTAACAAAGTGCTTAGCACAATGCCTTGTGTGTAATAAAAGGTATATAAATAAATGCTTATTTCCTTTTCCCTGTCTGCACATGCCTACAATTCACTCAATCTTGCTTCTACCTCTTAGTCTCTCTACTTCCCTTTAGGATTTAGTTCAAATCTCAGTTTCTACAGGAGAACTTACTGCCCCTTGCCCATCTGCCAGTACCTTCCCCTCTAGATTACATTCTCTCTCCTCTGTATATATCTTATAAGGACCTATCTATATAATGGAATTTTTACTGTTTTTCTCCCCTCATCCATTCCCAGAGAGCTATCTTTTACAATATCATTTATAATATAAAGAAAGGGAGAAAAAAACAGTTCTACAAAAGTAAACAATATATCAAATAGTTTGAGATCATCTGGATTATCCCATACCCCATGGTCCTCCATTTTCACAAAAGATCAGGGGAGGTGTCTTGTTCCATTGCTTCTTTGAGGCCAAGTTAGGTCATTTTATAATTTCTCAGTATTATTTTTATTTATTGTTATGTTCTTTCCGTTTACATTATTGGAGTCAGGATGCTCACTTCAATTTTCACTTTCCATCAGTTTAGAGAAATTTTTCCATGTTTCTCATGGAAGTATTCATCATGTTTCATGTTTTCTATAACACAGTAATATCATGGTAAGCTTATGTACCACAATATGTTTAACTGTTCCCTAAACAATAGGTATCTAATTAATTTCCACTTCTTTGGTGCCACAAAAAGTCCTGCTATAAATATTATGGTTTTCATGGGGCTTTTCTTTTTGTCATCGATCTTCTTGGGTTATATCCCTGGCAATGGGCCAACGGGCATAGACATTTTAGTCACACTGCACAATTCCAAACTGGGAAGTTTATATATCCTAATGGATTTATATTGAGAAACTTACATTCTATTGGATGAAGCAAAGTAATATATGAATCACAGGAGAAAAACTCGTACCAACTGGGAGGGAATCAACGAAAGCTTCATGGAAGAGTTGGCCTGTGAGTTGAACTTTAAAGAATGGGTTTGAAATTCAGCTAATAAAACAAGAAATTTCTGAAGACATTCCAGTCATAGGGAACAACTTGGATAAAAGCAGAGCATTCTAAGAGGATAACACATGGATGAGAACATAATAGTTCTAAAACAGCTTCCCTTTGCCCCCATTCTCCTTGATGTTCCAATTCCCCCCATTAGAACTTTTGAGCATTTTGAGGATGTGGAGTCATTGATTGTGTATTTCTATCCCTAGAACCTAGCACAGTTCTAGGCATATATTATACACTTAATAAATTACTTTTCATTTATTCAATTTACCCAGTATATGCTTGAAGGTAATATAAGATAAATATGGAAAATAAAGTACTTCCAGGTTGTGAAAGATATTCAAGGAGAACCAGAGGAGTTCAAATGTTACTCAAGTGGAGAAAAGGAAAGAGCGATTTATGAGTAAGAAAGATTTTCAGACAATGGCATGAAGGGTGGTCTGGAGCAGGAAGAGAATGGCAGTAGGAAGAGGCTGCTGTTGTAAGAGTGGCTTTGAAACTATATACTCAGGGGATAGCAGTGAGGAATGACAGTGGATAGAGTGGCAGGCCTGGAGCCAGGAAGACCTGACCTTGGATCTAGTCTCAGACACCCGCTAGCTGTGCGGCTCTGGGCAGGGAACTTTGCCTCTATTTGCCTCAATTCACTGGAGAGGGACGTGGTGGACCACTCCAGCGTCTTTGCCAAGAAAACTTCGTGGACAGCATTGGTGTGCTATGGTGCCTGGGGACGTGAAGAGTCAGATATGACTGAATGACTCAACAACAACCATGTATATACACATATATGTACATATTTGCATATTACCTCCTCTATTGAAGGCAGGGACCGTGTCTTTTGCTGTTTGTTGTATCTTCAGAGTTTAGCGTGGTGCCTATCTGGTATACAGTAAGTGCTTAATAAATGTTTATTGATCGACTGACTCTACCTATCCATCACTTAGTTTCTATTTGTCTTAATCCATTGGAGGAGGAAATGTCAGAACCACTCTAATATCTTTGCCAAGAAAACTCCATGGACAGTGTGGTCCATAAGGTCATGAAAAGTCACAAGGAGGCAGACATGACTGAATAATAACATACTTATAGAATATTAAATATTGTCAGTCGTGAGAGATATTTCCCAGAGAGAATCAATAGGATGTGGTAACTAAATAGATATAAGAAGTGAAGGAAAAGGAGTCAACCCCAAGATTAGTAACGTGGGAGACCAAATGAGTGGCAGTGATGTAAACAGAATTAATGAAATCAAAGAATAAGGTTTAAGGGTAGAAAAATGAGCCAGTTTGGGGGCAGGGATTTGAATTTGAGGTGCTGGGGAGACAAGGGAGAGCAAGCCTTGAGCTTTATCTTGAAAGATGGTTAAGGTTAGGATAAAAATGATTTGCAGTTATGTAACATGTTTAGATTTGAAGTGTATTTTCTTCACAAGAACTCTTTGAGAGTATTAAGAGTAAGTGTATTATTTGTTGCTCTTATTTTACAAATGAGGAAAATGATAATGATTAAGGAAGTTTCCCTATCATTCCATACATAGAGTCAGAGCTGGGATTCCAGTACAGGTCTTCTCCTTCCAAGTCTTGTACCCTACATAAAGATGTGAGGACAGCTGAGAGGTAATTTATTTAAATGTTACTGTAGATCTTGGGTATCATCTGGGGAAGTGGGCTACTTCGTAGTGTTGCAAAGAGGAAAAAAAGTTTTGACTAAATCTGTATTTAGGAGACTGAACAAGAGGAAAGTAATAGGGAGGGAAAGGGGACTCTTACGACCGCTCTCTGTGCCTTGTTTTTGGTGATAGCCTGTCTTTGTAACAACTTTACATACATTTCTTGGGAAGACTAAATCTTGAGAATAGGAAAGTGAACTGTTTTTATTGGAATTAGGGGAAGGAGGAGTGTACGTGAAAGAAGAAAAAAAAATGGATCTCAGGTGAAAAATGTGGCAATGTGTGGGTTATGTTTGACTATGCTTATTTGGTACAAAGGAGACTTTTCATTTGTTCAGTTTTTGGAGGGTGTTGATAGGGGAAGAGTGCGGATAGTAATAGTAATGTCTCCTCAATAAGAAAATAAAGAAAAGATTGTCAATGAAACCTTTTTAAAATGCACAGAAGGGAGCCGAAGGAAGTTCAGAGGGCAACACAACCAAGCAGGATAATTTTAGAACTACCATTCTGAATTTATTATGTACTGAAAGACAGACAAACAAAAACCAAGTTGTACATAATAGAGATTTTTGGTTTCAAATGCAATCCTTTTTCTGGCTTTTGTATATAAAAATGATTGTGCTTGCTGATGTTTATCAAGTTCATAATAACAAAAAAGAAAGTTGATTTTTTTATTTTTTAAAATTTATTTTATTTGTTTGCAGTGTTCTACAATCACTTCCATATATTTTAGATTTTTCCCCCTCCCTCCCCCTCCTTCCCCTTCCTTCCTTGAGATGCATGCAGTCTTTTATAAGTTCTATACATACATTCCTATTAAATTCATTTTCACCTTAGTCATGTTTCACAGAAGAATAAAATGAATGGGAGAAACCATAAAACAAAGCAAAACATAATACAAAAGAAAATGGTCTGCTTCATTCTGTGATCCAGTTCCATAGTTCTTTCTCTGGATGTGGAAGGCATTTTGCCTCAAGAGACCATTGGGAATTTTTTATTCTTTGTATTGCTATGAAGGACTAAATCTACCAGAGGAATTCCTCGCACACTGTGGTTGTTGCTGTGTACAAAGTTCTCCTAGTTCTGCTCCTTTCATTCAGCATCAGTTCATATAAATCTTTTCAGTCCTCTCTGAAGTCTTCCTGTTCATAATTTCTTATAGCACAATAGTATTCCATTACATTTATATACCACAACTTGTTCAGCCATTCTCTAATAGATGGGCATCCCCTTGATTTCCAGTTCTTGGCCACCACAAAGAGAGCTGCTATAAATCTTTTTGTACATGTGGGGCCCTTTCCCATGAAAGTTGATTTTTTTTAAGGAAAGAACAGAATGAAGAGAAATTGTATTCCACTGGTGGCAAAATGGACAAGAGAGAAGGCAGAACTATAGTCCCTAGAAGTGACCTTGCAGCTATGAGTGGGTACTATAAAGCAGTTATTAGGGGTCATTGATTTTTTAAATACTTTGAAATAATAATTTAGTAAATGGTAATCTAATACTTAACTTTAAGAACCCCCACAGAGCTGCTCAGAACCTCCACCATTGCCCTCATTTGATACCAGAGTCTTTTTTTCCTGCATTATCCCTGTTTTAATTCATTTACTACTCCCTATATACTTTGAAAGAAATCTTAATGAGTTGCTGAGATTTTTTTAAAAAAACATCAACTATTGACTATACTTCTAGTGAGGAGCCTCTTCTGCTTTGGTAGCCTGTTTCTGAAATAACGGACATGTTTCCAATAAGTTGTACATGAAGCCTCACTAGCTAGGTAGGACTTGCAAATCCTGGTGCTAGCTTAGTCTGTAAGAACCCAGAGGCATCCCCACACCATGATGCAGCATCAGAGTAGGGCTTTAATAGATCAATATCCAAAAAGAGTAGGTCAATTTATTCCATGTAGGAGGAGCTTAACTGTTGAGTAATAGAATGAGTGAACCAGTATGGAATCTCATTATTTCTAGACATGGAAAATGTTGCCTCATTCTCACAGCAACTTTACCAGATCACAAAGGCTACTCTCAGTCCTATCTCCTCATCCACCTCTAACTCTTCCTCTTGCAAGCCTACAATATAAATATGTTAAAATACATTTATACAATATAATATATAAATATAAGCATATTTATAATATATTACAGCACAATATATGTGCATATATAGTAAATGTGTATATATGTATACATATGTGTGCAGATGTGTGTGTATATAAATAAACTTTTCCTACCTAGAGAGCTTCTGAGCCCAAGTATTCTTTTCCTGTGTGTGTTCTGTAGGGATGGCATAGAGAATAAGAATATAATTATTGGGACCTTTGACCAAGAGTTGAAAGTAAAAGATTATCCATTACTGCCTAACCTATAGTGTAACAACAGCAATGAAGCCATTTGGACTCCTTGCAGCATAACTTTTACCCATGTTGAAAATTTTCATTAAGTTTAAGAACTATCATAAACATTTGTAAAGCTCTTCCAAGAAAAAGAAATTGGATCTATCTGCGTCTGAGAGCTGCTCTGAGCAAAGGAAATGGTATTATTCTTCTGTCCCTTTGCATTGCTTCAATTCGTAGACATTTTCACTGCCTCTGCCCAATTAGCAACGTGACTAAGCTGGGCTTTTCTCTGTAGGGCACAGAAATGTTTCTGTCAATATTTATGAGTACCTGGGTTTTTGTTTTTTTATGTGTGTGTCTCCCCATCCTATAGATTTCTCCTGTATTCAGCTCCTATTACAGAGCTTAGAGTGTCAGCAATCTAACCCAATGACTGCTAATTCCCGCCAATGCTGGTATGTAAGGCTGGTCTCACATTTCTTGATAAATTTGTGAGGTTTGAAATATGTATATGTATATGCATGTGTGTGTGTGTGCGTGTGTGTGTGTGTGTGTGTGTGTGTAGCCCACTTCATGATATTCAAGTCCTTCATGAATCATGATATTCAAGTCCTTTGGCTGAAATCCTTCTCCTTCATCTCATATCTCCCCAGTTCTCTCTGGGTGACCAAAGAACTTCTGGAAGCTGAGACTGTCACACTTTGGGAACCTTTGTCTAATCTGGTTCCTCATTAGATCTGCTACATTCATAGTTTTCACAGCTTTGAGATGGAGCCAGGAATTTTTTTCTGGTCTGCAGGCTTCAGGGAGGAGGATTTGTAAATCTTTGGTGGGCATAGTTCCTTCTCAGGATCATCCATTTTATTTTCTTCCAGATTTGAGGCTGGAGGCTATCTGGCAGACAATAGAAAAGCACCATGTGCTCTCAGCAGCAGGCCCATCCTTTGCCTCTGAACGACACCATTGGCAAGTTGCCCAGAACAGGAGAGCTGTACCTAATTTACATCTCGTGTAACAGACTGTCACCTTAATATTGGAGGACTTCTCAAAGGGGTCCCAGACCCAGTAAACTCTTGCTTGATCATGTTCAGTCAATCAGTGAACATTTTTTTGTACTCCTACTATGGGCTGGCACTGTGCTAGGCATGTAGGATACTTGTACGGCGCCCCCCCCAACCAAGGAAGGAAACAATTTCCACTTTCCAAGAGGTTTCATTCTATTTGAGGAAGACATTTAGGGCGCCCTCTGAAAAGACGATCAGGAAACCATTTTAGGACACTCTAATCTATGTTTAGACACTGTCAGTGGCTGCTCCTGGGCTTTGGTACTTTTTTCTTAATGGCATCAATGAGTCTTTTCTTTTATCCTCTGTAGGTTCAGGTGATAATTGCTCTCTTTCCCTCAGTCTTGGATTCTCTTTTCATTCCTCAAGGTGTCTCACACCAACCTCTTTGGCTGGCCTGAGGAGACTGATTCCTCTGCCATGGATTCTTGCCATTATCATTATAGATTGTGGAATTGGCTATCATTGGAATGTTCGGATTTACTGTAATGCCCTTAGGCATTGCAAAATGATATCATAATGGCACAAAAGAATTAATGCAGCGTCCCTAAGTGCCTAACTCACTTTCAGGGAGTAGCCTATGTACCAGAAAAAGCTGACTTTAGAATTGTTATTAATAGTAATTGCAACACTGATTCCAAATGATGGGAAGCTTAATGGATAGAGCTCTATAAGGGTCTACAGCACAGTACTTTATCTGTGACTTCAGCCTCATGTCCACGTCTACGTTTATAATACATATTCCTATTACTATTTTACCTGAATTTGGTACAAAATAATTATTTTATAGCAGCTACAGATGTATTAAACCATACTCAGAATACAAATGCACCTTCCTTATTTTATAGAATACCATATTAACTCACATAATCCCTGCTGTATCTTTCCTCTTCGTATTTTTACTCACCAAACAAGAAGCAAGGGACAAGTTATGTGACCATTTAGAGAATTACACAACATTAAACAGCAATCAGGAGCAAAGTTAATTGAAATCTAGATACCCTAACACTTCTCAAATCTTTTCAGCATTCCTGAAAGGTGTTGCTCAAAAGGGAAAAGCTCTTAATAGAGAATCTCAGTGGAATGTATAGAGATCTGAGAATTTGTGAGATAAGGGGAGGGAATACAGAGATTACTGAAAAGTGCTATTTACATTTAGGATTTCCTTTTCTTTCAGACTTCGTGATTATTCCTTCTTCCCCAGATCTTTGGACTGCTTGTTATAAAATCCTCCATGGAGAGGGAGGTTCATTATAACTTAAAAGCCCCTTGATCAAGCCTATTCATGCTAATCAGGACACCTGGGTTTTGGTGTGCTAAGCCTCCAACTAACTAGCTGTGTGAACATCCTGAACAAAAGAGCTTGGTCTATTGAATGAAGAGATCTGCTTCATCTGAAAGATTCAGACTAGATGATCTCTAAGTTTCTTTCCAGCTCTAAAATGATGCAATTTTTCTGATTTAATAATCTATTATCTAATTACTATAATTTTATCAAAACTAATAACAATTTTGCTTAGGATTAATGCCAAGTGTCCTGGGATTTAGCTTTCATACTCCATCTTTTTCCACTTTTTTGAACGTTAGAGACATTTGCTCATATCTAGTCTTTTGTCACTGTTACTCGTGTCCAGATTTTTAAGAGATTTTTTATTTAAATTTTTAATCCTTTTCAGTGATGTGCCCTAGCCTAGACTATGCTCCCTACAACTTTTGTTACTGTTCCTTCATGTCTGATGCTTTGTGACCCCATCGGGGGTTTTCATGGCCAAGATACTGTAGTGATGTCATTTTCTTTCCCAGTTCATTTTTAGAGATGAGGAAACTGAGGTAAATGGAGATAAGTGACTTGCCCAGGGTCACATAGCTAGTAAAAGGCCAGATTTGAACTCAGGAAGATGAGTCTTCCTAACTCCAGGTCCAGCACTCTATCCACTGTGCCACTTAGCTGCCTCCCTGGAGCTTTACCTTTCCTCAATTTGTCTGGTTTGTTAGCTAGTCTTCAGTGTGCCTTTCAGCTCCTGAAACAGTTGCTGCTCCAAGGATACTGTTATTGATGTCATTAGGAACTCCAGATCTTTCACTCCATCAAAGTTCACAAGGATAACACCTGATCAGTTGAGGGAGGAAAGGGAAAGACAGACAGATGCCTCAGAAGATTGAACCTTTGTTGGTTCTGCTGGAGCTCCTGATGAACTCCCATAGTTTGTTTGTTCTTCTCTTCCCCTCAAATAATCCCTTCTTAGAGGTTTGGCCAGAGTTTCTCTACCACTAGTCTGCAGTTAGATGTCATGATTCTGAACTGGCTTACTATGTTACTCGTAGCCCCAGAAGTATGTCTGACTTTTTCAGCCAATCACAAGATAATTCCTATGTTGTATCTTTTTTTCTTTATCCAATGACTGAAGCACTTTACACCTTCCTAAGTCAGGATTTTTTTTGTATCTAGTTTACAGTTTTGATTGATTAAATGGAGAAGTCTTTTGTATTTATATTAATGGGGAAGGAATTAGAAATGAAATCCCTTATACTATAATCATGCAAACATGTAATATATACATAAATATATACATGTAAAAATCAATACAAGTCAGAGAAACTATGAGTAATTGAAGGTTAAGGAAAATAGAAAACAGAGCATTTCTTCTCATAATACAGAAGTGTGGGACAATAAAGACAAAATATTCAAGTCAACAAGCATTTATTAAGTACTACATTTTAAGGAAAGAGAAACTACACATAAAAGGAAGCTGAATGTTTCAGAGGGGAGAGAAGGTGCCAGTTTGAGAGTATGGCCAAGAAAAAAGTCTTGGAGAGTTGGTGTGGAGACTGGAGAGGACTGAAGAAGTAAACATGACTAACTTGAGCCCTTTCTAAAAATGGGGGTTCCAGGAAGAACTGACCAATCAGAGAAAAAAACTGCAAAAGGAAATGGATTTTCTGTTGTGAGAAGGCCAAAGGGAAAGAGATATCCCAATGAGAGAAGGCTGCCGGGGAATGGCAATGTTGGATTCAAAGGGACCTTGCCAGGTTGGAAAAATTATCTGACCCTAATAAAATGAAATCTGTTAGGTTTAAGTGTGAAGTCCTGACCTGATGCTCAAGAAATCAATTGCCATAGTTCAGGATAGAGGAGAAGTGACGTGAGAACAGTTCATGTAAAACAAATCAATGGGGTCTTTAACTTGACCCCAAGCTGCATATGAGCCAACAGTGTGATGTAGCTCCTTAAATAAGCTAAGGTCCATTGAGACCATATCAGTAGAATCATAGTGTCTAGTACCTAAATGTTGATGTTAATTTAGCAAACGTATTAAAATACCTTGTGTTTAATACTGGGTTTATTTCTGGAGGTGGTCTCCAGTTTATATTATTCGCATTGGGACATTCAGATTTCAGTTCCACTTTTGAAGAGCCATAATCACCAACTAAAAAGCATCTGGAGCAAAGAGACCAGGATGTCCAAACTTCTGGAAACCCTTAATGTCATAAGATGAATGTTTAAGGGTGCTAAGTAATTTTAGTATAGAAATGAAGATTGAGAAGTCATATAATAATTGTCGACCTTTTTTATTTTGAAAGGGCTGTCAAATAAGAAGAGGCTAGGTGAGAACTGAAGCAAGGATTCCTACATTGGGTGGTAGGAATAAGTGGTCCCTTCCAACTCTGTGGCTAAAAGTCATGACCCCAGGCTCTGCCAATAAGTAGCTGCATTATTTGGGGCAAATTGCTTTACCTCTCAGAGTTTAAGACAAAAAGAAAATTCTCATGTATGTCAATATGTCCATAGAAACAATTTTATGGTACCAAAGAACTCAGAACAAAGTAGTTGCCCTTTGATTGGGAAGGAGATGAACCAAATCATGGTCTAAATGTAATGGAATATTGTTATTGTTTTTCTTTAGTCATTTCAATTGCGTCTGACTCTTTGTGACCCCCTTCAGGGTTTTATTAGTGAAGATACTGGAGTAGTTTGCCATTTCCTTCTCCAGCTTATTTTAGAAATGAGAAAACTGAGGCAAACAGGGTTAAGCCCAGGGTCACGCAGCTAGTAAGCATCTGAGGCCAGATTTGAACTCAGGAAGAGGAGTCTTTTTGACATCATCCCCAGCACTCTATCCCCTTTGCCACCTATCTACCCCTAAGGAATATTATTATGCCACAAAAAAAAGCAACTGATGAATATGAAGAATTGTGAGAAACATGTGGAGATCTGCATCAACTCTTGCAGAATGAAGTAAGCAAAATCAGGAAAACAACATATACAATGACTAAAATGGCATAAATGAACAGTGAAGCCAGTACTGTATAATTTAATGACCAAACTTAGCCCCATGAAGAGATGAGGAAATGTGCCTCCTTCCTGATTCCATTAGATGTTTCTGTTTCAGTTGGTTTCACATAACTGTTTTTCTTTGTCACAAGAGAAGATCTTTTGAGGGTGTATTCTGGTCACTGAAAGCATTGGAGAGAAATAACACGGGTATATTCAGAAATGGATATAAAACAAAAGGTACCAACAAAACTTTACCAAAAAATAAGCAGAATTTGAAGTGCTACTAATCTGGAAAGGTTTCAGGTATGGTTCCAGAAACAAACTCCATCACAGGATCGATATGTTGGTCACTGGGTGATAGATTTGGGGGGAAGAGGAAACAATTCATGAAATATTAAAACTAAAATTTCTTATAACCTTTTTTTTATGCCAGAAGACTTAATGTATTCTCATGAAATACCTAATTTATTCTCAGGTAATATTTTAGACTAGGAGAATCTAGAAAAGTTCAACACTGTAGTTTCCAGGTTGGGTGTTTGTTAATTTTGAGAGGCAGCATGGTATAGTGAATAAAAGTCAGGAAGATCTTCCCTCAGATTAGCTGTGTGACTCTGGTAAATCTTTTAACTAGTATATTAGTTTCTTCATCTGTAAAGTGAAGGAGCTGATTCTTGCTGCTCTAAATCTATTATGCTGTGTTCCTTCAGAGTATAGTTGGGTCACGTGAACTTTGTCTTTGACACCAGACTCAAACATCTCTGTTAAATATCTTGATGTATTATTGTGACCAATTTATCCTGTGAACAAATAAAGTAATTTGTAACATAATAATTTATATAGCTTATAATTTATGATTTATAGAATATGTATACACTCGCCATATACATATTATGCTAATCCTTTCCTTCTGAGAAATAATATGATGTAGACTCAGGGAGGCCTGCTTCTGGGAGCATATTAGTTGTGTGGGTACAGGCAAGTCATTTAACCCAAGTGCATCAGCCTGAAGCTATATGTTATAGATTGCATTTCTGGAAGGATTTTCTACCTTGGAAGTTCCCTATACCTATGAGGTCAAAGACCTAGACCAATTTATTTTTTTAAAGAAAAAAATTCTAAAGAACCTTATGATCCAAGTGGATAAGAAAACAAACCTAGATTTCTAAACACACATATACCAGAAACAAACCATAAATAGGGTTCCCTAAAGCACTCCCTGACCAATATCACATTAGCAGGATTGGTTAAGTTAGAGCAGTGGTTCCAACCTTTTAAAATTTAATGTAAAACAATTACATTATATTCATGTACCATTTCTTAGTAGTAGCTCTTTCTTAGTAGGTAGTCTTCATGAGTTACTAGGTATGTTCAAATTCTTTATCACTTAGTGTTCCCTGACATTGAAGCTCTCCAAATGCAACTACGTTCATCCTTAAATGACAACATACTGTGTTGTTGGTTCTATGATTAAAGCTTTCCTGGCCTGAGATGATCAGTTAGATCTCAATGGCAAAAGCTATATGAACACAGCGTCACCTCCACATCGAAGCTTCAGAGTAGGATGTCAGTGGAAGTCCATCTCCACCTCAAATTGCGATAATAATTAAACCATTAATATCTTTTGACTGAGGGGAGCTAGGTAGTGTAGTGGATAAAGTTCCAGGGCTGGAGTCAGGAAGACTTATCTTCCAGAATTCATATACTTACTAGCTCTGTGACTCTGGACAAGTCATTTAACCCTGTTTGCCTCAGTTTCCTCATCTGTAAAATGAGCTAGAGAAGGAAATGGCAAATGACTCGAGTATTTTTGCCAAGAAAACTCCAAATAGTGTCGTAAAGAGTCAGACACATCTAAAACAACCAAACAATAGCAACAACCGTGTTGCTTGAGAAAATACATGGTACAGTGGAAAGAGTGCTGAATTTATCTCAGCTTTGCCAAAGGGCAAGTGTCTGAATCGTAGTTTCCTCACCTGTAAAATTATGCAGTTGAATGAGGTTATCATTAAGGTCCCTTCCATCTCTCAGTCTATTACATGATAACAGGTTAGCATAATAGCTATGATTGATGCACATAAGCAACATGAAGTATTTTTTCTTGTCATATTAATGTTGGAATTTATCTATATTATGCCTAGATATGTTAGAGTGAATTGGGTAGAACCTTACTATTCCCAGAAACTGTGCCTTTTGATGTAGTCCATGACTGAGTGAGCCTTTTTGTTTGCCACATCTTACTACTAACTTCTATTTGCCTGCAGTCCGTAATAATCTTCCCAGATCTTACCCTAGAATCTCCCTCAGTATCTTGGACCTCCTTTCCTTGGAACAGACATCTGTCATACCAGCCCCTTCTCTTATTAGAGAGCTCCTCCCTGAAGCCTCCATTTTGGGGAAGAGTCCAGGAAGACCAACCTTCACTCCCCTCGCTGCTCTACTTCTTACTTTCTGGACTTCCAACATCATGATCATCAATTGTTTTGTTGATTGTCTAGACTCAAAGAAGTGATGGAGAAAATGTTAACAATGCATATTAAATTGAAAAGTGTGTCGTGAGTGCATTTTTGCCCCTGGAGAGCCTGTATTAACATTTGCCAGCACAATCTTTGGAACAACTCCCATCCATCCAGCTGTTTGGAGAGTCAGTTTGAGGTTATTTGAGGCACAAGTGAGGGACTAGAAAGGCACACACACACACACACACACACACACACACACACACGCCAGATACAGAGTGGCAATCATGCAAGGTTGGAAGCAGCTTCCAGAAATAGGACTTTAAGCAGCAGAGAGTCCTAACCTTGGTAGTAAGTAGAATGTCCGTCTATGGAAAGGAGCAGACCTTGGGTGGAAAGGGGTCCTACCCAGAAAAGGCACTGTGCCTAGGAGAGAAGAATCCTAGTAAGAAAGAAACTATTGATGTTCTTCCTGCAGTTTTTAAACTTTGAGTGGTTCAGTTGTGTCCAATTCTTTGTTTCCATGGCAAAGATCCTGCAGTGGTTTGCCATTTCCTTCTCTAGCTCATTTTACAGATCAGGAAACTGAGACAAATAGGGTTACATGATTTGTCCAGGGTCACTTAGTTAAATATCTAAGGCTGGATTTGAATTCAGGAAGGCTCATCTTCCTAACTCCAGGCTCCCCCACTATATCCATTTCACCACCTAGCTGCCTGTACTCCAAGTTTGTGCCCACTCTTTCCACAGACATTGTGTTTTTATTGGACAATATGCTCCAGGTTTATAGAGAGATTGTTTTATACATACTATTCTTACATACCATTTGACTAAAAGCCTTTACTGAGGGCTAACTGCTCCTACTGACTGCTTGTTAATGCGAAGCACACTCATCAAGGGCCCCTGAACTGTTGTTGTGGGAGTGGGTACCCACAGGGTATTCCAGAACCCAATATAGCAGTTGCTCTTCTAGGGACCCAAACCTTAAGTGTGAGTGTGAGTAGCTCAGAGGAGATCCTTTGTTGAAGTAGATGTAGCATGATTTATATTCCAACTTGTTTCATCATTAATCTGTTTTCTGCTTTTTTTGATGATTTAGTGATTTTTTGAACCTGTTCATCCAATTGATCTGCATTATATGTAGTTTCATTTTTCAATATTTTTATTTCATTAAATTTTTTCTAATTACATGTAAAATTTTTTAAACATTCATTTTTAAACATTTTTGAGTTCCAAATTCTCTCTTTTGCTCAACCCTCCCACCTCCTTGAGAAGGCAAGCAATTTGATATTAATTATACATGTGAAATCATGCAAAACATTTCCATTTAGTCATGTTGCAAAAGAAAACACGGACAAAAATGGAAAATAAAGGAAAAAAAGTATGCTTTGATTTGCATTCAGAGTTCATCACTTGTCTCTGGAGGTAGGATAGCATTTTTCATCATTGCTTCTTTAGAATTGTCTTGGATCATCTTAATCAGAATAACTAAGTCTTTCACAGTTGACCATCCTTACAATATTGATGTTACTGCATAGAGTGTTCTCCTGATTCTGTTCACTTCACTTTGCGTGAATTTGCATGTCTTCCCAGGTTTTTCTGAAACCATCCCCATCATTATTTCTTATGCCACAATAGTATTCCATTACAATCACATGCCACAACTTCTTCAGTCATTCCCCAAGTGATGGCCATCCCCTAAATTTCCAATTCTTTGCCATCACAAAAAGAATTATGCAGTTTCATTTTCTGCTAAAGGAAGTCTGCTGTTAGTTGCCTCTGTATTTTGTAAGGTATTCTATTTCATTTTCCAAATGGGTCACTTTCTTCATTACGTCATTTCATTTTTTCCCCCAGCATCTTTTGATTCTGACTTTGGCTTCCATGATTTAAAAAACTTTTTTTTTTTCAAATTCTCCTTTATGCTGTTTTATTTTCATACGTGTTTATCGTTCTTGATTTTTAAAAAAGTGTTATATTTTTATTTGAGGATGTCTCTTGGGGTATTTTACATTGTTTCTTTTTTAATCTGCATTGCCTCTGGTAATTTAGATCATTCACTTGTTCCACAATATTTTTTTCTGTCTTTACCTTTCTCATTTTTAACCCCTCCTTTTTTGCTTTTTGGTGCCTTTTTTTTGAAATGTAAGTGAGGAACCTGATTCCAGTGAAATCTCTCATTTTACCCTCTTACATGGGAAGAACTCATTAATATTAATTAAGATGAAGATTTTAAATTTTAAAAATAAATCTATAAACATTTATTGCATTCTCACTCTTTGCTTACAAATGGACTATTTAACTCTTGCAGGACTTGCTTTCAAGGAGTTTATAATCTTGGTGGGGAGACAAAACTAACATACATGAAACAGTAGAACACTCTGTGACAAAGTGCTTCATCACAGATTTAAACCCACAAGGAGACTTCATTGAGTATCTACTCCAACTCATTCATTTACACTTATGGAAACTGAGGCCAAGAGAGGTGAAATGACAGATCTGGAATTTGACCCTAGGGTCCTCTGATCCTAAATTCATCACTCTTACTGTTTTTTTTATTTTTGTTTAATTAATTAATTTTATTTATTTTCAGTGTTCTACAATCACTATAATATAACCAAGATTATTATTTTTCCCTCCCTCCTCCCTTCCTCCCTGACACAGCATAGGCTCTACTCAAACATTCTTATTAAATACATTTGCATTATTGTCATGCTGTGTAGAAGAATTAAACTGAATGGGAGAAATCATATAACAAACCAAAACATAATACACACACACACAAAAATGATGTGCTACATTCTGCAATTGAATTCCATAGTTTTTTCTCTGGATGTGGAAGGCATTTTGCCTTAGAAGACTACTGGGAATTTTTTTAAGTCCTTGCATTGCTACAAAGTTCCAAGTCTACCAGAAAAAATTCTTGCATACCGTGTTGCTGTGCACAAAGTTCTCCTGGTTCTGCTCAGCATCAGATCATATAACTCTTTCCAGGCATCTCTGAAATCTTCCTGTTCATCATTTCTTATAGTGCGATAACATTCCATTACATTCATATACCATAATTTATTCAGCCATTCCCCAATTGATGGGGAATAGTTCAGTAGTTTTCTTAATTTCAATTTTATTGATCTCTTCTTTGGTTTTCAGTATTTCTAATTTGGTTTTTATTTGGGGATTTTCAATCTGTTCTTTTTCTAGCTTTTTCAGCTGCATGCCCAAGTCATTGATCTCCTCTTTCTCTATTTGATTCATGTAGGCATTCAAAGATATAAAAGAACTAAGAACTGCTTTTGCAGTATCCCATAACATTTGGTAGATTGTCTCATTATTGTCATTCTCTTGAATGAAGTTGTTGATTGTTTCTATGATTTGTTGTTTTACCCACTCCTTCTTTAGGATTATTTAGTTTCCAATTAATTTTTGGTTTATCTTTCCATGACCTTTTATTACTTGTAATTTTTATTGCATTATGATCTGAGAAGGATATATTGACTATCTCTGCATTTATGCTCTGGATTGTGAGGTTTTTATGCCCAAGAACATGATCAATTTTTGTATATGTGCCATGTACCACTGAGAAAAAGGCACATTCCTTTCTATCCCCATTCAATTTCCTCCAGAGATCTATCATATCTACCCTATCCAGAGTTTTATTGACTTTAACTTCTTTCTTGTTTATTTTAAGGTTAGATTTATCAAGTTCAGAGAGGGGGAGGTTGAGGTCTCCCACTAGTATAGTTTTGCTGTCTATTTCTTCCTACAACTCCCCCAAACAGAATCTGGATGCTATACCACTTGGAGCATACATGTTTAGCAATAATATCTCTTCATTTTCTATGGTGCCTTTTAGCAGGATATAGTTTCCTTCCTTATTTCTTTTGATTAGATCTATTTCTGCTTTTGCTTTGTCTGAGATTAGGATTGCTATACCTGCTTTTATTACATCAGCTGAGGCACAATATATTCTGCTCCAGCCTTTTACCTTTATCCTGTATGTATCCACCCATTTCAAATGTTTCTTGTAAACAATGTGTTGTTGAATTATGGCTTTTAATCCATTTTGCTATCTGTCTCCATTTTTATGGGAGAGTTCATTCCATTCACATTCACAGTTATGATTACAATCTTTGTCTTTCCCTCCATCCTCTCCCACTGTTTGTACTTTTTTAGTCTCCCATCTCCCTTTCCCTCCTCAGTAGAGTTTTCACTTTTCACCACCACCTCCTGCAGTCTTCTCTTCCTTCTTTCAGCCCCTTCCCTTTTATTCCCCTTTACCCTTGCTAATTTCCCCCCCTTTTAGCTTCCCTCCCCTTTCTTCCCTGTTCCCCTCCTACTGTCTACAGAGCTAGTGAGATTTATATACTTAATTAAGTTTATTTTTCCCTCCTTGAACCAAATCAGATGAGAGTATCCCTCAAACAATGTTCATATTCCTCCCCTCTTTCTCTCTACTATAATATAATTTTGTACTTCTTCCTGTGATGTAATTTATCATTTTCTGTGTCCTCCTTTTTACATGTCCTGGAGCATGCTTGAATCACATTTTTATCATCACATCATTTACTTTATACCAGTTCCCCCAATCTATGTATATCCCTTTTATACTTCATAACAGATGTACAATTCTCAGGATTAACATGTATCATTTTCCCTTAGAGGGATGTAAACAGTTTGCCCAAACTGAGTAGCAAGTTTTTCTTTTTCTCTATTTACCTTTTAATGCCTCTCTTGAGACCTGCATTTGAAGATCAAATTTTCTATTGAGTTCTGGCCTTTCTGTCAGGAAGGCCTGGAAATCCTTTATTTTGTTGACTGTCCATCTCCTTGCCTGAAATGTTATGCTGAACTTTGAGGGTGAAATTGATCCTTGGTTGTAGTCCCAGCTTCTTTGCCTTATGGAATATCAGATTTCAGTTCCTTCGATCTTTTAATGTAGAAGCTGTAAGGTCCTGTGTGATCCTGACTGTAGCTCCTCAATATTTGAATGATTTTTTTCCGGATGCCAGTAGAATTTTCTCCTTCACTTGATATTTTTGGAATTTGCAACAATATTTCTTGGTGTTTTTAGTTTGGGATCCCTTTTGTGAGGTAAACTGTGGATTCTTTCAATGATTATTTTTCCCTCTGGATCTAGCACTTCTGGGCAGTTTTCCTTGATGATTTCTTGGAAGATATTGTCTAGATTCTTTTTTTCATCATGACTTTCTGGTAGGCCAATAATTCTTAAATTTTCTCTCCTGGATTTATTTTCCAGGTCAATTGTTTTTCCAGTAAGATATTTTACATTTTCTTCTATCTTTTCATTCTTTAGATTTTGTTTTATGGATTCTTGATGTCTCATAGATTCATTAGCTTCTACTTGTCCAATTCTAATTTTCATCAAATTGTTTTCTTCAGATAACTTTTGCATCTCCTTTTCCATCTGTCCAATTATTACTTTTAAGGAATTATTTTCTCCAGTAAGTTTTTGTACTTTCTTTTCCATTTGTTCATTTTCCTTTTCAAAGAGTTGTTCTCTTCAGTGAATTGTTTTTTCATACTTTGAAAACCATATGTCATTTTTTCTTCTATTTCCTTCTTCAACTGTTCCAGGGGTGTCCTCTGTGCATGCGAGCAGTTCATAGTCCCTTCTGAAGTTTCAGATGGGAGTACAGTCTCAATATTGACCTCTTTGGTAATCATGCTTTGGTCCTTGTCCCCATAGAAAGATTCTATGATCTTTTTCTGCTTGCTCTGCTTCTTCTTGCTCATGACGGTGAGGCTTTGAGTGCTGTAGTCTCTGGTTCTTTCAGTTAGAAGCTGGAAAATCTGCTGTTGAGCTCCTGGTGCAGGAAAGCTAAGGGCAGATGCCTTTGTTTTCCCTTTTGTTTTGTATTTCCTGGCTTAGGCCCTGGGACTAGCTTTTTAAGTGTGGGGGAGGGGTGGTCTGTTCTTTGGAGATCTCCTCAGTGGAGCTAGAGGAAAGGCAAGCTCAGCTTAAGCCTGGGTCCTAGAGTGAATTGCCACCCCCTGTGTGGCTCCTCTTGAAGCGCTGAGGCACACCTAGGTCCTAGTGTGAGTTTCCAACTCCTCTCCTTCTGGTTGGCCTCCACCACAGTAAGAGGAATCCCCCTTAGCTATTTTCCAAGCCTCAGGTGCTACCAGACTGTTTGCCCCTTCAACTGTTTCCACTGATCTAGGATTTTTCTGGGGAAATGTTTTATGGATTTTTCAAGGTCACTAAGGGGAGGGGGAGAGAGCACTTACTGATCACTCCGCCATTTTGGCTCCCAGAAGATCAAGTAGGATGACTTACAGACGTTGTCTGTATCTGCTGGCTGAAAGTCCTGGGAATGACTGCAGATGATACCTGAGGTTCAGTGGCTGTCACTCACTCCCTCTGCTGGTCTCCTGCCCTGGGCTGCCACTCCATCTTTCTGTCATGCTGCTGCTGCCTGAGGCCACCCTGGGAGTTTCCTGCTCAGCCACACTGCTGGGGGACTCCCTGCACTGTGTGCTGTGGGCTCACCCCCATGGAGCAGATCCTTCCTGTTGATCTTTCAGTCTGTCCTTGTCTGTAAATCTGTCTGTCTCCTATTGGATTCTGCAACTCCAAAATTTGGTCAGATTCTCTTTTTGAAGGTATCTGAAGGAGTTTGTCTAAGAGCTTAGGTGAGTAATTGCTCTCATTCCACCTCCCTTATTCCTTCCACTCTTACCATTATACTTAAATTCATTAGAGAAAGCTAATGAAAATTTGGAGGTTGAAGAGGATTTTGGGGTTAGCATAGTCAGAGAATTTTAACAGGAGTAGAGAAAGGTGGTTATTGGACAAAGAAATTTACAACATCTTAGATTTGAAAGGGATCTTAGAAACCATCTTCACCCTCCTTTCAGAAAGTCTTTCAATTGCCTCTCCAACTGGTCATTTACCATCCACTTGAAGACCTTCGCTAAAACTCAGCCTTCTGAGAGAGTCCATTTCACTTTGGGAAAGTTCTGACTGTTAGGAATTTTTTTCCTTACATCAATTTCTACCTCTTTATAACTTCTGCCTTTTCTCCTAGTTCAACCCTGAACTAGTCCAAGTGGCCATGCTCTGCCTGGGTTTGTGTAAAGGAACTCTTTGACACAGCTGCCACAAGGGTTGAATTATTTATTGGACATGGTAGAGAAAGAATAGACAAGCGTTTGATGATCCATCAGCAAGACTGTCATTCTTGGCCCCAAAAATTGTTTTCTAATTAATTAATTATTTTTTAGTTTTCAAGATTTGCTTCCATAAGATTTTGAGTTCCACATTTTCTCCCCATATTTCCTCTCTTTCCACCCTAAGGCAGTGTGTAAATGGATATAGGCTCAACATATACATTCATATTAAACCTATTTTCACAAAGGTAGAATTAGTTAGAATTAGAACCAATAGGAGAAACCATGGGAAAGAAGAAAAAAAGAGAGAGAACAAATAATATACCACAATCTGCATTCCAACTCCATAGTTTTTTCTGGATGTAGACAGCATTTTCCATCATGAATCTTTTGGAACTGTCTTAGATTCTAAGGAGAGAAGTCTTTCAAAGTTAGTCATTGCATCATGTAATTGTTACTGTATACAATGTTCTCATTCTCTTCACTTCACTCAGCATCAGTTGACATAAATCTTTCCATGTTTTTCTGATGTCTGCCTGCTCATCATTTCTTATAGCACAATAGCATTACATTACATTCATATAACACAGCTTGTTCAGCCATTCTCCATATGATGGCCATCCCCTCAATTTCCAATTCCTAGCAACCACAAAAGAGCTGCTATAAATATTTTTGTACATGTGGGTCCTTTTCTCATTTGTATGATCTATTTGGGATATAGACCTAGAAGTGATATTTCTGAGTTAAAAGGTATGCACAGTTTTATAGGCCTTTGGGCATAGTTCTAAATTGTTCTCCAGAATAGATGGATCAGTTCAAAACTCCACCAACAATGCATTAGTGTCCCAGTTTTCCCATATTTTATCCAGCATTTATCATTTTCCTGTTTTGTCATGGTAGCCAATCAGTTAGATATGATGTGGTACCTCAGAGTTGTTTTTATTTGCATTTTTCTAATCAATAGTGATTTAGAGAATTTTTTCATATGACTGTAATGACTGTAGATAGCTTTAATTTCTTCCTCTGAAAACTGCCTGTTCATATCCTTGAGCATTTATTGGGGAATTGAGGAATGACTTGTGTTCTTATAAAGTTGGCTGAGTTCTCTACATATTTTAAAAATGAGGTCTTTATCAGAGACACTGGCTATAAAAATTCTTTCCAGTTTTTTGCTTCCCTCCTAATCTTGGTTGCATTGACTTTATTTGTGCCAAAACTTTTTAATTTAATGTAATAAAAATTATCTATTTTGCATTTCATAATGTTCTCTATTTCTTGTTTGGTCATAAATTCCTCCATTCTCCATAAATCTTGCAGGTAAATTATTCCTTGCTCTCCCATTTTGCATATGGTATAAACCTTTATATCTAATTTGTGTACCCATTTTAACTTTATTTTGGTATACAGTGTAAGATGTTGGTCTATTTCCAGTTTCTGCCATACTTTTTTTCCAGCAGTTTTTGTCAAATAATGAGTTCTTTTCTCAGAAGCTGGGGTCTTTGAGTTTATCAAACAGTAGATTGCTGTAGTCATTGACTACTGTGTCATGTGTACCTAACCTATTCCATTGATCCACCACTCTATTTATTAGCCAGTACCAAGTAGTTTTGATGATTACTGCCTTATGATACAATTTAAGATCTGATATGTCTAGGCCATCTTCCTTAGCATTTATTTTCATTAATTCCCTTGGTATTCTGGACCTTTTGTTTTTTCAGATGAATTTTATTATTTTTTTCTAGCTCCATAAAATAATTTTTGGTAGTTTGATTGCTATGGCACTGAATAAGTAAATTAATTTAGGCAGAATTGTCATTTTTGTTATATTAGCTCAGCCTTCCCATGAGCAACTAATGTTTTTGCAATTTTGTAGATCTGACTTTATTTGTGTGAAGTGTTTTGTAATCCCTACATTTTTAAAAATACTTTTATTCATCTTTTTTTAACATAACCTACAATTCTTATTGAGTCCCTGTCCCCCACCCCCACTATCCCATAGAGATATCCCCCAAATACAGTAAAAATAAAAAGAGGAAGAAAAGATATTTCTCAACAAAACTAACTTTCACATTAAACCGGTCTGACATTAAATGCAGTGTTCTATACCCATGGTCTTGCCCTAAATCCCAACCTCTTGCAAAGAAATAGGAGGGATATATCTTCTCATTTGTCTTCTTTGGGGTCTAAACATTCTTATCTCTGGAGTCCATAACAGACTTGTCCAACCATGAGAACTCTGAAACTTTCAGATCAAAGGCCAGAGTTAAGTAAACAATATATAGCTCCCTTATGTACTATCACTTAGGAGGAAGTGTCCATGAGGATGATATCATAGAATCTGAGTTGAAATGGACCCCAGAGGTCATCTAGTTGAGCATGCAAAAACCTGAGATGCCCCTCTACCATATACCTGTTAAAAGTAATCCATGTGGAATACTATACTGTGCTACAAGAAATGATGAGCAGGATGCTCTAAGAAAAAACCTAGAAAGACTTACATGAAGTGATGCAAAGTGAAGTGAACAGAACTAGGAGAACGTTGTCTGTAATAACAGTAGTATTATATGATTATCAACATAGCTATTCATGTGATACAGTGACCCAAGACAATTCTGAAGGACTTAGGATGAAAAATGTTATCTATCTATCTGACAGAGTCTGAATACAGATCAAAGTGTACTTTTTCTTTATTTTTCTTGGGTTTTTTTGTCTGTTTTCCTTCACAACATGACTAACATGGAAATATGTTTTTCATGAGTGCACATGTATAACCTATATCAAATTGCTTGCCTTCTCCCTGGGGGTGGGAAGAGGGAAAGAAGGGAGGAAGAGAATTTGGAACTTAAAATTTTTTTAAATGAATGTTAAGCATTGTTTTTAAACATAATTGGGAAAAAATAAAATACTGCACTTTTTAAAAGTAGAAAAAAGATCATCCAACCTTTGTTTGAAAATCTCAAGTAGGAGGGGAGAAAGGATTCAAAAAGGGGATGTCCATTACCTCTTGAGATATCTTATTTCCCTTTTCTGATAGTTCTGTTAAGAAATTTTTCCTGATGTCAAGCAAAAATTTATTTCTTTGCTGCTTTCACTTAATGTTCCTATTTCTGCCTTCTGGGGCTAAGCAGAACAAGTCTAATCCTTCTTCCACATATCTGTCCTCAGTCAATCAGTCCTGTCTGACTCTCTGACTGCGGTTTTCTTGGCAAAGATACTGGAATGATTTGCCATTTCTTTCTTCAGGTTATTTTACAGATGAGATAACTAAGGCAATCTTGCCCAGGATCACACAGCTAGTAAATGTCTGAGGTCAAATTTGAATTCAGATCTTCTGATTCCAGGCCCAGTGCTCTATCCACCATACTGCCTAGCTGCTCTTCCACTTGCCAGACCTTCAGTTACTTGAAGATAGGGATAAACAGCCTCTAAGTCTTTTTGTCTTGGCCCTTATACATTCCAGGCCCTTCACTGTTTGTCTTCCTCTGGGAATTCTGCAGTTTAGCAACATATGTCCTAAAATGTGGTGCCCAGAATTAGTGCAAACTCCAAATGATGTTTAACTAGGGCAGAGTGCAGCAAGACTATCACCTCTTTATTCTTGGACAGTATGCAACCTACGTTTTTGTTTATTTATTGGCTATTATATCAAACTGTTATATCATGTTGTTGCAGCCTATGATAATCACATAGATCTTTTTTAGGCAAAGTGTTGTCTCACCATTCCCACCCCTTTAAATTTTTTTTTATCTAACCATATTTCTCCTCCCTTGTACTTGTAAATTTGATTTTTTTGACCCTAAGGGTAGTGCTAAATGTTTATGAAACTAGAGGTATATGGGGTCTTCAGGGAGGACTAGCACCTCTGGTGTGAGAGCTTGCTGAACTTTTTTCAAGGCTACTCATCCACCTTTGATGTCCGCCTGTCACCCAAGTCTCACCTGTGGCTCCAAGAAACTTTAATATGCACAGTGTCTATACTCCAGTAAAATTGTCTCAGCAGATGGGCTAAAAGCAGGTTGAGGGTAACCAATAGACCTCTAACCTGTTGGTCAGTCAGGGAATATCTACCCCAAGCATATGAAGACTTCTCCCAACAGAATGGGTGGATGAGAATAATTTGTTCCAATGGTGGCTGAAGCAGGTATGATAGACCTCTTAGAGCTTTGTCATATATTGGTCATCCTCTGCATCCCAGGCCATTATCACTTATCTTGACTTTTGTCCTGCCACTGGACTTTTATGATTCTGGAAGAGAGAAAGAGGCTGATTATTTTGTGCAACCCTGATTAACTTAAATCCAATTCACTTTCAAGTCAAGACATATCACTGGTCCTCTTCAAAAAAGAATCAAGGTCATATAGGCAGTTTCAGACCTGGGTTTTAATTAGTTAAATTTAGTTAATTAGATTTAGTTCATCCAGTGATGTTTATCCAGTCTGTTTAGCTATCCCTCCTAGTCTGTGTCATCATTTTGATTAGAAAATCATATGTGCCTTTATACAAGTCATTGATAAAAATATTGAACAAGATAGGACTAAGCAGATGTAAAGTTCATTCACCTGGTCATTCCACTAGGTCATTCCACTGGTAATCTCATTCTAAGTTCCTATCAAATCACTAATGATGAATCTTGGGTCTGGTCATTCATGTAGTTTTGAATCTCTCATCTACTTGCATTATCATCTAGTGTACATCTTGCCACCATGTAACAGACTTTGTCAATATGGTTTACCATTATCTAGCTAAGCTGTAGTGTTCACTTGATTTACCAACCCAGTAACCTTGTCAAAAAAAGCAAGTGTCTGACATGACATTCATGATGAAATTATGCTGGATCACAGTGACCAATGTTTCCCTTGTTGATTTTCACTAACCGTCCTTTTGATAGTACATCCTTGAATTTTGTCAGGAATGAAAACTAAGCTCATTGACATATAGTCTAGACACTTTTTTTCACTTGAATTAGGGACATTTGACCTAATCAATCAATCAATAAACATTTATTAAGTGCCTAATATGTGGCAGAATCAGTGCTAAGGACTGGGGATCCAAAAAAAAAAAAAGAAGTAAAAGCCGATTCTTGTCCCTAGGCAGCTTACAATCTAAAGAGGAGACAACTTGGAAACAAATATGTACAAAGAAAGCTATATAAAGGATAACCAAGAAATCATTACGTGAGGAAAGGCTTAAGAGGGTTGGGAAAGGCTTCCTATAAAAGATGGGATTTTGCTTGGGGCTTAATGGAAGCCAGAGATGTCAGTAGACAGAGTTGAAAAGGGACAGTTTTCTAGGTATGGAAACAGCCAGAGAAAATACCTTCATCTGAGAGATGGAAACGTATTCCCATTCCATAGTACCTTTCTGTTCTCTATAATCTTCCAAACATCACTAACTTCTGCTCAATGATCACATCCGTTGCTCCCCCCACCCTCATCCTGGGATATATTTAATTTCCAACCTCATTCTGTTTCTATAGATTAGGTTTGGAAGCAACTTTAGGAATGATTGAGTTTTGTTTTAGAGAATATGCAAATAAGGCCAAGAGATGTAATATGACTTCCCCGGTGTTCCTCTTGGCTTTGGTTTGTGTGTCAGGTCCCATCACAGTTGAACAATCTTCTAACTTTAAATGATTTTTTGGCACAGTCTTGTTATTGGAAGCCTAATATTTAGAAAGGTAATGAATAGAAAGTATTAAATAAGGAAGCTTTGTTACTTTGGTGTGGAAAACAAAAATAATAGCTAGTATTTGCATATCACTTTAAGATTTGCAAAACATTTTACATATGTTATCTTATTGGATCCTTGAAAGCAATGCTGGGAGGTAGGTATTTTAATTATCTTCATTACCATAAATAAAAAATCTGAGGCTAAGAGATTAGCCTAGTTAGTATCTGAGGCAGGATTTAAACTCATGTCTTCCTGACTCTAGGTCGAATACTCTATCTACTTTGCCAACTAGACTGTTTATTTATAGTGGTGATAATCCAAGCCTATTTAATGTTTCTTTATTTGTGTGATCACATGATTTCTTCATAAATAAATCATCTTAGTAAAATTCTGAATTAGAACTCCAACAAGCTACCTCCCCTTTTGATTCCCCCCCTTCCCCATCTGCTTGGAAAATTTGTCAACTTTCCCTAACTAAGAATGAATTTGTGGTTATTGTAACGCTTAATGTTCTAAAACTTTGCCTATGTGCATCCCTTTATCTGGAGAGAGCATAATTTGGAGTCCTTTCTTTAGGTTTGAATCTAAGTTTTCTAATAACTGAGTTTGTTTTCAGTAACTAACTTTGTGGCTTGATTTGCTGTTTTAAAAAAGAAAAGAAAGTCATGGGTAGAAAAAGCAAATAACAGCTGAACTGAAGTCAATTAGAAAAGAGAAACTAGTGATTATGTTTCTGGTTCCCTTTGGTGTTATACCCATAAGAGTGTACTACAAAGGAAAAACATTAAGGATAGATGTTTACTCTGGGGAAAATTGAAATAAACAATGTGCATGAACTTTACATCTGTTTTTAGTCATAGTGTATGGAATTATTGGAGCACTGTATTTTTAAATAGCACTGAGAACTGGATCTACATCATTTTCTCTGAAGTCAGGGAAAACAATTTTTCCTTTCCTGGTAACGCTGTGTCAGTTCCTCTAACTTCTGGCTAATTTCATCATTTATCTTAGCGATTCTCTTCAGTTGCTTTCTTAATATTTTTGCCACAAAAAGGAGAAAAACATTTCTTTGTGAATTCTGATAGTGGCTTTTTAATTATCTGTATCAAAGACAAATAGTTCCATTGATTACCTAACGTAGAGGATAATCTACTTGTATTTATCTTTGAATTCTATGATGTGAGCTTGTCCCATCTTGGATGGTGGGAAGGAAAGTGACATTCTGAAATTAGAGTCAAGGACCTGGCTTCAAACCCAGCTCAGCCACAAATTATTATGACATTTTGATTTTGATATAATTAATATGACATTTGTCAAGTCTCCTCATATTTCAGACGATCAGTTTCTTCATCTGTAAAATGAAGATATTGGTTTAGATAATCTCTAAAATCCCTTCTAGCTGTCATAATTCATAATTTTAGTTTGATTTTTATAAAACATTTATCTTTGGAGGTATGTTATACATGGGCTAATGTTATTATTTATTAGTTTATATTCTTTCAATGCACACCATGGTAATGAATTTACCTACAATTTAAAAGGTCAGTAAATTTACCTAATCCACAAGGACATTTTTTGAGATTTGAATTATATTGATAGACATAAAGGAAATCTCTGCTGATTGAAAGTCATCGAGCACTTTCACATGTGGAACAACTAAGTGGAAAAGATACTATATAATATGCTAAACTGCTGTACAGATGGTAAATACAATTCTTCTATTATTGGAAGTTCATCTTTAATTCAATGGCACTGTGCTGGGTATTCAAGACACAAAAATGAAAAAGCAAAAAAAGTTCAGCCTTCAAGGATTTTTCAGGTGGAGGATACAATATATATACATGTGACATGTTTCTACAACCACATAGCCAAATTATTTTGTATCCTTCATGGTTAAAGATACAGAAAGTCTAGGTGCTGGAAATACAAAAGGTACCATGTGGAATGAGTTGAAGCCTTGGTTATTCTGTAGAAAAGAAGATTTAGAGGAAATCTATTAACTATCTTCAAGCATGTGAGATTCTGTCATGTGAAAGAGGAATTAGATTTTTACTGCTTTGTCCCAGAAAGCAAAACTTAGAGAAGTGAATACAATGCCAGAAAGAAACATGGACTTAATAACTAGTGTCTTGATTTCTAATGTTCTTATTTTGTTGACTTATTTTTTCTAAATATAAATTTTTTACAGTAAATCCGGTCACAGTTACTTCCTGAAAACATACTCAGTTTTTCAAAAACTTATACCCAAACCTACCAAAAGAACACTAAATTAGGCCATTTTCAAGGAAAAGAGCATATTGCTGAGGTTTTAGTATGTAATCACCAAAGAATACTTCTCAGTTAGGGGAAACTTCCAAATAACTAGAGATGACAAAGAGTATCTTGGTAAATAGTAAGTTTTCCATCATTCGTTGCTGTTGCTCAGTCATGTCCAACTCTTTGTGACCTTCATGGACCATAGTAAGCCAGTATTATCCATGGAGTTTTCTTGGCAAAGATATTGGATTGTTTGCCATTTCTTTCTCTAGCAGATTAAGGCAAAAAGAGGTTAAGTTACTTGCCCAGGATCATATAGCTAATAACTGTCTGAGGCTAAATTTGAACCCAGATCTTCCTGACTCCAAGCCCACTGAGCACAAGCTGCCTCCTTCCCATCATTAGAGGTCTTCAAGAACTTTCCAGGAATATTATGGAGAAGATTCTTGTTCACGTACAAATTGGAGCACGATGACTTCTGAGGTCCTTTCTAATTCTGACATTCCCATAATTCTTGAGACTCTCAGTTTGGTCTGGAGTTAGTGCTCCTGGTTTGAGCTTCCACCTGACAGTGGATGCCATTGTGGCTACTTAAATGGTGAAATCCACTGAAAGCCTTCAAGGTCTGTACTGATAGATGGGATCTAGCTTCACATCATTATATGTGCATAGTAGGTACTCTTTAAATATTAAATAATGGGTAAAGATGGAAAACAACCAAACAGCTTCACCTGGAGATTTCAGGAGGAAGGGCTGATTCTTGAGTAGAAACTTGGAATAAATGTGAATCTAAAGGACAAAGGTACAAATAACACCAGGCTCTGAGGACAGGACAGGGCTTGTTGCCACCCTAAACAGTTAAATGGATGAGCACTTGTTAGGGTCAGAGAAGCAGTTTCTGACCATTATGGGTTGGATGAGGTGACCTTGGTGATCTCTTCAGAGTCTGAGATCCTGTGATTCTGAAAATAGCTCAGTACTAGTCAAAGAGCACTAGTCCAAATGCTAGGAAACCTGAGTTTCTATTTCCTTTCCTATAATGTGTTCTGACCATTCCTCAAAGATGAATATCTCCTATAGACAGCTGAAAGAAAAATCCAAGTTTTGCTTTTATTTTGAGTCATCAGTGCTTTGCACAGTTCCTCGCACCTCATGAATACTTAACAAATACTTGTTGATTCAGTGATTTCCAAGACCTTTATAGCCTGGAGATGCCTCCCAGCCACTCTGTGCCCCACTTTTCTGATTGATGAGAACTTGGCCCACACCGCCATTTCTTCAGGTGTCCATGCCATGCTTCCTGGACTCTGTTCTTTACTCTTTCTCTTTCTCTGAACTTTTCCATTTCCTTCACAGCAGCTTTTCTCCTCCCCAACTCCTTTCCCCATCCCCAACTTTCTTTTACATATTATGTTCACGCATGAGTAGGTAACTTCCTTGAGGATAAGGTCTGACTTTTTTTCCTTGCATTTATATCTCCAGTGTTTGGCACAGTGCTTGATCCATAGTAATAAGTACTCTAATTCAATGTTTGCCTCAGTTTCCCCAATTGTAAAATGGAAATAATAATAGCACCTATTCCCTAGGGTTGTTATGAGGATCAAATGAAGTAATATTTTTTTTTAAAATGCCTAGCATAGTGCCTGGAACATAGTAAGTTCCATAGAACTGCTACTGTTTATATATAATATATGTATATATACATATATGTGTATATATACATATATTATATATATAATATATACACATATATCACATGGATAATATGGAGTAGAGCCAAGATTCAAACCTATGTGCTTTGACTCCAAGGCTAGTCTTCCTTCTGCTACCCACTGAGAGCTTTGTTTTCTCATCTATTCTTCTCATTGTTCTGTTCAATCAATATGTGTCATCACCTTCTGTAGACAGAAGCCCTCAGGGATTCTCATAGGTTAAGGGACCTTCCAATCACTGCCATACAAGAAAGCAGCAAATAAAAAAAAAAAACCTCCAGGACAAAAACAAACCCAACTGTGGAAGACTACAAACTGGAAATAGGCTTTTATTCACAGCGCTTACACAAATTAAGAGAACAATGAGGGGAAAAAGCCAGTCTTACAGGTTTATTTCCTGTGCTAACACTTGTGGAATGTAGTATTTCTCTTCTATGAGGAGTTCTAAGGCTCCTGTCAGAGAAATATGTTTTCCTTTGTCCAGTTCACCACCTTGGCTAGGTATGGGTGTGTGTTTATGATCAAATATTTGTTAGGCATAAACTGACAGCTCCCACTGGCTGTCTTCAGATTTATCCAAATTAAATGGGTATTATCATGAAATTCCAGTGACTGACAAATTCACAAATTCAAATAGTAAAATGTGTTTTACAAGCTTGACTTGGCAGAAGAGATATGAGAAAACACCTCTCCCCATTCCTATGTAGAGATAGCGGGAGAGATATGGTACATTGTATGTCTTGCCAATGTTTTACAATGTATTGATCAGTTTGCAGGCTTTTATTTCTCTTTTTCATTTTTTTAAACCTGGATTATGAAGGATGACTTTCTGGGAGTGGAAAAGATGCAGGGGGAAACAATGTTAAAAGCAAAAGATTTTGATATAAATTTATTTTTTAAAAAGTATATTGTAGCAAAATAGAATTTACCTTTTAAGATTGTATGACTCTTCCAGTAGAATATAAATTCCTTGAGAACAAAAGTTATTTTATTTTTATCGTTGAATCACCAGCACCTTATACAAAGGCCCTTAAATAAAATATGTTGAATTATATTCGATCAGAACAGGAATTTCCTTCAAATTCAGTTCAATAAATACGTATTAAGGGCCTACCATGTACATGACACGTTATGTAAGTGTATAAATACTAACTCCCCCCGCGAAAAAAATTAGTTTGTGCTATCTAGCAGTTTAAAATTGATATAAACTGATCAATGAGACATTCAAGCACCAATGAAATACTTCCACATCTCTGCACATGGCAGACTGCAAAGATTCAAAAATGCACCTGCCTTCAAGAGACCAGTCTTCCAACCAGGGGATGAGACTGATTCACAAATGGCTCTAATGCAGAGGATATTTAGGGGAATAGGAGAAATACAAAGTACTTTGGTCTCAAAATAGTGATTGACTAGTTTGTGTATTACACATTCCTTTTACTTTTGGAAATAGCATTGTATTTAGAGTCTGGGCTTAACAACAAGCTCAACAAACACTTTTTAAGCACCTATTAAGGGCAAGTCTACCAAAATAGAGAAGTGAGGAATGAGAGAGACAAAAGGCTCAGAAGCCTAAGACTCTATACATAAAGAATACAGTTCACCTGCAAGTCAAGACATTCCCTATGATGTCACTGGTCCTCTTAGAAAACATAGGACAAACAACAACAACTTTCTTTGAAACAATTGGGAAGCATTGAGATTGGCAAGCACCAAACAATATCACAAAAAATTATAAATATTGCATAGAAGGATAGTGGAAGATCATGAGTAGTATCACCTCTTAAAATGGTAAGAAGTGTTGGAAGGAAGAAATGAGGTTACCAAGAGACAGAGTTAAGTAAAATTATCCTGAGAAAGCACAATTAATGATATAACTAGAATGAAGATCCCCAAAAAATGAGGAATGAAAAGAGATTTGTAAAGATTTTTATAATAAACACTTTTGAACATCATGGTCAGTGAAACTACCGCACTGGAATGCTAACAGCTTATTTTTCCATGGACTTTTTGAGTATATAAAAATGATATAGAAGAGTATAAAGGTGAAAAAATCAGTGGGACTAAACCCACTAAACTATATATGGGACAGGACCATGATTGAAGATGACAAAATTTTGAGGATATTAAGGGATTCTCAGGGTATCTGAAGGAATACCAAAGGTATTGGAAAGAAATTTTGTTTCTTATTTTTTAAAAAGGCGATAAAGAAAACATCAGTAATGACCCATATGCCTATTGCCATCTATATGAAATTTTTATGAGAATAACACACAAGCACACATACACATCAAGGGCCTCCTTGATGAGGGTATTAGAAGAGTGTAGGCAGGTTCTTAGAGTTAGTATTGCAAAGTAGACCATATCTTTGCAACTGTACAATTGTTGCAAAGATATGGTGTAGAACATGAGTTCTAAAATTTTTTGGTCTCAGGACCCATTTATACTCTTAAAAATTGTGGATGACTCAATGCCTTTTATTTATATGGATTATATCTGCCTAAATTTACCATATTAGAAATTAAAATGTCTTAGTATTATTATAAAAATAGTTTTGACCTGCAGATTCTCCTGAAAGTATTTTAGGGAGCTGCAAAGCCTCCTGACCATCCTTTGAGAACCACCAATATGTAGAGAATTAAAGTTTCCACTGTGCCTATTGTTAATTGACCATAAAAAAGGATAGGTGAGTCAACCATATAAATGCTACTTTAAATGTTATCTTATAACAGAATGTCTTCCACATATATGCCTAAATCATACAAGATTCCTTAAAAGCTATAACAAGAGATAATCTTGTTCAACTCTGTTATTATTAATCAAGTCATAAAACGGGTTCTCTTAACATAGCATGCTAGTCAAAGGTTTTTGCCACTGTTATGGAGGAGATCCAGCCCAGATCCCAAGTTGAAAAGACTTTTGTAGAGATGCTGAAATCTTCCATATACTACTCTTTGTAAATAAAATTGTACTGAGTGCATCAAGTTCCATAGTACTGTAGAACCTCCTAAATAACATCCACAATGAGATAATATAAGATTTGTGAAGTGCTTAGTCCAAGACCTGGCAGATAGGAGGCACTTAATAAATGCTAGCTGCCACTCCCACCTTCTACCCCTCAATCACTCAAGTTCAGCTTTCAGCTCACACAGGGAAAAACCAAGTGCATGAAGAATTCCTATTGTCTAGTCTATATGTACAGATGGTCAACTCTTAGAGCTTGTTTAGCACAAAAATATGTCTTGAATGGACACTGCAAAAAGACAAGATGCTGAAAAGGTGGAAAAGAATGTGCTGATTTGCCTTTGGGAAAATGAAAAGTTCTTTTAATAATCCCAACATCGTCCCTGAAACAGAGGACTGTCCTTGTAACACCAATATTCTTCCAGTGATGTACTATGGAGGCAAGTCACAGAGTACTAAGATCTGTAAAGAATGCAAGTTGAGGATCACCCAAACATCAGTGGAGAGGGGAATAGTGGGCTTGAGCAGGCTATACCACATCACAAACAAGCATGCATGCTGCTAAAGTGATAAAGCATATAATCAAGAAAATGTATGAACAAAAAGGAACATGTATTCACCAATCTCTGGTGGTTCTGAGTTCTTAACAGCATGACTCTTCATATGTCTAAAGCGCTTGGTGGTTCTGGACATTTGATTCTTAAAAATTTCAAATGACTGGGAAGAAGTAGAGTACAGGAGAATTTCTAAGGAATTGTGACGCTGAATTCATCCAGGGACAGAAATACTAAATTTATCAGCCATAAACCTGAAGAAACATCATGAAACTATGAGCGGGCAGCAAAGTGGCTGATGAGATTTGATGAGAGAAAAGTAGAAGATAATTTTGATGAAAAGTAATCTAAACTATTCTTTTATAAATGACATATTTCGAGGGAGTTAGAAGCCTTTGTAGGCACTCTGGAGAAAGTATAATATATTGCTTTGGTCAGAAAGGGGCACAAAATACTAAGTATAATTAGGGAAGGTTATTGGAAACAAAATAGAATCTAATGTCCTGTTCTTATTCAGAATTTTAATACATACTTTATTTTTTTTTCCATCTTGGGTGCTCAAAATTTTTTAAAGGCATAATTGAACTGAAGAATGTTCAGAGAAGGGCAACTGAAATGGGTTCTTGGTGGTACTCCCAAATGGGGAAGGAATTTCATTTTATTTTGTAGGGTTGAGAGCAATATTAGCTTCACAAAATTATAAAGAGTGCAATATAAGGTGTCCATGTGTATATTTATGAAATACTAGAGTATTAGCCCCCAGGGTTATCCAACCTCCTTGGAAATTTGAAGCTAATCAGTCAATAAACATTTATTAAGTGCCTACTATGTGCCAATCCCTGGGGATACAAAAAAAAGAGGCAAAGCACAGCTCTAATTAGGGGAGATAGCAAGTAAACAAATATATATTTAGGTTTTTTTTGTGTGTGTTGGTCCTTTGCTTTGTTGTCAAAGAAGACCATGCCATCAGAGAAATGATGACATGACTTGCACTTGACTTTGTTTTGAGTGAGGAAAGGCTGTGCAGGTCATCAGCCTCACTTTAACTAACAGGAGGCAGGCATTAGAATTGAGAAGGATTGATAAAGGTTTCCTGTAAATAATGGGACTTCGAAATTTATACAATAGTTATGGAGCAGATAAAAAAGGAAGCTTATTACTGCCTCACTTTGTTGGAGCTGTATCCTCAGAGTTTAACCCAGTACCTGGTGCATAGTAGACTCTTAATAAATGCTTAATGGCTTACTCATAGACAAGTTAAGTTTTAGGTATAGGTGGCAGTAGGCTAATATGTGAAAAGGAATAATAATATGAAATGAGCCTGGAAAGATAAGTGTCACTTAGCAATTCTGAGGAAAGCTCTTGGACTGTAACGTTGCAGACAAGCTACTGAGTTCTTTACATAGATGAAATCACAGATCCCTTCCCCTCCCCTGCCCTCATAATTAAATCAATTTAATAGGAATAGAAATAAGAAGCACTTTCAGTCCTTCTAGTGTAGCATTGGAGTTCTTTGAGAACAGTCAGGTGTTCTAAAATAGCCTTTCGCCCAGAAGGAGGCGCTTGTCATGTACATAGATGGAAATTGAGATAGGATGATTGCCTAGTCTGGAACTCACATCTGAGCTGATCCCTCAAATTTCATGAAAAGTGCCAGAGGACCTTAAGTCGGAACTTGCCAAAGCAAAGGGAAGTGAATAATCAATCAAACTTTTTAAAGTTGATCATATTGATAGACAATGGAAAGGGAAAAAAATGCCTTTGTTGCAAAAAGAGGCAGATTATTTTGGCCTGAATTAGCTGGATAAATTTGGCTGATCTTTCACTTTACAGCTAGAGAAAAAAACAGAGAAGTTATTTTTCAAGACTGAGTTATGCTTGGCAAAATAAAAGAGAGCTCTTTTTTACTTTAATCAGCAAAAATGTTAGGCAAATTTAATATTTTATTTATGGACTATTTTTCTCTTATATTTTCTATAAATACATAAATATCTTAATAGCTTAAATCAAGAAAAATCATAATGTAACATTAATAATATAATGAATACTTAATATAATAATTATACATAGAATTTTAGGGTACCAGTCAACTACTAATATATGCTGTATTTTTCATGTACATGGTCTCTTTTATCCATAAGAAATTAATTCTTCTTTCTATTTAGTAGTGGGAAAGTGATCACTACCTAATCTAATATCACAGTGGAAATCACATGCAGGTATAAATATCCATTCATCAGTTCACTTTTTAGGTCAGTTTCCCATTTCAAAATACATGATTCTTGTATTCTTTCAAATGAAAAATATTGAAAGTATATTGAATACTAACCTAAAAAACCTAAATTTTGCTTGTTTTTGCTTTTCAATCATGACTGATTCTTTGTGACCCTATTTGTTGGCAAAGATCTAGAAAGGTTTGCTATTTTCTTCTCCAGCTCATCTGACACATTTGCCATGGAAACTGAGGTAAACAAGATTAAGTGACTTGCCCAGGGTCACAGAGCTAGTAGATGTCTAAGGCCAGATTTGAACTCAGAAAAAAGCTATTTTTTACACCACCCAACTGCCCAATGGTGGTGGTGCTGTTCAGTTGTGTCTGATTCTTCCTGACGGCTATGGACCATATTGTCCATAAGGTTTTCTTTGCAAAGGTACTGGAGTGGTTCACCCTTTTCTTCTCCAGTGGATTGGAGGTCACTTAACACAGAGGTTAAGTGACTCGCCCAGAATCACACAGATTAAATGTCTGAGGCCAGATTTTAAATCAGGTCTTCCTGACTTCCAGCAGTCTATCTTCTACTGTTCAACCTAAACTTTGCTTAATGGCTATCTTAATATTTTAGTCTCTTCAAATTTCCATCATAATTCTTTGTCCTTTCAGTCTAGTTTACTTTTCCTTATATATGTAGCGAGTACATCATTCTTCTGATTCTTTTGTTTGTTTCATGTTATTTGATAAAGATCTTTTAAAATTTCTTTGTATTTCTCCTACTTACCAATCTTCACTGAATCTATAGCATTCAATTACATTAACATGCCACAATCTTTTTCAACCTTTCACTTATTGTTGGATTTTTGGTTGTTTTTTTTAAATTATATACAATTTTGATATTTGAAAATAGTTTTTCCCTTCAGAATATTTTGAAGCATCTTAAATCTTTCTTCCAAGAGGCAGTGTAGTATAATGGCAAGAATACTGGCGTCAGGACAAACATGAGTTTCTTTGCTGGCTCTGCTGAGTGATCCTAGGCAAATCATTTATCCTTTCAGAGCCTCAATTTCCTTGTCTGTTAAATGGTAATCATTATACACTTGCACTACTGACTTCAGAGGATTATTTTGGAGGAAAGTGCTTTATAAAACTCTTAAGTATTCTAGAAGTGTGAATTATTCTTAGTATTTCATTAGTGTACCTTATAAGATATATCAGTAGCAAAGATTTCAGTTTTAGGTGCTGAAAGCTAGGTGAGTTACTTGTCTCACAAAGCCTCTCCCAGCGCAATCATATTTGCTCCAATCCTGACTCAGATACCGGATGGTTACTCCCTAAATGAGGCAGGTTTTTTTTCAGCATTTTTAAAGGGAAATACTTTTTTTTTTTAAATGGGAAAAACACAGTCAGAAAAAAGGGGGAATTCCATAACCTCTCCGAAATATTGCATAAGGAATAGAGGAGGGGGCACAATGGGGGATAAGGAGGACACCAAGAGTTTTAAGAACTTTAGGGAAAAAAAACCATATCTTGTTACACTTAAGTTCCATGACTAAGTAGTTGAATTTCTCTTTATTCAAGCCTTATAGGATCAGTTAACTTGGAATCCTTTGTGTTAAAGGGGAGGGTCCTGGTCTGTGAGCAAACTCTGGACTAGTTGTACCAGCTAGGGACTCCCTCCCTACGACCTTTGACCTCGGGTAATCTGCATAGAGGAATGACAGGCATTCAGTGGAACAGGAACAGCGGAGCTGGGTTTGCCACAGGAGGTGGACTTTCAGACAAGCGTGAGAGGCCGGCGGGAGGTACCGAGGGGAGCTCCGGCTAGAAAGCGCGCTACGGGAAAGGTGAAATGAACCTTTGGAAGCCCATCCGGGAAAGAATCCATGAGCAAAGGAACGAGAGAACTGCATGATTGCTGGCCCCTGGCCGGCTAACGTGCAGAAATGGGCCAAACCTCCGTCTCCACGCTGTCTGAGCAGCGTTCTAGTGGTGAGTAGGGAGGGAGAAGCCTCTTTCCTCCAGCTGTCTGTCCAGCCGGGCCAGCCAGCCAGATGCAGCTCTCTTTCTTTCTCTCTCTCTCTGCCTTCCTCTGCTCTCTTTTTTTACAAACGGTTTTGTTTTCTAGCACTTGAGCAAATGTAAAATTGAGGCCAACGACACCACTTCACCAGGCTGATTTTCCTTCTGACCTATTAAATCTCATCCGTGAGCCGATTTGGGAAACTATTCTGAATTCTTTGTCAAAGAAAAGTAGAATGCCTTTGAGGGGGGTTATAGCCGATTTTTTGCCTTAAAGGTACAGACTCCCTTTTTGGGGAAAGATGCGTTGTTCTACTGGGTATTTGAATTGCTTCAGAACATAATTTGATTTGGGTAAATCAGAAATGAACTCATTCACACAAGCGCTTGGGGAAAGCTTAAGCCAGACGTTTTATCGTTCTTGGAGCAGGAGAAACCTATTTGTGGTTTTGTGTACAATCTAGCAACATAGCAATTCACTATTGAATTCTTTTTTTTTTTAACTGTGGCAACTGATGAAGCCTACTTCTTCATTTAAGATAGTAATGCTGTTGATTGCCTTTCCTCATTGTAACTGAAAGTTCAACTTTTTATGTAGCCACAGTCGTAACTAGTTGCTAGTTATAAAAATTGGAATCGCTTCATATGATGTCGTATTGTTATACAATGTAGCTTCAAGACTTAAACAAAAAAAAAATCTCATCGCTTTTATTACTAAGGGTTATTACTAAGGGTTACAGTAGATTTCTTAGAATTGTCCAGTATATTTCTCGGTTGTAAAAAGAGCGAGTGTTCTCCGAGTGTGTGTGTGTGTGTGTGTGTGTGTTAAACAAAAAAGGGAAGGAAGGCACATCTGGCATTTCCCCAGCTGTGTGGGGATAAACAACTTCGTGGTGAGACAATGAGAAAATAAATAAAGTATTTTTATATTCAATATTTTAGAAATGCTTGGAAACCTATTTGATAACAGAGTAGATATATTTGGATAATTAATTTAAAAAAAAAAAAAGATAGACGAGCAGACTTGACCAAGGGACAAGACACAGATTCCTAAGTCTATACCAGTAAGAGTTATAATCTGTTTGCCTAATTGTGGAAATATTTTTTCACCTTAACATTCTTTTCTGTGTGGAGTTGTTTATATCCCTCAAGGCAAAGCTTAGTTCTCTGAAGTATTGTAAACTTTTTACTTGGAGCTTACACTGGGGCCAAAGAAATGATGAGTTTTCTGCTAAGAAAAAAGTAAGAATTAAAAAAAAAATCAGTTTCCTCATTAAGTTCAGTTTTAATGGTATGTGGCATCAAAGGCGTCTCGTTTTGATCTTGTGACTTTTGTTTACTACACCTTTGATTTTTGCGAGTAAGCCACTTAGTGTGGTGACTTCCTTTGTTCAATTGAAAAGCATTCTGACTTCTTTCTTCCTTGTGCCTTGGAAAACAGGGTACTACTATGTTTTTCTTTTTTTCATCTTCTCAGAAGTCTTGAATTAAATCAGTGCTTTAAAATAAGTTTACTGTGCTCTCTGAATCTCCCAAAACATAAAATGCACAATTTCTAAATAACAGAATCCTTACTAAAAACTGATGAAAAAGTCAATGTACCAAAAGTTCTGAAGTTTCAGTGGTGTATTTCCTTTTGCAATAGATGCATATTGCACCCCCTGACTTTGGTAGATGGTGTTCAAGAATCCTTTTAGCCCAGAAATGTATATAACTTTCTAGGCTGCCTGGTGAGGAGCCCCTCCAGAATTAGCTGCACTGATCCTAGCTAGTCTATCACAGGACTCCTTTTCTAGGACTGCCAGCCTTGTCTTCTTCAGGCATACTTTGAAATATGCTGTCATCTTCAGATCATGATTTGTTGTCAAAGTAGGCAGGATATTACTGGAAGATTATACCAAAAGATCATATAATTTGCAAATAAATAGAAATGGTTATTACTGCTGAATGATTCCCAGGAAAATAAATAATTTCTCTCTAAATTTCAAGTCTATGTTTATAAAAATATTTACAGGTAGACTGGTAACTCTGATTGCCAGGCATGCTGAGTCCAAGTCATGTTCAATAAGCAATAATGCTCATTTCTAAAGTCACAAGTGTTCAGGTGTAGAGTAATCATTTCATTCCACATAATTTCATTGAGATCAGTTTTGCATTATTTATTTTTCCTGTAACTTTGCAATACTGTCCTAAATGAAAATAGCTTTAGGCCAGCTATCTGTTTGCTATGTGTCATAAATTGTCCATATTTGCTATGTGTCATAAAATGTCCATATACCATGTCCATGGCAGAGGCAGCTAGTGGCACAGTGGACAGAGCACTAGATTAGGGATCAAGAAGACCTGAGTTAGAATCCTGCCTAAGACACTCAGTAGCTGTGAGACTGTGGGCAAGTTGTTTAAGTAGCTGTGAGACTGTGGGCAAGTTGTTTAACCTGTGTCTGCCTCAGTTTCCTCAGCTTATCTTCTGGAGTTGTGGTAAGAATCAAATGAGTAACATATGCAAACTTCACTGTGTCAGCACAGTTTCTAGCACACACAGAGTAGGTGTTATATAAATATTCATACCTTTCCCAGGTGTATTTTCTTCGTTCCTTGTTGGCTGTTTGTCAGAGTTGTGAGTTTGAAGTGAAATAATAGTTGTAAAAAAAAAGTGCTTAGTAGAGTGTCTGGCACATAGTAGGTAGGCATTGTATAAATGCGTATTCCCTTCTCATCTCTTTCCAGGGTATTTTCTTTCCTACTTATTAGCTGTCTGGCTATGTATTTGGTTGACTTTGGAACCAGGCACCTTTTAAGCACAAGTAGGGATTACAAATTCAAAGAAGAATCTTATCTTTTACAGCTTGTTTGCACATAGCTGTTTGCACATAGCTGTTTGCACGCTGTCTCTCCATTAGACTGAGAGCTTCTTGAGAGGAGGGACTGTTTTTATTTTTTCTCTCTTTGTATCTCCAGATGTTAGCATTCACAGTACCTGGCACAGAGCAGGCACTTAATGATTATTGACTGGACTGGACTTTTTCACTTAGCTTATGAAAAAATCTGTTTTAATGCTCCAGAGTTGATAGTATACTTAGAATTTTAAAAAGCCCACTGGATCTTCTGTTATTGAATCTGGAATTCAGTGGAGATGTCACCCATCAGCTTTCTGCTCATTACTCTGCACTCAATTGCCACACCTCAAAGATGTGAGGTGAGGCAACTCAGCGCATAAAACACTGGGTCCAGAGTCCAGAAGAGCTGAGTTAAAATCTGGCCACTGACTCTTACTAGCCGAGTTACTCTGGACAAGTCACTTAACTTCTACTTGCCTCAGTTTCCTCAACTGTAAAATTGGAATAGTTTCCAAGATAGTTATGAGGATCAAATGAAATTATATTTGTAAAGCACTTAGTACAGACCTAGCAAATAGTAGGTACTATATAAATGCCTAGCTCTTTGTCCTTCCCCTATCTCACAGTTATTGTGAGAATCAAATGAGATGACATCCAGAACTGTTGGTAAAACTTAAAGTGTTGTGTAAATCCCAGCTGTTTTATTATTGTCATTTTCGGATTCTTTTCAGCTGTAAATCTATGATTCTTTGAAAAGACTTTTCCTTCCTTCCCCTACTCTCCTCCTTTTGAAATTCTTCTTCCTTTTCTTCTAGGTCTAACTCATATTACTCCACTTCTTGACAAATCCTGCTTCCTCCTCTTTCCCCTTGGAAGTGACCTCTCACCTTTCTCACATTTTTCATAACTCTTCAGATCTCCCCTTTGCATATATTTCTAATTTGTCTTACAGTGATTCATATGGGTGTCTTGTTTTGTCCCATTAGAGTATAAACTCTTTAAGGATGGAGGTTGTGCTTGATATAATTGTAGCAGCATTAATAATAACTAGCATTCATACAGCACTGTAAGGTTTGCTTTACATTGCAAATATCATCTCCTTTGGTCTTCTCAAGAACCTTGAGTTTTATTACTATCCTCATTCTGCAGATGAGGAAATTGAGGCAGACAGGGGTTAAATGATTTTCTCAGGATCACACAGCTAGTAAATATCTGAAGCTGGATCTGAACTCAGTCTTTATGACTCCAGGTCCAGGAGTCTAGCCACTGAGCCATCTAGCTGCCCCTAGACATAATAATAAATCACTAAATAATCTTTGCCATTCCGCACACATGATTGATATTCGTTTTTCTCTGTTGGAGCATCAGATTTTTCTGCTTGACTTTGCATTGTTTCCTCTGAATATTAAAAATGCATATTCAGAATGCATAATCTAGCATAATTTAAAAACGCAGGCCAAATAAAAATCCGTGAATGAACAGTCATTTATTAAGCACTGCTTGTATGCCAGATACTCTACTAGGCATTGGGATATACCCAGAAAAAAACATGGAAATAGCCCTTCTGTTCCGGAAGCATACATTCTCTCTTGAAGATACATTTGGATAGACAAAATAGATATAAAGTGATTTTGAAAGGGAAGCAGTGATGTGGGATAGGGTCAGAAGAGGCCTTATGTAGAAGATGGGAGCTTGAGCAGAACTTTAAAGAACACTAGGAATTTTGAGAGAAAGAGGTAAGGAAGGGTTACATATCAGGTAAAGGGACTGCCTGTGCAAAGCCATGAAAACATGAGATTAAGTACCGGAAGATCAACTTGACTGGACTGTATTGGTGATAAGGATGAAAATATAAGTTGGGATCAAGTTGTGAAAGGCCCAAACAGTAATTTAGGTGAGTACGAAACCACTAAAATTTTTTGAGTAAGACGAGAGTGATGTGGTTAGATTTGGCCTTAGGAAAATCAGCTTGGCAACCATGGGGAGGATGGATGGGAAAGGGAAGAAACTTTGATATAGAGAGAACAAATAGGGGCCTATTGAAATAGTTCAGGAAGGAGATGTTGAAGATAATCATTAGCACAGTGTTGGCTGAGTGAGTGGAGAGAAGCTGAGTGGATATGTGAGAGAATGAGAAATTGAGGATGACATGGAGGTTGTATCTGCAGGAGAAGAAGAGAAGTTCCGAATAAGGAAAGGGTGGGGGTGAGAGTGGGGTGAGGGATATCAAGTTTAGAACATGCAACAGAAGTGATATTAATCAGGGGATCATAGATTTATATCTGGAAGGGAACTTAATCTAGTTTAAACATCTAGTTTAATCCTCTCATTTTACAGAAGAGGAAACTGAGGCCAAGGTGCAGGAATGTCCAATGACTTACCAGTGTTACACAATTTGTAATGACAGCAGCAGTGTTCCAACACAGATGCTCTGACTCCAAAGCCAATGTTTCTTCCACAAAGTCTCCAGAGGGATTGTACTGACAGGAAACAATACAACTATTTGTATTCTGAGGTAGGTAGGTGGTTCAGTGGATAGAATGCTGGGCCTGGAGTCAGGAAGACCTGAATTCAAATTGGGCTTCAGATGTGTACTAGCCGTGTGACCCTGGGTAAGTCACTTAATCCTGTTCTACTCCTTATCTGTAAAATGAACTAGAGAAGGAAATGACAAACCACTCCAGTATCTTTACCAAGAAAACCCCCAATGGGGTCAGAAAGAGTCAGACATGGCTGAACAATATTTGTATTCTACACATTTTGTCTTAGATTCATTAGATAACTGGCTTAATGACCAAATTTCTGATATTAAGCTATATGACTATCTCTGTGATCCTCCCTTTCCTCATATGTTCCTCATATCCTCATTTTTCTCATATTGTCCCCTCTTGTTGGGGACAATAAGACTTATACTACCTATGTCATTAGGATGGTAAGAGAAATACTCTGTCAACATTAAGCACGGTATAAATGAGCCTTCTGGTTGGTTGTCCTGCTTCATTTCTCTCCCCCTCTACTCAGCTGTCAAATTCATCTTCCTTTTAAAGTACAGATCTATATCACTCTTTCTATTCAATAAATCCCAGGGGCTCCTTGTCACCTTTAAGATCTAATATAAACTCTTTTGTTTTGTGTAGAAAACCCTTTATAAACTCTCCCTTCCTACTTTTATAGTCTTCTTCCACTTCACCCCCTTCCACATTCTCTGTGATCGACCGTCACTAAACTCTTGAGCATTTTACCTAGCTATCCACACTCAGAATTCTGTCCCTCATCTCTATCTCTTGCCCTCCCTAGATTTCTTCAAGTACCAACTCACATCCTACCTCCTATAAGGAATCTTCTTATTCTGAGTGCCTCTGTTGAGTATCTCTAATTTACCCTGCATAGGTCTTATCTCTACATAATTGTTAGCATGTTGTCTCCTCCATTAGACTGTGAGTTACTTGACAGTGGGAACTATTGTTTGCTTCTCTTTTTTCTTTGGATCCATTTTCATTTTGTTTCCAGGTCTAAATTCTTTCCCTCCCAATACCCCTGCCCCTCACCTTTGAGAAAGTAAAACAACAAAACCTATTACAAATGTGTATAGTTAAAATTATTTTCAATATTGGCAATGTTCCTACAGGAATATAGTTATAGATATATGTATGTATGTATATCTGTATGTAGATACAGATGTATCTATCACAGACATAGATGTAGATCTATGATAGATCTGCATATATATCTAGATCTATATATAGTTATAACTCAAACTATATCTGAGTTCATCACCTCTATGTGGAGGTGATTATTTTTGCTTTTCTTGTGTACTTAGTGTTTACCATGATCCCTGCCACATAGTAGATGTTTAATAAATGCTTGTTGAACAACTGGTAGAACTACTAGACTATGTTAAAATGTAAGATCATTTTTCTTTATGCCTAAAACAACTGCCATGTTAATTGCTGTGACCCCATTGTCAAGAATCAAAATATTTTCCTTAAGTCACTTATTTCATCTTGCATTCTTTATCTCTACTCTCTCTGCACCCCCCCCCTCCCATTAAGGCAAGGGGAACTGCCTAGGTTTGATACCTCCATTGTCATGCCATGCTTAGAATGTAACTGCTGTATTCAGCAGCCACGTTTGCAGCCTATTTTTTTTTTATCCCGTTAACACAATAGTGTTTTAAGGTTTGTAGAGTGCTTTATACCTATTACCTCATTTGATCCTCACAACAGCCCTGTGAGGTAGGTGCTATCATTATGCCTATTTTATAAATGCTTGTTGGCTGAGAGACTAGTCCCACCACTAAGGTGAGGATAAACAAAGCCAATATCCTCGTTTTACAAAAGAGGAAATAGAAGTGAAATGAATTTTACAGGTCACACCCAATTAGTGACAGAGGCTAGCACCTCCATAGTTCAGAAATCTTGGTCAGAAATATTATTTCCCAGCTGGTGACTTTATCCATTAATCTTGTTAGGCAATTGCCTTTCAGTTGGGGTTGTTGGGGTTTTTTTTAAGTCACAAATAGTCATTCTCTTAGTTCTGTGAAAACCTGTTGATCAGGGAATACCTACCCTTACAACATCACACCATACCATACAAGTAACATATGTATATTCTCTGACATAAGTATACTTTGATAGAATACTAAATCTTAGTGTTGAAAGGCTTAATAAGTTTTGTTCATCTTGTTTTTTCTATGTAGGTAAAAAAGATTTTGGGACCTACTGGTTAAGTATTTGGATCTGTACTGTGTTTTTGTTGTTGATGTTTTAAACAAAAGAAAAGAGGGAATTAAGTTCTTGAGAAGGTGAGATATTCCCTCCTGTCACTTCAGCTAGACATGACAGCAGGTACCGAGTCTACTTCCCACCTGGATATCACTGTTGTTTGATGCCAGCTATCTATTTCCATATTTATTTTATTTTTTCATTTGTTTTCGTGGAGAAAATAATAGAGAGTTTTCTGGGAATTAGAGTGCTTTTATTCTATCTGAAGCTTGAACCCTTTCTATGGGATGCTTGACAAGTAGTCAGCCAGCCCCTGCTTGAAGACCACTAGCACCTAGGAGCTCACTGCTTCCTAAAGCATCCCATTCCACTTTTGGATCACTCTAATTGTTGGAAAGTTCTTCCTTGAATTGAGCCAAAACTAACTTCCTCATAACCTTCATCCACTGTTCTGAGTTTGGTCTTTTGTGGCCAAGAACAATCATTGATTCAACAAGTATCTCTTAAGTCTCTACTATATTGCTGAGCTGTGTTGGAGTTACAAAGAGAAAAGGAAACTGCAGGAACTGCCCTTGAAAAGCAAAACTAAGTAAGAGGCAATGACAATAGTCTAAAGAACACTGCATCTTGAGTTAGAGGACTTGAATTCAAATTCCAGTTCTGTCAATTATTGACTGTGCCACCTTAGGCATGTCACTGTTTCTCTGGGTACTGTTTTCCTCATCAGGAAAATTAAGGAGTTGAAATTATCACTAAGGCCCTTTCCTCCTCTAGATCCTATGATGCTATATGATTAAAACCTCATTTAGGGTAGGGACAATGGGAACTGAATGGAGGAAACAAATGGAAGAGGTATTTCTGGGGTAGAAATAGGGTGAAGTTGTAAACTGGAGGTCAGGCATGAGAGAAGAGCAAAATTTAAGGATGACCCAAGTGTTTAAAGGCTGGATGATTCAGGGAATGCTTGTTCCATCAACAAAAATGAGGAAATTAGTAGAGGAAGATTTTAGAAAGAAGATATTAAGTTCATTTTGGGACATGGAGAGTTTGAGGAAAGTGGACATTCAGGTGGAAATTTACAAATAGGTAGTGACAGATGTAGGGCTGAAGCTCAGGAAAGAGTTCAAAGATGGATGTAAGAACTGGGGAGATATCTTGATAACTGAAGCCAGGGAACTTGTTTGCAAAGAGTATGTAAGAATGGAGCTAACACACTTGGGAGTAGGAAGAACAAAGACCAACAAAAGGATTTAATAATTGATCTTTGTAATGAGTGAGATAGGAAGAAAAGTTTATGGGAGAGTTGTGAGATGTAACAGGAGCCAACAGTGTCACGAAGTCCATAGCAAAGCAAGAGAGTAAGAATCTCAGACTGTTGATTCTAAATTCCCTGACTCCTACTATGAACAGGTAGTGGGAAAAAGTACAATGTATTTCATTGCCTTTTGGAGTATAAAGAACATGAGTATGATGTTGCTAGAGGCTAGAGCTTTATACCTGGAAAGATCAGAATTTGCTAAGGACTCAGTGAAAGTATAATTGAGGTACATTAAAAACTTTTTCAATTGACACATTATATGATTCTACTAAATCAAAAAACATTTTATTAACTTCTTGTATCAGTCTTAACTCAGTGTGTGTTCATCCTTTGTTGCTGAAGAAGATAGTGCCATCAGAGAAATAATGACATGACTTGCACTTGACTTTGTTTTGAGTGAGGGAGGGCTGTGCAGGTCACCAGCCTCACTTCTCCTCCAGAGCCATCTGAATCCAGTGACCAGATATTCATCAGGATGACTGGAGATGACCCAGGATGAGGCAATTGGGGTTAAGTGACTTGCCCAACTCACATAGCTGGTGAATGTCAAGTGTCTGAGGTGAAATTTGAACTCAGGTCCTCCTGACTCCTGCACTGGTGCTCTATCCATTGCACCACCTAGCTACCCCAACTGTCAGTCTTAACTAAACACTTGGGATATAAAGGATATGTGAAGACAGTCCCTGCCCTCAAGGTGCTTACATTTGAAAGGGGGAAACAACATATATAGGTAAATAACACTCAAAATAGTTCCTAGGTCACCTTAGAGAGTAAAGTACAAGCACGTGGGGGAACCAGGAGAGGCTTCCTGTGGAAAGTTAGACATGAAATGAGTCTGGAAGGAGGCCAGAGACAGAGGGACAAGGGATTTCAGGAGAGCACTTCAGGCATGTTAGATGGCCAAGACAAAGGCACAAAGATGGAAGACGGAGTTTTCTGTGTGAAGTAGGTAGGCCAGTATTGATGGACTGCAATGTGTATAAATAAGATCAATGTGGAAGAAGGCTAGAAAGACAAGAGGTGGCCAGCTTGTGAAGAGTTTTAAATGCCAAACAGAGGAATTTGTATTTGATCATGGGTAAAATAGAGAGCCACTGGAATCTGAGTAGGGGGCTCCGAGACATGGTCAGATTTGGCTTTGGAAAATCACTTTGGCAGTTCAACAGAGGATGGATTGGAGAAGGAAGATACTTGATGGAGGCACAAAACAGAGGCTATTGAAATAATCCAGGCGGGAGATTAAGGTAGACTGAGCTAGGGTGATGGGTCTGTGAGTGGAAAGATGGGGACATGTGAAAGATGTATGGAAAGGATGGGATTTGGCAACTGATTGAATAAATAGATGACAAGTTGAGGATGACACCCAGAAGGATATTAATGCCTTTAAAGAGTTTTTATTTTATTTTGTATCTTATTCAGGACTAGTGCTGAGGAGAGAGACTAGAACTGGGTAGGTAGATCTGGGAATCATCTTTACAGGGCTTTTAATCAAACCGAGTTGATGAGTACACTAAATGAGAAAATATAAAGAGAAAAGAGAAGAGAGCCCAGGGCAAAGTTTTGGAATACAGCCACAGTTAGTGGGAATGATAAGGATGGTGATCCCATAAAGGAGCCTGAGGGGAGGAAAAGGAAGAGAGGCTAATCATAAAAACTGAGTACAGTGTTTGTGAAGAGGTGGTCAGCAGTGTTAAATGCTGTAGAAAGGTCAAGGAGGATGGGGATTTAGATAAAGCCATTTGATTTGGTGGTTAAAAGATCATTAGTAATTTAGGAGAGATGAATTTCAATTGAATGATGAGGTTAGAATTTGACTTAGAAGTCAAATTTCTGAAAAGTTAGAATTAAAGGAGGGGTAATGGAGATGAACCATGTCCAATGTATTTTTTTCCATGAGTTCAGCAAAAGAAAGGAGAGATTAAAGACAATTGCTACTGGGTGTGGTAGGATCTAGAGAGTTTTTTTTTTGTGGTTGGGGGTGATTTGGTCTGATCATAGGCCCCAGGGAAGGAACCAATAGATACAGAGATTGAAGGTTAGAGAGAGAAGGAAAGATTGTGGGGAATATCTCCTAGGCAATATGGAAGGAGATGGGCTCAAGGATACATAAATGTAGAGTGATTGGTCTTGGTAGGAAGACGTGTCACTTCTAGTAAAAGAGGAGAGATAGTTGCAGTTGATGCAGGGAATATGGCATGTCTTTCCCCCCAACTCAAGGGAGGGAAGGAGAGGGAGCTTAAAGCCCCTCCCCGCCTTTTCTCCCCTTGAAGTATGAGGCTCGGTCCTCATCTGAGGTGGTGGAATGAGGAAGTGCTGTGAGAAGTTTGATGGGGGGAGGTTTGGAATAGCCATTGTGGAGAGTAAGATAGAAAATAAATTAGGAAGGAGTGGAAGGATTGCTTTGTTGCTGTGGGGAGCCAGTTAAGATTAGATAACTTAAATTTGTAAGAGACCCAGTCATTGTTTTCCTGATATGTTTGAGCCCCAGTCATTGTTTTCCTGTCTTCCTATGGCTCCATTCAAAAGCACACTGTAGGAGCAAAGGAAGAGGATGGTAGCAATAATCCTGGGCTGGGGTTTGGCAAAATGTGATTGACAGTAGAACTAGGGATCAAGAGATTTGAGAGTAGAGGATAAAGTAGGATTAAATTTATTCAATAAGAGGTAGAGATTGGAGAGGTAGGGCAGGTGATGACCTGGGAAAGTGCCAAGCTATACAGGGACTGAAGGTCATCATCAGGAGTAGTTTATCAGTAGTAAAGCATCCAAGGCAGGGAGTTTTTTTTTAAGAGTTCTTCCTCCTGGTTGTCTGGAGAGACAAAAAAACCTCATTCATGGCCATAACACATTGTTTTCCTGATTTCCCTTTATTACTTTTCATCCTCTGTCCCAGTCTTGGTGAGGACTAATAGCTCTTTCATGGTGCCATGGGAATTGTGGTTCTGCCAAATGTTGGGAAGCTATCAAGCTTTTCCCCACTTTCTGCTGTATATGGATGTTTAACTTTGTGTCAGTGCCATATAGACATTCACTGGCTGTTTCTGTAAACTTGCCTGTTTATTTCTATTTTAAAGGTTATTTCATTCATGTAAATTCCCAGAAAACCATGAAACTTTCTCTTTTATTCTCCTGTCTCTCAATTATAGTTGGGATGGGACTTGGGGTTGGGATAGGAAAAGAGTGGTAATATATAAGCAAATAAGAAGAGTGGTACTGACATTTGAATAATGACATTTTATTAAGATCAATTAGATGAAGAAATTAATGGGGAAAGGACACTTATTAAGCACTTGCTGTATATGCTGGTGATACAATTACTAAGGAGAGACTGGCTCTTCCCTTTGCTAGTGTTACAAGAAGAGTAGTTTAAAAAGAAAAGGGATCAAAAAAGTCCCAAATCCAATTCCACTATTTAAAGAACTTGAAAATCGTTCCCACTGACATTGAGTCCATATTTCCTTTGTATAGATAGGACAATGTGCCTTCTTTTTAGCAGTTAGATGATGTAATGGATAGAACTCAGGACTTGGAGTCTGGAAGACCTGAATTCACACACTTCCTGGCTTTGTGACCTTGGGCAAAACAATTAACTCTATGTCTAACTCAGTTTCATCATCCGTAAAACAAGAATTGATAATGGTACCTACCACCCAGAGTTGTGAGAATCAAATAAGGTAGTATTTGTAAAGTTCTTTGTAAACTTTGAAGTGCTATATAAATGCTAGCTAAGACACTTTTCTAGAGTGAAGAGATCTGCTGTGCATGCAGACGAATGTAATCCTTTAACTTATTTGGCTTAGAAATTCAATTCAGCAAGTACTGAATGCCTACTATGTGCAAGGGAGGCATAAGAAAGGGTCAGAAATCAAGGGTTTTAAAAGCTAAACAAGATTTTGATCCTAGATGTAATAGGGAGCCATTGGAGTTTATTGAATGGGGGAACAGGGAAGGCGGTCATTTGCTTGAAGAAACTTGTGGTTTAGGAAGATCTCTTTGGCCAAGGAAAAAAGGTAGCATCAAGAGTACATGAAGACAGAGCAATTGGTTTTGACAGAAAGTAGCATCACTTCATTAGAGACTATTAAAGGAAGAGAGAGAATTCACAGATTAGTTAAGGGTAGATTGTAGTGGGGAGAGATTTGAGGTGGAGAGAACCTTGTGCAAACTCTTGCTTTAGCCCAGGTATGAAAGAGAAGGAATGATGTGAGTGGAGACAGAGGCATAGGAAGGATGTTGGAAAGGTAGAATTTGCTCCAGATTGAGATCATCCTGTCCTGCTCAGAATCTTCAAATTTATTCTCCTTTTCTTTGGGACTTGGCTCAAGATTAATAGGCATTTTGAAACTTTTTTTTTCATGGCAAGAAAAATGTTATTGACTGATAACAAGTTGTTACCTTCCCCTCCTAGGAATGTTTGTGTTTTATTCTGCTACTTAATCCTTAGGAATGTCTATCCCCTGTTGGAATTTCAAGCACCTATTGAGGGAGCTGCCATTGGGAGTGCCTTCTCCAGGCTTTCAGATTTAGGCCAGCCTAGTGACTGACCATTTTTAAAGCTGACCTCACCATTTAACATGTGTATATACTGCATAAAGGACTGATTTTAAAACATTCTGCAGTTCTGCAGAAATAGAGACTATTTCTTAGTAATAGATTGAGTTCAGTAGCAGTAGATCAGGAGATGAGTTCATGTTCATGTAATAGCATTAAAACGTGGTATATTTATAATTCTATTTGACATTGTAGGCTAAGCAACTCACCTTATGAGGAGGTTAGTGTCAAGAAAAATGGTCAATAGATTAAATTGCTTGTGTTTCTGTGTGTTGTTGACCTGTAATTCATAATTTTGCTAATGTTTCATCAGATGCATTTACTAATGTGCCATCAATGTTGTCAGTTTCTAGTTTCCACTTCTGGCTCAGAACATTAGAGTGATGGTTCAGTTTTGAATCTTAAATACTTGAATTTAAGAACCTCAAACTTCTAGAAAAAATGACTCATAATTTTAATAACAATATTCTCTTGGTGATACTATATGTCAGTGAGACAGCCTATAACAAGTTTACTTTCTTGGTGAAAAGGTATTTTCTTCCATCCTTTTGGATGAGGAAGAACAAAGCATATCATCAGAGGAAGACTTAAAAGTCAAGGCTTCTACATTCAACTCCCCCCACCACCCCGCCTCGAATATGCAATGGTCTCAGGCTATAAAAGAGTTCAAAAAGGATTTTGAAAATCAAGTAAGAGAGGTGGAGGAAAAATTGGGAAGAGAAATGAGAGTGATGAAAGAAAATCATGAAAAGCAAGTAAACAGCTTGCTAAAGGAGACCCCCCCCCAAAAAAAAATGCTGAAGAAAATAACACTTTTAAAAATAGACTAACCCAAATAGCAAAAGAGGTCCAAAAAGCCAATGAGGAGAGGAATGCTGTAAAAAGCAGAATCCACCAAATGGAAAAGAAAGTTCAAAAGCTCACAGAAGAAAATATCCTTTAAAAATTAGAATAGAGTAGATAGAAGCTAATGACTTTATGAGAAACCAAGAAATTATAAAAACAAAACCAAAAGAATGAAAAAATAGATGACAATGTGAAATATCTCATTGGAAAAACAACTGACCTGGAAAGTAGATACAGGAATGATAATTTAAAAATTACTGGTCTACCTGAAAACCATGATTAAAAAAAGAGCCTAGACATCATCTTTCATGAAATTATCGGGGAAAACTGCCCTGATGTTCTAGACCCAAAGGGTAAAATACAAATGGAAAGAATTCACCAATCACCTCCTGAAAGATATCCCAAAAGAAAACCTCCTAGAAATACTGTAGCCAAATTCCAGAGTTCCCAGGTCAAGGAGAAAATATTGCAAGCAGGCAGAAACAATTCAAGTATTGTAGAAATACAATCAGGATAACACAGGATTTAGCAGCTTCTACACTAAGGGATCAAAGGGCTTGGAATATGATATTCCAGAGGTCAAAGGAGGTAGGATTAAAACCCAGAATCACCTACCCAGCAAAACTGAGCATAGTACTTCAACAGGAAAAAATGGAATTTCAATGAAATAGAGGACTTCCAAGCATTCTTGTTGAAAAGACCAGAGCTGAATAGACAATTTGATTTTGAAATACAAGAATCAAGAGAAACATAAAAAGGTAAACAGGAAAGAGAAGCCTTAAGGAACTCATTAAAATTGAATTGTTTACATTCCTACATGGAAAGATGTCAATGAGACCTTTTTCAGTATTATGGTAGTTAGAGGGTGTATGTGTATATATATATATATATATATATATATATATATATATATATATATATATATATATATATAAAAATATATATATATGTGTGTGTGTGTGTGTGTGTGTGTGTGTGTGTAGGTGTTCATGGGTAGGTATGTATGTGTATATTATATATGTGTAGGTATGTATATGTACATGAGTCTATGTGTATATATGTATATATACATAGCCAGAGGGCACAGGGTGAACTGAAGGGAGAATACCTTAAATAAACAAAATTTACTGTTGAATGGAATGTACTGGTAGTCAGAGAAAGGGAGAGTTAGAATGTAGCAAATCATCTCACATAGAAGAGGGAAGAAAGAGCTTTTGCAATGGAGGGGAAGAGGGGGGGAAATGAAATGAAATAATTGAGCTTTAGTTTCATGGGATTTGGCTTAAGGAGGGAATAACACACACTCCATTGGATGTGGAAATCTATTTCACCCTGCTGGAAGGCAAGGGGGAAGGGGATAGGAGACGGAAGATGATGGAAGGGAGAGCAAATTGGGGAAAGGTATAATCAGAAGCAAATACCATTGTGGGAGGACAGTTCAAGGAAGAGATTGGAATAAATGGAGGGCAGGATAGCACAGAGGGAGATGTGGTTAGTCTTTTACAACATAACTATTATGGAAGTGCTTTGCATTGTTACACATGTATGACCTATATTGAATTGCTTGTTTTCTCAAAGAGGGTAGGTGAGGAGGGAAGGAGAGAATATGGAGCTCAAATCTTTAAGAATGAATGTTAAAAATTGTTTTAATATGCAACTGGAAATTAAGATATACAGGCAATGGAGTATAGAAACCTATTTTGCCCTACAGGAAAATAGAGGGGAAAGAGGATGGAAGAAGGGTGGGTAATAGAAGGGAGGACAGACTAGAGGAAAGGGTGGATAGGGTGCATGCTGTCCTGGGGTGAGGGGTGGGGTGAGAAGGGGAGAAAACTTTGAATTCAAATTCTTGTGGACATGAATTTTGAGAACTGAAAAATAAATAAATCATATTAAAAAAATAAACTCAGATTTAAATTAAAAAAAGAAATTAATGGAAAAAGAGAAATGAGATCATTCCTGATTGGGCTAGAATCATATGAAAATAATTTTAGATCGATAACTCTAGACTTAGAGGTCATCTCATCCATCTCCCTCGTTTTACAAAGGAGGAAAGTAAAGTTCTTAGAATTTAATTCATTCAAAGTCACAGTGGCAGTACGTGATCAAGGCAGAAGTTGAATCCCAAACTAGTTGTCCTAGACGGCAAGGTGGGCAGAGAATAGTATGCTGATCCTGGAGTCAGGAAACCCTGAGTTCAAATGGAGATTCATATGTTGACTACCTTTGTGAGCCTGATCAAGCCACTTCTGTCTGCTTTAGTTTTCTCACCAGTGAAAAGGGAGTGATAACACCAATCTCCTATGATTGTTGTAAGGATCAAATAAGATAAAATTTGTAAAGTGGTGCCTGGTACATAGTAGGTGCTTCATAAATGTTTATTCCTTCCCTCACCTTTCTGTTATACTGCCCTACCTCTTAGACTTTTTTTAAAATTAGGGAACCCTTACTATTTGTGGTCAAATAAGAACAAACCAGTTTGCAACAGAGAGATTCAGATTGCACAAGAGAATCATGAATTCTGCCTGGAGCTATAAATTTGGTAAGACCAATTAATTTCTCCAGGATAGTCATACTTTAGGGATATGAATTACCATTTTAAAGGAACCCCCTGGATCAGTCAACATTGCAGGTCACATGCTTCTCAAATAAAGCAGGTCAGTCTGGTTTCAATTGAAATTTGTATATCTTCCTCTGATTTGAACTGGAAGTAATAAAAATGCCTTGAATATATTAGCCAGATCTTAAGTTGGTCACTGTTGTCTTTCATGTTGAAATATTCCCATTCAAAAAATACTATTTCAAGAGGATCAAAATCCTTTTTGTCATCCATTTTATTCATGTCATAAACTTCCCTAGTGGGTCAATGACCTGGTCCATTGTGTTGGAACTTTGAAGTCAAAGTCTTCTAAGAGTGTCATTATTTTTAGGGAAAAGAACCAACTCCTTGGTTTTGTCATAGTGTGTGTGTGGGGGAATGGGGGGCACTCCCTAAGGACTTTCTCCTAAGAGCACTGCATGTTAATTAACTCCAGCCAGAAATGGAGCCAAAGAAATGGGGACTAAATGAAAACTGGCGTCTGTGTTTTGCAATGTAGGAGTGGGAGGAAAGTTTAAAAAATAATTGAAATTTAGCAAAATATGCATGAAAAGGGGTTGAACCCTTACCCTTCTGAGTTCTGAAAAGAAGCAGTCATTTGTTGGTTTTTTTTTTTAAATCTTTTTTGAAATGTTCCCTTTTGGAAAATGGTTAGCTTTTATTTCCTTTTCAGTTTGTACTTTCAGGGGTCTTTCCCTTTGAGCTTCGAGCTCTATTTGCAGTGCCCCGCACAGTGTGACATGAATTCCATTTAATTTTAATTAATGTCTTGAAAGAGCTGTTTCTGAAAGGTATTTCTCAGTCTCCTGCTTGGAGCCAGGAGCAAGTCAGAACCTAAGGCCTTCCTCTGAGGCAGATAGACTGACCCTCTGTTGTCCTCCTCCTTCTGGAATGAAAATGAGTTCTTTAAGTGCAGTTTACCTTGTCAGCTGGATATCAAACCAGAATAATGTAATAAAGCAGTTCAGGATTGGTACTGCCCTAATTCAGTCTCTTTAGAGAATATATCTTGTATTATAAAAAAATATAATTTTTTCCTACCATGCAGTTAACTTTTAAGACTGTTTTCATAGAGCAATGACCTCCAAAGTTAGGACTGGGGAACAAAGCACAGGGACCTGACCCCATATTTGATTGAACAGTGGGTGACTGGGATCCATTCTCATGTAATAGCCAATCTCGGGTTTTGTCTTGACCCATTAACTCTTATTCTCAAATACTTGCCCCTCTCCAACCCCATTCCTCTGCTGTTCAAGCTCATTACCTCCCTCCCTCACGCCCAATTAAAAGTTAATCTATCACCACTCACTGTGGCTTCACAAGTGCCACTGAGAAAATTTCTGATGTCCAGCAGGTACCTCTTAGAGGGTGGGCTCTGCTCTTTGGAGCAGGGACTGGTAGGTAAGAACTTTGCTTCCTATATTATTTTGGGTGGGACACAGTAAGTCACACAAAAATGGGCAGAAATGGATGAGTTGTGATCTGGATTGAAGATCAATCTGGAATGCAGACATATTGTACTGGATTATAGCCTGTTATCTTTCTCTCAAACCCATTCCTTTTCCTATTTTCCAAAGCTTAGCCCCCTCATTTTACAGGTGAGAAAAATAAAGGCTCAATGACTGGCCCAAAGTCATACGGACTTTGTGGCAACTAGATGGAATAATGGAGAGAACTCTGGCTGACATGAAGAAATGAGAAGAAAGACGAGTTCAAATGTGACCTTAAGACACTTACTAGCTATGTGACTCTGGTCAAGTAACTTAACCTCCACTTCAGTTTCCTCAGCTGTAAAATGGGAATCAAAATAGTACTTACCTTGCAGGGTTATTGTGAAGATCAAAATACTTTTAAGCATTATTTATTATATTATTTCTAAAGCTCTTAGAGTGTCTGGCACACAGTAGGTGCTTAATAAATGCTTATTTCCCACCCTTCCCTTCTCTTCCACCACTATCAGTGGCATAGCTGTCCTTCCAATTACCCAGATTGTCATCTCTGTGTTATCTTTGATTTGAGGCAATGTGTTATAGGGAAAATAGCACTAACTTGGGAATCAGAGGACTTGGGTTCAGATTTCACTTCATACGCAGCTATCCACATGACCTTGAGCAAGACCAGGTGTAGGGAACCTGCAACCTCAAGGCCACATGTTCCATGAAGTTTGGATTAAGTCAAAGGGCTGTGCTTGAGAACCTAGAGGCCACAGATTTTCTAACCCTGGGCAAAGCACTTAATCTATTTGGGTCTCTATTTCCTTACCTGTAAAATAAGGGAGGTGGATTACCCCACCTCAGAGGTCCCTTCCAACCAGTTCTTGTGCTCCACTTTCCCTCATTTCATATTCATGGTAGTTGTCACATCTTTTTACTTTTTATTTTCAGGTGCCTCACATTCTCCCCTTCTCGCTACTCACATAGCCACCATCTTGTTTTCTTCCTTTTTTCCCCCTTTAGGCCAAATTTACAGCGAGGTGGTGCAATGGATAGAGCACCAGTGCAGGAGTCAGAAGGACCTGAGTTCAAATCTCACCTCAGATGCTTGACACTCATTGACTGGGTGACCTTGGGCAAGTAACTTAACCCCATTTGCTTCATCCTGGGTCATCTCCAGTCATCCTGATGAATATCTGATCACTGGATTCAGATGGCTCTGGAGGAGAAGTGAGGCTGGTGACCTGCCCAGCCCTCCCTCACTCAAAACAAAGTCAAGTATTTCTCTAATGGCATGGTCTTCTTCAGCAACGAAGGACGAACACACAAAAAGGCCAAATTTAAGCCCTGTCTTTCACATCATAACAAAGGATAGCCCACAACTGAAGATAATACTTTTGCTGTACAAAAAACATGCCCAGAATTCTTTAATCTCAATATTATTGCCACAGTAATTAAACATAATCAAACATCCCATAGGTCTTAGGCAATCATAATCTGCTTATATTTATAATGTACTACTAGAATTCATTAATTCTATAAACAGAAGGAAAGTTATCTTGTTATAATGATCCAGTCTTCTGAAATAAATAAAATCCATGATCTCAGAGAGCTGGATACTACATATCATTATAAAGTCAAGCATGAGGAATTAATTTTTTTTCCCCTCCAGATAATATTACCTCATTTGTTTTCATTCATTAAACAACCATTTATTAATGGCATCATGGAGAAGACGAGTTTAGATCCTACCTTTGATACCTATTAGTGCTTTGATCTGGAGCCACTCCTTCCACTATTCTGATGGTTTCCTCTTCTGTGAAGTTTTTTTCTGCTCTCCTGTAGTTCTACAAAGAAGGCAGTATGGTACAGTGTTGAGATTCATAGAATCTAGGTTTTGTGGTGATTCTGCTACAAGGTCTGTGTGACCTTGGGCAGATCACTCAGCCTCTAATTTCCTCCTCTATAAAATGAAGGTTTTGGACTACTTGACTTCTGAGGTGTTTTTCCCATCGGACTGCACTCCTCTAGACCACATCCTGCCCCAGAAATCTTTTCATTCTGGAAGATCTCTTCAACTCTGGAACTCACACCTGGGAAACACCCTCTGCTTCTGAACTTCTGATTAGAGGGCTCCTCCAAGAACTTCCATTTCAGGTAGACTCCCAGACCAGCCATCTGTCTCTTCATTTCCCCTTAGTCTGTCCTCCTCTGAACTTCTTCAACAGCCACATACTGTCTCTACTGCATCTCCAGACTCCTTTTAGCTTCCTTTTATGCGTGGTCTTCCCCATGAGAATATAAGCTCCTTGAGGGCAGGGACTATCTTTTTGCTTGTATTTATGTTGCTAAGGCATGGTACCTGGTGCATAAGTAAATGCTTAATTAAATGTTTATTGACTGACTCTTTCTAGCTGGGAACTTGACAAAGTTATCTCCTGAGGCTCAAATGAGGTAATGTATATAAAGTGCATTATAAATGTTGATTACTGTTCTATGGTTGTTTCAGTTGTGTCTGACTCTTCATGACCCCCTTAGGGGTTTTCTTGACAAAGCTACTGGAGTGGTTTGCCATTTCATTTTCTAGCTTATTTTTTACAGATGAGAAACTGAGGCAAAAAGGGTTAATTGACTTGCCCAGGGTCACACTATTAGTATGTATCTGAGGCCGGATTTGAGTTCATGAAGATGAGTTTTTCTGACTTCAGGCCTGGCACTCTATCTACTGCACCACCTAGATGCCAACTGTTACTACTAAAATATTTGTCCTGGACTGAGGCAGATAAAATAATTGAGATAGTCTGACTTTATGGAATTTATAGTGTTTTGGGGAAGAATAAAGCATATGCACAAATATGCAATAGTATAGAATCACTGCAGTAATCATATTACAGAGTAGACTATGATAAAAGCATGATTTGGAGGCACTAAAAGGGCACTAAGCCACAGAAAAATGAAAATTTATATTTTGTCTTAAATTTGCAAATAAATAACCGGTAGCTTAATGATTCAAACAGTTCTCTGTTTGAATAGGAGCTTAGGAACTATAGAATTCTCAGATAAAGGGTTGAAGTCCTTGATCCTATTCCCAACTCTGTCCCTGATTGTCTGGGTATAGTAATATTTGCCACCTGACCATGTTTACAAAGCTCATGGAGATTCTTGGAGAGGGAGATTCTCCACTGGTAGAAATGTTTTTGTTCTTAAATGTCACTTCCTTCATAGTGTTCTTTTTCTGTGCATCATTCTTCTTGTACTGTATGCTTTCATTGTCTTGGATGTATTTAATATCAAGCAGTGACATATCCCTTCACAGAGAGCTTCTAAAATAAGAAAGAAAATGAATAGGGAGATGCTAAAGAAAGATCTCGTTAGAACACCTGTCAAACAAAGAGGGAGTAAATGTAATCCTGCCAAAAATTAAGGCAACTTTATGTCATGTTGGTAGCTTAGCCATATTTCACACAAGACAGAACAAACATTTTGCATTACATTAGTCTCACTGTGCAACACTCTAGTATTACTTTTTTAAAGTCACATACTTCTTTCTAGAACACATGAAAAAGATCACAGTGTATGGTAAAGACTACTGGACATGGACCTAGGGAGAGCTTGGTTCTAATGGTAGCTCTTGCTCTTAACCTGTCAGTTATGTTATTTTTGAACCAGTCTCTTCTCTGAGACTAAATTTCCTCATCTTCCAGATGAAGTTGGTAATAATATTTACACTGCCTGTTTCATAGGGTATTGTGAAGGAGATATTCTGTAAACCTTATTGCCACACAACTTTTTAAATCATACTTAACCTTGGGAGCCTGAAGGCCTGATGATATGAGACAGCTTTATGTGACATACAAAGCAGAATGATTTCCAGGGCACAACTACTTCCTTCTGATTTTTATTCCATTATATCAATGGAGCTGTGATTCTCATTTATGTGCATGTTCCCTATAGTTATGTAGATGGTGACTCATCCATACCTGCCCCCTCCTTTGTTACTCTTGTCTATTGTTTTCTCATTTCATCACAAGATGAATTCTTTTAACATTGTCTGGATACAATGGAGTGTATAGACTGTCCATCCATTGGTTGTCTCTCCATTCATGCTGCAATTTCTCATTACATTTCTGTGATAAAGAAGTCCTTCCAACACTTCTCACTTAATCAGTCATTTGTATTTTGTTGTAGTCTGTTCTACTTTATGTCTTTTCATTGCCCTTTGCAAACCTCACTTCTTCAAAGACTGGCTGTAGTACTTCATAACCTGAAGGCATCCAATATTATAATGATGGATTACTAATTTGTATCACCATAATGGGAAACCATGTTTGCCTAAGGTAACACTTACTTTGCATATGAACTCAATTGTAAACTCTTATAAAGAATAGATTATTATAAGCCATATCATCTGATAAAGCAGAGAAAAGCAATGGAAGATAAAACCAGTTTTAGAAATTCTTAGCAAAAGATACAAGAGATATGTTAAGTTTGAGGTCAATCCAGTGATCAGTCATGACTTGATAATGAAACATGACTCTTGCCTCTTGGTAAAAAGTAGCAGTTAATAGGTGGGGAAAGATGTGTGTGTTTTCAGACATGACCAATATGCCGATTGACTTTTGTTGACTGTATTATTTACTAAAAGGGGAGGAGGAAGTTATTGGAAAGTGATAGTTTCTTGTTTTTAGTGCACCAATAAAAAATAAAAAGGAGGGGATATTGTGGTATCGATGAGACTATCATTAAATAAGTAGACACTTTTAACTTTTTACTCCTACCCCTCAAACAAAAAAGAAAACAATGAAAAATTCTGTGGATTTGTGATTTCATTAATTTGAACCTTTACTCCAGTGAGAGAGATTGTAACCTATCTAGAACTGCCCATTTTTCCTATTAGTTCACCACAGAAGGTCCATTCAACATACTGGAGTCCTTCTTCATTTTCTCTTGACATCTGAAGATAAGACTGGGGAATCTTGGCTATCTATCTATCATTAGTTGAACTGTGAGCCGTCATACATTTTTATCGTACCCTTTTCTGGTGACATCTTTTGCTTCTGTCCTTCAAGGTTCCTCATTGGTTATATGTTGCTTCCTGTTCATATTTGTGATGTTCATTTTCAGCCATTGTCATTTTAAAGTCTTTAGTGACTACTGTATTCCATGTCTCTTTGTTATATAGCAACAGTAATAGCATGTTGGCTTAAAAAAAAGATAGGTCTTTGCATCCAGGAGTAGCTTTGAGTCATCAAAGGAGCCCTGCAATTTTCTGAAGACAGTTTAGTATGCTTTTCTCCCTCCTCTTCAGCTCTGGCCAAACTCACAATCCATTTGTGCTGTCTCAGATACTCACACACACCCACCCACACACACACACATACACACACACGTGATCTCTATAGGCTGTCCATTCAATTGCATGTCATTATCCTAATCTTAATAATAGACATTCTTTATCTACATGGTCTTTTCTCTATGAACGGTCAGAACAAATTCTTCTAATTATTAAGTCCTGCTTTTTTCCTGCTAAAGCTTTCATCTTGGATATCATCAGTTCATATGTAGATGAATCTCATTATGATTTTATATACATGGGAAAGTAGGCATATTAGTCAATAGTTGTTGATATTCTCAAGGTAACTTTTCTAAATACGTATTAATAAAGTCTGACTTTTTTTTATGCCTTTGATTTCTTCTGCTTTTTCTTCTTTCTTGTGAAACAATCCCTTAGTTCCCTCACAACTGTCTTACCTCTAGCACATTTCTCTTTTATGGATACTTCATCAAATCTAAATGCTTTTTTCCATCTTTGTTTTCTTCAGTGTTCTTTCTGCCTTCCTTATGGAATTAAGCATTTTTAATGTTATTAAGCACCTTTGGGATGTGATGCTAGAGTCTAACTGTGGTGTTGTCACTGTCTTTGATGGTGAAAATAATTTGTCATCATAAACGTTGCAGACCTTTTCTTTGTATTTTTCTGCTTGTTTTCCTCCTTCCATTTTCATCGTAGATCAGTAGATCATAGATGTAGAAGTAGAAGGGACCCTAGAAATAATTAAGTCCAACCCCTTCATTTTATAGATGAGAAAATTTTGGCCCCTCCCCCACAGTTATGGAACTTGTGCAAGGTCATACAACTAATAAGTGTCTGAGGTGGGATTCAAACTCAGGTCTCTCTCATTCATTTATAAAATCTTGTAAAGATTATAATCATGTTTATAAGATTTTACAACTGAGTTTGTATCCAAAACAAGTGTTGACTTAGCCATGGTTTTTCCATTGTGATAACTGATTTACATTGGTTAAAAATCTATATAAAGTTAATTGCTGTTGATATCGTTATTTCTGGTGTTTGGTGTTAAAAAAGTGGCTCTTTGTTTTAGGAAGAAATTTGGGGTTAATACAAGCACTATTGTCATTGAGAAATTACAAGATTACTTTTCATTTTAAAAATGTTTAAATTGAGTTGGACCCCAAAGCAGGTAGAAAAATGCAAATAAAGTTTGATTGTCACAAAAATGCAAAATATTGAAAACATCTTGGAAGAGAAGGTGTCAGTAAGGTCTAAATCTACAGAGAGATCAAAAAGGGAAAGAATTGAGAAAAGATTATCAGATTTGGCAATTAAAGATCATTGGTAGCTTTGGAGAGAGGAATTTCAGTTGAATGATGAAGTCAGAAGCCAGATTGAAGAGACTTTAGAAAGCAATGAAAGGAGAGGAAATAGAAGTCCCAAATATAGACGGATTTTTTGAGTTTAGCTGAGAAAAGGAAAACTAGATAATAGCTAGGGGAGATGGAAGGATCTAGTGAAGGTCTTTTGACCTTCATGTGTTTGTAGGCAGCGAGGAAGGAACCAGTAGATAAGGAGAGATTGAAAATTAGAGAAGATTGTGAGGGTAGTATGCTGGAGAAGACAGAAGGGGATGAGATAAAAGGTACATGTAGAAGAGTTGATGTTGACAAGAAGTATCCCCTCTTCATTAGAGAGTATAGTAAGGGAGGAAATAGTTGGGGCTTATGTCAGGGTAATGTGAAATAAAGAGAGGGAGCTTGTGGAAAAGGGTATCAATTTTTTTCAATGAAATATGAGGACAGGTTCTCAATTGAGATGGTGGAATGAGGAAACGGTGTGGGAAGCTTGATGAGAAAAAGATTGGAACAGCTACTGTGGAGAATATAGAGAATAAATTAAGGAAAATAGATCAGTTGCTTCAACCCAGTTGAGATTAGGTGACATAAATTTGTAGTGGATCTAATCTGTATGGTTTTATAATTTTCTCAAGCCACATTCATTAACACATATGTAGGAGATGTAGCTGAGGATTAAGAAGGATGGTGGTTTGTCAGGGGTGGGATTTGGCAATCCGTGTTTGATGATGAGACAAAGGGGCAAGGGATTCTAGTGGAAGGTAGTGTAAAGTTGAACTAGTTCACTAAGCTATCAAGATTACAAAGGGAGTGGAGTATGGTGATGATGGCTTGGATAAGGACTAAGGGATGAAGAGGAGTCCAGATAAAGATCACCTTAGTTTATCACCTAACATCTGGAGTAGTGCAATAACTAGCTTTTAGATGCATTTTAGAGTACTGTGACTTAAGGAGGGATGTAATGATAAAATGATTATGATCTGATAAGGGTATTTTGGATTTCTTAAAAATACAACTAGGTTGGTATATAACCATTCCAGTGTGTAGCTAAGAGTAGATGTAGGGCGTAGACTAGATAGGAGTACTTGGAAGTTAGCACATTTGAATGAATATCTTATTGAATGCTGGAGTTGGGATGGAAAGAGAGATGGTGAGCCAAGCTCTGAAATCACTGAGAAAGAAAGAAGAATGTCCTGGAGGACACAGTAGGTAATGGCTACTAGGATCTGACTTGAGTGATACATTTGGATAGAGTAAATCTCAAAGGAAGAGAGTTTGCTGAATGATGGCAGTAGAGGGAAAGAAAATCTGGAAGTGGTCATGGAGAATAAAAGGTATTCCCAGCCCCAGCTGAGACCAGTAAGTTGTGTGGTATGTGAGATGGTGAAATTTATACAGGAAAGGATGCCCAGGGATGAAGTATCATCTGATGAAGCCAGATCTCAATCATTGCCAGGAGATGGGAGGAATAACAAAGCAAGGGTCTAAAATGAAAGGAAGTTTATTAATTATAGAGGAGGAGTTCCAGGAGATAGCACGGAATGGGCAGTCAGATGGGGAGTGAGACATAGTAGAGTAGTGGAGAGGGGGGAAAGTTGAGATAGATGAGACTAGAAAAGGTGATGCGTTCTTTGGCAGTTAGGGGTTCAGTATGCCTTGAATGAGGAGATTAGGAGACGGTGGGAAGTATGCTAGCCATTGGTAATGGAGACCAAGCGGAGTATCAGTGAATGGAAATTGCTGATAAAGGCAAGTGACTAGAAGGTTCTAAGTTTCTGTGGGGCCCATTGAGAAGAAGGCCACCTGGAAGCCTAGCCTCTCAGAGTTACTTTGGCTTTCCTTAAAAATAAGAACTCTGTCACCTATTTAAGGCATTTAGCATTTAAATGACCATTAGATGACCTTACCCTCATGAAGGCTGAAAATCATATCATACAATATTAAATAAAGGTATGCTAAATGTGAATTCAAGTGCATGTATTTTAATTGTGTCCATTAAATGAGTATTTTAGAAGAAGTCATTAATTCAGCAGTTCTAAATCCTGAGGCTTTGGAATGAAGATTGATTGGCGTTATCCAGCGTAGAATAGGCTTTAATTCATCTTGGCTGATCTTGCAGTTTCTTCCGATCTATTTTTGTTATTGATTAACCTAGCTCTAGCATTAGGCACAAAGAGCAGAAAGTTTTTGGTGGAACTTAAGGAAAACATAAACAGAGGTCCCTTTTCTGATGACTTAAGGGCTCAATGAATAGATAAACTTTGGAATAAGCAGAACTCTGTTTGGTAATTTTTAGTTGAGTTGGATTTAAAGGTGCCCTTAATTCTGTCGGTGAGTCTGGGGTCTATGGAGTCATGAAATGGAACACTTTTTCTCCCTGCAGCTTTTGAAATGGGCCTATTTGGAAACAACAGAAAAATGTAACTTCTTGTGTTGGGCACTGTAGCAATATATCCAGCGTAGGGCAGGTTTTCAGAAAACAAAAGCAAAACCTGTATGCAGTCATTTTTTGCAACTAATAGCTAGCTAAGAATAACTAGCATTTATAGAATGATTTGCAAAGCTCTTTCCAAAAAACCTCATTTGATAATAACTAGACTTGCATTATCATGATTCACAAAGTGTTTTCATTATAAACATTTCATGGATTATAGATTTAGAAGGGACCTTGGAAATTATCTATTCCACCTCCTAATCCCACTCTACCCCCGTATTTTATAAATAAAGAAAATAAAGCTCAAAGAATAGAAATAATGTGCCCAAAAGATCATTTAGGGAACAACAAATTCTGGCTCCAAATTGAGCAAACTTTTACATTGCCTCTTGAATGGATCAGCTGTTAGAAATTATTAGGGAAGAAAGATTAGCTTATTGTATGGATACTTTAAAATTTTACAATCATTTACTAAGTGTCTTCCCCAGAATTGTCTTTGGTGGGGGAGGAGAAACAGGAGGTACTCATTTTTTGTAAGAGAAGGACTTGCTCTCTCTTGGAGCTTATTCTAATTAAGGAGATAAGGCCCCAAAGCTGACAGCTAGAATAGACAATAATACATGATAGCTGTTCAGAACAAAGACTATATGAAGTTTATGTTGAATGCCATTCATCCCAATGGTCTACCATGAATGAAAAAGCCTTTGTTAAGTGCTTATTCTGTGCCAAGCACTGGGTTAATCTTATGTGCCAACCTACTTTGTATATAAGTAGAAAAAGAATTAGACACTCCTTGTTCTCTAGGAGCTCATACTATAAGAGGGAGATACAAAACAAAGAAAATCCAGCTGCAGGGCAGATAGAAAGACCCCAAAATTCAGGGATGTACCAGAGGGGTGATATTGAGGCTCTGAGTCCCTTAAGTTACTTAAGTAGTTAAACAACATGTCAGGGAGACTTTAAGGCGTAGTTGAAAGTCAGGTAAGGTAAGACCTGCAGGCTCTTAGAAGCCGTGGCAGGTCAGGTGCTAAGGCCTGGTCTTCCATCCCATTAGAAGGGATGGAGTTGACTCCTATTCCATTCAAACCTGTGAGCAGTTATGTAACACAAGGGAGAAGGCAAGATAATAGGGTTCCCCCATGGTGGTAGCTCATCCTTTGGCCCTGAAAGGTGTTAGCGCTTTCTGTAGAGGGGAGACTTAAAGAGGTGTAGGGTTTTCCTGATGGGGGTGGTAGATCTTCCCAACTTTTCTTGGTGAGTTCTGAGACAGCTTGGCTAGGTAGGGCAGTGAGATTAGGTCTATTTGGTTTCACCTCCTGGAAATCCCAAATGGATTACATTTATCTCAACACTCAAGATCTCTTTCTAGCCCCTTTTTTTAATGGTTCAAGGATAGATATAGAATTGTCATTGTAATCTACCTACATTCATCATTTACATGTGTTCAGTGGAGTATGGAGTTGACCCTGGGTTCTCAAAAGACAATGTCAATGAAGCTATGTGCCTTTATGTCCCTAAAGCATTGCGTGTTTGTGAGTATTGAATAAATACTTGTTAAATTGATTTACTAAACTGAAAGACCTCAAGTGTAGGTCCTGTCATAGAATGAATGTCTGTTGTCCTAAAACTAACATAGTTAAGTTAGGGGAGAGGCTTATAATAGGGCTTCGCTGCAAGATGGTGAAATGTTTGGTCATAAGATCTCTTGAAAGAGACCATCTATTCCTCACATGTGGCACTTTTATTTCTCGCCTCCATTTCTCTGAACTGTCTTGTCCCCCATACCTGGAATACTCTCCCTCTTCACCTCCACTTTTTAGAAATTTTAATAGTTGGCTCACCAGGCATTAAAAGAAACAGAGATGATGAAAGAGTGCATTCCAGGCATAGGGGGCAGCCAGCCCTTATAAAGGCATGGAGATTGTATAGGGAGCTTTATTTGTTAGAAATAAGAAATCCAGTTTTATTCTGTGGTGGAGTGTTTGGAGGGTGGTGATGGGTAATAAGGCTAGAAAGGTACTTGCTTATGAAGGGATTTAAATGCAGAACTGGAATTTATTTATTTTTTATCCTTAAAATAATAGGAAGCTACTTTATATATTGAACAGGACATTGATAGAGCTAGATTACGGCTTTAGTGAAATCACTTTGGCAATTGCAGGGAAAATGGAGAGGAGTGGGAAAGATCAATTAGAAGACTTGTAATAGTCTAGGAAAGTGATGAGGAGGACCTGAAGGGAGGTAGTCACTGTGTGATTGAAAAGGAAACTTATGAGAGGGCTGTTATAGAGGTAGCAACTACAAAATTTGCTCACCCATGGTACTGTGAAATAGCATTAGATTCCCAACTCTTAACCAATCTATTTGATCTATTTTGTTGGCTTTATCCTTTTCCTTATTTTATGATTACTTAATCATTTTTGGTGCAAGATTGGTAGTTTCATTTGGTAGTACATATTCTCAGAAATACCATTGTATCCCTGAGAAATGAGATTCTTTTTCCTAAGAGATGGTGATTTCTAGCACACCAAAACTGTATGTTTTTAAAATAATGTTTTCTTTTTCCCCAGTTGTATGCAAAAAGCAATTTTTAATATTCACTGGGTTTTTTTTTAAAGTTTCAAGTTTCAAATTCCATCCCTCCCTTCTTTCCCCTTCCTTAAGATGTTAAGCAATGTGATTTAGGTTACACATGTAAAATCATGTAAAACATTGTCACATTCGTTATTTTGTGGAAGACACTTGAGCTAATTTTTTTTTAAATAGAGAGAGTAAAAAATAGTATGTTTCAATCTGTTTCAGATGCCATCAGTGCTTTCTCTAGAGGAGGATAAGCATTTTTCATCATCTGTCTTTTGGGATTATCACCAAAATTGTATTTTTACAAAGAACAATTTATTGCTTTCCTGTATATATAACATGCCCTTGCCCCTACATTTTGTCTTTCAGTCAACTTGTTAGCTCTTAAGGATTAATCTATCATTTTTATTGAACTGACTCCCAGATCTATATATCCAACCCTCTTCTTTCTCTGGAACTCAATTCCTGGGTCTCCATCTACCTACTGGACTTTTCCTCCTGCATGTCACAAGGACAGCCCAAAATGATTCCCTTTTCACCATTAACACTGTCTACCCCTTTAAATTCCTTATTTCTGTTGACATCACTTTATTTTTCCCAATAATTCAGGGTCACAAAGTAGGGTTCATCCTCCACTCTTTACTATGACTCTTGCCACCCATATCCAACCAGTTGCTAAGCCTTCTTTATTCCACCTCCTGAACATCTCTTGTATGTTTGTTTTTTCTTGTCTACCCTCACCACTACCTCTTTAATTCATCATCTCTCCCCTTGATGTTTGCAATAGTCTCTCTCCTCTCCAGTTCATCTTCTATAAAGCTGACAGATCGCTATGCCTAAAGCACAGGTCTGACCATGTCATTTCTTTACTCAAGCCATTTCATTGGCTCCCTATTGCCTTGAGTAATAAAATGCAAACTCTTCTATTTGGTATTTCAAGCCTTTCACAAACTGGCTCCAGACTATCTTTTGAGGCTGATTAGAAATCACTATCCTTCACAAACTCTACATTCCAGCTGAACTAGTCTATTTATTATGCCCTGTGCACAACATTCCAGACATTCTCCCTCCCATCCCCATTCCTTTGTATAGACTGGAAATACTCTTTCTGTTCACCTGTGCTACTTGGAATACCAAGTTCTTCTTCCAAGAAGACTTTTTCTGATTCTTCCATTAATCCATCACCGTGCATTTATTTTGTGTACAGTCTGTATTTCCTTAGCTGTGAACATATTGTATGTCCAAGGAGAATGTAAGCTCCATGAGGACAGAAATTATCTCTTTTTTGTACCTGTATTTCTAGCACCTAGGATAGGGCACATATAGTAAATTCTTAGTAAATGTTTATTGATTGTTTGATAGGTATCCATAGATGGCCACCCAGTCTTTTTTTTTTAACTTTATCTTTCAAAAACGAATAGGGGATAAAGGGGATAGTAGATCTTAGGAGGCGACCTGACTCAGTGGCAGGATCCCTGGTTCAGAAGACCTCCAATGAAATCCCACACCTAATACTTATTATTTCTCTGGTTTTAGCTTAATTTCTTCATCTGTAAAAGAAGGAGCTGGATTACAGCATCTCAGAGGTCCTTTCCAGCTCTGGAGCTATGGTGCTATGACCTGTGATTTACCTCCCTCCTATTTTTCAGCTCCTTTTTGTGTGCGACCTTTCCCCATGTAAACTCCTTGAAGGCAGGAATGGTTTTTCTTCTTTCTTGTATTTGTACACTCCAGCTTAGCTCAGTACTTTGCACACAGTAAGTATTTAATAAATGCATGTTGCCTCGCTGTGTCTTTTATTCTGATTCACTGACTTGGATATTTATTGAACTTACACAGTGTACTACCACAATACAGAATATTAAAAAAAATAGTTTGCCTCCCCCCGGAAGCTTACAATTGTACATTCCATCCATTCATATTTTAGAACGAGTTTATCAGAAAATTTCAGATCCTCTGTTGAAAGATGTTTTATTAGCACACAATATTATTTGTCATCACTTTGGGGACTGACAGCAGGAGAGAAGCTCATTGAAATTGGAGCAATTGTTTGCTACTGCTGCCAGCCTTGTGGAATGATTGCTAGTGAATGAGAGTACTGCACTGTGTGTTTGGATATCTCCTCCACCCAGGACTAAAGTTAAGCCATCCAGAAACTCTGAATCATAAGAGGAAACATTGATTGCATGACACATGTACTTAAATTCTCTTGGGCCTCATTTACTAAATACTAATCACTCAATAAATATTTATTAAGTCCCTACTGTGTGCCGGGCATTGTGCAAAGTACTGAGGATACGAAGAAAGAATTAATCCTTTAGGTAACATAACACCAGGGAACAGAGAAAGAATTTAGCTCAAGGTTAAAGATTTTATACTATTCTGCTCTGTTTTCTGCCCATTTAACCAAATTACTTTGAAATCTCCAATGAGGAGGGAAAGAGGGTTACAAATGTAGGATTAGAATGTCAGATCTCAACTGAGAGTCTTTAGAACTAGGATTGAAGATGAAAATATGGTAGGGGCATAACAATAGACTTGGGCTGCTAGATGGTGCAGTGGATAGAGTAAAGGCCCTTGAGTCAAGAGGACCTGAGTTCAAATGTGGCCTCACACTTACTAGCTGTGTGACCCTGGGCAAGTCACTTAACTCTGCCTTAATTTCCTCATCTGCAAAACAACTGGAGAAGGAAGTGGCAAACCACTCCAGTATCTTTGCCAAATTGGGTTACAAAGGGTTAGACACGACTGAAAAGTGACTGAATAAGAACTGAAACAATAGACTTATTTGGTTGAAATACAGAGTTTGTGAAGGATAATAATGTGTAATCAGCCTGGAAAGATAAGCTGGAGCCAGACTGTGAAGGAGTCGAATAAAATAAAACTTGAGTTTGTATTTGATTCCTCAAGGCAGGAGGGAGCCATTGAAACTATTTGACCAAGGAACTGATACAGCTCAGACCTGTGCTGTAGCCACAGCGATTTGTCAGCTTTGTGGAAGATGGAATAGAAAGGAGAGAGACTAATGGTACTAGCTAATATTTATATGACTCTTACAGCTTGGCAGGTACAGGACTAAGCATTTTACAGTTATTATCTTCATCTGATCCTTCTAACAACCCTGGGAGTTGGGTTATTTTTCCCCCATTTTACAGATGATGAAACTAAGGCAAATGGAAGTTAAGTGACTTGATCAGGGTCACACAGCTAGTAAGTATCTGAGGAAAGATTTGAACTCAGGTCTTTCTTGGTTCGGCTCTACCATGCCCCAGACTAGATATAGGGAGAGACTATTGTAATCCTTTATTGCAATAAAGGATGACAGTGACCTGTACTAAAGTCATAGTGTGAATAGACAAGAGGAAAGACAGAAGAGATGTTCAGGAGGTGGAATCAAGAAGGCTTGACAACTGGTTGGATCTGTGAGTGTAGAGCAGAGGATGACTCCTAGTTTGTGAACCTAAATGACAAGAAAAACAGCAATCAGTGATCTCAACAGAAATCAGGAAGTTAAGATGCATGGAGAATGTTTAGGCTGAAAGACAATTGGTTTGAGAAATTCTTGAAGGTAGCAAAACAAAAGAATGAGGAACAGATGAATAAGATATGGCATATGAATGTGATGGAATATTGTTGTGCCGTAAGAAATGAGGAAATAGATGATCTCAGAGATACATTTGATGCAGAGTGGGGCAGGCAGAACTAGAAAAACAATTTATACTATATTATCAATAGTATCAAAGTGAATAATTCTGAAAACATTTATAAAATGGTAAAGAATGATTTAAAAAGATCTAGAACAATTTGTGTAAAGACAATGCTGTAAAGAAAAACACCCTTGAAAGCTGTCAGAATTATAGTCAATAGATTGACTGTCCATAATTCCAGAGAAACAGGGTGAAGAATGAGATGTATGTATTTTTGTGTCAGCCAAGGAGGAGATTTATTTTGCTTGACCATGAATATTTGTTACAAGGCATTTGTTTTTCTTTTCTTTTTTTTTTCAAAGGGTTAGGAGGTGGGAGACAGAGAAAATAGATTTCTGTTAATCACAAAAACAATTTTGTAAAAAAAAACAAACAACAGATTGGGTGGTACTAGAGATGTGGAATGTCACATACACTTTCAGAGGTCACTATCTTATTAGTTTTGATTAATTATCTTTCTTGTTACAAGAGAACTTTCATGCAGTGGGGGTGATCTGGACATGTTTGTAATTTAAAAACAAAACCCATCAATACAAATTAAAAAATAAAAAATATGGAGGAAGGAGAAAACAGAAAGGCATTTAAAACAATTGCTTTTTCTATCCTTCTATTGGGAAGAAACAGAAGCTATTTCATTTTTAAGTTATATTAAATCTCTGCCTTTGATTATCTTTTTAAAATAACATCAGAAATCTCTTCCACATTTCCTGCTGGTTTTGATATTTTAATTTCAATCTCTGCTATTTGCTATATGACATTTAGAAAAAAAAAGTCCAGAACATTTGGAACTCTACAGATATACTGCTGGAAGAAATGATCACCATGTGGAAAATATTAAAGATTTCTAAGGTAATTCATAGCTCCATTATTTCAGGCCTTGTTCATTCAAGTAACCAATCATTAAGTGCTGCCTATGTTCAAGACACAGTTATGGACATGGGGCTACCAGGCACATAGTAAGGAATTCTTTTTGACTGATTAATACAAATAAAGAGAAGGAATATCAAGTACCTGAAGAAGAAAAGTATGAAATTATCCTAGAAATTAAAAATTAAGGTAAGATTGTGAAAGGTCTTAAATACAAAGCTAAAAACTTTATATTTTATGCTAGAAACATTGGGGAGCCATTGAGGTATTATGAGCAGGGGTATGACGTGACCAGACTTGAATTTTAGGCATATTAATTTGGTCACTGCAGAGAAGAGCCCAATTAGGAAGCAATCATAAAGAACAAAGGTGATAAGAGCCTGTAGTAAAATTATCTATATTTGGTGCCTCCACTTCTACTTCTTACTCTCTCTTTTAAGTCTTCTTCCATTTGGCTTGTGCCCTTATCACTTAACTAAAATGACTTTTTTCCTGTGGCTATGCTGATTGGTGAGAGCTTACTATATTGCTTTCTACCTGTTGTTCTGGGGAGAAGACCAAAATCAGTACTGCCATTGCTGATGAAAAAGAGCCCCTCATTTGACTGCCCTTGGCTTCCATTTATCATCTCTCCCAATTCCCCTTCCCTTGGCCACCATTTGTCATTAAAATATAAGGGCAGGGGCTGTCTCTTGGTTTTGTATCTCCAGAGTTTAACATTGTGCCTGACACAAAGTCAGCTCTTAATAAATTATTTTTCCGTTCAAATCTAGTCATTTCTTCACATTCCTCATTTTTCTTTCTTCTGTAGCACCAAATCAAGAGTTAAGGAACCTGTGGTCACAAGGCCACATGTGGTCCTCTAGGTTCTCAGGTGTGGTCCTTGACCAAATCCAAACTTCACAGAACAAATCTCCTTAATAAAAGAATTTGTTGGTACAACTTGGACTTAGTCAAAAGGCCTTATCCACGAACCTAGAAGGGTACAGTTTCCACACCTTCGCGCCAGACACTGTTGACTGTTCTCTTGTTTTGGGTTTTTTGTGAACAGCTCTGATTTGCTTATCTTCCCATATGTTTGAGCATTCCGAGCTCTCCTTTGCTAAATCATCATCTGTGTCATATCAGTTAACTATAATTATACCCCCAGGTTCTGTTCTGTGTCTTCTCTTCTACACTTCTCATATGATGACCTTTTCAGTTCCTATGGGGTCAGTAAATGATTTCTGTACCTTCATATCCAGCTCTCATTTCTCTCCTGAGCTCTAGTTCTGTCTGATCAATTGATCATTTCAGTTCAGATCCAATTCAAATTGGATATCCCATAGGCATCTCAAACTCAACATGTCAAAAACCGAACTCATGGTCTTTGTATCCCAAACCACTCCCCTTCTAAACTTTTTTATTACTTGTGACAGTAATATTCTTTACATTACCTCTCTCTTCAGTGTCATCTTTCAATCAAACTCTCATTCACTCCATCTATTCAGTCATTTGCTTAATATTATTGTTTCTGTCTTCACACGGCTTTATATGTGTTCGTTATTTCCACTTATGAAAGGCAGTACCCTAGTTGAAGTCCTTGTTCATTAACCTTACACTTCAATTGTTGCAATAGCCTTCTAATTGGTCTCCATTCCTCAGGTCTCTTACTGTTCCCATTCATCCTCTGAGCAGCTGCCAAAATAATTTTCTTTATATGTCTTACCATGTCACCTTCTTACTTAATGAACTCTAGCGGTTCCCTGTTATTTCCAAGATCAAATATGACCCAGTCCCTTTCTACCTTTCCAGTCTTTATTCTCTCCCACTCATGTGGTCCAGCCATATAAAGGACTATTTGCAATTTCTCCTACATGAAGTTCAGTCTTCCATCTCTTCTGGCAGACCCTCATATCTAGAATATATGGCCACGTCTTAGAATCTCTGGTTTCCTTCAGAAAAACCCTTAAATACCACCTTCACCACATGAAGTTTTCCCTGGTCCCATGCTGCATGTACTATCCCTCTCAAAACTAGCGTATTTATTTATGCATTTTCTGCATACATGGCAGTTTAGTTATTGTCTCCTCTGCAGACTATTTTGCTTTTGGCTATGATGCCCCAGGACTTAGAATAGTGGATGGTACATAGTAAATGCTTAACAAATGATTGTTGGTTGATCGATAAGTTAATGGACAAGGTGATGTAATCAAGAGACATCACTGAGTTAGCCTCAGTAAGACCTGGCAATTGATTTGATGTGGGACATAAGGGAAAACAAAGGATGATTCTGAGCTTTTAAGCCTGGGTAGAGAGATTGAATTCCTCTGAATAAAAGCAGGGAAGTTTGGAGATTGAATGGGGGCGGGTAATAAATTCCATTATGTACATGCTACGTTTAAGGTCCTTATGAGACCTCCAGGTAGATGTATCATGCAGGCACTTGGCAGAGTATTTGATGGTATTGTGAAATACTGTAAATAATTTCCTGACCCACACAATTTTTTCTGTAGAATTAAGAAGCCACAGAGAGGAAGAAGACTTCTGTTCTTGGTACTCATTCATCTACTTATACTCACCTTGGGACAAGTAGTTGAATAGCTATTACCAAGGCTGAGTTATGGGATGTTTCTTTTCTGAGAAATTTTTCCTTTTTCTAGGTTCAGTTCAACTTTCCCACCCCAGAAACTGGCTAGTACTGAAAAATGTAATCCAACTTATACAAGAAAGGAATTTTGGAATCTTCTGTTGGCTTGATTGTGACCTAATTGGATTAAAAAACTTCCTGTGTGGTATACATAACTAAGTCATGCCAGTACAGCTTGTTCTCTTGAATGCTTACATGACACACGTGTCATTCTAAAGAAATAAAACCTCTCTCAAGGGGGATAACCTTAAAGAAGGGCAGGAGAAATAAGACATGCCAGCACCAAAAACTCATATAGTGGTGTTTAAAACATTCAGCCAACCAGCCAATAAACATTTATTAAGCCCTTACTATATGTCAGGCACCATGCTAAGCCCTAGGGGTACAAAGAAAAAGCAAAAACAGGCTTTGCCCTCACATTCTGGAGGAAACAATATCAATAATAGGTACTTCTAGCTACATACAGAATACATGAAAGGCTATTTTAGAGGGGAAAGTTCTAGCACCTGGAGGGACTGGGAAAGGCCTCCTGCAAGATGTGAGGATTTAAGCATTCTTTAAGGAAGCCAAGAAAGTCAAAAGATTAAAATGAGAAGGGAGAACATTTCAGGCCTGGGGAAAAGCCTGTCCAAAGGCAGATGAAGTATCACATACAAGGAACAGCAAGAAGGTCCATGTTGGTGTTCTCACTTGGCAAGTTATTGCCTTCTACAATGTAAATACCTGGACATCATGAAAAGGCAAACCAGATGCCTCCTACCCCCAGCATGGCTCTAGGTGAGCGTGGGGAAGAGAATCTCCAGTCTCAGTCTGACCTAGGACTGGTTTGGCATGAGATTTGGCTGGGACTTAGACACTCATGCAGGTAAGTCCTCAATGGCCTGGATGCCTGGGTCTTGTGCTTAGGTCACCAAGAAAGACCCTGAAAAGTGTTCTATGACCAAATGCCTAACTTGGCTTCACATCTTGACTCTGACGCATTAGCTGTATGACCATGGAACAGATTCCTTAACCTCTTGGAGCTTCAGCTTCCTCATCTGTAAAACAGGGGTTATAATAATTATATTATCAAATTCATAGCGTTATTTTGAGGTTCAAATGAAATTTTATGTGTATTCATAAATATATATGTATATACACACACAGCTCTTTATAGATGTGAAGGCACTATAAAAATTCGTTATTGTGATGTAATTATTATCACAATTTACTTAGCCTACAAAGTTTGAAAGTTTGAGTTCATCTTTGACCTGTCCCTCAACTTCACCCATCTCATCTACTCAGTCACAAGATCTGTCAATTCTTTTTATGTAATTTCTCTCCAGTTTGCCATTTTTCTCCATTGTTACTGAGCCCACTCAGAAATATGGAAATTTAGAGTTTGAAGGGACCTTAATTTGTCCATCTAATCCAGACCATAATTGAAAAGGAATCCCTTCTGTAACCTGCCAACAAATAGCCATCATGTTTGAAGACCTTTGTGGGCAGGGAAGGAATTCTAGTCTCTGTCCTTATTACTTTGCACCTGCGTTGCTGCAATTATTTTGTTGTCTTCCTACCCTCAGTCTTGCCCACCCCACACCTCCTCTAATCTATACTCTATTATCATTAACAGATTAATTTTTCATGAAATACACTGTCTTATGTAAGCCCCTCAAGAGCACAAATCATGTACCATATAGCATGGCAGAAGTAGTACAGAGCATATATTCATGTGATGTTTAATTATATAAAATCCATCTGCATTTCCAAGAAAAAAGTGTCCTATTTCCTACCCCTTCCTGCTCCTTATGGGTATTTTCCAAGGTTCTGATTTTGACCCATTTCTCTCTTTTTTCTATATTTGTGAATCATCTCATCTATTTCCCTAGCTTTCTCTTTGACCTTTATGTAGATGACTTCTAAACCTAAATTTCCAGGCCTGACCTGGAATCCCAAGATTTTGTCCCATATTACCCATCAAATGTTGACCTGATTGAATGTTCTGTTAGCACTTCAAAGTCAGTTTTTCTAAATCTGCACTACTGTTCTTCCTCCCCAAACCAACCTTTTCTTCTGGCTTCATTATTTCTGTTTACTCAGTTTAACAAATATTTATTAAACATTTGCTCTGTGTGAAATACTGGGCTAAGTGGGCTCTGGGTAATGCAAAAATAAGATATAATCCCATTTTATATTTTAGTAGTGGGAATAAGATAAAGGTATATAAATCTGGCCAAGATAGAATATATTAAATATATAGGAGAAGTACATGACAGATTCCTGGAAGGACAGATCTCCTTTGTTCAGGGTAATCTGGGAATATTTCATGGTGAAAGAGTATTTGAGCTGGGTCCAGAAGAATGGGTAGCATTTTCCTAATACCTGAAGCTTGAAGGTGCTATCTTTGAATCACTCACTCTTCATATTCAATATGTTGCTATATCCTCTTGATTTCCTTCCTTAATTTTTTGTTGTTTTTATTATAATTTGTTGTTTTTATTATCATTATATATTATATAATGTATATATGAATATATTGTGTATATATTAATATATTAAATTATATATTATAAAATAGTATTTTATTTTTTCTAATTACATATAAAGATAGTTTTCAACATTCATTTTTTAATAAGATTTTGAGTTCCAAGGTTTTCTTCTTCCCTCCCTCCTTCCCTTCTTTCTTCCTTCCCTTCCCTGCATCTCATGACAGCAGGCAGTCTGATATAGGTTATACATGTTCATCGATACTTCCTTTATGATGTCACTCATATCCATTCCCATTGCCATCACTCAGGTTCAAGCCATTATTAAGTCAAAGAGTCATTGATTTAATCCAGGAATGGATTTTAGAGGTTATATGGTTCAACTCCACTCCCTCTTTTATAAATAAAACTGAGTTCCAGAGAAGTTAAGTGACTTATCCAAATGAGATATTTGTAAAGAACTTAGCACAATGATTACACATAGTAATCACTTAATAAATGCTTGTTCCCTCCCTCTTTCCCAAGGACATACAGGTAGCAAGCAGGAGAGCCAAGATTCGAACCCAGCTCCTCTGATTTCAAATCCTATCTAGATTATAGGAATAGCTTCCAAATTCATCTCTACCTGTAGACTGTCTCCTCCTTTTTGGTCCACTTCACACTGCTGTCAAACTAATTTTCTTAAAACACAGGCTTGGTCATAGTACTCCCTTGTTCAGAAACTTGAGTGGTTCCCCATTGCCTGTTAAATGTAGTTCACATTCCTTTACTTAATTTGAAATTCAAGCCTCTTCATAATTAGACTACAACCTATTTTACTAGCTTTACCATCAGGCACTTCTTACTTCATTTCCAACTCTGTAGAATCTGGCAATCAATGCTAGTGCTGCCTTGGCCTAGCCTTCAAGAAGCCAAGGTAATTTGGAGACATCAGAGGACATATTTATCACATATTTCATTTCCATTGTAGTTATTAATATATAGTCCTATTCCATTCTATAAGCTCTGGAGGGAAAGGATCATTCTTATTCTGCATACCATAGTGGATAAAGTACGGACCTTACCATTAGGAGAACTAGGTTCAAATCTTGCATTTGCATTAGGTAACTTAATAGTATATCATTTAATCTGAGCCTCAGTTACCTCTTCTGTCATGGAGAAGATAATACTTGAAGTACCTACCTCAAAGGGTTTTTGTGAAGAATGGCTTTGTATAATCTTGAGTATTATTTAAATGGGAGTTTTCATTCTTTTATGTATGGTTACATATACATGTTACACATTGCCTACTTTCATTTGTTAAGTGATTGAAAAAATAAATCAATCAAATCCATTCTTTCTGTTTTTGGTTTTCAGGTCTCTTCATGATCTAGTTTGCACCTAGGCAATATCACTTCCTATTGTTGCTGAACACCTACCTCCTAGCCTTGTTAGGTCAGTCTCCTCGTTACTTTCTCCACATACCATACTCATTCCTTCTTCTGGGTTTTTAAGAGAGTCATCAGAGTAGTCTCTACCTGGTGTGATGTCTCCCATTCTCTGCCTGGTCATAGCCAAGCCATCTTTAGAGCCAGACTTGAGGCACGCCTCTTTTGTGAAGCCCACCTTGAAGACTGCTCATCAACATTCTAGATGCCTACTCTGTTTGTACTATTCACTTAAATATATGGTCTTCTTAGCTTATTTTGTCATGTACTTATGACTTGTTTCCCTCAATGTTAAGCTCTTCTCTACAATGAACAGCCACTATGTGTTTTGCTTCTTTTTTATCCATGTAGTGTCTTACACAGTGCTAGAGACATAGCACCAAGGAGGTAGTCAGCGAATTCTCTGAACTAACCAGATTGATTACATAGAGTTCCTCTCCACTTGTTCTGGGTTCCAACCTAAACTAGCCTTGTTGATTTTCCTTGCACACCAAATTCCATCACTTGTCTTGGTTTCTTTGTACAAGTTATACCCTCAGCCTGGAATGCCCTCCCTCTTTGCCTCCACCTCTTGGAATCATGAACTTCCTTTAAGACTTGTTAACTGCTATGTCTTCCATAAGAGTTTTCCTGATCTTTTTAGTTTTTTAGAGTTCTCTCTATGCCTTGTTATTACTAGGCATGTATTTTTTTATTTACTTATCTGTATGTATATAAGTTGTTTTTCTTTCAGTAAAATGTCAGCTTGTTAAGGCAGGATCTGTTTTAGTTTTAATTTTGGTATTCCCAGTAGATGGCAAGGTTCCTTTGACATAGCAGGCACTTCATGTTTATTGAATTGATGTAGTTGATAGGATTGTAGAATCGCAAGGGATACTACACATCATCTAGTCTCATCTTTTCATTTCATTTATGAGGAAACTGAGGCACCAAGTAAAGAATTACAGCAAAATGTATGTTTTTTTTTATTTTAGCTTCTGGGCCAAGTGAACTCTGGTAGCTTAAACTGAATTGCTATTTATAAGGGACATTGAAACCTTTTTCTTTTCACAGTTTCTTCACTAGCCCACTCTGTACCCTTGAGTAACCAGATGAAGTTAAAGCAGATTTCTTCATGTGTTGAAGAAATAGGAAGTCCACTTGGGCTAGGATTAGTGGTGTAAGGTTAAGAGTTATGAATGTTTATTTACTTAAAATGATTCTGTGCAATCTCTAAGCTGACATTTACAAGATCAAGGTGAAAGATGTTATTATTTGATATTTCAATGGATCTTGGGTTTCTTTAGTAGAAGCAGACCCTACAACAGAATAGATTTGCAGTGCATTCATGCTTTCTCACCCTATGTGACTTATCTGGGGCTTTCTATAAATCCTCCATGGGTGATATACTCATACTTTTGGCATTTCTTATATACCAGTGGTGTCTGTGGGCCACCTTTTCCCATCATTTATTTTTCTGATGATATCCTTGATGCAGCTGTTTATAGTTAATATGTAACAACCTGTTCATACCCAACACATACCTCTCCATTGCCTTTTGTATAATCCAGAACTTTCACTCTTTCAAGATTATGATATTCAGTGGTTCATAGCCATCCAGCATCACCTCAAGAATACTGACATTAAAAAATTGGGTCTTTGTTTCAGGGGAAAAGTTTAGGATTGTAAAAGTTTTTCAAAGGAAATCAAATCCCCTTTCTTCCTCTTCAATTCTGGATCCAATTAATTGTCTGTGTGCAATATCTGTCTAAAATGTATATACCCTGACGGACTTACCCTCTGGGTTGCCTGTGTCATGACATATCCACTTAGTTTTCCATGTGTAAATTGCTTCACCAAACTCTTTGAATGAGTATGTGTCCTTGTAATGAGGATTGACAGTATCCTGATGATTAACACAGTCAACTGAAAATGATTTGCATCTAGGAGTATATGAAAGACCTTGCAATTTATAGGAAATCTCTATTTCATTTGGACTTTGTAGCAAATACCTTTAAGCATATGTCTCCCTGTTTTATCCCCTGATTGATATGAGTAATCAGTTATTATTGAATGTTACCCCTATTATTATATCTTTCAAGAAACTTTGATCTTAGCTTACATGTATTGCGTAGCCTGTTGGAGGAGAACCTTGAAGGTTGTGGCTTGCTCAACCTAATTAAATACTTTTTTACAGTCAACAAATAGTAAGTACAGTGGAGTCTTGTATCCTGTAGGCTTTTTAGGCTGTTGTGGCACTGTAAAGATGCGGTCTGCAGTGAAATGTTGCTTGTGAATGTCTGCTTGTTCTCTTCTAAGAATTTCATCAAGAAGGCCCTCCATACATGTGTAGATTATTCTTATGAATAACATTATGGAGATGGAGAAGGTAGTGTACTAGTTGACAGTTTATTATATTTTATTTATTACTTTTTTTTAAAAGTAAGGTACAATATTTTCCCAAGTATGTATTATTTCAGAAATAATCATGAATCTCTTCTATAGGTCCTTATTCTAGTCCAGCAAGTCTTCCATATCTTTATTTTCTTTAATACCATTTCTTCATACTGAAATGTTAGAGTCCAAACATGGTGAATCCATTGTTATCAGTGCATAAATCTTTATAGCGTTTTTTCTTGTGTGTTTTTCTCCCAGTTTTTATCCTTAAAGGCCCTTTAGATGCTCTAGCTTAGCCAACTAGATTTGTCTCTTGCCAAGCCTTTGGTAAACTTGTTTTTCAAACCCTTTAGTGAATCTCACTGTTTTATGAGGTGACAACATTCATGATGATCTTCCACCATCCATTTTTGTCCAATGTTTCAAACAAGTTTGTATATCATACTGACATTGCCCTTGGTTCACTTATCAGCTATGCAAAACTTTTAATACGTAATGTTTTTTCCTAAACAAAATCTCTTTATTGTTTAAGGGATTTTATGCAATTTTAAGGATATGCTTGTATCGTGTTATAACACAATCATAGAATTTTAGATCTGAAATGTATTTCTGAGATCATTTTGTCCAATCACCTTAAATTTTATAAATGAATGAAAAAAGTATAGCTAGGTAAAAAAAAAACCATACAAGATCACAAACTACTTCGTAGCAGAGATGGGACTTAAGCCCACTTCTCTAGCACCCAACTCATAATTTTTTAAAAAAATTCTGAACTTAGCAAACACCAAATAAAATAAACATTTGTACATATAAAGTTGAGCAGAGAAAGAAGATTATACATGAAGCTGCAAATCTCCTTAAGTACTGCTCGCTTTTCTTTTGAAGTACATAATAATTTCAACATGTAACTTTCAAATCTGTACTGGTTTTCCTTTGTCTTCTGTGTATTTTCAAGAAAAATAATTCAACAACTATCTTTACTTTCTTTTCTTTTTGTCTACTAGTTTGTTTATGGCACTGAATAAGTAAGTAAACTTAGATAGTATTGTCTTTTAGTATATTGTCGTGGCAACTAACATATTCAGATATTTAGAGTTGTCTTTATTTTTGTACAAAAGAAAGTGTTGTAGTTGTATTCGTATAGTTTTTATGTGTCTTGGTAGATAGACTCCCAATTTTATACATACATATACACACACATATAAAACTGTTTCTATTTTGAATGGATGACTTCTTTGCTAATATTTTAAGTTCAGTACTGAAGATGTTCAATTTAAAATGCTGACAGGCCATTTTAAGCAGTTAGGAGGTTGGGAGTGGATGTATACATATAAACTTGAGAGTCACCTGCATGGAGGTGACAAATGAAGTCATAAGGGTGAGATCAGCAACAGAGAGAATACAGTGAGAAAAGGAAAGGGAACCAAATTCAGAATCTAGAAGATCACTTACATTTAAAGGGCAAGAAAGATGAAAGTGAGATGGTGCATGATTAAAGCACAGCATTATAGAAGCCAAGAGAAGAAAGGATCTCAGTATGGTGAAGAGGGAGGGAGGAAGTGGGCAATAGTGTCAAATGTTAAAAGGAAAGTGAAAAATAATGATGGAGGGGGAAAGGCCGTTGGATTTAGTGCTAAGTAGGTCACTAGAAAGGTACCTTGATGAAAGCCATCCATATTACAAGGAACTGAAAAATTAGTGAGTGTTGTTGTAGCCAAAGAATGGAAGCCATAAATGCTCATCATTTGTAGAATAGGTAATCAAATTTTGGCACAGAATAGATTAGATAGAATAGACTGATAGAACTGTATTGTACCAAAAAAGATAATAATGTTTGTGATGGAAAAATTTGTATAAATGGATGGAAAGTGCAATGAGCAGAATCTGAGACCTTGTCTGTCAGTGTTGCTCCTATATACGTTATCCTAGGCATTATGTCCATTGCCTGTTCACTTCAGTGCTTCATATGGCTTCCCATGTTTCTCTTGATTCCTCACATTATTACATTCCATTACATTCATGTATTATAATTTAGCCAGCTATTCCTCAATCAATAGGCAGTCTTTCTGTTTCCATAAAAAGTACTGCTATAAATACTCTGACATATGTGAAACTGAATGTCACTTTCAAGAGGTGGAATCATTTAAGTACAATTTTGGGAACGAAATGAAAGATGGAGACCTGGGTCCCTGGTTTCAGTGAGGTTAAGGTTACGATTAAGATGACTCCATCATGTTTTGACTTGAGTTTTTGCATTTTCTGTTGACCTGACCCAGAATGAACAAGTTCTCATTGCACATAAAGGAGGATGGCTAATTGAAAGAATGAACTTGCCTCAGCAAGGTTATTCTGAAGAAAGGCAGCAATAATTATTAATTTCTTTCCTTTTTGGAAGCAGTCAGTATTAAGTGACTTGCCCAGGGTCAAACAGCTAGTAAGTGTCTGAGGCCAGATTTGAATTCAGGAAGATGAGTCTTCTGACACCAGGCTCCATAACTCTGTCCAGTGTGCCACCGGGCTGTCCAAATAGCTCTGGAGTTAAGAGATAGACAGCCCTCTATCTATCAGAGGGCTCAGTAAAGAGGAGCTATGGCAGTGACATCTTCTTATGTGATCAGTGTAAGTGGTAGGCACTTAATGAACACTTTTTCCTTCCCCTTTCTCAACTCAGATGATTAGGATCTCAAAGAGGGTTGGTTTGTTTGTTTTGTCTTGTTTTGTGTGAGTTTAATGGGCCTCCCTTCTACACAATCCAAATTAGGCCTCATGGTATAGTGGAGAAAGCATTGGACAGGGAGCTAAGCACCTTGACTTCTATCCCTAATCCTACTGCTACTGGACTAGGTGATCTTGGACTCACTTTTCCTATCTGGACCTCAGTTTCCTCATATGCAAAATGAGGGGGTCAGATCAAATGATTTCTAAAGGCCCTTCCAGTTACTTTAATGGTCTAATATTCTTCCTTTTTGCTTTGTGCATGGTGCCAGGTACATAGTAGGTGCTTAATCAGTGCTTGCCAACAAATCAATTTGAGCTGGGAAGACCCATCCTGTAAGAAACTTGGGGTCTCACCTCACACATAATAACAATAATGGCTAACATTTATGTACTATTTTAAGGTTTGTAAAGGGCTTGCATTTTTATTTCCAGCACTTAGCATGGTGCCTAGCACATAATAAGCACTTAATAAAAGCTTGTTGGCTTATATTTATTTGATCCTTGTAGCAGCTCTGTGATGTAAAGTGATTTTCTCAGAATCATGCAGGTAGTCAGGATCTGAGCTAGGTCTTCCCAGCTCAGAGCCAATATTCTATCTACTATATCGAGCTGTGTCTCAAAATGGGAGGAAGAGAACTTCTATTTGGAAGGTGAATGGAGGGGGTACAACAATCCTAATGATTTGATAGGATCAGTGGGATAATGAATTACATTTTTCTGCACGTTTCAGTGATCCTATTCTTTAGGTCTTTTTGCAAAAGCTTATTCCAACTTTTTTTTTTCAAATATAACACATTATCTTGTGCAACTGGCATCTTACTGAGAGGCTGGTCATCTTCATTCTAGCTGTATGAGTAATCCAGTCTCAGGATCAAAGATTTGGAGACTGAAGCTAGACAGTCATCAAGCATTTATAAATGTTTACGCAAGGACTGTGCTAAGTGCAAAGGATACAAAGAAAAGCAAAAACATAGTCCCTGTCATCACATTCTAATGTGAGAGACTCTGAGGGGTCATATAGGTCAACGCTCTTGCTGTACAGATGAAGAAATTCCCTACTAATAGTGATTTTACCTCTTTGAGACTCTGACCGGGAATCTGGACTCAGATCCTCCAAATCTCAAACTCTTTCCAATATACTAGAATGACTTTGGAGATATAGGCATTCATGTTGTTTTCTTTTAGAGGGATTATAACTGTTGTGTACAGAATCTCTTTTACAGTCAGGCTTTTATTATGATTTTAAATTCAGATGCTTGAGATTATTACCAGTTTCTTGGTTTATCCTTCTATGTCTCTCCCTTAATCTTATGCCCCCAAAGGGAAATGTTACTTAAGACATCCTTAGGTCTACAGAGACTTCCATCCAACCATGTGGAGTGACAGGATATTCCAGAGGTTAAACTCTTGGCCTCCAGTCTCACAGAATCAATATGTTTGTGCAGCTGCATGTTCTCCAGATTTACCGACAAGAACAAGATCACATGTACTTGCTACAGGACATTTCACAGACAAAATTAAGTTGCTTGTTTCTGGAGCTTAATGGAATTTGGGTTGTCTGAGTCAAAAAGAGTCACCGCAATAGGAGAGCTGCTTTGAATGTAAACAGAAGCAGTCCAAGATTCTAGTATCCAAGTCCCTCCCACAAACAATGTGCCAGAGGATGGCTGTGCTGTTCTACTTATTATGAGTAACAAGTTTGCAAGAAAAGAAACTACGTTTTAGTGGATTCCCCTCCTTCTTTTCCTCACTCCTGTTTTCTCTCCTCAGCTCTTCTCTCTTCCTAGAGGTTAGAGGGGAGTGGGATGGAGGAGAGAAAAATTCAAAGAATCTCTAGTCAGAAAACTGCCCAATGAGAAAGAACTGAAATTCAACCACATCAAAATAACAAATTAGCATGCTCTGCTTTGACATGTGCTTGGAGATTTAACTTCAGGAAATCATCATAAGCTGTTGGATTTCTTCAGCTTTGAAATAAAACCAACTGGGGAAAAAACCATGTGATTTTAAGTAGGTGGCTAAATGGTAATTTTCACCTGGGACAGAGCTGTGAAAAACTCTCCCACAGAGGATAGATTTAGCAGCACTGATACTGGATTCATACATTAAATGGAGACCCACAGCTGCTTCAGATAGCAGACTGGGATAGTGAATGAATGGGAAGCCCCGGGAGAAGCAGGCAGACTTTACACTCACTGGGGCTATGTAGGTGAGGGAATCGTGGCAGAAGGTCTGGTGCACTAACACGAAGCTATAGATGTCTAAAGAGAATGGTGGTTTGCCCCAGGGCTAGGGTTCTTAACTTTTTTTGTGTCATGGTCCTCCCTTTGGCCATTTGGTATAGTCTATGGACCCCCTTCTCAGAATGATGTTTTTAAATGAACAAAATAAAATAGATAGGATTATAAAGGAAACCCATTATACTGAAATACAGTTATTAACATAATATTTTTTAAAATTTACGAGCCCCCAGGTAAGAAGCCCTATGTGGGGAATTTCTCTGACACCTTGCCACAAGGATGTGGGGAACTGAAGATTTTATCTGATAGCTATAAAGCTCAGGTTCAGTCAGTTATGCCTTAGGGCTTTCCAAACTTGAGATGCCCTTAATTACTCCAGGACCATCCCAGGGGCAGCTGGTAGGGTGAAGAGTGCTAGGCTTAGAATGAAGAAGTACTGAGATCAAATCTAGCCTTGGATTTGTCACATTTGCTAGATGTATAAAAAGTCCCATCATCTCTGTTTTCCTCAATTTCCCCAGTTGTAAAATGGAAATGATAATAACAGCTAGCTACTCCCAGGGTTGTTGTGGGGATCAAATGAGGTCATCTTTATAAAGTACTTATCACAGTGACTGGCATAGAATAGGAGCTATATAAATGTTTCTTCCCTTCCTATTGATCTGAATTCAAAGCACTGAAGTGTAGAATAATGGACTTGGAGGTAGGAAAACCTATATATAAATCTCTGACATATATTATTTGTGTGATTCAGAGAAAGTCACTTAATCTCCCTGAGCCTCAGTTTTTTTTTTTCATTATAATATGGGGGGCATATATATGTATGCATATGTATGTTATGTATGTATGTATGAGAGGCGTGTGTGTGTGTGTGTGTGTGTGTGTGAATAGACTCTAAAGTCCCTTCCAGTTCTAAATCTATGACCCTTTTTTGTGAATCTAGGGTCTGCCCATTTATGGCCAGCTAAGTGGTGTAGTAGATAGAGCACAGGGCCTGGAGACAGGAAGACTCATCTTCCAGAGTTCCAATCTGGCCTCAGATACTTACTCCCTGTGCGTCCCTGGGCAAGTCATTTAACCCAGTTTGTCTCAGTTTCCTCATCTGTCAGATGAGCTGGAGAAGGAAGTGGCACACCACTATGATATGTTTGCCAAGAAAATCCCAGATGGGTCCACAGAAAGTCAGACACAACTGAAAAATGACTGAACAACAAAAATATCCATTCATGTCCAGAGTAATACCAACTCTGAGTCCAGGAATTGTCATGGGAGTCCCCAAGGGAAGCAAACCATCTTTGGGTCTCCCACAAAAGAGGGAGTACTGGGGATCTGAAGCTCTATCCAGTTCCATGCTACAAAGAATGTTTCCATAAATATTTTTTACATGGGTTTGTTTTTTCTGTCATTGGCTTCTTTGGCATCCTTCCTTTCCTTTTCCATTGCAGTCACAGTAGTTCAAGAACTTATCTCTAGGAGGTGAATAGCCATCCAAGTAGTCTTCTTGTTTTCAGTCGATTGCCTCTCCAATCCATTCTCAACAACACAACCAAGTAGTCTTCCCAATACTCTATCTACTCGGATTACTTCATTGCTCTACTCAAAAATATTCAATCGTACTTCATTGCCCATTGAATAGATTATACATTCCGATCCTGGTGATCCAGGCACTCTTCGAAATGGATCCAACCTATCTTTTCAGCCATATGTTTTTTTTGTACCCAAAGATGTCATGCAATCTGATATAGACTCTACATATATATTCATATTAAACATTTTCATATTAGCCATGATGTAAAGAAGAATTAGAACTAATGGGAAGAACCATGAGAAAAAAGAAACAAAACAAAACAACAAAAGGAGAGCAAATAGTATGCTTTGATCTGCATTCAGACTCCAGAGTTCTTTCTCTGGATATGGATAGTATTTTCCATCTTAAGTCTTTTGAAGTGGTTTTAAATCTTTGCATTTCTGAGAAGAGCTAAGTCTACCAAAGTCAGTCATTGAACAATGAGGTTATTACTGTGTACAATATTCTCCTTAAGCCATGTCTTATATTATCCTCTCTGCATACTCCACCTGCCAGTTAACCTGGATTATTTGCCATTCCTTGGTCCTATTCCTTCTCTCTCCTGTCTCTATACGGTTGCACATGCCAACTCTACCCCCATTTCTGAAATCTCCATTCCCCTTATCAGTGTCTTTGGAAATACCTCTCTTTGTTTTCAAGACACCAATTGGGTGCCCTCTCCTGTAAAGCCCTTCCTTGATTATCCCTTTCTTCCTTTGATGAAAATAATCTTTTCTTCAAATTTCTTATGACATTTTTCCTAACCTCTTCCTTTTTTCCTTATCATAGCCTGCTCTGCATCAGTTATTTGTGTTTTGTGGGAAACATTATGTTGAGTTGTAAAGAGCATTGAAGATCACGATCTCAGACAAAGCAAAAGTAAAAATAGTCCTAATTTAAAGAGATGATCAGGGAAACTATAACAGGTTTCTTTGATAAAGGCCTCATTTCCCAAATAAATAGAGAACTGAGTCAAATTTATTTTAAAAAAAAAAGGACCCATTCTTCAGTTGATAAAGGATCAAAGGATATGAATAGGCAGTTTTCAGAAGAAATCAAAGCTATCTATAATCATATGAAAAAATACTCTAAATCACTACTGATTATAAAAAAGACAAAGCACCTATGATGTGCCACTTGAAACCTATCACAAATAACAAATGCTGGAGGAGATAAGGGAAAACAGGTACAATAATGAACTGTCAGTCGAGTAGTGAACTGGTCCAACCATTTTGGAGAGAAGAATCTGGTTCACCATGCCCAAAGGACTATAAAATTGTGCATGCCATTTGATCTAGCAATACCACTACTAAGTCTGTTTCCCAAAGGGATAAAAACAAAAGGGCCTATATACACAAAAATATTTATAGCAGCAAAGTAGTGGCAAAGAGTTGGAAATTGAGCAGATGTTCATCAACTGGGGAATGGATGAACATGTTGTGGCATATGATTGTAATGCTATTGGGCTACAAGAAATGATAAGGGCGGGGTGGTTTCAGAAAAACAAGACCTATATGAATTGCAAAGTGAATTGAGAAGAACCAGGAGATCATTGTGCACAATAGCAATCTTGGAATGATGATTAACTGTGAAAGACTTGGCTACTTTGATCAATACAGCGATCCAAGATAATTTCAAAGGATTTATGATTTTAAAAAAATGCTATCCATCTCCTGAAAGAGAATTGATGAACTCCAAGTGCAAATTGAAGTATAATTTTCTCAACCCTTCCTTTTCTTTCGACTTTTTTTGTGATAGTTAATATGGAAATGTTTTGCATGATTTCACATGTATAATTCATGTCATTATTTGCCTTCTCAATGGGTAGAGGTGTGAGAGAGGGAGAGAATCTGGAACTCAATTTAAAAAGAAAAGATAAAAAAAAAATAAAATAAATAAATAATAATAGAAATTATATTATATATAATTATATAAATAATATATAATATTATTATAATTATTATAATATATAATTATATTATATATTTATATATAATATAATTATAATTGTATAATAATATAATATATTATATTATAATATATAAAAATATAAATAATAATATAAATTAATAATATAAGTAATAATAAAAATGAAAAATAAATAAAAATTTAAAAAAATAAATAAATAAAAAATAAAGCAATATTAAATGGGGAGGGGAGAAAGAGCATTGGATTTGCAGTCTTGGCTTGAATCACATATTAATTGTGTGATTATGGAAGGAAAAAAGGAAGGAAAAGAGGAAAGAAAGAAGCAAACATTTATTAATTATCTACTTTATGCCAGGCACTGTGCTAAGTGCTCTACAACTATTCTCTTATTTATTATTCCCATTTTACAGTTGAGGAAACTGAGGTAGACAGAAGTTAAGTGACTTGCCTTTGGTTACACAGCTTATAAGTGTCAAAGTCATATTTGAACTCAAGTCTTCTGCCTCCAAGCCCAATGCTGGATACACTGTATCATCCACTTGCCTCTATGGGAAAGTCAATTAACTTCTTTGATCCTCAGTTTCTTAAGCTGTGAGATCTACTACTTGCATTAACTACCTACCCTTCTGGGTTGTTGTGAAAAGTACTTTGTAACACGGCAGGCAGCTAGGTGGTGCAGTGGATAGAGCACCAGTACAGGAGTCAGGAGGACCTGAGTTCAAATCTCATCTCAGACACTTGACACTCACTAGCTGTGTGTCCTTGGGCAAGTCACTTAACCCCAATTGCCTCATCTTGGGTCATCTCCAGTCATCTTTTTTTTTTTTTTTTTTTTTTTACAGATTAGAGACAGAAACGTTTATTGTGCCAGCTTTCTCTCAATTCACTTCCTACTAGAGACAAACATCTGGAAATACCGTTACAGTTCCAGGCCCTGCCAGTGCCTCCACCTAGGCTTCTGGCTTGGGGGCCACAGCCGAGATGCCAAGATTGAGGGCTGTTTGTCTCTGTGTCTTCTGGGAGGGGGTCACAGCAAGGTGGGGTCCCACCAAGGCAGGACTCTCTTCCAAGAGGGTTACTCAGATCCCCTGCCTTTCTTGGGGTGATTAGTCCTTATTTCATGCCAAATTTTCACTAGTGGCTCTCTGTTCTTCCAAATCAGCTCATGGCCATGTGTAATATACCATATTCCAAAAAGGGCTCCTCCAAGATGGGCTGCATGATCAAAAAATTTCCATCCCAGGATCATCCCAGCTGTGTCCATGGCAATAATGGCTTTCAGGGCGTTTCCCGCAGTGAAGGTGAACATGGGCAGGAAGATGATGGCCAGCTTCCCCTCAGGGATTTTGGTGCAAACAGCAGCCAGCACGGTCATGATGGCGCCTGATGCACCGAGAGAGGGTCCAAATCTTCCTGTGGCCACTTTGCAGATATAACTGACGAAAGTAGAAATGACGCCTGCAGACAGGTAGACAGCCATGAACTGCTCCTGCCCCAGGATGTTGACGATGCTGGTGGAGAAGCTCCACAGAACATACATGTTGGCTGCCATGTGCAATAAGGAGAAGTGGCTGAAGGTGGAGAGCAGCATGGGGGAACAGAGGGCTTTGGAGGCTGGATTGGATGTGAAGTACTTGATCATCGACCTCTGGAGGGAAGGGACTCGCCATAAACAGAATACAAAGACATTGGCAGCTATGATTCCTGTCACAGCTCGCTGGCCATCAGATAAGGTATTCCACCACTTGTTAATCTGCCTCCTGAAGTTTCCTTCCTTCTGAGGTGCTAAGCTGTCCAACCAATCTGCCTTTACGGCATCAAAGTAGCTCTGGACCCTGGATTTCAGGGATTCATACTGCCAAATAGCAGCAGACCCAAACGCACAACCTGTAAACCCGACAGTAAAAAGCAAAGGCTTCACAAGGTTCCTTAAAGGGTAGGGAGATGTATAAAAGAGAGTCTCTTCCACTGGAGGGGTCAAAGCACTTCTCCGATAGCCTTCACTAACCAGCCCTCCATCTGGGCGTCGAGGCTCAATCTTTCTGGGGGCTTTTCTGAATCCATTTTTCGGCTGAATAAAGAAGTTAAACCTGGGGCCCAGCAGCAGGGCAGGGACCCGGCCCGGGCAGAGTTCGCGGCCCTCGGCCCCCGACGCCCTCCACGCCGGGCTACCGCAGCCCCAGCCGCTTCGGGACCAGGCTCTCCACGCCATCTTCCCGACCTCCGCCCCCCATGTCCCACCCCCCATCTCCAGTCATCTTGATGAATATCTGGTTACTGGATTCAGATAGCTCTGGAGGAGAAGTGAGGCTGGTGACCTGCCCAGCCCTCCCTCACTCAAAGCAAAGTCAAGTGCAAGTCATGTCATCATTTCTCTGATGGCATAGTCTTCTTCGGCAACAAAGGACAAACACACACACACACTTTGTAAAACTTGAAGTGCTATTTCAATCAATTGTTATTGTTATCATTGTACTCTATACTCATTAAGAGTATAGTTTATGTTGTGTAGCTTTTGCATAAAATGTTTATCAAAATGAAATCAATCTCCAGTTCTTTAAGTTGCTTCAGCTGTGTGATTCAGACATCCTCACTTCCCTTGCTCATAAAAGTCAAAGTTAGGCTTAGCTTATTAGTAACTTGAGCCTTGATGAAGGGAGGTATAATAAAAACCGATACAGGGAAAACTGAAAATCTGCTGATCATTTGAGATGTCCCGGGGAAGGATGCTATATTAACAGAATCATAGAGTGCTAGAGCTGGGAAGGACTTTGTCCCAAGCTGTTCCAGCTAATTTAGAGACTTAGAGATTTTCAAAGATGATACAGGTTGGTTAAAGCAAGACACATTTATTATCTTTTGCCTCAGAGTTGGTGGCCCCTAATGAGATAGGCAAAGGCACAAGGGCAAGGAAGAAGGGAGTGGGGACAAAGGACACATCTGGACCATGATCACCAGAGAATGGAGGAAGGATGCAGCTGTCTCAGTCAGCAGAGGTGACAGGATGCATCCTCTATCCAGCCAACAGAAGAGTTTTGGAATGTCACCAGACTTGGGGCAAGATGATTCTAAGGCTATGACAGGAAGAGAAAAGTGATTGATGAGCCTGGGAGAATCACATACTCTCTTGACCTGGACCTCAAATTAAATCAAACTCTCCTTATTCTTCCGCACTGGGAATACCTGAGTCCCAACCTATACAGCAAAGTAATTCAGTAAAGTGGAAAAGAGCCATGAATTTCATAAGAATGGTTGTAGTCTCACATAGGTATGTTTGTTTAATCTCCCACTTTTGAAGTCACAGGCAAGGACCTGCTGGTTATCAAGGACCTGCATGTTTCCCAGCTTAGAATTCTAAACACAAAAGGTTCCAGAAAAGGAGCATGGGTAGGGAGAGGTAGGGATGCCAGGCAGGCAGTATGTCCATCTAAAGCAAAAGAGAGCCTGCCACAAAGGAAAGTTACTGTAAGCAAACGTTAAGAAATCATTTAGTTCGGTTTCTTCATTTTATCTATGAGGAAACTGAGACCTCAGGGTTTAGTGACTTTTCTAAAATCACACAATTAATTAGTGGAGTCATAGCAAGAACGCAGGTTTCCTGCCTTTTGGTCCATCAATATTTCCATTACATATGAATTCATTTCTTTTTAGCTCTCATACTCAGTAGATTTATCTCTTCCTTCAAAGTTTCACCATAGCTCAGCCCTAAGCTTGGGAGAGAAATCTTGAAGGTAACTCCAAATGTCATTCTTCAGTATTGTTATCTGAGATATAAGAGCATTTCAAGGCAAATCCCTAGACTGTTTTAAAAATAAATTTTATTTTTTGTTATTTTGTACTTGATAAACAGATTAAAATGAATATCTGCTTATGCAAAGAACTAAAAAAGAGGATTTTATGTGAAACTTGGAATCTCAAACAGCTTGATCCTTTTTTTTAAAGCATGTGCAAATTGAGCTTGTTAATTTTAAAGATGAGATTGTATCCCCCTATGAATCCCCTTCTATTTTTGTCTACCTGTTGTTTTCTAAAGTGTTTGCAATCGTAAAATTTTCCTAGTTATTTTTTGTTCTTTCAGATATACAAATGTTATCTGAACTCAACCCACTTGCGTAGGGGGAAGCATCTCAGAAATTCATTGGGCATCAGGGGCAAACAACCTCGAGATAAGAGATTTCCTGTGCACAATTGGCACACAAATAATGAATCGTTATTTATATTTCAAAATGTTTATTTGTTACAAATAAAAAATGTTCTCAAGAAAATATGAAAAGGAAAATTCTAATGAATAGACAGAGATTTAAGACGTAAAAATCATTTTGTAGTTGAAGAAACCGAGGACTGTGGAGGTGAAGAGACTTGCCTAAAATGAAATAGCTAATAAATAACAGGGTCAGAATTCAAATCCAACTCCTCAGATTTCAAATTTAGGATACTTTCCCCTATGCCACCTTGTATTGATGACATACATAGGATCTTAAAAATAAATTTTGACCAGTGACTAGGAACTCAAGTAAACTTGATGATACCACAACCACCACCAAGTGGGGTATATATAGTTAGGGATTTTATCTCTGTAGGGATGGTGAATTCATTAGACTCATAATTTAAATACTTACAAAGGAAAACATTTGAATGGTTTTAATTTATTTTAAAATAACATTTTATTAGTCTCTTTTGTTTTCATGGCACAGTTATTTCTGGTTATTTCCCTTCTTTCACCAAACCAATGAGTCCTTCCTTATGACAGAAAAAGAGTCAAGCAAATACAAGACTAGATGACCTTGTCTGACAGTCTATGCAGCATTGCATATCCATAGTCCCTCATGTCTTTACCACAGGGAATTATGTTTCTTCCCCTCTTATCTCTTGCCAAAATTGGTTTTAATGTAAAGTTTTATCTGGGAGAAAGATTTAAGGATCAAAAGGAATTGTGGTTTTGAAAATATCCTGAAAAAATAGTAGACCTTTGATGGCAGAGACACTGTTTTTGTTCCAACTTCTCAGAGAGAGGTGACTAACCACACATGCCCCCCACCCCTCAAAGCTCCGATTTGAAATGATTGTTTTCCTATCGCCATATCACTAATGGTACTGAACATGGTTACTTTTTCATTCTTTTTAATAAAATGACTAATCATGAATGATTCAGAAAAACAGATATATACATATGATATATATGTATACATATGCATGCTAATACACATATTTGTTGTATGTGTGTGTAGATAGATAGAAAATATTGTATTTGCTGGCTTCTGGTTCAGGCACTTTCCAGAAGCAGATGAAATAATCAAAACTGCAAATGCATAATAAGTGAAGACAGCAATGGTTAATTTTCAGCATAAATTATTCTTATGAAGTTAAGACTTTAAAATACCAGGTTCACCATCATACCTTACTACATGCCTTATCCTTAGTGCTTTGTTCAGGAGCTTATTTTATTTACTTTTGATTTTTCCCTTCAGGAATGGCCAAAATTTGAATTACCGATGAGTGGTTTTGTGTGGAAAGTGAATTTCCTAGGGGTTTACATCATGGATGAGAAATAGAGGAATCTTTAGAGAATAATTGGTGATGACTTCTTTATACTCATAGGTTGAATATTTCTAGTGAAATTGACTTCATACTCTTCTCTCAATGTGGTATAGTGGAAACATGCACTAATTCTGGAGTCTGAGGTTGAAACCTTGCCATTGCCGCTCACTTGGTAATCTTGGGCAAACAACTCTACTCCCCTATATCTCAGATTCCTCATGTGTAAAATGAGGGAGTTACACTAGCAGAGCTCTGAAGTCTTTCAGTGTCAATCTGTGATCCTCTTCTGTTTCACCAAGTTTGATCTGTGAGAGATTAATGTTTCAATGAGAACAGAGCACAGTGATTCGAAGCAGGGGATAAGGCTGTTCATATTCTGATTGGATTTGGATTTTGTGGTATTTATACCTGTTTCAGAAATTGTTCTGATAGGATGAATATGTATGTGAGGATAAGAAGATCCCTTACATCAGAAAAAATTTCCTAGTAATTGGAGCAGTTGAAAATTGGGATGGGCTATCCCTGGAGGTGTGTGGGTTCTTTCTTGCATGGAGGTGGAGGAGGATCAGCTAAATTTGGGCTGGAGTATAGTATATATGAAGAAAAAGTAGAAAATAAGCCTGGGAAGCTAGCTTGGAACCCGTAAGCCACTTTCCCTAATGATTAGTATGTATATGTGTGTATATGTATGTATATATGAATGAATGAATGTTTGAATGTGTATATACAGGGGCAGCTAGATGGCATAGTAGATAGAGTGCCAGGCTTGAAGTTAGGAAGATTCATGTTCTTGAGTTCAAATGTGGCCTCAGACACTTCCTACTGTGTGACCCTGGGCAAGTCACTTAACCCTGTTTGCCTCAGTTTCTTCATCTGTCAAATGAGCTGGAGAAAGAAATGGAAAACCACTCTAGTATCTTTGCTGGTTAAACTCCAAATGGAGTCACAAAGAGTTGGACACAACTGAAACACAACTAAATTACAATAATAACAACATATATGTACACACATATATGTATGTACAATATCCTCCCCCCATACCCCAAACATTAATAACAAGCATTTCTTTTCTTTCCCTCTAACTTCTCTTCTAACAGCAAACCAAGAAAAATGAAAAGAAAATCCTAATAAAAAATATAAAGTCAATTGATTGGTTTATATTAAAGGAAGTTCTCTCTTCTGGAAAACAATACAGCCAAAGCAAAGCAATTCTCGTTTGATATTCTCATTAGAGTCAGAATATGACTTCTTGAAATGAGAAGAGGCAAATGGGCTGACCTTTTGTTTTATTTCAGTCCTGATTTATTCTTTTTTTTTCCCCTTTGTACAGTTGATGGACTGGATAAGGCTTCCATTGCAAACTCAGATGGACCCACTACAGGTTCCCAGACACCTCCTTTCAAGAGAAAGGGTAAACTTTCTTCTATAGGCAAGATCTTTAAACCTTGGAAATGGAGAAAAAAGAAGACCAGTGACAAATTTAGAGAGACCTCAGCAGGTATGAGTTTTATAACTTCAGTCAACGAAAATTAAAAGAACTATAAATTTTTGAAAATTGTGTGAAGCAAGGCCTTGTCAAATAGATGAGAAGCATAATTGGATCCATTGTTAATGGGATGATTGAGAGGGAATTCTCTCAGAATTCTGATTCTACGCTCTTTTCCTCATTTTGTATTTGTGGTATATTCTGTTTTGTGAATACATACTTTCAGGTTTGTGTAGAGAACTGTTTGTATCTGAGAAGAGAGAGAAGTGATGGACAACAGGGAAAGTCATGATGTCAAGACTGCTATCATCTGTTACCTGAGCAGTAGTTGGTGGTGATATTGCCCAAGTTAAATTTTGAAATGGGAAAGGAAAATACGTTCACTTATTGCATGCAAATCTAATGTGGGTATATATGAAAGAAACTGTATTTGTCATGCTTTAATAGTTAGTGAACTGCTATCTCACAACTGCTGTAAATTGAGGCATCAGTTAACATGAATTCTACATGTGTTAAGACCCACCTGTTGACTAAGTTTGTAGTTGGGAATCCTTTATTTGGTGAGTTGTGAAATAAACCCCTATTACATGCCAGATGCTGTCTTAAATGCTGGAATACAAAGCCAAAAAGTAAAATAGAACCTGCTCATTCACACAGAGAGGGGATAGCAAGAGAAGGACAGACCACAGGCATTTCCATATCCTGGGAGGCAGGGAATATATGATGATCCCTGAGAGAACAGTGTCTTGAAAACCCAAGGAGGAAAAAGTGTTCAAGAAGAGGCAGGCAGGCAGGTAGGAAGGAGTTATTAAATTCCTATTATATGCTGGGCAGGGTAAACAGTGTCAAAACTGATATGGTCAAGGCTGAGGACTGAGACCAGGGCCCTGGATTTAGCAATTGACATATTATTGGAATTATGAAAAGTAGTTTCACTCAGTGGTAAGATTGGAAGCTCTGAACCCTGTAGTCAGTGCCTTCGATATAACTGGTGATACTGGCAGTCATTAATGACTCCATCAGAGTTTTAAATGCTTTTATATTTAATTTTATATATTCTGACAACGTCCTCAGGAGTTAAGGAAAAGAAGTCCCCTTTTCTCCATTCTGCCATAACTAAGATCCATTACACATCAATTGATTCTGAAAAAAAGGTCACTTTCACAGCTCGGTATCAGATTAAAACATATAGAAATAAGTATCAGTCCCATCACACTTCTTAACTTTCAGCGAAATAGGTGAAGCCTTTGTCACATGATTTAACTGAGAGTAACTTTGTACTTCTTCTCCTGTATGTCCAACAGCTTACCTGACTATGAGTAGCACAACCTACTACTTTGAGTGCATGTTCAGGGCTTAAAAGAACATGTCTAGGGAGAGACCAGGGAATTGAGCTGTCTTTTAGGTCCACAGCTGCGGAACAAAAAACAGACACTATGTCCAGTTAAGGTGAAAAGGATAGAGGGCAAAGAGGAAGGCACCCTGGGGAAACCCTCAGACTCTGAGGCATTTGCAGCTGTATAAATAATCATATTTAAAAAAATGCACATTTAAGGAGAGAGATTCCTCTAGGAAAACATTAAAACAACAAAGCTATTGGGCTTTATTTTTTCTAGTGGCAAGTTGTTCCCTTGTATAGAAGGCAACATGGTGCAGCCAGTAGGTTCAGTGCAGACAAACTGGGAGAAAGAAGGATTAGTAATTTCTATATATACACCTTTTCTCCTCAGCTCTTTCCTGGTATCTGTGCTGCCTTCTCTCTTATAATAATTATCATATTTATGTAGCATTTTAAGATTCACAAAGCGCTTTCTTCACAGTATACCCTTGCATTATGGCAGTCCAAGTAGTATGATTCCTATTGTACGTATGAAGTGAGGCTCAGAGAGGCTAAATGATTTGCCTGTGATCCTTGATCATCTCTTAACTGGTCCCTTTTCCTTGTGTCTTCTGGTCACTTATTTAAGCCACATTTCCACAACTACTGCTGTTCAAGGAAAAACTAATATTCTGTGCACTGTGAAATCTACTATACATTGAACCAGCGTGGGCCAGCTAACTAAAGGGAACCATCCAGCAATGCATTTATTCTCTTTTTTCTTTCACTGGAAAGTTTTATGGGAATGGAATAGGGAGGGAGTAAATATTGCATATACTATGTGCCAGAAATTGTAAAAAGCACTTTTTTATAAATGATCCACACAACAACCCTGTGAGATAGGTAGTTATTATTATTCATTTTATGACTGAGGAGACGGAAGCAGACCGAGGTTATGACTTGCCTAACAGCTGTTCAATGTCAGTGACTGAATTTGAATCCAGATCTCTACGACTCCTGACCCAGTTCTCTGTCCAGCTGCCCCACTAGTTGTCTCATCTGCCTTATAAAAGCTGCATCAGAATGGTTTTTCTAAATATCACTCACCTAGTTCCAGAATGCCACTAAATTAAGTTAAGAATCTAGAGAGGATAATTAAATGTTGTATTTTTAAAAATAAAATTAGTTTTTGCTTCAGAATTACTCCCAAACATGTTTGCGTACATTTTATATCATACTTCTCTGTCTCCATTTTTCCAGACCCACTTAAGAATATTGTATATGTTACAAATGTCCTATTACTCAATGAGTCCACTGTATGTATTTAACTTTTGAACTACTAGGGGTGTTACAGATTGTGCTAGTTAAACGTTAAACAAAAACTACATTTAGTTTTTCCCAGATGCGCTTGTCAGATTCATGGGGACTTGACAATGAATGAGAAGAAAATCTTTTTTTTAATAAGCTTTTCAGGGTCATAGATTCCTAACTGGAAGGTACCCTAGATACCATCTAGCACAACCACCTCATTGTGTATATGAAGGTAATGAGACCCAAAGTAGCATCAGGTAGGGGCTTTCACTCAACGCCTTCTGCTACAAAGCCAGTGCTCTCTCCATGGTGCCACAGTTATTATTTAGCGCCTGTTATGTGCCTAGCACTTTACAAATATAATCTCATTGGGTCTTCACATACCACATGTGAGGCAGGTGCTATTTTCTCTACATTGTGGTTAAACAAACTGAGACAGAAGTTAAGTGACTTGCCCAGGGTCATACAACTATTAAGTATCTAAGGTCAGATTTGAACTTAGGTCTTCTTGAGGTTAGGCCCAGAGCTCTATTCACTGTGCCTCTGCAAAGAGAGATTAAATTAAATGCATGATATCACCCACACAGTACAGCTAAGTAGCTCAGTGGATAAAGTGCCAGACCTGTAGTTCAAATCTGACCTCAGACATTTACTATCTGTGTGACCCTGGGCAATAACCCTGTTTGCCTCAGTTTCCTCATCAGTCAAATGAGGTGGAGAAGGAAATGGAAAACCACTCTAGTATCTTTGCCAAGAAAGCCCCAATTGGGGTCATGAAGGTTGGACATGACTGAAATGATTGAATAACAAGAAATCTCCCATACAGATTGCAAACAGGTATTTGTGCAGATAGCTACTTGTCTGGCACCTCGGTCTCATTACACGTAGCCTCGTATCACATGATGTTGTAGGAAAGGCTCAGAGAGTCTATGAAGTCACCATATGACTAAGAGTGTGTAAATATTTTTATTCATATTAATTCAGATGTTGACGTGCTGTACATCCATCTGTTAGAAGCTTCATTTCATCCAGTGTGTTTTTAATGATTAAAAACCAGCTCACATTCACTAACCTTGTTACAAAACAGTTCGTCTCAAAAGCTGTTGCCAGCCCTGTGGTTTCTGAGAGCTCCCGTAACTTCACTACACACCACCCTTCAGCAAAGGAGCAGGAAATCCAGGAAGGAATTGAACACTGCCGCTTAAACATTTTTGTTATGACTTCCTTTCTTACATCCAAACTCAGGGGCTTGATTTAGATGGGCAAACAAGACAAAGCTTCCCTATTTCAGAGCTGGATAGAACTCACTCATTTGGTTCTTATTTTCATGGGGGAGGAGAGGCAAGTGTTGTAGTGTACTACCCTCCCCACGAATACACTTGAAGCTTAAAAGAAAGGATTCTTGTGAACTGGTTGGGTTCCCAAAGTTCATTTGAAGTCAGTTGTTTCCTACTCATGCTTTCCCAGTGGAGACCGTGTTATAAATGGTAGCCAAGCTTCCAGGCCAGACAAGAAAAGTCTTTTAATCCAAAATGTGGCTGAATTTGCTTGCTCTGTGAGAAATTCCTTTTCTCTTATTATTAATGATAATTTCTAAATATTATATATTAGATATTATCAGGGACCAAATAGTTGTCATTAGTTTACAATTATTTTTTCCCAGATATTTGTTCATATTGTTTTGCCTTCATACAGTTCAATTCAAGAAGACATATTTTTTTTTAAGCTTTATTGATTATTTTTTAAAAATTTCAATTTCCAATACTACTGCTGAGTAGAAGCATACCTTGAAATGCAATACGCTAAACAAAGCAAATTTGACACTGATTGCATCTGACAGAATGAACCTCATTCCAAACCATTTGTCTGCTGAGAAGCAGGAAGTGTGATGGCCCATTGGTCCTCCGGAGACAAGTCTGGTCAGTACGGTGATCTCAGTTTTGATGACTTTTAGTGTTGTTTTTTAACACTGTTATGGTCACTATGTAAGTAGCTCTTTTGGTTCTGTTTAGTTCACTCTACATCATTTCATATCATCATTCAAAAAAGCATTTATTGTACAGTACTATGTAGAAAGCAGTAAGCTGGGTGCTAAGGATTCAAAGACACAAAATGAAACATCCTTGTCCTTAAGGACCTTACAGTCTAATAAAGGATGACAGCGTATTCATGTGTGTACACGTGTGCATGTGTGTGTGTGTGATTTTATATATATGAGTGTGTATGTATATATATATACAGACATACATATGCACACATACACACATATCAGCATCTGGAGGGATCAAGACAGGCTTCATGAAGAAAGTGGTCAAGCTGAAGGTAGGATTTAAAGGTATGTTTTCCAAGTGTCAGAAGTAGGGAGAACCTCTGCTTAAGACACAGAGACAAGAAATGGAGGGCCACTGTAAGAAATAAGTCCAGCTTGCCTAGAATGTAGTGTGGACAAAGCAGTGAGTGAGAAGCTAAGAGTGATACCAAGATTGGGTGTGTGTTCATCTTTTGTTGCGAAGAAAACCATGCCATCAGAGAAATAATGACATGATTTGCACTTGACTTTGTTTTGAGTGAGGGAGGGCTGTGCAGGACACCAGTCTCACTTCTCCTCCAGAGCCATCTGAATCCAGTGACCAAATATTCATCAGAATGAGTAGAGATGACCCAGGATGAGGCGATTGGGATTAAGTGACTTGCCCAAGGTCACACAGCTAGTGAATATCAAGTGTCTGAGGTGAGATTTGAACTCAGGTCCTCCTGACTCCTGCACTGGCACTCTGTCCACTGCACCACCTAGCTTCCCTTCACCAAGATTAGAAACTTGTAATAAAAGATATTAGAAAGATGGTGGTCCCCTCAAAAGAAACAGGGAAACTTGAAAAGAATGAGGGAATGGGTTTAGGGGAAGGATAATGAGGTTCGTTTTGGACATGTTGAGTCTGTGATGCCCTATGGAACATCCGGTTGGAAATGGCCACTGGTGATGAGTGCTGAAATTTGCAAGAGATACTGCAGCCGGTTATCTGAATCTTCAAGTCATCAGCCCATTCGTAGCATGACACACGACACATTATAAATTTAGGTATTCATAATTTGGGGACTATTTGATTTTGAGGACTTTTTATAATAAAAAGATGCTCATTTTGCCATTTCTCTTTAAACCCAAGTTGAGTAGGAAGCTGAAGGACCTATCTTAAACTATGTCAAGGATTGAAAATTGGCATTAAATAAGACAGAAATAAGTTCACATGTGATGAATATAAACAGCTAGGTAGGGAGAAGAAGTAGTTTACCTTGTTCTATAGCGAAGGACCAGGAATAGCTATGTAAGAATGGCAAATAACTGTTAATAATTGACATAGGGCTTTAAGGTTGGCAAAGTATTTTACATACATTTGTTTCACATACATTGGGAGGCTTGAGCCTCACAACTCTTAAAGGTAAATTCTATTGATACTACTATTCAGATTTTACAGAAAAGAAAGCTCACCTTGAGAGATGTTAGAGACTTCCTCTAGCTAGTAAGTCTCTGAAGTGGGATTCCAATACAAGTATTCCTGACAATTCATTATACCATGCTGCTGCAATAACTTAATTACCATTTGAATAAATGGACAAAATGGTCAACCTGATTATACGGTATTCTACAGGGGAAAAAAACAATATAAAAGGGGAAATGAGTTTGTTTTGTTGGATGCACCCAGTTCCCAGGGAGCTTTTTAAAAATTGAATTCAGTCTAGCCAAGTCGATGCGTGAGATTTATGTGGATGTGAGAGATTGTAAGCTCACTTATCCTGCTGTTTATTAGAAGAATGAAGATAGCACTAAAAACTGATTGCTTGTCAATTTCCAAGAAGGGACATCAAATCCAGTAAAAGAGTATACAATCCTCCTTGCATTTTCTCACATTGTGTTGTATTTTATTTTTAATTCACTCAGTATCATGTGGATAGACAGTAAACAAACAAAAAAAGCCCCATTTTACCTTTCCTTTGAAGGGATATTTATCCATTATTGAAATAAGTTGTCCTGTTTTTTCCTCTTTGTTTACCATGTTTTCAGTGAACAGTTTTGTAAAGATTAATACACAAGGAAATTAGCTTTCAATCAAAAACCTAAAGAGCCAAGCAGTCACATTATTGGGCAGCTGACAATCTTTAGAAATATAGAATGTTGGAGATGGAAATGACTTCAAAGGTTATATACTCCAATCTGCTTGTTTTGCAGATGAGAAATTAAAAATTCTGGGAAATAAAAGGACTTTCTCAAGGAGACAGGTAGTACAAATACACAGATAGGTGATAGACCTGCATTTTCAGACTCAAAATCTGGTGTTTATTCTAACATGCCACATTGCCTCCAGGTAGAATTAAGAAGTGTCAGGGCCCAGAATTCCCAAAGGGATATGATCTCAAAAAAGAATGGGCACTATTATTTTGATAATTTTGAAGGAACTATAAATTCTTCTCTGTGGGCAGTACCTCCATAGACACAGATAAATTGCCATGGCTACAAAATTGTATAACCTCATGACCAACTTTATGAAGGATCTAAGATCTGTTGCCAGGTTTTATGTTGAATACTCTTCCAACTTGGTAAAATGTTCCAGAATTTGTGCTCTATTGGTATAATCTCAATGAAGGATAAGCAGAGCATCACTCAAGCAAATAGTTTTCTTTTGAGTGCTAGATGACAGAGTGGATAGAGTGCTGGACCTGGAGTCAGAAAGTTCAAATCTAGCCTCAGGCACTTACTAGCTGTATGATCCTTAACCCTGTTTGCCACATTTTCCTCACCTGTCAAATAATCTGGAGAAGGAAATGGCAAACTACTCTGTCTTTGCTAAGAAGATGCCAAATGGGGTCACAAAGACTGAAGAACAACCAAATACCTAATATGTACCAAGAACTGTACTAATCTCTGGGGATAAAAAGACAAAAAAATGAAATAGCCCCTGTTCTCAAGGAATTAATATTATTTAGGGGTGGTGATGGTAGAGATAAAATATGTATACCTTTAAGTTATGTTCAGTTAATTATACATGATAGTTTTGGTAAGTTATGTTAAGTTATATATGGCAATTTTGGTAGTAGTGGGAAAATACTTAGCAGCTCAGGGGGATCAGGAAAGGCCTTCTGTAAAAGGGGGCATTTTAGCTAAACTTTGAAGGAAATGGGGGTTTCTGAGAGGCAGAGGTGAGGAGAGAGAGTTTATAATACATAAAAGACAGTTTTACAAGTTCACAGAAATAGTAGATAAAATTTGGTATGTGAGGAGGAGACAGACCAGTTTAGCTGAACCATCGAGTACTTGAATAAGAAAAATGTATTCATAAAGCTCTAAAAGTTGGAATCAGATTTTAAAAGGCTTTAAGTGCTATATAGAAGAGTTTTTAGTTTATCTTAGATATAACAGGGAGCCACTGGAGTTTATCAAGAAGGTGAATGACAGCTAAAACTAGTACTTTAGGAAATATCACTTTGACAACTGTGTAGAAGATAGATTAGAAAGAGGAGAGACCTAAGCCAAGTAAACTAATTGAGAAGCTATTAGAACAGTCTAGTTCAGTGGTTTCTAAATTGGGGGGAGGGCTGGGAAGGAGGCATATGGCATGACCCCAAGGAATACTTGTTTCAGTCAGAGAGAGTGGGAACACAGATTGCATCTCATCCTCCCAGGAGCTCTACATCATGGAGCTTGTCTCCTACACAACCATACCACTCCCTTCAATCATTATGGCCCCAGACTCCCCAGTCTGCTCCTTCCCACAACTGGCCTCCTATGGCTGTGAAAGTTCCCAACCTTTTTCCTTTCTCTAGTAGACATTGTGACAAGTACACACATACTATCACCTGTTAAGATAAAAGTTTCTCACCGAGCCCTTCCTCCCTCCTCCCCAGAACACTTCACGGTTGCTTACAGTAGGTGATTATCCACTCTGAACTGCTGAGTAAGAGCCTTCTTTGCTTACACACGTTTAACTCTTGGTAGGATAGAGTGAACTGTGTAACATGAACAGGCTTGGGTGGGTTATGATCCGCATAGCAGATCTTACTGCATTATCCTTTCCCAGCCCTATTCCAAATTTCCCTATTTCTTGTGAGAACATTTTCATCAGTTTAGTCACTCAGTTTCACAACTTTGATTTGTGTCCCCAGCACTTAGCATACATGATAAACAATTGATTTCTGGTTAACTGACTGTATTCTCATTCTTGCACCATATAGTCAATCAGTGACCAAATACTGTGATTACTTATAGGTGGTGTCTCTCCTATCTCTCTCTGTGCAAACATCCTCAGAATGTTTCTTCCCTGCCTTGGATCTGTCTCCTACCCAATCTATCCTCTACATAGCTGCAAAGTGATTTTCCCTAACGCACAAATCTGACCATATCACTTTCCTACTCAATACATGCTAGTGACTCCTTAATGCTTCTAGGATCAAGTATTAATGCATCATTATCTCATCCATTTAAAATTCATTTTTTGCATAATTTTTACAATCTATTGACTTTTTAAGGTTTTACATACTGACTTTTTTAGTACATTACACAAGTTATTTAAAAATAAATATTTTGAGGGATTCCTCAATTTTTTTAACTGATAAAAGTGTGATTAAAGTTTGGAAAACTGAATTAGATGAGTGGCAACGAGAGTTTTGAGTTAGGGTTGTGTCTGTGTGAGAGGAGAGAGAAATAAGTCAGAAAGATGTTAGGGGAATAGATTTGACAGCATTTAGAACCTGATATGGATATGTGAGGTGAGGAAAGGTGAACATCTGAAAGATTACTGCAAAGTTCCAAACCTGAGTAACTAGAGGGATGATAGTGTACCCTTGACAGAGAGATTGAGTGGTTTTGAATATGTAGAGAGAAGAGAGCCCAGAATAGAGCCTTGATTCATACCCACAGTTAAAGGGCAGCAAAGTTTAAGAAAAAAAAAAAGCAGACTTGCAAGTTGGAAGAGAACAGGGTCATGAAAACCCAAACAGGAAGGAGTATCTAGGAAGTTGCCGGGTGGTCATCAGTTTCAAATGCAGCAGGGAGGTCAAAGATCAGGACTGAGAAAAAGTTGTTCAAATGAGCAATTCAAAACCCTTGGTAACTTTGGAGAGAGTAGTTTCAGGTGAATGATGTTGTCTAAAGCTAAATTGCAAAGAATTGAGGAATGAAAAGAATAGGTGAAAGCAACTAGTATAGACATCCTTTTTCTAGGTATTTGTAAGCAGAGAAAGATTAAAGATGGGGTTGGGCGATTTAGAGACAATCTGCTAGAAGATATGAGATCAAAAGTACAAATAAAGGGATTGGGCTTTAGTGGAGGAATAGAATACTATTTTTTTTCTCATAAAATTTATTAATGGACAATACCATTTCTACATAATTTGGGATGATCCTTTATTTCCCATATATTTGAGAAAAATATTTTATTATTCTGAGCTTTGGATATTTTTATTTGTCTGACTAAAGCCTGATTTCTTTCTAAAGGTTCTAACATTTTGAAAGGAAGAATAAATTCATACAGGGGAAGTCAACTCAGATAAGCAAGAAAGAAATATCATTTTTCACAGAGAACACCATGGAAACGTTCTCATGTGAATCACTAGTGATACTGATTTTGTTGACTATATTTTTTAAAGATTTTTCTACCCACCTGAATAAAACAAAAGAGCAAAAATGTAAGATTTGTTCTCTCCTTTTCTTCCCAAATTTGACAGAAAGAGAAGACAGGAAGGAAAGAAACCTTCTGATGTAAGTGGCGTAACGGAAGGAGATATTTAGTTCTCATTTTGCTGAGGGACAATCTGAGTATTAAAGTGCCTTGCTTGGGTGGATGCTGATATTCTAATTCCTTTTTCTTTTGAAACATACTACCTTCATAAATCCTACATAGATCAATGGTCCATAAAACGTCATATCAGCTCTCCCTTAGACGTGGTTTAGGGGACTCATGTCAGCAAAAGCCATTATTTTATTTCCTTTGTATATCATTTCCCTTTGTTATGTTTTTCTTCATCCTGTGGTGAGAATCCGGTCTTTATCGCAGAGAGTTACATCTTGGAAAATGACTCGTTGGCTTACATATCTTCCTGGTTTATTTCCCACTTGGAATGCAAATTACTGTCTTAATTCAAGTTGACTTCTTTTGTGTACATTGGGAGGAATTTGGGCATCTGGGATTATAAAATCATTTGCTCCCTGATTTCTCTTGCCATTTCCCAAACTCAGACCCTCCCTTTTCTCAAGTTGAGTCTCATTAGCTCTCTTTTCTAAATTTATAGTGGTCTCAGTTTGTGTGTCTAAGCAAAGGCATATTTTTCGTATGTTTTGTAAAGACCAGGACTATTCCCAGGTTGGAGGAGGAATGTAACACCTGAAATTTATAAAACATAATTCCTGCTCTACATAAACACATGATCTAGTTGAAAAAAACAAGATGAACACACATGAAATAACTAGAAAATAGTTTTTTTCCAGTAAAATTATATTTTAAAAAAAATCTTCAGATTTATTTTCTTCCTCTAATATTGTAGGGGTAGGTGTTAGACATTTATGTGGTACTTCATATTTCATAATGGTTTGGGGTTTAAAAACAGATAAATATTAAGTGTAAAAAGGGCAAAATGTTAGTGGCTTTAGGTGAGGTTGATTTGTTAGTCCCTTCTGATTTCAAATCTGGTATTTGATGTATTGCTCTCAACCTGGTCCTTCTCTGTGGGGAATCTCTTTTTGCTTGATGCAACATTCTGAGTTCCATTCCTCTTGTTTTGACACTCCATTTCTGTCCTGGAGGAAAAGAATTCTTTAGTTAGCACTTTCAGAGGTGTAGGGGATTCTCCACTCCTCAACTGTTTATTCTTATGAAGCCAAGCAGGAAGAGAGGAATCCATGTAAACAGAAGTTGTAGCTTTTTATTTCGTTTCTTAATAGCTATTTGGGTCACCTCTTCCCAGTTGCTAGACAGTGTCCACTGGAGACCTAAAATAATGAGTACCTGGTGACATTTCTCATCCCTTTAAAAGGTTATCAGCTGCCAGACCCAAAAGGATGAGATTTCATCAGAAAATCTGGCCAAGGGGTGGTAGTGGGTTTAAAAATAAGAATACAATTGTGAAAGGACGTGCAAATCAGTGTTAACTTTAGTTTCAGCTGCTAACTATATTAGCTCTTAACCTATTTCACATCTGCTACAGAATGGAAAAAAATAAATCAGCACCAAGCAGACCTTCCCTCCCACTCCCAACTTAACAAAATAGAACTATTTCTGTACCAGATTTTCCTTCTTGCTATTTCCCTAAGCCAGCGGAAGTGGGAAAATTACTGTTTATGTAAAGAATTTTTCTACCTTTCATTTCCCCATGTTTGTGGTAGTTACATGAACTTCCCTTCAATTTAAATGCAATTTCTGAAACATAAAAGCTGTATCTAGACTGCGTTGTGAGATGCCATTTAATGCTGATAGACAGCATAGCTCCAAAATAACTGGCTTAGTTTTCTAGTATTTGAACTACAGAGGAGTAAGTAATAAATCAATACTTGCAAAAGATGATGCTCAGCTCAGCATATCTTGACCTTTACATATATATGTAAAACGTTCCTGAAAAGGTGAATGTTGAGCAAAAAATGTTTAAACAGAATTGCTACTTTTTCTTATCTTACCGTCCTATAGCTACATTCCTATGGGCTAAATTCGAGCAATAACATATAATTAAAAACTAGGCTTAATGATATTAATGTTCATTTCAAGGACATTATTGCTTTTCTTAATTTACAGTCTGTATCAGAGGTTCTCAACCTTTTTTTATGTGTCATAAATCCGTTTGGTGAACTGGTAAAACCTATGGATCCTTTCTCAGAATAATGTTTTTAACTGATTGACAGAAACACTAAAATTCATTTAGAGATTAGTGAAAATAAAGATGTAACTTTTTTCCAATCCAAGTTCAGGCTTCCTCTGAAATTTGTTCTTGGTCCCCAGGTTAAGAACCTGATCTATGTATATTAAATCCCTAAAAGAAAAAGTTATCTATCACAGAATGATAGAAACAATCCATATGGTCATTGTATGACCTTTAAATTATTGCAGTTATTAAAATACATATTAAAATATACTTCAATAGATCTACTATCCATTGTTTCATCAGTGGAGACCCCATTTCCCTGATGCAGATAGATCATCATCTTCTCCATGCTGGAGGCAATGGTGTTTATGAACTGCTCTCCCTTCAAAGCTCTTCTCTTGGTGAAAAGGCTCCTTTAAACTTTGCCAGGCTGATATTCATATAACAGACTTAAAATTCACCCATTGCAGAACACTTGAAGCCCCTTAAGTCAATAGGCACTCCTAGAGCTTGAGCTCTACCAACATAACCTTGACATCGTTCAAGTTTCACTTGCATAATACAGACAAGGACTGGAAGAGGACTTTATTGGAAGATTGAAAGTCTAAAACAATAAGCAATTTCTCAGTATGTTCATATTATGCCAGTTTATCAAATGAACAATGTATAGTGCAAAGGTTTGTTGTCTTTCAAGCAACCAAAAAACCCAAACTTCCTATTCATAGAATTCTATTATAGTGATTATTTTAAGACCGAATACTCAGGATTCTTATAATGATTATTTTCTTATGCTGTTATAATTTTATTCTAGATTTACTCATATGCATATACATACATGTATCCAGTAGCATGAATGTGATACAAGATATCTAGCTATGTGTGTAAAATCACTCCCCAAGTTAATCACGTATATCCAAGGGAAATGGCACTAAGGCAGTCAGTGTTCTGGAAGTTAGGTTGATCTATGTAGCAGGGAGCTAGCTGACTCAGTGGACAGAGCTCTGAGCCTGGAGTCAGGAAGACTTGAGTTCAAATTTGATTTCAGATATTTATCAGCTGTGTGACTGTGGGCAAGTCACTTAACACTGCCTCAGTTTCCTCATCTATAAAATAAACTAGAAAGGGAAACAGCAAACCACTCCAATATGTTTGCCAAGAAAATCACAAATGGGGTCATGACTGAAAGAACTCAACAACCACAGAAGTCATTAATGCAGTTCGGTATTTTCATCGCATATCCACTAAGCAGATAGCTTACTGTATTGGCAATATGAAGACACGATATGTGCCCCAGAGGAGCTTATAATCTAAAGCTTATGATCTGGTGGGTGAGTAGCACAGTAGAATGGAGAGAGTTCTAGGACTCTCCCAACCAAGTCTGAAGACTTAGGTTCAAGTTCCACCTCTCTTTTTTACCATGTGACCTTCGGCCGGTCATGTAACCTCCACTGGCCTCAGTTTCCTCACCTATAAAATGAAGAGGTTGGACCAGATGGCTTCTGAAGTCCCTTCCAGTTCTTTGTCAAAATGTGCTGATTTTGAAGTTAGAAGACTTGAGATTAACATTTGTTAATGTGACCTTGGGCTAGGCAAGTAACCTCTCTCCGCCTTAGTTACTCATCTGCAAAAGGAAAGGGTTTGATGCTGTGGCTTTTAAGCTCCCTTCTAGCTCTAGTCCTACGATCCTAAGAATGTTTGTAACTCCAATAACAAATATACAGAGAGCTTTTTTTGGGGGGGGGCAGGTTATTGAGAAGCAACAGGGCATAGTGCTGGCTTTGAAGCCAGGAGCATCCTACATCAATTCCTGACTCTGACACATACTGGCTATGTGACCCTAGGCAAATGACTTAAATTCTGTTTACCTCAGTTTCCCCATCTGTAAAATGGGAATGATAATGGCCCCTACCTCCCAGTATTGTAGTGAGACTCAGATGAGATAATATTTGTAAAGAGCTTAGCGTAGTGCCCAGCACATAGTATGTACTAGAGAAATGTTAGTTACCATTATTATTACATTAGGCAATTCTCTTAAGATCAGAAGTTGCAGATAAGGCACCAACCTGCATAGGTAAAGGGGATTTCCCTCCATTAATGAACTCTCGGATCTAGTAGCATCCCTTAAGGCTTTTATGGCACTTGGCTAAATGACAAGCTTATCAAGTAAAGATTATTAACCTTTCTTCACAGACCAGGAAATTGAGGCTAATACATCAAGTGATACTGCTGATCAGTGTTAGAGCTGGGTATCAAACCAAGTCTTCCCTTTCCAAGTCCAGGGCCTTTTTTTTTTTTTTTTTTTTTTTACTATATGTTGTATACCATCTGTGGCTTTGGCTGAATTGGGATGGATGCCCAACTGCAGCTTCTCCCAAGGGGCATCAGTGATAAAGTTTATTCTTTCCATCTAGAATATGTCAGGGGAAGGGAGGGGTGCATTTTACAGCTCTGGCAAGATGATTTGGGGCTTTTTTTTTAATTGCTAGCTCACCTTAGTTCTAGCATTATTCCAGTTCTCAACTTTTGAATAGATGAAATTTTTCATTGCAACTAGAAGAGTCAGAGTACCTATCTTTTGTGTGCGATTCTCAATGGTCTGCAAGAGTCAGAGAGTAGGAAGGAAGCTGGGGGCAGTCTCATACATAGCTCCTGTTGCAATAGATTGTCCTGGTTTCAATGTGAAGGGTTTGTTGACTTAATCATTGGGTCTGTTTCACATGAAAGGGTTGATAGAGGTGGTGTTGAGTTTGCCTACCATGGGAAAACGCAATTCCCTTCTAGAAGAGGGACCATAATCTCTGCTACTGCTCCTTTTTTTGCAACGTGCCATGCCACCTTTTCTACCCCACCCCGCAGCCCCACAGAGTCAAAGTAGCTTTTGTTTCAAACTGGAATTTCGACAAGTTTGTGGATAGCCTTGTTATCCCAGCTGACATATTTTTAATTTAACTTTCTTTTTTTTGTTACATTTTAAGTCTCCCTCTTTCCTTCTCCACCCTGCACTAGACACACACACACACACACACACACACACACACACACACACAGCCATACTATGCATTCTTCTGTTTATCTGCTCTTTCTCTGGAGGTGGATAGCATCTTCCTTCATAGGTCTTTTGTAGTTTATGAATATTTATAATACTCAGAATAGCTTGGTTGTTCACAGTTATTCTTTGAACAATACTGCTGTTACTGTATCCAATGTTCTCTTTGTTGTGCTCAATTCACTTTTCATTATTTCATACAAGTCTCTCCACCTGCTCGTCATTTCTTACAGCACAACAGTATTCCATCACAATCATACACCACAGCTTGTTTAGTCATTCCCCAGTTATTTCTAGTTCTTTGCCACCACAAAGAAAGCTGCTATAAATATTTTAGAACATACAGGTTCTTTTCCTTTTTCCCATATCACCTTGGGAAATAAACCTAATAGTGATATTGCTGGGTCAAAGGGTATACATAGTTTTATAATTCCTTGGGCATAATTCTAGATTGCTCTCCAGTATGGTTTGACCAGTTTACAGTTCTACCAACAACGTATTAGTGTTCCAATTTTTCCACATTCTCTCCAACATTTGTCATTTTCCCTTTCTGTCATTTTAGCCAGTATGATAGGTTATTAGATGATATTCTAAAGGTTTTTTTTATTTTGCATTATCTAACAGTAGTGATTTAGAGCATTTTTTCATATAACTCTATATAGCTTTGATTTCTTCATCTAAAAACTTCCAGTTCATATTCTTTAGCCATTTATCAATTGGGGAATTAGTCATATTCTTATAAATTTGACAAAGTTCTCTATATATTTGAGGTATGAGACCTTTATCCAAGAACCATCTATAAAACATGAGAAACAGAGGACTGATTATTTCTGGGTTGGGAGAGTTGTTGATTTTATATCAGTATTTTGAGATTCCTGAACTGTTTTAAAAATTTTTTTTAGTTAATAATTATTATTTGGGTCAGTGGCATTTTTTTTTTAGAAGCAATTATGTTAATTAGGGGGAATTTCAAAAAATCAATTCCTTGAACTTCTGTGCTGGCATGATTGAGCCACTCTCAGTACATTTTCAAAATAAGACAAATTGTTTTCTCACTTTCTGCAGTAGCTTCACAACAGGGACCCTGGAGACTCAGATAACATGACATATCTATTTAATTTTCCGCTGTTTGTTCTCTGTTACATTTAATCATTGAACAGTGGTGGAAGTTAGAGGTTATAAATGCTCTTTCCTAAGCCAGATGTAAACAGGAGTGACTTGATGCAAGGCAAAGCAATCTCAATAGACACTTCAAAAGAAGTATGTATCGCTGGCCTTAAGTGCCCTGAAAAAGATCTGGGGCCACACAGACAGTTTTCCCATTTACAAGATCCTAGAAGGGGCTGTCTTTTCTTCCCCCTCCTTCTTCCCAAATACTTATTATCTAGTAATTGCCTAATTACATTCCATAAGTTTCTATGTACAAAGAGGATTAAGCCATAGAAAAATTTAGAATCCCACCCCTTAGGTGAGGCAACAATAAAGTCCTACCAGTGATCCAGTCATAGAACACAGATTTTAGGCCCTGTTGACAATAAAGTGAAAGAAGTAAGCTCTTTGAGGGCAGGCCCTTTGGAGGTTTTTGTTTGTTGATCTTTGGCAAAGATAGGTTTTGCAGTAGATAGAGCACTGGACCTGGAGTCCTAAAGACTTGAGTTCTAATATGGCCTCAGACCCTGGGCAAGCCACTTGATTTCTATTTGTCTTAATTTCCTCAATTTTAAAATGGAGATGCTAACAGTACCTGTTGTGAGGATAAAATGAGATCATATTTGTAAAGTGCTTGGCATATAGTATATACTATGTAAATGTGTGGGGCCGCCAGGTGGCACAGTGGATAGACTGCAGGTTCCCCACCCCTACTCTGCCCTAACCTGCAGTCTATCCACAGTGTGGAGTTGGGAAGACTTGAGTTCGAATTTGGCCTGAGATACTCCCTAGCTGTGTGAGTCCAGCAAATCACTTGACTTGCCTCAGTTTCCTCATCTGTCAAATGAACTGGAGAAAGAAATGGAAATCCACTCTGGTATCTTTGCCAAGAAAACTCCAAATGGAGTCCCAAAAGGTTGGACATGACTGAAACAAATGAACAACAAATATAAATGCATATTCCCTTCTCCTCCTTTCCCTTCCCTTCTATTCCCTTTATATGCCCAATATTTGATAAGTTGGTCTTTTCTATGTAAATAGTGAAGACAGATTCTTCCTAATTATTAAATCCTACCTCTTCCCACTAACGCCCTCATCATGGGTGTTCTCGGTTCACATGTAGATTAGCCTCATAAAGATTTTGTATAGATTGGAAAGTAGACATATTCATTGACAACTGTTGAGGTTTCCTAGGTCACCTTTCTAATATTAATATTTTGGACTGAGATTTTTGCCTGCCTTTGGTTTCTCCCCCTCTTTTACATATCTTGCAAAACAATCCTGTAGTTCCCAACTGCCTCACCTCTAGCACCTTTCTCCTCTATGAATACTTGGTCTAATCCAGATGTTTTTTCTACCGGTGTTCTCTTTGCTACCATTTCTACTTTCTTCATACACACATCTGAGGTTATTTCTAGAATCCAGCTGTGATATTGGCACTACTTGATGTGAAAATGATTGGCCATCAAAAACTTTACTGACCTTTTTTTCACTTTCTTCTCTTTGCTTTATTCCTTCCATTTTTGTCCATAATAGATCAGAAAGATCATAGAGTTATCAAGGACTTTTGAAATGAATGATTAGAAAGTAATCATTCTCATTAAATTAGAAATCAGTTGTTTTATAGATGAGAATTTAAAAATCTGAAGTACAGAGTAAACTTTAAGTGACTTGTTCAGGGTCACACAGGTGTTAATTGTCAGAAGTAGGATTTGCTTGATGAATTAATGAATGATCTAGGTATAACTGAAGAAACTACATTCATGTAATGGAGGAAACCTATCTCCCCTAATAGCCCTGCAGGAAGCATGGTTAGCTCCCTCCCAGTCATAAAAACAATTTTAAAAAATTTGGAAGAAAGCCTATGTTAATATCAGCTCTCAAAGGTAGTATGTACTGTTCCTACTTAGAGGTTATAGGAGTCAATAGAAACAGGTATTTCGGGTATCTGCCTTTTCTTTAACCAGAATTTGCATAGGGGTCCTATTGTAGGCATTTTGATAAAGTATATGTGTTTCTTTAGGGATCTGGTGCATATCAGAACATGAGGCTATGCTTTAAAGCCTTTCGTTCTCATTTTTCCCCTGGTGTATGTTTTAAGCTTGTCTTTGCTGTTTATTAGTAGTGTTATACTAATTAAAAGGGGGAGAAGATTGGGCAAAGATAGTTTAATGTTGATGAAAACTTGGAAGTTACTGACTGGTGCTGTATTTCCAGATCAAGCTTCCAGCAGGTTCCACAAGTCTGGATTCAGTCAGAGGCCACACTTGAGGACCTAGAGGGCCATATGTGGCTTTGAGGCCACAGGTTCCCCACCCCTAACAGTGTGTGTCGCCAACAGGTTTTACAGAGCTCATATACCATTCTTTCCCCCAAATGATCAGTGCATGTGCTCCACAAATAACCCAGAAATCCATTTAAACAAGAGGCAAATATTTTAAAAGATGCAGCACTAGATAGAGGTGTTTGTAGTCATGTAAGAAGGATGGTGTATTTGCTGGGCTCTGTGCTCTGTGGCTTCCGTACATAGTCATCTGCTTTGTAGGCAAAAGACCTATCAGCAAAGAGCCCAAACAAATAGCAAATGTTATTTTCCTATCAGTGACTGTTTCCAGGAGGTACAGAGAAGGGGCAAAGCTGTAGTTCTGATTTCTTGCCTGAAAACCCGTGCCACTTCAAAGCTCCCAAGTGAGTGTGCAGAGAGGAAAGGGGGTGGGCAGCTTGTGGGGTAACAGGTTTTAGCTGAGATTAAGATAGGATTAAAGCAACAGAAAGCCCAAAACTAAATAAAAATCCTCTGGGGCCTACTTTGGAAAAACTGAAACAAACCTGGAAGTTTTCCAGTATCTTATATTACTTTTTTAAGGGAAAGAATGGAGGGTTTTTAGAGGGCCTGAAGCAGAAAGCTACTTACTGAATGGCCCCAATTCATTCTCCAATTTTAAAGGAGGCAAAAATTCTCTTTCATTTTGGGCAAGGGAAAGAAACGGCATGGCTAGTGTCTTTCTTGTGGATGGCAAAGGGTATGTGCTAGTGCGCACCGCTGCTTCCTAGTCCTCTTTAGTTTAAGGCAGTTGCTTTCAGTTTATAATTGCAAGTAGAGATGACCGCTGAGCCCAAGAGCTCGACTTAACTTAGAACTTCTAGACACATTTCAGTCATATTCTACAGGAGTCTACATGGCCTTTCCCCATATGATCTGTGTTAAGCCTGTGCATTTAATGACCTTCTTTGAACAGACAACTAGGGAGGGACCAAAGGGAGTTTTGAAAACGATAACCAGATCCCAGCAACTTGTGTGTTATAATTTCCCTTCACTCTTTTGCAGATAAATTATGAACCATATGTCCCTTTTCTGGCTCTGGTACATTGGTTTGAGGCTTTCCCCTTTCTCTAGGGTAGGAAAAAACTAATGGGAGCCATCTAACCAGCAGCATCTTTTTCATTTCTTTGTAAAATGCTTGTAAAGCAGGGAATGTGGATGAAAACAGCTCAGCTGGCTGTTAATGACTAACATTGAAACCTGCATTGGGTAGGGGTTATCACTTAAGAATGTTTTGGCCTCCTGTGTATCCGAGCTTTGATTATCCATGTAAACTGCTGTTATTATCCAGGAGTGCTCTTACAAGTGTATTTACTCAGAAGTAAAAGCAATAGAGAAATATAATCATGTACATACCCATTACAGGTGAGTTTTACAAAAGGCAATCTGAGTCTGCCACATGATAATCACCAGTTCTAGAAAGATTCATGTCAAAGAACCGCACCTATACATGAGAGACAGTCCCTGAGATAAACATCCAAATAGCTGGTCTCTGACACCTCAGGGACACAGCAGAGCCCTAAGGAGTCACTATATTATCTTCTTGCTGGGCATCACCTCAGGAGTATAAGGGCTAAAAATGTTCCCCTGTGATGGATAGAGTGATTCTGAGATCTGTGTCCTAAGGGTGTGTTTGAAGGTAGGGCCCTGGGTGATGGGATTATATTGGAATGTGAAACTCTTGAGATCTAAGAGAGGTCCTATAGGGGGTCTCAGGTTCTCCAACAGAAGATAAATGGAAATCTAGTTCTTTGCTCTCTCTCAGGCTGTACCTGTGCACCTGCACAGCACAGTTTTGTGGGTCACTACCTCTCACATTCCTGAGTTCCTCCTTAGCGTTTTCTGTCTCAGTCCCAGTCATGGTCACACGAGAGGATGAAGAAAAGTCCCCAGTATCTCTTCATACATGTATAACATATATCTGCCACAAAAACAAGCAGCATTTCTCTTGGAAATATACATTTTCTTCTATAGTGTGGGTTATATTTGGAAACTAGCCTAGGAATTTAATGTAGACAATTTCCATGTGTCACTATGTTTCATGATTGGTCTGGAGCCACATAGAAGAACTATCTACTAAAAGGTATGAGGTGCTAGGAAAACTCCCCCTCGTTCAGATTATTAGGTGAACTGTCTTCAGGTGAGTATTATTTGTGACTATATATATTTCTAAATTACTTAGAGTTTGGGTTACTGTAACTGTATTTTACAAAAATATAACATACATACTGTACACATGTAGTTTGTATTATGTTATTGCATACGGAAAAATTTTTAAATGATCATTTGCTTTTGTATCCATAGAAAAAAAAATAGTAATAATGAATCTGTCCAGATTCTTTTCTAAAAGTCTCTCTAAAACAAAAAGGTCTGATTCCACTCTTGTGACTAGAGAATATTGGGCTGGAGCGGTGTCCTCATTCCAGCTAAATCAGATAGACCTCGCTAATTGGATGACAGGAAATAACTACAAGGTTTGAGCCTCTGTGTAAACAGAGGTGCTTTTGGGGACCCGGATCAGTGTGCTTTACGTAATTATTGTAACTCATTCATGACTCAATTCTTAACTGTGCTTATTCTTTTTATAAGTATTAGAAAGGAAGATATCCACAAGACAAAGTAGAGAGGAGCTGATAAGAAGGGGAGTGCTTAAGGAATTGCCTGATCAAGGTGAGGAAATTAACACCATAAATTAAAAATATTGTCGTCCTGAACTCTTTGATGCTTTCTTTCATTTCTGTGACTATTATGTCTACATTAGCCACAGTTAACAAATTAAACAGGAACTCCATCAATCACTCCGTCAGGCAATAAACATTTATTAAGCACCTACTGTGTGCCAGGTACTGTGCAAAGCATTAGGGATACAAAAAGGAGTACTCTTGCTTCCACCAATCCCACCTGAATAATCTGGAAGAGGTATGTAATCCTGACTGAACACCAACAGTTGTCACGTTGTAGTCTAAACTCAGAGATCTGCAAAACTCTCCCTGGAGTGGTAGAGGAACCCATAGGGGCCCACATTTCCTTTAATTTCTTCCCTCTTCTTCCTGAACCAACTCTAACATTCTTCAGGAAGCAAATTCAGTGACTTGGTATATGAGTCTCTTCTAGCTGCCAAATAGAGACAGACAGGTAAAGGAACAATCAATTCCCTTCTGTCCTATTGCACATGCATGTGACCCAAGTTTTCTGTTCCAGACAAACTAATAAAGCATGAACAAGGATGGAAACAAATGAACTTCATGGTTGAACAATTTTCTTCTTCTTTGCATTCTAAACTCATTTTCCCAGATCTGTTTTCTCTTGATGCAGTTTTGCTCCATTGAGAGAGCCTTTCCTCTTACCCATTCACTAACATTTGTCATTTTCAAGTACTTTTCTCTATTTCTTTAGGTAAAGTGCTTCACAAACCTTAAAAGATTTATATACATATTAGCTCTAACTGTAATCTGTAATGCTAACCAACTCCCTATATTCTTCTCATCAAGAGGGTGCTTTTTCATTAGATAGAAACTAAGATAGAGGTTTAAGGGCAGTTAGATTATGCAGTGCATAGTACACTGGACTTAGAATCAAGAAGATTCATTTTTATGAGTTCAAATCTGGCCTCAGACACTTCCTACCAGTGTAACCCTGGGCAAGTCACTTAACCCTATTTGCCTTCCTTCCACATCTATAAAATAAGCTGGAGAAGGAAATAGCAAACTACTCCATTATCTTTGCCAAGAAAACCGCAAAAGGAGTCACAGAGAGTAAGACATGACTGAAACAGTTCAACACTAGTCATGGAAGTGCACAAGTATTTTTTATTAAAGAAGGATTATACATATTTCTAATGTTTCATAATAATAGTATTCCTTCATCTATTAAACACATTCCATCAGAGGTGCTTATGGCATTTTTTTTCTGAGAAGCCACTTAACCAGAGATGAGATTACCTTTTTAAGCTTGTACTGATTAATAGTCATGGTAATAGAACTGAAAAGGGAAAGTCATCTTCTGGTTGTGTACTTTCAGGTCTTTTTCAAAAAAGATGACAAGCATATTTTGAGTAAAACAATGTTTTCTCAGAATTCTCACATATATATATATATATTTATATTGTTTTTTTCATTTGAACAAATGCCCTGCCAAGCCTTTTGTTAACAGTAGTTATGAATTCATTGATATCATCACTAATTTCTTAGTACCTTTCAAGCTATGTTTTCTCCTATTATATCCTACAGCATCAGTCTGTCAGGGGCAAAACAAGCCATCCTGAAATAGTAAGGGTAGGAGGTGTTCCTTTAGCATTAAAAAAAATCATCTTTCAGTAAACTGTATTCAGAGTGACTTTTGTGATCTTTTTGGAGGCGTTGGGAAAGGGAATGTATTTTCAGAGTGCAAATTAAGAATCTATTTTATAATGTCAACTCTGAGCTATTAATTTTATCCGTAAAGTCAAAACATCTTCCCTTCATGCCTTTTTTTATTTATAAATCTCTAGAAGGAAGACAAAAATTAGAAAATTTACAGTTCAAAGAATAGTCATCCTACGTGGGTAAAGATTAGAAAGGTCACCTCTTTGTCTTTTTGTTAGAAGAACATTAGATAAATGGAGAGAGAATTGCCTTTTTTCAATAACAGAATTTTAAAGTTATCAGTTTAAAATTGAGCTTAGTATATATACCTTTGGCTTTTGTTCCCCCATATCTGTGGTGATGTTTGCTTGATTGAAAGGCCTCTTGGAACAATTCATACTTATGTCCCAGAAAGTTTTCTTTGTTTTCCTTTTCCCTTTTAACTTTTGCAGCTGAATATTAAAACACACAAAAGGAATTTCCACCTAAAAGAAGTCATAAACTGATGTTAGAATTGCCAGAGAAATTGCTGAAGTCTACTTTAAACTTCTTTTCTATGCATATATACTCAGGAACATATATTCTGTAAAAGATTACCTCATTCCTCAAGGCTCCCTATGGTGACTGGAACAAGCATCAGCCTTCCAGTTTTCAGCCAAGTGCTTGAGAAAGTAGTTTTCTGTCATCTCGCCAACAATAATTATCTTGAGAGTTTCAATATGTTTTTAGCTGTAGCCCAAAGACTAGAAACTGTTCTCTGCTTGGTTAACAGCCTCTTCTTTTCAGTTGTGAAGACTCACTCCCTTTCCTTGGCTTTCTTGATTTTCAGTAGCACTAGATATTAGGAGAAAAGTTTGCCCTTCCATAGAGTTTGTGGGATGGGGGTAAAACTTGCTAAACTTGATCTACTTAGCTTCTATTTCTTGGTACTTCAGCTTGAGGAAAAATTCTTCCACAAACCCTAAAAGGTTTAGTTCAAAAATATCTAAGGTGGTATCTCAGTTTGCTATTTTCAGTGCTTTTTCTCCCTATTTAGTCTTAGCTTTTACACTGAGGACATTTAGGTATGATTTTTAATCTCTTGAATTAATAATTCTCTTAAACAAATACACTTCTCTTCCCTCCCCTCACCCCCACACCATGCATATGTCTAGTATCAGACATATAAGCAAGCTCCATGGAAAAATGAACCTCTTCAAGTGCCATCACTCCACGTATAACCCCCTTACTTAAACATTATTCGTGGTGTGATGTCATGATTTAACCTATGCTTACACATTTGAGTTTATAATTTTCAGTTTCCTATGAATACTAATTCTCTTCTAAGATTTGCCCTGTGACACTATCAACTCCTCAGCTGAGCCTTTTACTTTCTTTTACTTGGAATTTCCTTTCCAAATGATTATCACCTCCTTAAATTGAAGAATATGTAGAATACAACTTTACATTTTTCTCAATTCCTCATTTTTCTTGTATATGTAAAACTATGTCAATAACTCCTTTATTTCAAGTTCTAACATTGCTTTCTTTTTTTTAAAGGATAAGGATTTAGTTTATATCTCTTATCATATGCAATAGCTTTTATTTTCTAAGTTAATAATAAACACTTTGACAAACCCCACTCTAATGTTTCATTGTGGTGTGGAATGGACCCTGGATTCTTAAAAACTGTGCCAGCTACACAAAAACTCTATCAAGTTTGACCAATCTGAAATGATGTTGAATATGAGTGCAGAAATGAAGTCTATACTGTCTGACGAAGACCTGACTACCAGAAGACAGAGAGGTTCTTTACTAGGAAATAATGGAGTTTTGTTTTTCATAGTCTTTAGTCAAACTTTCCTCTTGGATGGCTCTGGTGTCCTTCTACAGTGACATTGGTAAAGTGACATAAAAGGAGAAAGAAAATACTAAGAATCACACAGTTTTTTGATCAATGACAAGCATTAAAAATTATTAATTATATTAAGTCAACTTCATATTTGGTAACTTTAATGTAAGATAGGCAGAGAGCAGCAAAAATTGTACTGGAAAAGCATGTTTTGGACCAAGAAATTAGAGATCAGAGGCTGATAGGCTACTCAAAAATCTTTCTTATATGATTTGAATCAAAATTCTCAAGAAGAGAATCAGTTGATTAAAAGTAAAAATCATACTAAACTTGAAGAAAGGATATTGATTTTGCATGTGGTTATAGCAGTTCCAAACCAAATTATTTAAGCATCTAACTCTGGAAAAAATGGGAAATAATTTAAAATTAAAGAGATTGACTGTCACTATTTCTTTAAAAAGCTTAATAGATGCAAAACAGTTGCCACAAAAGGAAGCCAGAAGGACCCAGAAACCATGTAAGCCAGCAAATACTTGTTGCTACTATTTTTGCCAAGGAAAGATACACATCAGTTAATAGCAACATCAGTTGAGAATATAAGATGAGGAGTGAGGATTGTGAGCAACATAAAATAACGAAAAGTCAGTTAAGCAGAAAATGAACCTATAAGGGTTTGTCATAGGATCCAATTGTCATAGTATTTTGAGGCCATTTTTAGATGACACTCTATAGAAGAAAACAATGTGAAATGAAAGAAACCTGTTAATATTTCTAGAGCAATCTATTACCAAGAACAAGAATGGTACTGCCACATTCAGAGTCTATCATAGAAGTACCTATCATATAGTGAATGTGGATGTGGCATTGAAAGAAATAAAGAAACAACTGCACGACCTAATAGCGCATCTGAGGGTCACATGCAATAGTGCGTGCTTGAAGTGACAATTTTAAAAATGTAAAAGAATTGATTTTTATGCTATCTAAAAGTTTGCCCTCTAAAAGAAGAACAGATCTGATACATTTTCACCCCAGAAGAGACAACCAAGAAGACAGGAGCAGCTACCAAGCCATATGTGCCTCCATTCCCATCTCCATTAAATCTTTATGAAATTCTTCTTTGCACATAGAGGATATGCTAAATGAAAATATGAGAAGGGAATAAGCCAGCTTTCACAGGTGACTTTTTACAACAAATCATACTTTTCACAGTTACAACTGATAGTTAATTTTTTAAAAAAAGCATTGATATAAAACATCAAACAAGGTGTAAAATGGACATATGTTCAATGTAGCGTCATAGGATCATAAATTTACAGCAGGAAGGGGCCCCTAGAGACTATATAGTCCAACTTCCTCATTTTTCAGATAAAAAACTGAGGCCCAGACAGGATGAGTGACTTGCCCAAGGTCACTGCATAAGGGGTCCTTGCTTCCTTCCTTCCAAGCAGCAGAATTGAACAGCAGGAGGAGGCAGTTAGGCTATGCTCTTTTTTTTTTAATTGGGATGCTTTCAGTTATTCCAAATTAACTTCCTGCTGTAGAAGCACATCTTTTTAACACTCTTTATCCCCCCGGTGCTATATGACTGCAAATCATAGAACACAAAAATCTCATAAATAAAACTAACTGTAGGTAAACCAAAAGGTAGATGGAAGGATACATGACAAATGAAGGTAAACTGCAAGTAACTTCCATAATGATGGTGATAGTGGTTCTAAAATGTATCTAAAAGTTTAATAGCTTTTCATTTCATTGAGCCTTTTATGTCCCACGTGAAAACACTAATTTTCCTTGCCAAGACATCTTAAATTTTGTCCCATTTTTTTGTTTCTAAATTTAAATACTAGTTATGTAACACTATGAAGGAATGCAAATTATGTTTTGAATGTAAGATATGTAAAGTTCAATAAAGTTAAACAGTAAAATAGCTTCCCCATCTTTTTTTTTTTTTTACCACTAACCCTAGATAAAGTAAAAAGAAAAGCAAGGTCAATTCATTGCATATAAATGAATTACTTTCTGGAGCTGCCCAATCATAGAGAGTGAAAACTGAAAGTTTGTAAGTCAACACAAATATATTTGAGAAATATGTTTCTCTTTCCCATTTGAATTTTTCATTTCTATATCATTTATCTTGAGTCTAGGTAAAAAGATTTCATTGTATGAGCTTCATTAATGAATAAGAATCCAAGATTATAAAATGTCATTTACACTTTCTTACCTTAATCACATTTTTCAGTTTTTAGCCTTAACTTGAATAAATTTATATACAATGATGCCCTTTTAATTTTATTCTGACCCCAAATTATTTGTACTTACAAGTTACATATCTAAATAATAAATGCATTTTTGTTTCTATTTTTTTCACTCATGGTATGCTTCCCCCACATAAATTTCATTTTCATTTAATAAAATCTCATTACTATTTATATCAAGAAGATGAGTTAGCATAACTATTTGAGGCAAGGTAGCCTAATAAGTTATGCATGAAAGTTTAGGAATTAATCACTGCTTCAGTAAAAATTATTTCTAGCACGGGAATATCTAAGTTAGAATAAACACAGCTATAGAGATAATGCTCATTAGGTTCTTCACATTTACTCAGTTAAAGCCATTAATAATTTCCTTTTAAAAAGAACAGAGTATTTTATCCCCCTCAAAAAAATTTTTAGAAGTTAGCCCTTGTTTTTCCTTAGGGCAACTGGTTCCTACTCCCCAAACCCCCACTCCATTCTCCTGAACTTATTGCAGACACTTGGCCAACTTGAGCTCCACAGCAGCTTAGAACTCTTGAACTCAGACAATCCACTAGCCTCCTTCTCCCAGGCAGCAAGGATTACAGGTGTGTGTCAGCTCTACTGATGGGGATGGATTCTTAACCTTTTTTATGTCATGGATCCTTTGGCCTCCCTCTCCCTCTCTCTCTCTCTCTCTCACCTATCTTTCTAGACTTATATACCCTTTCTCAAAATAATGTTTTTCAATTCATAAAGTACATAGGATTACAAAGGAAATCAATTATATTGAAATATAGTTATCAAAATATTTTTTTAAGTTTATAAATCCCAAATTAATAACTCCATATAAAGGTTTGTTATGTCACCTTTTTGGCAAAGCTCCTCAGATCCTTTGCTTTGGCTTATTTCCTAAAGTTCTTTCTTTAGTGGCTGTTATATAAAAGTTGAGATGAAGTACCTATCTATATTTGTACAGAGAATTATCACAACCAAATGAAATATTAAATTTTAGAACTTTTACCTCTGTTTTTCTAATAGAAATAGAAGTATTTTCTATAAAAGACCAAATTTTTCCATTAAAAAAACTAGATGAGGCCCTACAGTGTCTGATTCATTGCATGAAATCTACAAGGCTTAGAAGTAAAAGCTATAAGACTCATTTTGGTCTATTTAATTCCATCTTTTCAAAATGTGTATGATAGTTATGGAGTATTTCTGTTTTTAACCCTAAACTAGTACATGGTAGATTAGTGGTCTGTTGTTGCTTAGAACATATTCATGCAGCACACATTATTATTTTCCTTTTTAAAGGAGGAAATTCAAGTAGACATAAAATAACATACTCAGAGAATAAATAATAAATATGGATCTATAACCTAAATCTTCTAACTTTGAAGTCAGGCCTTCTTCAACAGGAAAGGTGCTCATTCTTATAATTAGATTTACAGCTTTCATTTTCAATAGAAGTCAAAAATTACACACACACACACACACAGTGTTGTTTTTAAATGGTTATGTCTCTTTGGGGACCTTTTGGTTCTTGTAAACAAGTAGTGGAGCTAACAAATCACAGATCTAATCTGTTAAAGTATGCAATCTGCAAATTACTCTGCTAGTTTCCAGGACTTATTCTAAACAACTTAGCATCAATGTTGTTTAGATTGAAAATCCTGTATGAAGGACTTGGATTACAGATTGCCATTCATTTCTGGATAGTTTGCTTTGGTTTCACCTGCATGTGAGTGAAAAGCTGATGATATCTACCTTGAATATCTTTGGTTTCATTTCAGTTGGTGCTTTCTTTTTCTTGAGCTTGTTGAAAGACAGGCAGCTTTGATTAATTTTATCCTTTCCTTCAATCTACTAAGCTGAGGAGGGAGAGAAAGCCTTCTAGGCTTTACAGTGATTTGCTACACCTGTGGAGAAATGATAAAGAGCGCATTTTGAATTTTCATGTTACACAGATATCAATTTGGAATCAGACATATTTTTAAAATTGAAGTTTCCTCAAAATTTCCATGAATAATAATGACATCAAAATTAAGCCCACAAATTCCTTTTCCTCTAAATCAAGGATTTATAATGTGGGGGTCAATTGAATTTCTTCTTTTGCTATTTGATAGCTATATTCCAATATAATTTATTTCCTTTGTAATTCTATTCATTTTATTTTAAATATTTAAAAACCTTATTCGAAAAAGATATTCAAAGGCTTAACCAGAGTGACACAAAAAAAAAAATGAAGAACCCCTGCCCTACATTATCCCTATTCTTGAAGAGATCCATAATTAAATTGGTGTGAATATTCCCTCCGTCAGTGCAAATATGCAGTTCACCTCTCTCCTTCCTCTCTCTCTGTCTCTGTGTCTCTGTTTAGTTGCTATGGACCAAAAAAACATTGTGATGATTTGGTGACCAACTTTTTTGTCATCATCTCCTGGACACTTGCCTAGACTTTTCCATACTCTTGCCTCTCACTAAAGTCTCCAGCTTGGTAGGAATTGTTACAGCTTGTACTCAGATGGTGTAGTCTTCAAGAATCCAGGGTTCCCTGTATACCACACTGAGATGCTCGTGTAGGACTTTAGCTCACACAAATAATAGTTGTGCTGGTGTGCAAGGCTGTCAGAGAAAACAACCCTAATAGACTGAAGAATATGCTGTTGGAAAATGTTCATGTTTTCTCACTGATGATTTGTCTGCCATCTCCTCTTACTATTGATGTTTTTGCATTTGTGTTGTGTGTTTTAATGTTGATTAAAATATGTTTACTGCATTTTTCAGGTTATTGTTTTCACCCTTCCATTTCTGAGTGAAATAATTTAATAAATGATAGACATTAAAACACCTAAGCTGGAGGGAACCTCCTTCTCCAAAAATGTTTATAAATAGGCTATTTCCCCAGTGACTGATAATGGCTTAGATATCATCTTTCTAAGAGCTGTGATTCGACAGCCTTCCTTCTACTGCCTGAACTTTTTAGTAAGACCTAATAAAATAGTAAAAGTTTTTCTCTTTAATAGGGGACTTTAAAACTCCCCAAAGCCTATAATATTATACCCCAAACTGGAAAAGCTGATTCTTAAGAAACGTGTCAAGTTAGACAACTAGGTGTTTCTTTCCCCATTTTAGATGGAGATGTAACTGTAAACTTTGAAAATTCAAACGGGCACATGATACCCATCGGAGAGGAGGCCACACAGGAGGAAAATGTAGTAAAGTCTGAAGAAGGTAATGGCTCTTTGTCTGAAAAAGCAACAACTGTGGAAGACAAAGCAGAAGATAAGAAAGGTAAACTAAAAAGAAACCCAAGTCCTTTTCTTCAGTACTGCCCAACACCAAGCGCTAAGTCTTAGGTTATTTTATTGTCTCGAAGGTCAGTAGTGGCTCTTAAGCAAGAGCTAGCTAACACCTAAATAGATCAAGAGTAGATAGCTAGAGTCGAAGTAAAAGCACCTCATCTATAGCACATGAAGAAACTCCCCACATTGTTCCAGGTGTTTCAAAATCAAATGATAATCTTTCTTCCCTAAGAGAAAGTTCAGAGTTATTTAGTTTCTTTAACCAACATCAGCATACTGGGAATAATAGCCTTAAAATACAGCCTGGTTTGGGGTAATTTTTGCTGCTATTTATGCCCTTTTTTCTAGAAACTTAGACAATCATTTATTCAAAAATTCTGATATCACCCGAAGAGGTGCTTGTGCCACAAACCCTTTACGATGGTTTACCACGAGGCTCTGGCATTCAGGGCTGCATATTTGGATGCCAGGCTGAAATATGAAATATGTACATAGCATCCATAATACACATGAAACACCTGTTCACTGCCTTCTCAATAATTACAGTCTCTGTTGTCTCCATCATTCTCAGATCTGTCGATCTGAACAAGAAATCTAGTGGGTGAAGCTTTGTTGTGAGCCTGAGCAAGTCCTGACACAACTCGGTGCAGGACTGCCTCAGGAACAACAGATTGATTGCCTTCAATTCTGAAAGGCCTACCACACTTCTTCAAACTGTTCTTTGGGGGCTAAGTGGCAGCAATATGCCAAATGAGGCTTGGGCCAGAGTTGCTCTATAGCAATCTCAGGAACCGAACCCTCAGGTCATCAACTACTTCACTCCAGTGCCTGCTATGGCAGCCCTTGTTCCCTTCTTGAGCTTCCAAATATATCTTCTTAAGATGAGGTGAAAAGGTCAAAAAAACCAGAAGATGGTATCGAGCTAAAGCCTTAAAAAAAAAACCTACTTACTTTATAACCTCCTCTCAAAATAGGTTTTCCAAATCAAAGGGGAGTCTTTGACTAAGTCTAAGTCTAAACTTTACCATTAAAACACAGAGAAAGGGTCTGTGACTTTGTTGAAAATGAATTGTTTCATTTCACCCTCATGTATCAAGGACAGTTTATTCACTCCCTCTTAGATAATCTTAGGTACAGACTGTGAGACTTTCAAAAACATTTTTAGTAATAAAGGACAGTGGAACACAAATATTTAAAGCAGCGTAAGGTAAACAAACAGTTGATAGAACTCTCCCAATTGAAATGTGTAACACCATATTATTTTTTTTAAGTCCAATTGTCGTGTGCTAACAAACTGTTACACTTCAAATCCATCTGTGACTTGTCTACTGAAAGATAATTTTCACATTCATGAAGCATTTCCTTCATTACATAACAATGTCATCTTTAATGCTTACAGGGTTGTTGTGTGGTGTCAGTGGCCCAACTGGGGCTTGTCTTCAAAGGAAGCTTTTCCTTTATCTCAACATAATGAAAAGTTGCTGACAGCATTGTGTAAATTAGACTTCTGCTGCCTTGATATTCAGGGGGAAAAATGGTGCCACACTTCATAGGTAGATAGAAGGATGTCTGGTTATTTCTTATACCTGTATTATAGTTCAGTCCTTTTTGACTCTCAAAGAGACTGAGATTGCATCCTAAACTTGTTTAGTTTGTACACAAAGAGCTAGAATCCTGAATAAATTGGTTAACTGTGAAAAAGAAAATGAGGGGCATTCATTTTATACTTTGAACACTAGTTAAAAAACAAACTCAACTCTAAATGGTATTCATTTACTTCATGTTTTAGGACATCAGCACTATGCTTCCTTTTCAGCTTAAGCAAGTATGATTTGTTTGCTAATAAATGTATTAGTTTCACTCAATTATGCTTTGTTATTAAAACCCTGGATATTATATATACATATAATATACATATATGTATACACATATACATATATATGTATGTATGGTTCTTAGTATATTGATATCTCATTTGAAATATTTAAAGCATCATTATTTAGTTGGAAAAGAAATGGCATTCATTGACTATATAATTGGATGGATTGTTTACACTCTCTTCTGGGGTTGGATGTCCTAGTGCAGTGATATTCACTTGGAGACTTTTAAACTACATGGAAGTTCTTTCACATGGCCCTTGTAGCTCTTGAATATTTCTGATTTCCATATTGGAGTATTCTGCTATGCCAAAGAACTTCTAGAGCAACAGTTCTTAAGCTTCTTTTTCTGGCACAGTTCCCTTTGGAAGTCTGGTGAAACTTTTGGACTCAAAACAATATTTTAAAATACATAAAATACATAGGATAACAAAGAAAACTGATTATGTTGAAACACAACTATACAAAAATCAAATTCCTTGTCCCCAGGCTAAGAAACCCATTCTATAGAGTAACGTAGGCAGGTGGTAGCTCCTTTGGATGGCAAGCAAGGGCTCTAGAGTTACTTTGATTACCACTGGCTTAGTTCTAGAAAGCTGTCAGTCCTCTATCATTTTTCCCAACAAAATCACTTTAAAATTGTTTTATTTGGAGGAAAAATTGGTATACAAGCTACCAAGCAAAATTTAGTCTTACACATCAAGAATCTGAAGTGATTTATTTCTCCTCAAGACTTCTTGAAATTTTGAAGGAGAAATCTCAATCTGGAAAAGGGGAGGACTTCTATATACATTGCTGATAAATAGCAGTGGTCATAGCTATAGATTATGGGATCCCTTATATTTTATGTTAAAATGATGAAATTTCAGGCAACCAGTTTATGTAATATCACTAGCTCTGTTTGAGTTAGAATAGGACAATAAAATTTTAATGTATTTGTTTTCAGGAAGAAGATTGATTTTTCCCCTTTAGGGGAAAGCAACTCTTTAGCCAGTCAACAATATTCTCTGGACATTCACTCTAGTTTATTACATTTGTATCTTGCCTCAGACTACTCTAACTCTTGATGGGGTGTACAAGAAATAGAAAACTGGCCTTTCTCTTCTTTAAAAAAAACCCCAACATTACACATGCAAAAATACTTAAGGACAATGACAGTGCCAGTATAAACATACAAGTGAATGCAGTATAAGCTGAGCAGATAACTGTGTAGTGACCCACTGTAAAAGAGTAAAGTCACAGACTCCACTTCTGATGAGCCTGTGGGGATTTTCACATTGGCAAAGCCAGGGTAGTTTGTTTACTTTTTTCCCAGTGGGGATTGTGATTCCCGGATGCTAAAGAGCAAGTGGTCTCCTTGTTCCCAAACTCCAAAGTCTACTTTCTTGAGGATATGACGTTAAAGAAATGGCCTCTGGCAATGAACAGAGAACTCCCACAAGGAGAAAGATCAAGGCTTTAAATATGTAATGTATATTATAAAAGAGGATTTGCTTGTCTCCAGTTCAGCATTAAGCCCGTGTGGCATTCAGCAGCATCATTGTCATCAATGACAAAAGTTTGGTGAGCAGTTTTCACAACCTAAGTACCATGTGAGGTACTGCCTTTGACAATCTGGACACAGAGAGAGGTGTTTGACACAAGTCTCTATCTCTGATTCAGCAAGCATTTAAATAGCTCCTTTGTCCCTTGTACTGAACTGGGTACAGGGGACATAAGACCAAAATAAAGTAATTTTCTGTCTTCAGGAAGCTTACTGAGGAAAAGCACGTGTACAGAGAGGTAAATACAAATTGCATATGCAGTGTGAATATATAAGGAATGGAGGGAAGGAGTCCTAACAGCTTCTTATCTAGTCCAGTAGATAAGAGGCATACATAGAAAGACAATAATACCAACTTACCCAGTTCTTCCCACTTAGGCAGTCCATGGAATAAATGTTAAAATAGTTTAAAGGAAGGAATGATCACTATGAGCTGGTGGCCTGAGCCTAGCTTGGAAACATTAACTAAGTGCCTATGGTATCCAGAACACTCTACTATACTTCTGTGTGAATGGAGGAGATGGATGGGAGATGGGATGGGGCAGGGGCCACTGGTGCCAAAGAATTAAAAATCATGGCTTGTTATTGAGATCCTTACCCTGCATAAAGAACATGAGTCTGTCTACCACATTCACCAATATATGCAGTTTAAACAAAGTTCTCTTTATTAAAAAATCATTTTCTGGTCTTAGCAGTCATTGAAAGTCAGAGCCTGTGAAGACATTGTGTCATGACAATTTGTTTGTCTTTTCTTAGAGTTTATTGTTGAACTAAATCCTGTTTAACCCTCTGGTTCAACTCTTAACAAGTTTTAATATTATAAACAGCTAATGCTAAGGAAAAACCTAGTGAGTTATCCAAAAGCAGATTAAAGAGTTCATTTTCAGGGACTCCTTTCCCAGCATCAAAAGATTGAGCTCCTTTCCACTTCGATTCCATTAATGCATTTCAGAGGTTGTTATTTTTAAATGTTGTCTTTCTTGTATGTGCATCTTGCCCTACTGTCACCCCTAAATGGCCTTACTCTGCAGAACAATCAAGTTTGCAGTCTAATCTCTCTGTTACTGTGCCTGAGCACTTTCCAAGAAAGTCAGAGGAAGTTATTCTGAAATTGCAGGATGGGGTAGGCCTGGCAAACCAGGGGCACATGGGGAAGTCCTGCAAGTAAAGAATTGTTTATTCTTAACTGCACAATGCCAAATCTAATATAGAGTTTGGAGCCTGCCATTCCTTAGAGAGTTATTGATTTTTGTCACTGCTCTTTCTATTGGAGACCACAATGAGACTGAGCACAAATCATTTTTAGGTACATCCAGCTGGTGTTCTCTCCAGCAGATGGAAATGCCTCAGAGGAAAGTCCTTGGTGGTACAAGCAAACAGCTTGTTACAAATCAAAGTCATGTCACAAGCCATAACAAGAAGAGGGTTCATTGCTAGTGCTGGGGAGTGCTTATTCTAAATTCCCAAGCTACAGACTACCAACTCCTGCAGGACTGTGGCATTATTGCTCTCTACGTACACCAAGCATTGTCATTTTTATTTCATAGAGTTCCAACAACATATGTTCCATGCACAATGGGTCTTAAGTCCATGGTTCTGTATTATCACCATTTTCTTTTTGTCTATTAGGAAAAATAAATACATTTTCAGGCCTTTTGGAATGAAATATGATCTTTTCATTGTAGCCTTTTGCCACTACCTATTTTTTTCCCTCCACAAACATTAATGGCATAACTGTTCTCATGTGGGAACCGGTGGAATATCTTGATGATGGAAGAAGAGGTCTTCACCCTGAAAACAGCTGGGGTCTGCTGGTCTGTAGTATACGTCTCACACATCAAGATGTGCCTTTGATTTTTATTGGGGCAGGGGTGGTATTATTCAATAAAATTCAAAATACCTTGAATATGAATGTGAAACACTCCCTGAATTAATCACTACCTCTTTGGGTGATACAGAGTTTAATTTAGACCTAATCTTGTCGTAAAAGTTTATGTAAATCTTCACAGTAATGTGATGAGAGGAATTTGGTAAGTAGATGGCTTTCCTACCACTATTTTATGCAGAGAGAAATTGAAGTACCTAGGGAGTGAACCACATTTCTTTGTCTTCTAAGCCTTTGCTCTTGTCCCATACATTGCCTGTTATAGAAAAAAATACTTCTTTCTGGCTTCTCAAAGTCAAATAACATCATCTAGCTGCCATCATCTGTCTTGTTCATTGTTTTTATGTGACCTGTGTCTGTATCAGTCGGCTTCTGTTCACTTTCTCATTTATAGAATACCCAGAAAACCACTCTGGAACACCGGCACACCTAGTTCCAGCTCCTTCTAAGCCCAAGCCTAAACCTAAACCTAAAAAAACAGCTGCACCTCCAAAAGGGGCCGCTGCTGTACAGGCGAGTCACAAGGGTGATGAAGCGCCACCCAGTAAAAAAACCACCAAGCCTCCTGGTAAGCAGCCCCCCGTCCCTCCACCCAAGCCGACAAGCCGAGGGGTGAACCGAGAGGTCGGTGAGTACTGCCCCTTTTTTGGTGTGGATGGTGTATATGCATGCCTGGCTCTCAGGAGGGTCTTGGGTGCTTGGCCCTGGGTCTGGCACTTAATTGTCTACTTTAAAGGTAGTGGACTGGTACATTTCAGAAAATTGACAGTGCATCCAATTTTTTTTGTACAAAGCATTAAATTTGTAATTTTCTTGAAATTGAAACACTCTTTGTTCTGCAGGCTAGTAGATATAAACTAATATACTTGAGTTTGTCTAACTACCAGTCCCTTACATTTAAATTCTGAGCTAAAAGGTATGTGGTTTGCTTGTCTTTTCTTTGAAAATATTTTCATTTCTTCCATGAAAAAAAATGACCTCACAGCGTAATCTTATTAATTTTACTGTCTCAAAATAATGAAATTAAAAATCCCATGATATACACAACCCCTCTTCTTCATGCTGTTTTTTATAGTTCATAGTCCATATAGTTCAAATTCCCTGCAAGTCTGTTGCCAATAGACTTACTTGCTGTCTCTTCCTGTTATTTTTTCTGTGCCCAGGGTATTACAGTAACTTTAAAGGATATGTGTACTACTTTTCTTCCCAAGAGAACACTTTGCCATTAGTTAGGTTTTGGGTATAAACTGTCATTTGGTCATAAGTTGCTTGTGAATATTTTAAAGAGTATAATGAATTTCATGTACCCAATATTCAGCTTTCCTTGAAGTATAGATGTGCTTAATACAAGGTAAAGCCCGCACCATTGTTTTTTTTTAAATTATGTATATATGTCGTTTAGCCCTTAGAGCAAATAACTGAGTAGCTCTTTTTCCGTGGTAAATAAAAACCCTCCATGTGCTACATCATACATTATATTCCTTAAAGAAATTAGAAAGGTATTTAATTATTGGCTTTTTTCTTTAGAATGATCAGGGGTGTTTTTTCCCCATTTCTTATAAATATAATGCCTAATCCCAATGCTTTAAATCTCTGCAAACTGCTTATACAAATGGATGATTCCTTTCCTTTCTTTGTGTGCTTTTTGTCAATTTGCCCCTGCTCCCATGCTTTCTGTGTCTTCCTGTCTTCCTTCTGTATCCTCACACACTTCCCCACCCCCCAAGTTCAGTGGTTTGTCTCTTTCTGTTCTAATAAACTCTAAGGGGAAATGTCTCAATCTGGCTTGTTTGACAGGCTTTAGGAAGCATTGCCTGCCTCTTGGAAGGCCTTCTTTCTGGGACCTTCAAAGTGTGAAGGTGGCCATGTGGGTATTTGTGTGTATTTCCAGACTTACTAACCCTGGTGGTGGTGGCAGTGTTTGAAGTAAGGTGTATGGGATGCCAAGAGGGCCTCAAACTCCAGTTTTCTTACTCTCTGAGAATAAAACAACACACAGTCCCATCCCATTCCTTTATTACCTCTGCAAAACTTACCTTCTCATCTCATCCAATCTCAGAAGAAAAGATTTGTTTAAAGAAATTCATTACTATTAATATTGTGGGTATCATGTTTAACATACTTGACCAAAAAAACCAAACAAAACAAATTAAGTTGTTGTAGATTCTAAATTGATAGGAATATACTAACTCTGACATTTACCTTTCTTCCCCCCATTTCAAGCACTGTCTGTGAATGATTAGAAATCTCCCTGCAAAAAGTTGGTATTTCGTGGAAGGGAAAGACATTTGCTTTCATGACGTTTCTAGCCCAACTTATGAAGAATAGAACCTTTGAGTTATTCTTAATACGGACTTCAGAACTTGTTTTTAGTTTTAAGACGGAATTTCCACAGGGGAGTAAGTACTCTGGCCATTTGGACATTGGATGTTGAAAGTGACAGATAATCGTTTAATGTGAAGAAGCACATGGTTATCCCAGGAGTGATAACTGGCTAGTCATCTGAGGTTTTATGGAAGTGAACCAGTGGGCCAACCCTGGGGGAGCAGACTTTTGAAATGTTATTGATGCAGGTTTATTTAAGGTTCTGTGGGTGTTTCATTTACACTTTCTTCAATCTTTCTGACAAAATCATTTTACCTGGTGGAAAGGGTAATGGGTGTGACTCTCCAGAAAATGTAGTTGAGCTCTTGTTTCTGCTTTTCAGGTAGCTATGATTGTAATATTGTGTACTGAGCTTGGGGCATGAAGAAAATGATGAGAATTGCTCCATGTGACTTGTTACTTTAATGTAGATCTTAGGATTTTCCACATTATCTGCTTTACCATTAAGCATTGGTGGCACTATCCATTCCCTCTCAGCTGCCTTGCAAATGAAGGAAGGCAAAACTCTCCCCTAGGTTTTTGCGATACTCTCAGAATCATACAACTTCAGCAGCAGCTGTGGTATTCCTGAGGGAAGATTTGAGGTTTTTTTCCTTTCCTTTTTTTTCCCCCCTTTATAACTTCCTAGGGCTTATCTGGACCAACATAACTTTCATATTTCATAGTAAGGAAAGTAAAACACTTGTTTCTGTTTTTAATATGATCAAAACCTGATATTTCACCAATTAGAAATCTGTCATAATTAGAGCTGGATTGTCTTTGTACCCCTTACAGAGTTTTCTAAGCAATGAATAATGCAAAGATTTTATAGGGTCATGTTTTACCTATTTAAAAAAAAATATACTAAATTGGAAACACCTGAGTCAAAAAAGTCAAAATAAGCTCTTTTTTTTTTGATGCTTTGAATTTTTGATACTTGGGATTTATTGCCTTTATAAAATTTTATGGGAAAACACTTTGTAAATGCTACAATATTATTTTGCTGTTAATATATTATATGCACATATAATATATTAATGTAATTGATAGAAATTATATTATTGCTGTTAACTGTACATCAGTCTCATTGTGTCATTAAAGCAACCCCAATCTTTTAAAAAGATGGGGAGGGGCTGGGGAGAGCGTTTCTGATTATGGTACAAGTCTGAGAGTAACAAAACATCTATAGGATATTATATAATCCAACTTTCTCAAGAGTTTGCACTGGATTTCTCTTACCAAGATGTTTGAATATCATGAAATTGTCCTAAATGGGGTGGGGGAGAAGAAACAGGGGTAATCCTGTGATCATCTCCACAGTTTCCTATAGTACGAGTAATAGCCAACATTTGTACAGCACTTTAATTTTGCTGAGCATTTTGCAAAGTCTTCACAACAGCTCTGGGAGGCAGGCACTATTATTAGCCGCAGTTTTCCAGATGAGGAAACTGAGGCAAACAGAGGTTAAATGACTTCTCCAGGTAATAAGTGTCTGAAGAAGGATGAATCCAAGTCTTCCTGACTTCCAGTCCAGCAATGTATCCACTGCACCACCTAGCTGCCTATACTAATTTAGAACAGGTGAGCTCCTACTGATTGGTGCAAGAAAAGGCTTACCTGTGGAGTTCCTCTGCTAATAGATTAGTGTTTATCCCAAGGAACAAATGCAAGCATTTAAAATTACAGCAGAAGGGATTCGCGAGAATAACTTACAGATTATAAGGGTTTTAAGCCACCGATGTGTTATGCAGGAACCAGTGGAATTTTCTGTGTAGAATAAAAGAAAGCAATTGGTTGAAGGTCAGTTTTTCCAGGAATAGTTCAAATAAATCAGTCTTAACTAGAGGCAGGAAAATAGAATGTACACAATCCTAATGTACTCCTGACCATTATTGTTATTATATTACCAATTAGATACTTTGGAAAAGAAGAAGAATAAAAGCAACCTTTTCCCTAAGGCATGAAAATGGAAGAGTCTAGTTGCTTCAGCCATTAAAAGTGTTTGTAATTTATGTCATTAGGAACCAAGAAAGGAAAGCTTTCTCCTCATAGTTAGGGCATATTCTTCCTCAGACATGGCCATACACTTTCATAAATTTCAATATGTGTCCCCCTTGGAAAAGAAGTGTTATTTTTTTACCAGGTTCCAAAGGACAGGCTTTTGATCAGAATTGTAGGACCAGCTAACTTGTTGTCCTGCCTTATGACAGTATACTTGCTACCTGGACTTGCTTTTTATTTTTATTTTTAAGTAGTTCTGCATTTTAAATAATTTTTTCCAGTGAGAACTACCATTTAGGCACTTTACGGGGAAGCTATCTTGAAGAAACAGTTAATACCAAATTTCTTTCTTATTTTAGCTAGTTCCTCTCACTTGAAAAAAACATCTGTGTCCAAGTCATCATCTTCACCATCAGCTTCAGCCACCTCATCTCGTTCCAAAGCTTCCAAGGAGCCAGCTTCCAGCAAAACAGCTGCAGCAGGGACTTCACGAAGCAAGAAGAAAGCCGGCAAACAATCAACCTCCCGCCCACCTCCAGAGAGAGCTGTTTCTGCTACATCCAACCTCAAGGGAGAGCCTTTAGAAACCAGAGTAGGGAGTCTGAAGTCAGAGGAGCCTGCCCTCATTTCAGAAGGGCCGAATACAGACCCACAGAATAAGTCAGTCGTTCCTCCTCCACCTGTGGCACCACCACCTCCTCCACCTGCTCCTCTTCCAGAAAGTCAGTGCATTCATGCATCTGATATTCCAGCTGTCACCGTTTGTGACGGGACCAACCTACCTGTCTCTGCCTTAGACTCGGGTCATCTTAAGACAGAAGAGTTGACAGACAGAGCCACCCTTCCGTCAGATACCAGCTTGGGTGTTAACAGAGAAAACACAAAATGGTAGGTTTGCAGCATGAACCTCAACATCTTTTGTACAGCTCGGTGCTAAGAAACAGCAAACCAATTCTGTCTGAATTGAATTGAAACCAAGAATTTAATCTAGTTAATGTCAGGAATCTATGAGATGTGTACACAAATGATGATAACATCAATTAAGGCTGGGGAGGAACAGAATGACTGTAACAGGTTATCATAGATTTTATCATCATCATAAATTACGATAATAGCTAACATTTATATAGTACTTACTATTACCTTGTACACATATTTACTGAGACATTATAATGGCTCACATACAGGGTGTTCCAAAAATCTTAGTGTAGCTTTAAGCTATTAAAACTTAGAATTGCACTAAAATTTTTTGGAAGCAATGTGTGCATATAAACACACATAAAAATCATAAGATTTTAGAGTTGGAAAGGATTTTAGAAACCAGTTAGTTTAAACCCATCATCTTACAGATAAGGAAACTCAAGGTCAAATATAGGATGTAACTTGACCAAGGTCGTATTGGTGCTACATAATTATTAAGAATATTAAATATTATTATATATAAGCTCATTTTATTTTCACATATGGTAAGTAGTGTGAATACTATGGATCTTATTTTATATATAATAAACCGAGGTTTAGTGAATTTCTGTCATGGACCTGCTGACGTATGCACATACTCTAATACTTTGGCCTGAGTCTTCTCCTTACCCTGGATATTTTCCTTTACCATTTGGAAGCCATTGGTGGCTCAGAACTGTGCCATTTAGATATCTCACATCTTAGAGAGTTTTTTCATTACTAAACTGGAATTATTCTTTGAGGATTGGCACTAAGATTCAGAGCACACACAATCTAGCCTCAAATGGCAGGATGCCTGACCCTATGTGACTCTTTGATTCTTTCCCTTTTCATTCTCTGGGAACTCTCCAAAGATCCATACTTGAAAACCTCCAGAAATTACTGACCCAAAAACATAATACATACTGACTTTCATTCTCTTAACTTCTCTCTAGGTAAATTAATCTTTAATATTTAAATTTATTTAAAATTTAAAGATTCTACCTCCAAGCACAGCAATAATTCTCAGTTCAGGAAAATTCTTGCTCAGCCTCCATCCCTACCCCCTAGCCAGTGACCAGCTTTCTTAAAGGATTCTGACTCAGGTCTCTTTTTTAGCCTTTTGGGTGGAGATAGTCACTCCTCATAGCATCAAGCTTTCTTCATATCAATCACATGATGCTTACCTCTTCATAGTTAAGGACCTAAATGACCTATTCAAGGTTACATACCTAGCCAGAACTAGAAACAATGTCTTTTCCCAAATCTGTAATACTTCTTTTTCTTACTAAATTGATCACCTCTTAGTAGGAAAAAAATATATCATTTACTTTGGGCTTAAAATAACAGACATAATTATTAAACAGTGGGAAACACTCTTTCGGGATTAAAGAACTTTTTTAAAGTTTCTTGATTGCAAGATAAACAATCATGGGATAATTAGAGAAAGAAGAAAAATAAATGTTGAATTCCCAAAGGAATAAATTTAGCTGCACATGTAAGGCCTGAGGGATTGTAGCTATACAACTATATGTAGGGAGTGACATGTTATGGAAAAATAGAGAAGAAAATGATTTGGATGTCACAGTGATCCATTAGCTGAACATCAGTGAACTAAATAGCTTTGCTGAAAAGCTGAATATGTGGTTAGACTGCGTAAACAAGATTTAAGTGAAGTGTGGTGACAAAATATTCACCGTTTTTGCTGAGGTCTGAATAAAATGAGATGGATTTAAAAATTTTTGCTCATATTGAAAAGAGTAAGTAGATTTCATTTGGAAACTATGAAATCACTTTCCTTAAATTCCTTGAAGACTAGGAAAAACATGTCAGTCAATTTGAGAATAAAAAACGTTTGCTGAATGCTCGCTCTGTATGAGAGTGGGGGCTATGGAAGCTGCGGAGAAGTCTAACACCACCTTTGCCCAAATGTAGCTCAGAGTCTACTTGGGATCGTAGGATCTTTCATACAAAAGATAAAACAGTGTAGTGATCACTCAATGAACAATGATTTATTAAGGCCTGCTAAGTGCGAGGAATATACAGACAGAAATGAAACTCCCAACTTTCAAGGAGTTTAAATTCTAATGGAGGAAATGAAACATACACATAAAATGTGTGGGCAAAATATACACATGAGAAATGTCTATGTGTTGCTGATTAGTGCAAATGTAGGAGTTCAGATGAGGGAGGAGGTATTAGTAGGGGCTGTAGGAATCAGAGAAGAATCTTGAGATTGGAAGTAGAAATAAGTCAGGAAGAGGGAACAGTAAGTAAGGTAAGTAGGTAAGGGGGGAGGAGCATTCCAGGTAGCTCACGAAGCCTGAGCAAAGATACTCAGCCAAGACTCCATTCAAAGTGCGACATGCAGGGAATCAAGAAGCCTTGGGACCTGTCCAGTCCTCCTTCTTCCCATTGGACAGTCCATCAGTCAACAAGTGCTTACAATGTGAACTATTTCTTAATCCCTCTAGGCCTCAGTCTGCTCATCTGTCAGAGAAAAAGGATTGCATTACATCATTTATAAGGTTATTTCCAGTTCTAAAGTTCTGTGTTTCCAGCACTAAGTAGCCAGTCTTGTTGGAGCTGAGGATTTGAATATAGGAGTTTTATTGTTGTGGTTCAGTTGTGTCCAACTCTTCATGGCTCCATTTGGGGTTTTCTTGGCAAAAATGCTGGAGTGGTTTGCCATTTCCTTCTCCAGCTCATTTTTTTAAAATTAATTTATTTATTTAACTTTTTACATTCATTTTCACAAAATTTTGGGTTCCAAATTTTCTCCTCATTTGTCCCCTACCCCCAACCCAATACACCGAGCATTCTAATTGCCCCATCACCAATCTGCCCTCTCTTCTATCATCCCTCCCTTCCCTTGTCCCCATCTTCTCTTTTGTCCTGTAGGGCCAGATAACTTTCTATTCCCCCTTACCTGTATTTCTTATTTCCTAGTAGCCAGAACAATACTCAACAGTTGTTCCTAAAGCTTTGAGTTCCAACTTCTCCCCATCCCTCCCTTCCCACCCATTCCCTTTGGGAAGGCAGGCAATTCAATATAGGCCATATCTGTGTAGTTTTGCAAATGACTTCCATAATAGTCCTGTTGTGTAAGACAAACTATATTTCCCTCCATCCTATCCTGCCCCCCATTGCTTCTATTCTCTCTTTTGATCCTGTCCCTCCCCAAGAGTGTTGATTTCAAATTGCTCCCTCCTCCCATTGCCCTCCCTTCCATCATCCCCCCTACCCTGCTTATCCCCTTCTCCCCAACTTTCCTGTATTGTAAGATAGGTTTTCATCCCAAAATGAGTGTGCATTTTATTCCTTCCTTTAGTCGAATGTAATGAGAGTAAACTTCATATTTTGCTCTCACTCCCCTCTTTTTCCCTCCATTAAAAAGTTCCCTGCCTGCCTCTTCTATAAGAGATAATTAGCCCCATTCCATTTCTCCCTATCTCCTCCCAATACATTTCTCTCTCACCACTTAACTTCATTTTTTTAAGATATGATCCCATCCTATTCAATTCACTCTGTGCTCTCTGTCTCTGTGTGCATGCATGTGTGTGTGTGTGTGTGTGTGTGTGTGTAATCCCACCAATACCCAGATGCTGAAAAGTTTCAAAAGTTACAAATATTGTCTTTCCATGTAGGAATATAAAGAGTTCAACTTTAGTAAGTCCCTTATGACTTCTCTTTGCTATCTACCTTTTCATGCTTCTTTTCATTCTTGTGTTTGAAAGTCAAATTTTCTTTTCAGTTCTGGTCTTTTCATCAAGAATGTTTGAAAGTCCTCTATTTCACTGAAATACCATTTTTTCCCCTATAGTATTATACTCAGTTTTGCTGGGTAGGTGATTCTTGGTTTTAGTCCTGGTTCCTTTGACTTCTGGACTCAGTTTTTGATCATGGCTTTCAGGTAGTCCCATAATTTTTAAATTGTCTCTCCTGGATCTATTTTCCAGGTCAGTTGTTTCTCCAATGAGATATTTCACATTATCTTCCATTTTCTCATTCTTTTGGTTTTGTTTTGTGATTTCTTGGTTTCTCAGAAAGTCATTAGCCTCTGTTCCATTCTAATTTTTAAAGAACTATTTTCTTCAGTGAGCTTTTGAACCTCCTTTTTCATTTGGCTAATTCTGCTTTTGAAAGCATTCTTCTCCTCATTGGCTTTTTGAGCCTCTTTTTCCAATTGAGTTAGCCTATTTTTCAAGGTGTTATTTTCTTCAGCATTTTTTTGGGTCTCCTTTAGCAAGGTATTGCCCTGTTTTTCATGCTTTTCTTGCATCTCTCTCATTTCTTTTCCCAATTTCTCCTCCACCTCTCTAACTTGATTTTCAAAATCTTTTTTGAGCTCTTCCATGGCCTGAGCCCATTGAATATTTATTTTGGATGTTTGGGATACAGAAGCCTTGACTTCTATGTCTTTCCCTGATGGTAAGCATTGTTCTTCCTCATCAGAAAGGAAAGGAGGAAATATCTGTTCACCTTGAAAGTAACCTTCTGTGGTCTTATTTTCTTTCCCCTTTCTGGGCATTTTTTCAGCCAGTTACTTGACTTCTGAGATTCCTTTCCACACCCACCTCACCTCCAGATCCTCCCAGCTAGTGCTTGGGGTCTGAGATTCAAATGCTGCTTCCCAGCCTCAGGGCTTTCAGTGGGGGCAGGGCTGCTATTCAGTGTGAGATTAAGTTCAGCTGCTTGGGTGGGGGCAGGGTCACCACACGGGGCTCCATTCCCTCAGGGGGTTTATGTGGAGATCTTCAACAATGAATCTGAGCTTCCACCTGCTTTGGGAGCTCCTGTCCACTGCTGCCTCTGCTGCTGCCTCCTGAGGGGGCCTGAGTTATGGAGACACCCCGCTTCCCTCTTGGCTAGCCAAAAGGGCTCTCTCACTGACCTTTGTGCCTGTGGGTGGAGGGACCTGTGTGGCTGCTGGAGATTCTGTCCCTGAAGCGTGCGCAGATCTGCTCCTGTTGGTGCCGTGCAGCCAAGGCAGGGCTGGGCTCTGCTCGAGTCCGGTGCGCAACGGACCTTTGGTGTCGGTTTTTCAGGTCTCTCTGGAACAGAAATCTCCTCTACTCCATTGTTCTGTGGCTTCCGTTGCTCCAGAATTTGTTGGGAGCCCTCCTTTACAGATATTTTATGGGCTGTGGGTTAGGAGCTAGCATATGTGAATCTTTCTACTCTGCCTTCTTGGCTCCTCCCCTCCAGCTCATTTTACAGATGAGGAAACTGAGGCAAATAGAGTTAAGTGACTTCCCTGGGGTCACACAGCTAGTAAGTGTCAGGTCAGATTGGAACTCAGGAAGATGAGTTTTCCTGAATCTAGGCCCAACTCCATCCATCGTTCCACCTAGCTGCTCATCTAGAAGTGTACTGGGAGATAAAATGAGACAGAGCCAGATCAGGAAGGGTCTTGGTCAAGTGCCAAGTTAAAGACCATGTTTTCTGTATCCTGTATTTTTATGAATGATTTAGTAAGCAAGGAGACAGAACAACAGACGAATCTAACTGAGACTTATCTTGTTTCCCTGAGTGGGAGGTGATTACAAAGGGTATATAGTATGGTACTCATTTATTTTTAGTGAACTTCATGTTATAACCAAGCCATTTTCAGCATTTAAAACCTTCTTGCTTTCCTATTTTTTCTCCCTTTCTGCTTATCTAAAAATCAATTTCACAAGGGAATGAGATTTCAAATTGGAATGGACCTAAAGGTCATCCAGTACAACCATAGGAAACAGGATCATGGAGGTGCAGTGATTTTCCAAAAAAAACACCTAGGTGCCAAACAACAGAGTTGTGATGTTAGCTGAGGTCACCTGACTCCAAATTAGTTGGTCAATAAGCATTTATTAAGTGTATACTATTAAGCTCTGAGGATAGACAGAAGGACAAAGGGACGGTTTCATAGCCCTTACAATTTAATGGGGTAGACAACAACAAATATATTACAAACAAGCTATTTACAGAATAAATAGGAAGTTAATTAAGAAAGAGAAGACATTAGGATTAAGAAGGATTGGGAAAGGCTTCCTGTAGAAGGTGAAATTTTAACTGGATTTGAAGGAAGCTAGGAAAGGCAGAGATGAGGAAGGAGAACATTCAAGGCAAGAGGGTCAGCCAGAGAAAATGCCCAGGGACAAGAGTTGTGATGTCTTATTTGTGAAAGAGTAAGGAGACTAGCCAGTGTTACTGGACCAAAGAGTACATATGAGAGTGAGCTAGGTGGCACAGTGGGTAGAGTGCTGGGCCTGGAGTCAGAAATACTCATCTTCCTGAGTTCAAATCTGGCTCCAGACACTTACTGGCTCAGTGACCCTCAGGCAATTCCTTCATTCTATTTGCTTCAGCTGTGTGACCCTGGGCAGATCATTTAACCCTGTTTCCCTCAGTCTCTCATCTGAGCGGGAAATGCCAAACCACTCCAGTATCTTTATTAAGAAAATCCCAAAGATGGTGTCAGAGAGTTGAACATGACTGAAATAACTGAATAAAGGTATAAGAAAATTGTAAAAATAAGGGGAGACTTGATTTTGATTACCAAATAGATGATTTTGTATTTGATTCTGGGAGCAATAGAAAGCCACTGGAGTTAAATATTGAGTACGAGGGTGCACTTTAGAAAAATCAGTTTGGCGACTGAATGGAGGTTGGGGAGAATGGGGAGAGACTTGCGGCATCCAGACCCACCAGTGTGCTGTTGCAATGGTCCAGGTGTAGGTGATGAGGGACCTCATCAGGGTGGCAGCAGCATCAGAAGAGAGAAGAGGATGCATTCGAGAGAGATTATAAAGATGAAATCAGCAGAACTTGGCGCTAAATTGGATATATGGGGGATGAAAGACCGTGAGGAACTGAGGGTTACAGCTAAGTTGCAAGCCTTGGTGAATGGGAGGATACTATTGCCCTCCACAGTAATAGGAAAGTTTGGAAGCAGGAGAGGGCTTAGGGGGAAAGATAATGAATTCCCTTTTGGACATGTTGAGTTTAAGATAACTATCCAGGCTATCTGAAAGGTAGTTGGAGATTTAGGGCTGAATAAGTAGACTTGAGAATTATCAGCATAGAGATAATAATTAAATCCCTGTTATTTCCTTCACACTGGGCTGCTTTTGTTCTATTTTATCCTAAGCAAATTATTTTGCTTTGAACTGGTCTGAAAAATAAGATATAGACAAGTCTTAGTTTTTTAATTACCAATAATATAATTTGCACATTATCTAGATTAGGGCCTGCTACTTTTCTCTTTTGTCGTTAGCTTCTTGGGCACTGTCATCAGAAGATGCACAGGTGAAGAAGAAAGGGATGCAAATAAAAAATGAACCATAATTTCATTGATATAGAAAAGTTGTGGATGGAAAAACTACCTTCTCTGTGGTTTATAGTCTTAGAAAATTGCCAGAGCACAGAGAAGTTAAGTGACTTGCTCAGGGTTCCATAGCCAATGTGTGTGTCAAAAGAATTGAAACATGGTCTCTCTTCCTGGTTTTAAAACCAGCTCTCTACCCATTGTACCAAAGTGCCTCCTTTCAGTCTTCCATGCATTCTCCTTGCATCATTTCATTTTGTTTTATTTGACCTTTCTGACAAGACGTTTGGGAAAATATATAAAAATAAAGACTTATTTTTACTTATAAGAAACACTAAAAATGCAAAGGATTTTTAATACCTGTGGGCTTTTTTCAAACCCTTTGCTGCTTTCTTTTCTCCTTCATTAGTAATAATTATGGGATTTTTTTTTGCTGTTCAGTCATTTCAATCATGTCTGACTTCGTGACCCCGTTTAGGTTTTTCTTGGCAAAGATATTAGAGTGGTTTGCCATTTCCTTTTCCAGCTTATTTTATAGAGGAGGAAACTGAGACCCACAGAGTTAAGTGACTTGACCAGGGTCATCCTGACTCCAGGCTCCGTGCTCTAGCCACTGAGCCACCTAGCTATGGAAAAATACATCAGAATTGGGACTGGAGTTTTTATTTTTACCTATGAAGAAAACTGAAAATGTAAAGGATTTTGTAATACTCCACCTATGGGTTTCTTTTTTGTTTTCCTCCTCCATTAGTATTGATTATGGGATTAAATTCTACCCAAGCATGTATTAAGCCTGAGTAAGAAAGGAAACATGATACAGTCGAAACTCAGAGACTCCAAATAATTAAGACAGGGTTTGAAGTTTGAAAAATTATACTTTGTACTTATTACTTAAGCATATTTAAAAATAGAAACCTGACAGAGTTCATGCATTATCAGAAGCACCTAATATTCCCTGTGGAGTTTATAGGATAATAGATTTACAGCTCTCCTGCACTCTGGGGAATCTGTCTCAGAGTCTGGATCCTTTGACTCTAAGCGTGTTTATATTTCTTGGGTTTCAAAGTCTATGTACAAAGACATTTAATATTCTTATAGGTAGTACTCAAGAAAGATGTACTACTAGGGGAGCAGAAGGCAGAAGGGATGACAAGATTGCTCTTCAGCTGAAATGTTTGAAGGATTATTTCTCAAAGATGGTAGCCATCTGTTCTCTATCACTGCTGAGGATGCAATCAGAATAGGGCCTAACTGTGATATGAGAGATGTAGGCTCATGGTAACAAAGAATTTCCTGACTGTGAAGGTTACCGTAATAGAGTGCTAGATTTTAAAAATAAAATTGCTTCATTTCAGAGGTTTGGTTTAGATTTAGTCTTTGCAAAACAAATAGGAATGGAGTAGGTAATTTCTCAGATTCCTTCTAGTCATATGAACGTTACTATCAGATTTTCAAGTTCTGGGGTTGATCAATTCCAGGGTCCTAGTATAATGGTTTGGATATGGATTTAGCTTCATTCTAAGAAAAATTATATTTTGTGTCATGCTACTTCCACCAAGGCAGGACCTGCCTGAAGGATTTAAATAGTGGTTTGACTTAGATTACTTGTTTAGGTAACAAAAGGAGGGAAAACTTTTGTTCCCATTACATTGCAAGTTCCATGAGGGCCTCTTTTTGTATGCCTAGCTCACAGCACAGTGCCTAGCACATAGTATATTGTTGTCATTCAGTTGTTTTAGTCTTATTGTGGTTTTCAGTTTATTTTTTTATTAAATTATTTTATTTGTTTTCAGTGTTCTACAATCACTTCCTCTCCCTCCCTATGAATCTTTCCCCCCTCCCTCCCTACTCCCTTCCTGAGATGGCATTAGTTACTCTTTAGGAGCCCATTTTAGGGTTTTCTTGACAAAGATGTTGGAGTGGTTTGCCGTTTCCTTCTCCGGCTCACTTTACAAATGAGAAACTGGGGCAAACAGGGTTAAGTGACTTGCCCAGGGTCACACAGCTAATAAGTGTCTGATGCCAGATTTGAACTCAGGAAAATGATTCTTCCTAACTCCAAGCCCAGTGCTCCATTCACTGTGCCACCTAGCTGCCTGGCATATAGTAAGTGCCCAATAAATGTTTATTCATTGATTAACTATATCCAAAAGGCCTCCAGTTGGAATAGAAATGTTAGCAGGCTTGACAGTGGTAAATTGCTTGTAACACAAATACGAGTCCAATTTATTTAATTAGTTATGTGTCTTTAGGTAAGTCATTTTACATCTCTGGACTTCAGTTTCTTCATTTATAAAACGAGAATGTTGGATTAAAGGATCTATAAGGTTTCTTCCAGCTCTGATATGGTATTCTGAGTTTGAAAGGTTAGTTGCTACAATTTGATGAATCCAGGTCTTAACAGTTCTGAAATTCTATTTGTCATATTCTGCTGGTAAGCTCTGTCTGGCTTCTAGAGCTGCCTTAATTCTGAGGTGATGATATTCAGGAATGGTAGATGTATTCCAGAAATATCTGAAAGCATTGACTATTTTATGGGTTACTTGTAATTGTGAATTAAAACCAATTTGTCCTTTCTAAAGGTTGCTGACATTTTAGTTTCAACTGGAGACCTACATCATAGTTTATAAGACTTTGGGTTTATAGACCATAAGCAAGGTTGTGATAACTGTTAAATACCCTGGAGTCTAAAAGAAATGCCAGGCAGAGTTAGGAAACTTTCTCAGTTCTGCCAGTTTTGGCTTGACTGTAAGCAAATCATTTAATTTCTTTGAGACTTTGTGTTATCCTTTACAAAAGGGAGATAATAATGCCTGTTCACCTAACTCTTAGAACTGAGGTTTATGGAAAAGAGTGTACTTCAGAATGCTTTGAAAACTTAAAAGAACTGGATAAATTCTAAAAAGCTTTTTTAATTATTATTTCAAGTGATGATGAGATAAAGATTGATCTAACATACGAAAAAGAGGTGTGTGTTGAAGTATTGTGGTATATAGGAGAAAGAATACTGACTTTGATGTCAAAGGACCTGGCTGCTACTTTGCATCGATGTGATCTAGAACAGATTCCTTTTCTATTCCCTTTTCTATAAAAGAAGACAAATGGTCCAGATAATTGCTAAGATTTTTCAAGCTTTTACTGTATTTTCCTCTGAAATATTAAAATGTAAAAATTTTCTTCCCTGGCATTCTACCAACAAAGGCATTCTATCAATCATCAATTTATTTGTAGCCTCATCTGTAAACAACTTCAACAGAGCCACAAAGGCCTTACAGGGGCGTAGTGAATAGAGGAGGGGACTTGGACTTAGAGAGAGACCCCTATTCAATTACTGACTCTGCTTCCTTGCTGGGTGACCATGGATCAGTCTTTACCTCTCTGAATTCGAGTTTTCTCCACTCTAAAGTGAGGTAATAACACTTTGTACCAGTGTAGCACCTTACCTCCAAAGAGCTCATTTAATTGTCATAATGATCTTCTCATTTGCCATCACTAGCTTCTAGTGAGGTAGTCAGGGACACTTTTTACAAATGCAATGTATGATCCTGGAAAGAGAAAGAGCTGATAAAAAAGTTCAGAGTTAAAGTCCTGTTCTGCTACTTAGAAAGCCTAGCAAATTCACTTATGTCTAAACCTCAGTTCTATAAAATAGAAATACTATTGGCACTCTCTACTTCAAGGAGCATATTATATCCATGTGAGTTTCCTCTGGGGGAAGCTAACACAATTGTTTAACCATCATTTTCCTCATCTAGAAAAGGAAGAAATTCTATTAGGACCCATCTTCCCCTAACACTCTATGCATTCTGAGGAATCTAAGGCATGGGGAGGAGAGGGCTAAAAAATTCGTCCGTGGTCACGCTGGCCTTCGTAGACTTAGAAACCAAGATGCAGTAAGTCCCAGTTAGGTATTTTTTCTCTTGAATCATACAGATATAAAGGTTCATTTTCCAAAATTTAATTTTATCCCATTTATATAATTTATATTTATCACATTTATATAATCACAGAATGCCAGAGCTAGGAGGGACCTTAGAGATCATCAAATCCAGCCCGTTCCTCTTTAAAAATAAGAATACCCAGGAAGTGGTTTTTTTCACAAATATAATATAATAATATAGCCTTTTTTCTTTCCCTTCCACAATGAGTGTTTGCCTTAGCCTGTGGGAGCCCTTTGGTATGACTCAAATTCCAATGGTGTTCATATGGACATGTTCTCATTGCCCTAAGTCCCTTGCCCTAAGACTTGTGGAGGGAAGGAAATGTGCATCATGGGCTCTGCAATAGGGTTGTATCATTCCTGCTACATCAGAGTTCTTGTGCTTCTCAAACAGTTTGACAACCAAAGAAGAGCTGATGAAGGATGCATCAAGACTGACGATTCCTGTTTTGATGGGGGAGTCTTCTGAATCTCTCAGCAGCACAGAGATTGAAGTTCGAAGAGAGAACCAAGCTAATGATTCCGACTCAGATGGGCCTATTCTGTACACTGATGATGACGATGATGATGATGAGGATGAGGATGATAGTGGTGAAAGTAAGAATTTCGGAAAACAGATTTTTATTGCTATTCCTTTCTTTTTAAATCCCTTCTGTATCCTTCCCCTTTTGGCTCCTCTAAGAACACTATCCCTAATAAGAAAGTATTTTAATAAAGGAGGAAAAAGAAACAAAAAAATATAGTTAAACTGATCAACATATTGAAAAGAATCTGACAGTATATGTAGTGTTCCACACCTGTGGACCCACCTCTATTTCTTCAAAGGAGTAGAGGGAAATGTCTTTTCATATCTCTTGGAAGTAAGTATTATTATACTGTGTTACAGAAGTGCTTATTTTATTCCATAAATTAGAAATAATTTTTTTAAAGTAAGTTTCTTATAAGGTAGGAGAGAATTTCCAAAACCAAAAGACAACTCATTAGGGAGCATACAATTTGATGTATTTTTCTTATCACCTTCTCAAATGAAAGACATTTATTTTTGGCAGATTCATTTTCACTTTTGAACCTTCACAGAGGATGCTCCTTCAGGAAAGAGAGATTGTCCTTACTCCTCAGTCGTATATGTTTGTTTCTGTAACAGAGAATACAAGTTTCCTATCTTGAGCCCTTTTCATTGTGATTCAAGATGACTGTCCTGTTGGTCATCCCTGAATGGAAGGCTTTCATGCCCAGTTTACGTTTTAGTCTTATGGCTAAAGGTTTCACTTGCTTTTCATAGTAGAATTAAAAGGAAGAATTCAGGGAAACATTTTATAGTGAATGGATATTGGAGATTATAGGAGAGTATGAATTAAAGGTTAAAAATTCTACAGGATTAGAGCATCACAAATAGCCACTTGTCCAAAACAGGTAACCACCATCACTCTTTTTAGAGCACAAATGGTGACCTGCTTTGGACAAGTGGCTATTTGTGATTCTCTAATCATGTAAATATTTTTAACCCTTAATTTGCTACCTCTGTTATTCATAGGCAGAGAGGATTATGCTGTTTTTAAATTTTTAGAAGGCTAGTCTGTGGAGTCATTCAATCTTATTATGGAATTAAATTCATATCTAGCTTCATAGTTTATAAAAATAAATTATTCCAAAGCTAAACACTCAGTAGTTGTGTAGCAGATTCCTTCTAGGTTATAGTAGGCAACATCCATCACTATTATCTTCCCAACTAGAATTAATTGTCATCTTTTGAGGGAACACCTTTCAGGTAGAAAGAGCTGCCAGGTCTTTCAGGGTAGATAGTGATTCAGAGCTGGGTGCTTTTTGCATTAGTAACTTTATTGGCATTTTTCTGAAGGAGAAGGGAGAGAGAAAGAAGAAAATGAGCTGTTCAAGGGTACAGGTGAGTACATTTAATTCTTAAGATTTGAGAGGGAAAGGTAGACAAAGCTTTAATATCTCCACTGCACTCAAATAGACAAATAAACTTTGGAACATTGTCCTAATGATGAGATCATTCTTGATATTTTTATCCCCTAAGTACTCTAACATATTTTAGAATGTTCTTTTACTATGTTCTCCAATCTCATTCAAGACAAATGAGGTTGAGTTTACTGTGCTGATGTTAATGAAAATTTATGTTCAGGAAGTGTCTGATCTTTGAGTATGTTAAAAACCCCTGCTGAGTATTTGTAACCTGAGTACAGATGGTTAAAAGTATATTTCTCTTTATTTGACCCTTTCCCAATCCTCAGGTGCATTGGCAAGTAAAATACGTCGCAGGGATACTCTTGCCATCAAACTTGGCAACAGACCATCTAAGAAAGAATTGGAAGACAAGAATATCTTGCAGCGAACCTCTGAAGAGGAGAGGCAGGAAATTCGACAACAGATTGGAACAAAGCTTGTCAGGTAACTTCTGAAGTCTAAATGGAATGCTGACTGCTTCACACAATTAAAGCACCTCCATCTCACTCTAGCCCACCCCAATCAACCAAAGACCCATTTCATTCAGCGAACATTTTAAATTCCCTTTATTGAAGAAATGGGACATTTGGGTGGCACAGTCAATAGAATACTAGACCAGGAATCAGGAAGACTCATCTTCTTGAGTTCAAATCTGGCTTCAGAAACTTACTAGCTGTGTGACCTTGGGCAAGTAATTTAACCCTGTTTGCCTCAGAACCCAACTGTAAAATGAGGTGGAGAAGGAAATAGCAAACCATTCCCATATCTTCACCAAGAAAACCCAAAATGGGGTCATGGAAAGTTGAATGACTGAATAACAAATATTGAAGAAATGATGAATTCTGAAAGTTTTGAAGTCCTTTAGATACTGTTCTAGGTTGGGAAGTTGCTTGTTTTGGAGGAAAGGCCACTTAAAGAATATTATTGCACTTTGATAGCCAATCCGTGTTTTACAGGTCATTAAGTTGCTGTAACATCCATAAGGCCTGGTGTTCTGCCCTATATAAGCATGGTGATATTGGCTCTAGTGTCCTGGTTCCAGTCTAAGTCCAGTAATCTTATGCTACTTATCCAAATCCCCTTATAATTTCAAATGTAAGAAATTATCTCTCTTGCATACCTAGCCCCAAAGGATTGAGTCACCCTACTACCACTGGTACTGAATGAGTGTCTAAGTTCCTAATTCCAGGGTTGATTAATCCGATAGTTATTTCCTAACATTGTTATAATCCCTGAAAAATCCAACATGCCCTGTCCTCTTGTCAGTAGAAGCATATTATAAACAGATGAAAGGTAACCTTCTGAGGTTTATGTGAAGAAGCTTTGGAAGGTGAAGAGGAATTCATTTCCTTGCACAGAACTCAAGCAATTCCTTTTGTGACTGCTGAGTAACCTGGCTCAGGCCAGGTGTCTTTGTAGGCATCCTCAAAGAGGAAGTATGACCCCTCTAAGAACTCCCTTATGTCTGGCCCAAGGATAAAAATGTCCAGGATCTGATAGTTTTTATTGGTTGCCCACTCAGGAAGAAGAATCCCTTCCTTGAACCCAGAATAAGTTTCTAAAAGAAATTCTTAAAAGAGAGATGGAGGAAAATCCCCTCAAATCCCACCCACAGTGGTGGCTTTCGTTGAAGATTATCTACTTCATACATTATCCATGTCCTTGCCTTTCCTTTTCAGTCTCCTATTTTTGGCTCCCTGTAGATTGCTTGCCACTCATTAGTATCTTCTCCCTAATAACATGGAGATGAGAATAATTGGACCTATTTGTGGTCACCCTGCAAGTTAGTAGCCAAGCCAAGGTCAGACCCTAGAACTGGACTCATAAGGTGTCTATTTAACCCCAGGTTAAGAACCCATCACTTAGGTCATGAAAGAAGTTATCTCAGAAGGATTCTCTAAATGAATTAACTATCCCCTTTCTAGATTAGGGTGGTTTTGCTGTGCATTCTGACCCTACCTCTGGAGTAGTGAGTGAAATACTGAAAATGATGGGTATGAGAAAATGACTTCTAAAGTTATTGATCCTATTTATCAGTCAGTAAATATTTATTAAGTGTGTATTTATTATGTGCCAGCACTATGCTATGTGGTTGAGATATAAAAAATAGGCAAAAGACATTCCTGACCTCAGGGAACTTACAATCTAATGGAGGAGACAACATTAAATAAATATATACAAAGCAATTTATGTACAGAATAAATAGGAAATAATTAAAAGAGGGAAGTTACCAGAATTAAGAGAGAATTGGAAATATTTCCTGCACAAGATCAAGTGTTAATTGAGACTTGAAGGAAGCCAGGGAAACTGTTAGGCAGAGAAAAGGAGGGAGAGTATTCCAGGCACGGAAGATAGCCAGAGAAGATCACCAAAGCAACTACCACTTTGTTTTATGTGTGTGTGTGTGTGTGTTTATTATATGTAATCTTCATATGCTTGTTGCTGTCTTGTTAGAACATAAACTGCTTCTTGAGAATAAGGGTATTTATTATATTTGTACCTAGTATACTCCCTGGAGTGTGGTAAACACTTAATAAATTCTGGTTGATTGCCTAACTAAGGTCAGTAGCATGAGTCTTCTAATGTGGGCAGGTCTTTTTATTGGATTTTTGACATCTTCATTAAAATATTTAAATAACTTCTTTTTCTTTTCTTTTACTTCTATGAAAGAGGGGTACTTATTTCTAAATTCTAGCATATTCAATTTTGTAGGCGATTAAGCCAGAGGCCAACGAGTGAAGAACTAGAGCAAAGAAATATTCTAAAACGTAAGTATTCTTCATTCTTAAATTTCTTCTATAACCTCCAAGAGTGCCAGACTCCACATACCATTGGGAAATCTTAATTATTAATCACTGATTAATAGTGAAATGACTTACTTGAATCATTAATTTTCAGTTACTTTTATACACAAATAGAGATCTTTGATCTAATTCACATATAAAGAACTCCTAGTATGGCAACTCCCTTCATCAACATAGATCTTGACAAATCTGTTACTTAATAAAAAGATTACAAATCATAGGACAATAAGTTTCAGGCTAGAAGAGACTTTCACTGCTATCAAGTCTAATCTCCTTATTTTATAGATGAGAAACTGAGGGTAGAGAAGATAAGTGAATTGCCCAAGGTCATAAAAGTACTAAGTATGAGAATTAGGATTCAAACCCAGATTCTCTGACTGTAAATCCAGCACTCTTTTGACTGTGTTATAGTACTTCTCTCATAGGGGTTAAGTCACTTATTGAGGGACATAAAGTTAAGAAGTGTCATAGGCAGGATTGAAATCCAGGTTTTCTTGACTCTAAGCCCAGAAATCTATCCTCTACGTTACACTGCCTCTTTTTCTTTATATAACCCAACTGGTGTTTCTTGTTTTTGTATTTCACATTATAAAAATAAGGCCTTCTGTGCTACTGAGTGAATTTCAGTCTTTTACCATAATCCAAGACTCAATTATCTGAAAATAACAAAATGTGTGGCTATGTATTCTTGCTCACTGAACCTCCCCATAAGTCAAAATTGACCTCTGTATAAAATAAAAATAGAAAGCTATAGTTTACTCCTTCGTATCTTAAAAAAAAAAGCCAAAAGAACAAATTAAACCTTTCTGTATTGTAGCTAATAGTATAATTTGTCACATTTAAAGAAATTTTGTCAAACAAATAATTAGATTTCATTTGAATAATGAGGAAAACAATACTTTCTTTCCCTTGGTTATGCTTTCTCTGTTCTCCTGGAGGAGTATCCCTGATTTCTGAGAACTTAGACATTTCCTGGTGCACTTCTTATTTACTTTACCCTTTCTTTGGGGGACATTTTTCTCCACACTAGAGTGTTGATATTAGTAGTTTTTTTATTGCTATAAAAATAGTAGAGAAGCGCTTTTCATTCTGCCATGTTAGATCAGCGCAACTATTAACAGTAGTGAGCTCTATAGTGGAAATTTTTTAATGAATTATGCCCATTCTAGTAACATTTTGCATTTTATTAACTAACTTTTCCAAGGGTTTTGTAGCATGTAAAATTTTAAAGAGCTGAGGTGGGCAAACTCCTTGATTGCCACTTCAATCACTTTATTATTTATTATCACTTTAAAGTGATAAGAAATCACTGGCATTGTGGAAAAACCCTTTCAGACAAGGGGTCTGAGTTATGTTGGTTAAACTGTTCTCCAATATGAGACATCTTTCAAGTGCCATTTTCCAGTATATTTACCTAGCAGCTGGGATTATTACTGTGAGTACCCAACAAACAGTCATGAAAATGGTTGCCATTCATTCTCTTGGATTTTTTGCATGTTATCCCTTATTTTTAGGGGGGAGAACTCTTTCCCATCCCCTACCTTGGTTATTTATTTAACATAAATAAAATACAGCACTGTTCATGAAAATTAAAGAACTTCAGATAAATCTCCATCACTGCGCACATAAGCCAGTTTCAGAGAGGGGAAGAAACAGTCCCCAACGGAGAGAAAAAAAATTTTATTCTAAAGTTTTTCAGATAGGATCTAATACTGGCTAGCATTTAAACAAACTCAAAGATTGAACATTCCTATAGGACAGCGAGTATGCCTGGTTGAATTGAGTCCCACATCACTTAAAGGATGCTGAAGAAATAGAAAAAGACTGGTCATGGGAGGGATCTTACCATGGCAGATAATCCTACCTCTCTCTGTCATTACTTTCATTGTTTATGAACATTCATGATTTTCTATTGCATATTCTCATGCACAGTAGCCTCCTCAGCTATGGCAACAGTCTAACTATATAGCTATTGCCTTCCCATACTGAATTTGAGATGCCATGATTTCCTGGATGTCAGAGGAAGGGAGTAACTTCCTAATTAGGGTTTGGGTTTGATACCAGCCTTGTCCTAATTTCCTTCTTTAAGGTCATCCAAGTATGTTGTTTATTCTGGACCCAAAGAATTGTTTTCAAGCCTGGCAGGAGAGACATTAATAATCTATAGTCTCTAGAAATCATAATGTGGGGAAAATGAAAGGAGGGTCGAGAGAATAATTTCTGACATTTATTATTTCAGTCGGTCAACAAAAGAAAGTGCCAGAGCCCCCATTGTATTTCTGTGATTTGTGAGCCTATGTATTCTGTCTAGATTTCCTAGCCTTTCCCTGGTACAAGGTGGCATCCTGGAAAGTCCTGCTTAGCTAAATGACCATGTACAACAATAACTGTTACTGTAAATTATCTTCCACAAAGACTGTTCCACAAAAACAAAGACTGTTTTAACTGGGTCACCTCTACTTGGTACCCTGGGAAATAGGTTTCATCAGTCAATAAACATTTTGGCCAGTTCCACCTATGATCACAACATATCACTGCCACAATAAGGTCATCATATTCTAATAAATATAGAGAGTGCAATTCCAGAAAAATGTGATTTTCACTTCGTGAGAAAACTTATATACTATACGACTTCTGACAATTTCTGTCAGAACTGCTGTAGGCATTGATCTGGGTTTTGTCCAAAGTCACACAGCCTTTTATTCAGTGTCATTAGGGAATGAGGTATTTCCAAATAACTTGAGCTTACTTTAAGTGCAAAAACTTGGTTTTTCAATTTAAATTGCATTAAGGAAATCTAAGATGTATTTATACGTTCCCCACCTTCTGAAACAGGATATATAATAAACATAATTTTTCTTTTTCTTGCTGGCATAATGAACATCAATTATTATGGTATATAATGATATCCTCCAAAACTCCTGAGGTATATGTAGGGGTTTCCCCTTACTGCTGTTGGTCCCAGATTATTCAATTTACATACATGTGCCTATTTTTTTAGTCTTTTATATGACCTCCCTTGTGATGCTGCCAGTAACCGTTTTTTGATGCTCAGTGTTTCTCTTCCCCTTTGCTTCCGATTTGCTCCTTTATTCTGCTATGAGGTAGGAAAGATGAAATCTGTTATCTAGTAAGAAGGACCACTAGATGGTACAGTGGATAGAGTGCCAGGCCTGGAGTCAGACAGATTCAACTTCCTCAGTTCAAATCTGGCTTCAGATACTTGCTAGCTGTGTGACTCTGGGCAAATCATTTAACTGTTTGCCTTAGTTTCCTGTTTTGTAAAATAAGCTGGAGAAGAAAATAATAAACCAGTCTAATATCTTTGCCAAGAAAACCCTAAAAGCAGTCACAAAGAGTCAGACCCAACTGAAACCTCTAAATAACGATAAAAACAAAATCCCATAATTAATACTAAAGGAGGAGAGAAGCAGCAAAGGTGAAAGAAATCCGTGGGTATTACAAAGTCCTTCCTATTTTTAATGTTTTCTTATAGGTAAAAATAAGGACTCAAGTCCTTAATTTTGATGTATTTTTCCAAATATCTTGTCAGAAAGGCCAAATATAACAAAATGAAATGATGCGAGGAGGATCCATAAAATTATGAAAAGGGAGGCAGTGTGGTATAATGGATAGAGAGCTAGCTTTAGAACCAGGGAGACAGATCATGTGTTCAGGTCCTATTTCTGACAGGTACTGATTGTGTAACCTTGCGCAAATCACTTAACTTCTCAGCACTCTAGACAATTCTCTAAGACTGTTGTTGACTATTACAAGAATGTCTAGAATGAGAGTAAATAGACTCAGTGTGGGTATTAATTCTGACATTCTCAGACTGAAAAAGCTCGTGAGCCAAGCTATTCAACTCTTCAAATGCCATTTTGAAAATGAATGGCAAGGCAACCATAGGAGTCATAATCCCTTAAAACCCCGGTGTCACCCTTCCTTATTATATCATCATTTATTTCAAAGTCATTCAGAAGGTAGCTTTCCTGAATTATAAACTTTGCAAGCTCCACAGACGCAAGTGACCTGCAAGCACAAAACGAAGTAGAAAAGAGGGGCTGCCGCTGAGAAGCTGGATCCTAAGATGATTTTAAGCTTTGTGTTTATATTCTATTATTTACATTCTGTTCACTTCAATGGGGGATGAGGCGCCTTAGTCTCTGTTTTGTGACAGTGGCAACTTAAGTTATTTTAAAGCGTTATGATTGTGAGGTTCTCTTTTTGTGTTCTGTACCCCATAAACTGTTCAAATAAATCTCTTTTCTAAACAACACTGCCAGGAAGGCAAATGGAACTGCTCATTTCAAATGAAGAGAAAAAGAACCAGCAGGCCTTCGAAATCTTTCACAATTTTTCACAAAGAAAAACCTCTTTTGACTATTACTGGCCTAATGAATTAATAACTAAAGATTAAAGCACACCGCTTTGCTGATATCCTTAGATCAAATTCAACAAGCCTCTTAGCTTCTGGGGTAGTACAGTATAATGGATAGAGAGCTGACTTCAAATCCAGCAGGAGCCAGATTCAAGTCCTTCTTCTGGCACATAGTGTCTGTGTGACCCAGGACAAGTCACTTAATCTATCTGTATTCTCTCCAACTCTTAAAGATTGTAAATTGCAGAGAGGGTGCTGACCTCCATTGGCAGAGGTTTCTTTGTCCAGGAGTTCTCTATACCAGTGGAATTACCCATCTGGAACTTAACCCCTTTCTGCCTTAGCCATCTCCACAAAATGTCACTAAACTTGCTAGGTAGGTTCCCTTAAGTGCTTACAGCTGTTGAACCAAATATACCGTGTTTGCTATGGGGGACACTCCCAGAATGTCTGTGTCTCTTGCTAGTAAGTCTAATATTCACAGGGTTTATCACTGTCTTTTTCATAAAACTGGCTTCTGAATTATTTGTGACAAATGTGAAAGTTTTCTGTCCTTGTTAATAAGGGAATAGCCTTCCTAGGAAATTAAAGTATGAAGCATCTGGAAGAAATTAAGTGTGCACTGGAAAACAATTTTTAAAAATAAATTTTAAGAATTAAAACTGTTTGCAAAAAGAGTTTTTGGAAGGCCTAATATCTTATTAGATCAAAGTTCAAACAAGGAGGTTATTGGAGTTTTTTCCTTCCCCATCCTGCTTCCTGTACTCTTCTTATAAGCAGAATTCTGCAGATATATGGAAATCAGTTCCTGATGTCAAGTGCTAATTTTCGTGTGATTCAGGTGCGTTTAGCTAAAGCCCCTAAATGAGTTACATGCTTTCTGCAACTGACTCACTGAAGATCACTAGCCACCACCAGGCTGCATAATCTGAACGAAAGATTTGGATAATTAACAGATTCTCTTTAAAGTCATAGTGATTTGTTCCTTCTATTGAAAACTAGTTTGACTTTTGGATTCTTTTTATTTTACCTAGATTTAGTAGCAGGAGGAAATGAGGGGGTAGTTAATTTTGACTTTATCTTTGACAATTAACTATTCCTTACTATAAAGTTAATATAGACATCCTTTTGGGGAAAGAATTTATTAATATTAACAAAGTTCTTGAGGGTGGAAAGTCAAGTCCTATTTTTATTGGAAAGAGATAAGGATTTTGTCCCCACTAAGAATTCCCTCCCATCAATGCATATCACCATTTATGATCTTAATGAGTTGGCTGAGTTACTAAGAAATCAGATGATTTGCCCAGGGTCATAGAGCCAGGATATATCCGAGGTGGGCCATGGACCCAAGTTGTTCTGAGCTCCCTAGTAAACCATGGCCATCTTTTCCTGATCTCCCTCATCAGAAGTGTCAAAGTCATGACCTGCTCCCAGTGCTGCTGAACCGGATTGAAATGTAATTCGGAAATCTTTAAACAAATACAAATGCAATAGAAGCTGGATAACACTAATATGGGTTTTCCAATACGTGGTCTGCAGAGTTCACCCCCACTGTTCTAGAACTCTAATTTGAACTAGGTCAGCTGGGTAGTGCAGTGGAGAAAGCACCAGGCCTGAAGGCAGGAAGACAGCCTCTTGAGTTTAGACACTTGCTCGTGTTATGACTGTGGGCAAGTCACTTAACCCTGTTTGCTTTAGTTTCCTTATGTGTAAAATGAACCAGAGAAGGGAATGGCAAAGCGTGCCAGTATCTTTGCCAAGAAAACCCCCTATGAGGTTACAAAGAGTCAGACACAAATGAAAACGACTAAACAACATATCCAAACTATTTTCACTTATTTCATTTTCATCAGAGGTTTTATACAGAATCACACAATTCAAGAGTTGAAAGGGAGGTAACTAGTTTAACCCATATATGAAAGGAATCCCCATTGTGATATACCCAATATATACTATAGCCTTTACTTGAGGATATTCAAAGATAGGGAAACTACCTCTTCCTGTGGAAGCCCATTCTGTTTTTGCATAGTTGTAATTTCTGAGAAGTTTTTGTCTTATATTGACCTAAATTTCCTTTCAGGAAGAAACAAAGTAAGTCTAAATCATCCTTCACATTGACAAACCTTTGGAAACTTGAAGGGATGAATCATATCCCTTGACTCCCCCCAGTGTCCTTTTATTCTTTTTCCAGATTGAACAAGTACAATTTCTCAAACTGATTCTCATATACCAGGATCACTTGGGTTAGTTTGTCCTGTTAAGGCAACTATTTGTATTAAAGACTTTTTAAGAAAAAATTTCTGAATAGATTATTTTAATTTAGTGGAAACACATTTGGTGGAAAAAGCAATATAACCCGTATTCCTGAGAAAAAAATTAACCTTTTATCAAAGGTGTTTGACTCCAGATGGGCCACTGAAAAAAAGTAGTTTTTATTTTTTTATCCTGTAATAATTTCTTTTTGAAATCATTTTATTTGAGTAAAGTACATCAGTGAGAAATATTTGCCTTCTCTCTTACTAACATATTTTTTAGAAGTAAATTGAAACTCTAAATCTTAAAGAAGGAATAATAATAGTGAGCTTGACATATTAAGTAAATAGAATAGTTGTTTTATTTAGTCACACATACTATCTTAATGCCTTTTCGTCATTATTTCCCAGTAAGAAAAGAAAAAATAAATGCCAAGTTTCCATTATGAAATTTCCGTGGTGGCAATTTCATTATTTATGCTACAATTTGCCTATTTTATTATTAAAAATGGAAAATGTACGGGATTGTTCTTATATTTTTTGACACAAATGAATCACCTCATAATTGGGAGATTTTCAAGGTTCTAAATTGCCCTTTCTTATGCTAAAAATTTGCCCAGAGTCATAAATGTAAAGCTTTAAAAAGTAACAAGGGAGACATTGTACTAAGAAAACTTGCAGACTTGTTTTGGAGTTTTTGGGTGTAGATATTTTTTTGCGGGGGAAGGCTGTGTAGAACCAATATGATTTGAAAAAAAAAGTGTCAGATCTCACAGAAAAATAAACATAATTTCTGTGTAATTATGTTGTGTTTACTAGCTCTTACATCGTCTATAATTTGAGCAGCAATGCCTAAATGCTGATCCTTTTTCAGACCTGCTGGTCATTTCCCATGATGAAATGAGGCCATGTGCTTTCCAATGGAAAGAGGACTCATACTGCAGTCAGAGGACCAACCTGGACTTGGTGCCTCTGAGGTCCCTTCCAACTCAGGATCTCTGAACCTATCAGCTGAAAGCTATTCTCATTTATGAGGATTAACTATGAAATAGTGAAGGCAACAATCAAGTACTTATCAAATTATTTATCAAATGATAAGTCATGGAATTCTGTAAGATTCCCCTTTATCCCTCAAATTATAGAATAATTTTCCCCCAATAATCTCATAAATCTGACCGCATTCTTTTAAAAGATAGATGATGGCTTTGCCAGTGAATAGATTTATGATAGCTTATATGCCTTGAATTGGAAAAGGCCTTGGAAAACTCCCTTTAAAGAGAAAAACACAAGTTACCATATAATGGCTTGCCTTACCACCTTTTAAGACCTTTTCTTCCATGAAAACATCAAGAGAATTGGTTATCTGCTAGTTCTAAGGAATCTGAAGACTGAAAATAACAAATAGTATGGTTTGAATGACCACTTAGTATTTCAAATATACACCTAAAATGTTTCCAGTTCTATCTATTTATTCGTCTTAGAATTATCCCATTTAGGTTGCCCCAACAATAAGCTTTCCTATAGGAGCTGATGCTTTTCTCTTAGTCACATTAGATTTACTACACATAAGCCCTCCTCTCTCCCCAAAAAAACCCTTTTCTCCATTGATTACCTGCCTCATTAAGACAACCACACAAAGTGAAGAGCCAAAAGAAGAACGATAATTAGATAAATAGAAACAATAAATAAGTTAAACAGTTGGATTATATCTTTTTTTTTTTTTCCAAATCAACCTGAGTAAAACTGAGGCAAAAACAAAGAGGTCTTTGATATATTTTTTATGATTTGGTCAGATTCATGATCCCATAATTTCAGATTTGGAAGGGATTTAGAGGCCTTCTACATCTATAATAACTGTGACAATTGATCATCCTTTTCTTGAAGAATACTGTTGAGGGAAACTCTGGTACCTTAAGACTTTATCCCAGTTTTAGATAGCTTTAATTATTCGAAAGTTTATCTTGATATCAAGTCAAACTCTGCCTCTCTACCCCTTTGCATCCATTGCCTCCAGTTCTACCCTCTGGAGAACAAACACAAGTCAAACGTCCCATAGCCATCTTAAGACTTCTCACTCAGTAAAATGATCTAGAATAAAAAAGAGAAAAGAATTTGGCAATACAAATAATATTCATAGCTAGTATTATATAGTACTTTACAGTTTGCCACAACTTTTACAAATGTCACTTGACCCTTACAACAACCATGGGATGTTATGTGCTATTATTAGCATCATTTTACAGATGAGGAAACTGAGGAAGACAGACGTTTAAATGATTTGCCCAGGGCCATACAGCTGAGGCTTGATTTGAACTCAGTTCTGATTCCAGGTCCAGCACTATCCACTACTGAAGAAATTTGCATTGGGACCATTCATTAAACATGTTTGCCTCCCTTTAGGAGGCTTAATCCAGGGTCATCGTTTTCCTGGGTTGTGTTGTTTTGACTATAAACAAACATACCTTCATCATTTGAAATTAGGTACTATTGATGATAAGTAGCAAAATATTTTTGTCTATATTACTTAGGCTTAATGATAAAGTCCCACCTCCTCACGTGGCCTGGTGAAGTTCCTCTCTAATTAAATATAGTCTGTTTCTTCTTTTGAAACATGGGGTCATTTGTCAGGGTGGAAGTAATAATGCTCTCATCTGCTTTTCTGTTGTGCCTAAATAGTCATACCTGCACTGTTTTTATACCAATAAACAGAAAAAAATGAAGAAGAAGAACAGGAAGCAAAAATGGAACTGAAACGCAGACTCAGCAGAAAGGTGATGGATGGGTTGTAGTGCATGCCTTTATGTCTTTGTATGTTCACGTTATGTCCTCGGCACCACCTAGCTCCCTTCTTTCTTATAGCCACAAATGTCATTAAGTGGATCCTATGAAAAAAGTTCCCAATATTTATTTAGACAACATGCTAAAATTATTCTGTGTTATAAGAGTATATCTACACACACATACATACACACACACCTATCCATAAAATAAAGGATTTTCTATTATATTTATATTTAGTTACTTGGTATGTCTATGCAGGAAACTTCTGTAAATGGGCCCTAAAAATAAATTTGCTTTTCCATAGAACCAAGGTAGAATTTTCAGCAAACATTTGGATTCTTGGCATTCTGAGTAATATACCATTGATAGAAGATGTGAGTGAATCATGGTATAGTGAATAGAACACTAGACTGGGTTCAAATCCTTCCTTAGACATTTAGTAGCTATGTAATCTGGACAAGTCACTTAACCACTGCATGCCTCAGTTTCCTCATCTGTAAAATGAGGGAATTAGATTTGACCTCTAAAGTTCCTTCTAATTCTCAACTTTCCTATGATCATTTCTACTGGATAATCTAGCTCAGGGGTGGGGAACCTGTGCCTCAAGTCCACATGTGGCCCTCTAGGTCCTCAAATGAGGCCCTTTGATTGAATTCAAATGTCATCCCTGACCTAGCTAATCTGTTGTCCCTGGTAAAATGTATTCCCCAAATAACAAAAATGCTTTAAATCTCCTATAGCTCAGGCAGTTGTTAACTCTAATGCAGTAGTTCTCAGACTTTTTAGTCTTAGGACCTCTTTATACTCTAAAAAAAATTATTAAAACCCCTCAAAGTGCTTTTGTTTATGTAGGTTATATCTTTCAATAGAATAGTTAGAAAGTTTGATTTCCATGTTAAAAATTAAAATAGATTTTATCTCATGGACCTCCTAAAAGGAGGATACCACCCCTAAAAGGTCACCAGATCACACCTTGAGAACCGCCGCACTAATTTGTAGAAATAGAATTCTGGTTTTTAATTAACTTTTTAAGCCAATTTTTCTATAAATGGAAAAACAGAAATCTTTTTAAAATAAAGCATACATATAATTTTGATATTTATATATTTCATTATAAATAACTAAATTATTTTTGTCATTAAAAATAATAATAACAGAAACCTCTATAGCATTTATATCCTACTTTGAAATTTAGACAGCACTTCACAGATATTATCTCATTTGACCTTTACTTACTGTGTTATTAATAGGTAGGTGTTATTAATATCCCCATTTTACCTATGAGGAGACTTGGACTAACAGATTAAGTGATTTGCCTTGGTTAATAAGTACTTGCAGTAGGATTAGGATGTAAGTATTCCTAATTCTAAATCCTTGGCTAAACAATTTGTGTCATAGTTGTGATAGCTCTCCTCAGTAACTTTGTTTCATTGAGTGGGACCCAAGAAACTTTATCTCTCTTCATTCATTTTACAGAGAAATAAAAAAAACTTGTATGTGTTACTACAGGTTAAGTGATTGTGGAACAAAATTTGGCTTCTGTTTTCAGAAATTTGTGGAAAAAGCAGTGTGAAAATGACTGAGCAAAATGTTTCCTTCCGATGAAAATGATGCTGCAACTGGATTTCATCATTTAAATCCATAGATTTAGTAAACACCTTCTCAATGAGCTAGAAATCAAAGAAAAAACAAGTTGAAAATAGAACTAGTACCTTGTATGAAAAAGGACTCTGCTGGCTACCAGAGTTTCTAGAGGACACTTTGGTGACTGTTCACTTTCTTTTGTCACTAGCTAGGCAGATAAGGTAATGAGGAATGGATTATTGATGGTAGCACCTACTTATAAATATCATCACCAGTATTTGGTAGGATCACAGATCCCTGCTGAAGGGCTTCGGTCACTAACTTCTGTCATAGAATGAATCCGGTCCCTTAATTTTACAGATGAGTTAACCAAGAATTTACCCAGGGAGGTTAAATCACTTGCCTGAAGTTACATGGATAGTGCAATAGTAAGAGAAATCTGGTCTCCTAGCAGTGAGGTTTGCTTATACCACAATGCATCTGTGAAGAGATATCAGTTTACCATAACAGAATTATAGTCAAGCTCAGATGTCATCTAGATCAGTGGTATCACACTCAAGTAGAAATGGGGACCACCAATTGTTACATAAGATCCCCATAAGGACGTATTAAGTTAGAAAATCACGTGTTAATATTATCTATATTGTATTTTTATTTGTTTTGTTAAATATTTCCCAATTACTTTTGACAGCAGTCCTGCCATATTCCCAGGCTATATGTCTGACATCTCCAAACTAGTGCAATGCCCATCATTTTACAGAGGAGGAAACCAAGCCCCAGGGAGGTTAAATGATTTCCCTAAGGTTGCGCAAATAGAAGGTAATAGAGATAGAATTTAATCCAATTTTGACTTTCTTTCCATTATACCATACATCAAGAAGAATGTATTGCAGTCATCTTAAGACTATTAGACACATCTTAGACACATCCCATCTATGACAACAACATCATGAAACCAAAGTGGCAGCACTATGCCTGGTCTTTTCCTGTATGAAATTAGTATTAGTATACATATGAATATGGATTAGTATCAATTTAGAAGCTTAGAATATTTTAGAATATATTACCTTTATCGTAAAGTCCTTTCAAGACTTGAGCAAGCCAAATTTCTTCCAATCTGTCACTGTCATTTCTATGCTTTCCTCAAACTTGTCATGGTCTAGGGATAATTAGCAACATTCATTGTACTGAAAAGCAGCTAGGTAGAGGAGAATTGATACAGTTTAAATTGTTCTATGATCATTTCGTTGAACTAGTGTCTCAAAGGTTGAGTAATTGTGTTCACAAAGGTCTGAGATGCCCTGTCTTGTCTCTTAAACAAGTCTCTAGCTGTTCTTTCCTCCTCACTTGTGCCACTCTCCTCACTCGAACTCCACCTAATCAGTGTAGAGTTGCCAAGGTGTCCGGCTAGGACTGGCAGAGAAGGCATAGGTTATAGTGAAGCCAGGGTATCCTTATCCTGTGAAAAGTTTTGCCCCGGGTAGCCACCTTGTTGGGTGTTGCTTTTTCCCAGGTTTGTGAGTATATTATGGATTTATAACAAACAAAGTTAAAACTTTTATAGAGTAGAATCAGTCCATTTGAAACTGGTGCTATAGACAAAGAATTATAAAATATTAATCTCAAAAGAGAACCTAGAAGTCATCTGTTGTAACCCCCTTACTTTACACAAGAGGAAACTGAAGCCCAAAGGTTAAAAGACTTGCTTAGTCACATAGTGTTTTCAGGCTCCCTACCCAGTCCTCCTATTGTACCATACTTCTTGGATCCTTATTTCCAAAATGTTAGATAACTTTGAAAATATTCATGTTTTCATTCCAATTGTTCAGTCCCCAAGCTAGCTTTCTTATTTCTTATTCTTGTTATATGCATTTCATGTATCCCTAATGACACCAAAGACAGCCTTCTCAGAGCTGAGTGATTTAGAAAAAAACCCATAATATATAGACAGTAACCAGAAGGTTTTTGAAACTCATCTTACAATGATGATTTTTATAGACTCAAAAACTAGGTCATGCTGCGTTCTGGTTCTTGTTAGAGAATCCCAAGGCACTGCTTTTTTTTCTTTCTTTCTTGATACCTGAAAGTGACCTTGTTTAACAAAAACTCTGAAGTGCTCTCTGTGGACGACATTGTTGCCCTGTGGCTGTACATCGTTGGCTGAACTTCCCTTGTTTCTTCCTCTTTTATAGCTCAGTTTGAGACCAACAGTGGCAGAGCTACAAGCGAGAAGGATTCTTCGATTTAACGAGTATGTTGAGGTCACCGATTCACCTGACTACGACCGCCGAGCAGACAAACCCTGGGCCAGACTAACACCTGCAGATAAGGCAAGAGCTACAGTAGATTTATCTCTCAATCTAGTTTTCCTTTGAAAATATTAAACTATCCTTCTCTATCCTCTTTAAATCTTTCTGAAAAAAGCTAAATGTCATCTGTTTCTCTGCAAATCAATCTCATACACATTTACACCAGCTCTACTCTTAATTCTGTACCAGTGGTTGCCAAGACTACAGTGCCCAAAGGATAAGGATTGGACTTAAGAATTCATTGATATAGGGAATTATTCCATGAGCACATGCTCTTTATGAGTGCAGACATACACCTTCTCTACAAGCTAGGTCTTCCTGTGTTCAAAGTTGGCTTTCTGTCTACTATGTCAATCTGCTTCTCATATCATGCCCAAAATTTTGATAAAAATTTCTGTAGTATTAGGGTTTTATCATCAAAAATTCCAATGGGTTGCATTCATCCAGTGTCTTAAACTAATCCATGACTGTAAAATTGATTTTTTTCAGGAGTTAGTATGTTCTGATTTAATACAATTTCTGAAGGCATACTTTTGCAAAAATAAAAATAGCTGCAGGTATTGGAACAGCATGAGTTAGTGGTGTTTTCCCATATGTGCATAGTCCTTAATCCTAGATACTCATCAACATGATATAGTTTTGTGGCCAACAGATCAACTTTGTGAGCTAAAGAATCCACACCTACATCACCTACTCTAGATGTGTCAAAAGAAGTGCAACTTTCCTTTATTAATACTTTCTTTTAAAACTAAATGGCAAAGATTTGTACTAGAATTACCAACACATCATCTTATTCATACTACTAGGAAATAATGATAATTTTGTCAACAAGAAAACATGCTGATTAAATATTTTGGAACATCTGCCATACATAGAAGATTTATTGATTGCCAGCACTGATGCTAATTAATTACTTTGACACTGCACCAAATTCTTTTTGGCCATTTGTTTTCAGGATCCCAATTTTTAGCATTTTCTAGACATTTAAAACTAGCAGAGGACTACTTCCTGTTCTTAAATTCAAACAAAGCCTAGTAATGAATGTGTGAATCTACATGCTGTGCATGTATGTTTCAAATGATCCATGCTTTCCCTGGTACCAGTATTCTCTCTACTGGCATAGAAAAAAGCCTTCATATCTTCTCATCTTGTCAGTGCTGTTCTGTGAATTCTCTTCTGAAGCGGAGCATATTTCTTTAGTTTTGTATTTTGAGGGTACTGTGATCATAAGATAATTAGATTTAGAACTGGAATGAAATTCAACTTCTGTGTTCTACAGTTGATGCAACTGATGCCCAGGTGAAGTGGCTTCCCAAGTAATGTAGGTAGCAAGCTGGAAAGCCATTCTATCTCTTGACCTGTCCATCAGTTATCTCACATGCTTACTATGTGACTAACCCTTCTTTTATAGTCATGCAAGTTATTCATGATATTACTGTCCAGTGTTCCAGTGTATTCCAACCCAGAATGCAGTGGAAAGAGCTTGAGATTTTTGAGCCAGAAGGCTCTTTGCTCCCTATGTAACCTGGTCATAGTACTTTATGTGTATATGGGCATTTGACAGCTGATTCTCATTTTCATCTAGAAAATGAATGGATTGGACAAACCCAAGAATATTTCAGATTCAGTCTAAAAAAAAGGAATAAGAGAAACTGAGAATAAAAACATCAGAAAATACACTGAAGTAGTATCTATGAGTTGTGTCAGAAACAATGCAGTAAATTCATAATGGCATCGTAGTTAGTTGAAACAATCAGAAAATCTCAAGTCAAGTCAGTAAGCTTTTATTCAGCATTTCCCATGAGCCAGATACTGTGCTTAGCACTAGATATATAAATAAAAGCAAAAAATAACCCTTGTTCTCAAGAAGCTTACAGTCTAATTGTAGAGACAATATGCAAATAACTGTATTAGTTATTTGATATAGACAGGGTAAGTTTGAGATTATCTCATAGGGAGGCAATAGGATTAATGTTGACTGGGAAAAACTTATTCCAAGAAAAAGGACTTTGGCAGAGAATAGAAAGAAGCCTGGAGATAGAGATGGTGAGAGAGACCATCTAGGTATGGGAGACAATCAAAGAAAATGTTTGGAATCTGGAGATATAGTTAGAGTGCAAGAAGTAGCAAGGAAACCAGTGTCACTAGAGCACAGAGTATATGGAGTGGAGGAAAGTATAAGAAAACTGGAAAGATTAGAAGGGATCAGGTTGTGAAGGGCTTTAAAAGCCAAACAGAGGGGTTTTTTGATTGATTTGGTTTGGTTTTTGATCCTGGAGGTAACAGGAAGCTATTGGAATTGAATGAAAGAAGCAGTGGGGAGATAGCGTGATGAGATTTGAGCTTTAAGATCAGTTTGACAGCTGAGTGGAAGAAGGACTTAGAGCAGGGAGAAAATTAAAGCAGGAAAGCCCGAATAGCAGAATTTCACGAGGGTAGTAGTAAGGTGATAAGGGCCTACACTAAGGTGGCATCAATGTCCAAGGACAGAAGGGGGCATAAGAGAAAGGTGTTGTGAAAGTAAAAATAATAGGATTTGGCAATTAATTGAATATGAGGGGTGATAGAGAGTGAGAAGTCAAAGATGATAGCTTAGTTGTGACCCTAGGTGACTGGGAGGATAGTGGAATAAGGAAGTTAGAAAGGGGGGAGATTGAAGGGATAAGTAAAGAGTTGCGTTTTGAACATATCAAGCTTAATATGACTATAAGACATCTAGTTTAAGATGTCCAGTAGGCATTTAGAGATGTGGGAATGGAAGTCAGGAGAAAGATTAGAACTACTCAAATGGATTGGGGGATCTTCAGCATAGAGATGATAATTTAATCAATGGGAGATAATGAGATCACCAGGTGAAGCAAGAGAGAGTGAGAGGAGGGCACAAGTCAGATCTATGGGGGACACCCACAACCTATGAACTAAACCTGGGTGATGAACCATGGAAGTATCTGAGATGGAGCAGTCAGGTGTGTGGAGAACTAGGAGCAAGTAGTGCCTCAAACGTAGAGAGAAGAGAGCATCAAGGATATGAGAAATAGGAATATTAAGAAGAGGGGAGACCTGGGGGAAAACTATTGAGTTCTGTTTTGGACACATTGAATTTGAGACGCTACCGGATGACAGGGAGGAGATTTTAAAGCAAACAGTTGGAAAGGTGGGACCTAGAGCGCAGAGGGCCAGATACGTAGATTTGGGAGTTATCTAGTAATCAACAGTTTTAGAGGAGGAAGAAGAATCAAGAAGGGTAAGGATTGAGGAAACACAGTTAAGAGATCATTGATAACTTTGGAGAAAACAGTTTCAGTGGAATGATGAGGTCAGAAGAACTGAAGGAAACAAATATTTATTTTGCACCTACTCTGTGCTAGGCTAGGTGCTATGGGTATTACAAATATATCATTTAATACAGCAATGCTCCGAGGTAAGTGTTACTATTACCCTCATTTTACAGTTAAGGAAACTGAGGCAACCAACAATTAAGCAGCTTTCCAACATTACATGGTTCGGTATCTGAGGCCCGATTTGAATCTGGCTCTTCCTAAGAATAGAAGGAAGCCAGGAAGCAGAGCCACTCTATCCACTGGACCACCTAGCTTCCTCTAAGCTAGACCACAGAGAGTTAATACTGAACAAAAACGAAGTGAAGTATCAGTTGTACATAATATTTTCAATGAGTTTACCTGCAAAATATAGAAGAGGTATAGGATGGTAACTAGCAGGGTTGGATGGGTCAAATGAGGATTCTTTTGAAGATGAGGAATACATAAGTGTGGTTGTAAACATTGTCCCTAGGAGACAGGTAAAAATTGAAGATTAGTGAAAAAAGGGAGGCAATCTGCTGGAGAAAATGAGGTGGAATGGTATCACTTGTGTAGGTAGAAGGGTTAGCATTGTAAAAGAGAAGGGCTACCTCCTCATGTAATATAGTTAAAAGAGAAGTGATGCAAGGTGTCTGAATTATGTAAGCTGAGGATGAAGGGATATATACAGAATAAATACATGGTGATTTGCTGGGAGGGAGGCACAGTAAAGAGAATCAGGGAAGGCCTGTTGAAGGAACAAGCATATGAAGAGAACGTTCAGAGAGCTGTGAGGTTCAGGAGGCAGAGGTGAGGAGAGAGCATTGCAGGCACAGGGAAGAAATAGCCTGTGCAAAACCACAGAAGGGATTTTCACAGTGTCCTACGTGAGCAGCACCAGAAGGGTCAGTTTGACTGCACAGTAGAGTGCATGGCAGGAAGTAACAGGTCATTATCCTGAAAAGCTACTATGCAGTCAGTTAGTAAAAGGGTTTGGATGCACAATCAAAAGTCCTTAACCAACAGAAATATCAGGAAGAGGGAAGGTTGGGGGAAATTAATGAGTTCTGTTTTAGACACATTGAATTTGAGATCCTAAGGGATAGCAAGATGGAGATTATAAAGCAAGTAGTTGGGACCTGGAGCACAGAGGGCCAGATGTATAGATTTGGGAGTTATCTGGAGAGAAAAAAAAGCATCTGGAGAATCTAACAATCCATATGATATTCTTCATACATTTAGATTTCCTCCATATCACTGGCCAAAACTCAAGAAACACGTGTCTCCTCATTTTATACCATACTTTATATTGATAGGTAGATCATTGAATGAACCTGTCTTGCATTTTATCATATGAAACCATTGTTTTAGGAGAGCCCTTCCCAACTGTGTTTTGCCTTATTTATCATGGAAAGTTATTTTGGTTACAAAAAGACCAAAAACTTTTTGTGGTATGTTGCACAAGACTGTCTGCAAAAGCCTGCCCATTTTCTTTTTGCATGTTCATTAGTGATACCTTTGTGTGCATGGAGTATAGCATTCTCAAAAAAAGATTTTACAGAGATAAGAAAGTACATAAATGAATGGTTCATTGGTTACCATTGTCTTCTCTGTTGTATTTTTCTTGGTACTAATACTGCCAGTATTTTTTTTTATCACTGGAATCTTTACTTCTTGAGACACTTTGAAATTTGACCTTTGAATACACTTAAAATTGTATCACTTCTATCATGTTCTTCTAGTGCATATATTGGATCAGACTTTGCTATTATGGTTACCATTTCCATTTCCGTCCATAGCACATTAGGTACTTAAGGCTGTGGAATCCCATGATGGTCATTCCAATAAAATCAATGAACAAAACTGTTGGCTATAGAAATTCTTGCAGATGTGTTCCATTTCATGTCCGTTTGTTGTCTGCCTTTCAGTTTCATCTATAAATATTTTTCAGATGACCTAGCTTAGCTGTTTAAAACCTAGCTTTCCCTAGGCTTATTTTCCCTTCCACCGCTTTCTACTTTCTGAAGTGTTTCATCTTGTAACCTCCCATTCTCCACAGTGTTTTGAAAATAAATTTGGATTCCCTGGCACTGTCCTTATTTGACACCTCCCTCCTTGGCAAGAAGATCAAAGGTTATATTGACTAAGTCCATTTCTGAGTTCTTTGAGCCCAAATATTAGTTTTATGCCAGTGAGTCTTCTCTAAGAAATGGTGATAATGAAATCCAATGCCTTTATTTTTATCCATTTCCCATTTTTAGGAGTCAAATGCTTTTTTAAATAGGCCAGTTGAGAGTTGTTATAATTATATATAGCATCTTTGACCTTCATCCTCTCTTCTAATTTTGTATTTTTGGACCTTTGACCTTTGTTATAAGCAATGAATGATGTACAAAGTCAGATGTTTCTGGAGTGACTCAAATCTATAGCCAACCTTCCCCCAACTCCCCTCAGTCTCTTTAAATATATAGTCACATATCTAACAAAGGGCTGGAACTCAGGTTTTCTTGATTTTATATCCAGCAGTCCAACTACTATGCCACCTAGCCTATACAGTATTTATTGGTTCAACGTACATGCACACATACACACACACACACACACACACACACACACACACGCACACACACACGCACACACACACACACACACTCACGCACACCCTACCACCACCAGTGAATACCCATTTATAAAGTTCAGGAAGAGCATCTCTCATCAAGAGGCCCAGGATGAGGGCAAATATGTCAGCAGAAGGGGACAAGCACTGAGGACAAAACATATTGCAGGGGAAAGTGTCTAGCTCTAGACATATGCCATGGGATGTCCTCCAATCAGATCCAACATGGGGTGGAAGTGGAGGGTTGAGTTCCCTTAAACTACAAACCTATTAAGATTTTTTACACATTTTCTGGATGGAAGTAAGCTCTACCCTTGCCATGTTTCTTTCCCTAACTCCCTACTCTTAGTGACATCATCTGGGGCATCATGAGCCCATGTAATTTCTGGCCTTGACACCTAGAATCCCACTAACCAGAAAAGTTCTACATTATTATTCATTGTTATTCAGAGACATTCAAACTCTGTGTTTTATGACTCCTAATGCTTCTGATTTCTTGCCTTTATGTTAATTTGTCTTGTTAGCCTTTATAGCTTACAGAGCAATTGTTTTAGAATTGATCTTGTGTTTTCCCACTTTCCCTGGTAATATCCCCAAAATTCTTTCTTCCATTCATGACTATAAGACAGAGGAGATGGAGGAAATAAGTTTAGGCTATGTAATATCATTTGGATCTAAAGATGTGACTCTGCTACAATTATTGTGAAGCCCCAGAGTACTATGGGATACTCATAAATTCATTTTAGGGTTGTGTCAGTTTCCTTGTCATTCTTGGCAGAAACTTATTTGGTTTTGCTGGGGTCTTGGGATTTAATCAGTGACTATAAAAATAAATAAGTTTTGGGAAAACTGAAACTATTCCTTATAGTTATGTCACTGGGAATGAGGCAGAGGTTTATCATCTTTTCTCTACCAGAAGAAACCAGAAAGTCCATTCAAAAACACCTCTACATTCTACCACTATTCAGTGCAGTTGGAAATCCAAGTCTTAAAGAACAATCAGGAACAACTGTGGGAAGCTGACACCTTCAGTTGGCAAAAGGGTAAATCATGAACTTGCACTCATTAAAAACAAATTTTCAGGAATCTTCAGCTACTTCTGTATAGAACACTCATATCTCCTTTGTCCTCTGGTGGCAGTTGACCATGATTATGTCCATGCAGAACCAGAATGGTTCCTGAACAACCATGAAGGGCTTTTATGAATTCAGCTTTTTCTACTACAGTTATCCTTTCCACATAATGATTTTCCTCATCAAGGTTCTGATATATAGCAGATCAGCATAAGAAATTAAATGGAAATTTTGGAAGAGTTTTGTAGAAGCCACAGACAACACACAAAGGCCAGCAGGCAACACAGAAAAAGTTTAGAAACTCAGAAATGCATAAAATATTTGTAGAGTATTATATAACATCAACCCAAATTTTACAATATGGTACTGTAAACACCCCATAAAAGAAAAAGAAAAAAACTCAGACTTCTTCTCTGGTATGAAAGGAGAGCCGAAAAATTTTAAGCAAATTTTCCAGATCATGGGCATACCACAACCGTAATCTTTGTGAGATGGGGAAAGGATAACTGTACTTATTTCTTACAAAAGATAAGCCTTTGTCAGCTGAGGATTCACTAGCTAGGATCATCTACTGACTGGATGAATTTAGCATCTTACCCATGACGCACCCCCTTGTGAACCCACAAAAGGGAAAAGAATCCCTTGGGTGGTATGGAGCTGACTCTAGTTCAGTTACTGCTGGACTGCTCTTCCATTACGGATATTGAGTTTGACCTGCGTCAGTTTGTATCCCTCTGTTTACAGCTGGTAGTTTAATTTGTGTTCTCTGAAAGAAAAGATTAAAACTAATACCAATGCAAAGAAGTTTAGTTTTTTTGGTGGAGGGAGGTAGGGTAGGAAGGAGGTGGTTCTGTTGTTTATTTTTTTAAAGTAATCCTATGCTGATAATAAAAGAAATGATCACCATGAGACTATAATACTTCCTTAGCACTAAAGATTTTTATGAAACTATTGCTAAAAGGATCACTGTACATGAAAAATTCACTAGCACATAGGGAGTGGCAGGTTATCCGATTAAGTGAAACATCTCCTGAATCTCCAAGATAATGTGCTGAGCTGTGTCTAATAACATGGATTTTTATTTAAAAGATCTCTTTCCATTTCCCAGTTACTTAAACATATAACTATTTATTATTCACGTAATTTGTTTTCTCTTTGTTAACATTCTTTTAATTGCTTGGGGGATATTTGGCATTAGGTGCAGGGCGAGGCAAGAAAATGAAAATTGATTTGAAAAAGTACACACGCACACACACACGCACACACATACGCAAACATATATGCACAGAGGTTAAATTGTTGTCCAGTCGTTTTCAGTCATGTTCTTCATGACCCTATTTGGGGTTTTTGTGGCAAAGATACTAGAATGGTTTGCCATTTCCTTCTCCAGCTCATTTTATAGGTGAGGAAACTGAGGCAAACAGGATTAAATGACTTGTAAGTGTCTAAGGCCAGAGTTGAACTCAGAAAGATGAGTCTTCCTGACTCCAGACCCAATACTTTATCCGCTGTGCCACTTAGCTGCCCTGCCAAATTCCTACATGCTTCAGGCAAAGTATAGGACACCACATAGTCTCATTAAGCTGCTGATGGTGGATTTAAATGAAACGTGTCACAAAACAGATGAGGAGCAAGCAGAGTTTCTTGGTGACATTTTTCAAGAGTAGAAGCAAGAGGTAGCTTGAGAACATGTCCTCTAATTCTCAAAAGTGTTAGGGAGCAGTATAAAAGGTGTAAATATTTTTTAAAAAGGGAAATGTTAGAACTAACACTTGAGGGAACAAAGAGAAAAATTGTAGTGTTCAAGGAACTCTGATGTTGATGACATAGGTAATACTTAGATTGCTCTTTAAAGTTTGCACTTTGCATGCATCATCTCATGTAAGCTTCATAGCAATCCTGGGAGGCAGATGTGTTACTATTATCCCCTAGAGAGGGAAACCAAGAAAGAGCATTTAGTGACTTGCCCAGGTCACACAGCTGATCAGCTTCTGAGGTCAGATCAAACTCTGGGCTTCTTGTTTCTAAGTCCAACTCACTGTATGCCACCATTTCACAAGGTTAATATCCGTAAAGTTTTTATACTCAAAGAAATAAATGACAGCCAAATAAATGCCTTCAAAAAGTAAAAACTATGCATAGAGTGAGTTCTCTTTTCTTAATTCAGTAAAAATGACATTTAAAATTTTGAAATTCATATGAAAATGTTTTACCAGGAGCCTATTGGATGGAAAATTGGCTTTTGGCACGGAAGGTAAAAGAAGGCTTAGCCAAGAAAGTGGATGCCTTCACAGGGCTGATGATATATACACAAACAACTCTATTCATACTCTCAATATTTTGGATTTGTGATTTTAGCAATGCATGAGTTCTTTTTGCCAAGGTAGATCACAACACTCCGGTACCTCCTCATCCCTTCTGATCCCTACTTCTTTCTTCCCTAACCTCTCTATGGATGATCCATGTATGTATTTTGCTGCTGACCTTCCTCAAGTTATTTTAACATCTCAGGATTGCTAATGTAGCGTTGAGGTTGTCCATCTTGTCTCTCATTCTCACCATATAATGAAGCTCCCTCCTTTTCCATTCGAAAAATGTCTTTTACATTATTTTCCAATTATTTTCGGTATTTTATTGGTATTTGTCTCTTTTCAGAGAACAAACAATGACTGATTTGTCTGAAAGTAGGTTTCAAGAATTCTAATACAAAAATCACTTACAAAAATAGTTCTGAAAAATATTGAAAAATTCATAGACATGAGTCCTTTGTCTAATAGAACACAATGATCTGCCCAGGAGGGAGCCTGTTGTAATGGGAAGATCATTGACCTGGAAGTAAAAAGACCCAGGATTCAATTCCAGCTTCTAAACTGACATTCTTCAAGGGACACCTATAAAAGGGTACTAGGATGAGGGGCCAAATTGTACAGGATACAGAGTGGATCCCAGAGGTGAATGCTACTGGTATACAGCACAGCCACGTTGCCCTTCTCATCACCATTGCTAAGCTATGTATTACTTTAAAGCTTGCTAGGGCTTGGTGGAACTGAGGCATTTGTAACAGGTGTTAGAGGGAGGCTCTTCACTTTAAAGATGGAGTGACCAGGGTAACACTAGCCCAAATACCCATTCAACAGGTGACTCTCAGACAAGTGATAATCTAGTCTCTATTATATAAGGAATGTGCTGTGAGGGTCTATGCCTGCTCTGAGTCAAGAGTCCATTTACTTTGTTTTTATAATGTAGATGGTTAAACCAATGCCTTTTGCACATTTTTGTCTTTCATTGATGAGGCTTTGCAACTGATAAGTTTTGTGGTGAGGTTATTTAAACCAGTAGCTTTGAAGCTTTTTTTGACCATGCATTTCTCAGGAAAAGGGTGAATATGTGCCCACAGTGTGGGTATATTTATTTTTTAATTATGTATGAGTACATATTGTATTACTGATTATGTATGTCATAAAACTTAGTCCAAAATCAAATTTTAAAACGATAAGATAAAGAAAGAATGTTATCAAAGAGTCAGTTGAAAGCCATTGGAGCTTACAGAGTAGTGGAGTGATGTGGTCAGACTTGTAGCTTTAACAGTCATTTGTGACTGTGTAGACAATGTTTTGGACAGGGGAGACACCACAGGCATGGGGACCAGTTAGGAGGCTCTTGTAATAGTTCAGACAAGAGGTAAAAAACTAGGTTGGTAGATATGTAAGTAGAGATAAGGAAACAGATGCAAGAGATACTATGGTAAAAGAAATGATTGGATTCACCAAGTGATTAGCTATAAAGGACGTTGAGAAATTGAAGATAACATACAAGTTGTGAACCTGGATGACTAGAAGGATATCTTCAGCAACAATAGGAAAGTTCAGGGGAGGGGTAGATTTGGGGTAAGAGATAATATAATGAGGGCTAAAATGCATGTCACAATTCATCCTGTCTGATGATTCTGTGTGACCAAATCTGTCCCACTCAAATGAAAAAGGAAAAGAAAGTGGTCAAGGTTCTTCCTAGTCATTGCTCCAGAGATCAGAGCTCCCCCCAGCCCCCATTCTGAGGAATACTTGTTGCCAAGAAGCTTAAAGAATTGATATGTAACTTGTAAGAAAGGAAGTTGTAAGTTTTCTTAGGAGAAGGAAGATATATTGGGGAATAAAGAAAGCTGTGATTGTCCTGGAAACAAGCCTAGAATTGGCCATCATATGGAATGGTAGAATGCCATCCATCCTCCCAGTTGATCACATATCCCTTAGGTTCTGCTTGCCTTGCCTCCCATTTTGGAGACATTGCTCCAGACTAACATGAATGATAAATGCATCCAGTATAGACAAAAGGTAGTCACTATAAAAGAATGAACTAGGATTTCTTATGTTATTTTTATTAGAAAATAACACATTTTATTGGTGTTTGTCTTTTTACAGACAACAGATAGTAGCTGATTTGACTGAAATTAAGTTATAAGAATTCTAATACAAAAATCACTTACAAAGATAGTTCTTTAAAGACACTGAAAAGTTCATTGACATGAGTACTTTGTCTAGTAGAACACAAACCTGTCCTCTCTTGCAGCTCTTCTCCATATCCTTTTGTTAACCCTTCAAAGAACATTTTCCCAGCAGGTTGATTGAAAACTTGTCCTTACTCTATGACCAGTGTATCTTCTTTTCTAATCATGCATTTATTTGATGACATCCTTTATTCTTCATTGGTACTATGGTGCAACCTGTTACTCACCATGTACTTCTCCATTGTCCTTTGAATGATTCTCAACTTTAATTCTTAACAATAATGTAGGTTTAGCCACATAGCAACCAATAAAGAAAATTGTTTCAGAAAGAAGCTTGGAACCATTAAAAGTACTACCTAGCTTCCCCAAATCAATCCAGTTTGTTTTTTTCTTCCTGGTCAATTCTGGTCCCAGTTCACCATCCATAGGCAGTGTCTTTCTAAGATATATGTACTAAGAATGCAACTCTATGGTTTGTCCAATCAACTGCATGTTGTAGTATGGATAATAGGCATTATTCAATCACTTGTTTTTTCTATGTAGATAGGCAGAAATGGTTTGAGAGATTGTAGGTCCCATTGGAGGCTCAGCAGTGTTACAGTACTTGATATATTCTACACAATGTCATCCACAAAGAGAATTATCTTCAGGATCTTACTATCCATAGGAAATCAATCTTCCATTTGAATTCTTTACTATATCCTCCAGGTATGCTTTGTCAAGTATACATCTCCCTGATTTATGTCTCAATTGATATTAATAATCAGAGAGTCACTGAACAAAGTTTTCTTTGCTGTCTGAAAAATATTATTCACACAATAGGCTAAAATTCAGTTTCCTAGTGTATCTTTTTTTGACATTTTCTATTTTTAAGAACTTCCATGAGAAAATCATTTTCTGATCTTGACTAAATTGAACAGAAACTTTAATACTTCTGCATTATTATTTTTAGCTTGCCACCCACAATAGCATCATGCCAATATTTTAATGTACAGTTATAAAAAAATCCTCTAGAATAAGTGGAGGGAAAGATTGAGAGGGGAGATGTTGGTGAAATAATATAGGTATTATGTTTCTTATTAATTTCATCTCTATATATGTCAAAAATAAAATCTTCTTTGCTTAGGAGTTTAATACTAAGAGCCTATATCTTATGTCTCTAGGCTAAGGAAAAGTTTCCTTTGTAGGTCAAAGCTAGGAATCAACATAAGTTACTGCAAGTTATTATTAGAAGAGCCACTTGAAAATCACTCATTTTGATACCAATTTCCAATAGCTGGGTGTTCATCTAAGAGCTAGTACGGTAAACAGCCAGTCATGTCAAGATCATGTCATGGCATGTGAGGCTTGCTAGGCATTGTGTCACTATTTGTGATTTTACCTGAAGAGCGAAGAATACTTAGCTATTAGAAACCTACTTCATTGCATAGGACCAAGGGCTATCACAAATAGAAACCTCAGATCTTTGTATTTTTTATTATTTACCACTGTACTTCCCACAATTCAATAAAAAAAGTTTCCCTCATCTTGCTGTCTCTACATCTCCACTGTTTATCATACACACCATCAGTAATAACTAATGTTCTTGTGACTCCACAGGATAGATTGCAATGTACTGGGGTGGGAAGAAAGGAAGGAGTAGACGGGAAAATGTTGAGAAGGGTTGGATTTGGGGCAATAGAGAAGAAATCAGTAGATTGGGAGAAAAGGAAAATGAGGAAATGATTGAGGGTGTAGACTCCCAGAGGGGATGGAATGGGGTGGAATCTGTGTGTTCATCCCTGGTTGCTGAAGAAGACCTTGCTATCAGAGAAATAATGACATGACTTGCACTTGACTTTGTTTTGAGTGAGGGAGGGCTGTGCAGGTCACCAGCCTCACTTCTCCTCCAGAGCCATCTGAATCCAGTGACCAGATATTCATCAGGATGACTGGAGATGACCCAGGATGAGGCAATTGAGGTTAAGTGACTTGCCCAAGGTCACACAGCTAATGAGTATCAAGCGTCTGAGGTGAGATTTGAACTCAGGTCCTCCTGACTTCTGCACTAGTGCTCTATCTCCTGCACCACCTGACTGCCCTGGGTAGCATCTGAGTAGCCTTGGCAAGGAGGGTCAGTTCTTCCTCAGAGACTAGTTCCAAAGGAGGAAAGAACAGGGGAAGATATGGATGGGGTTTTGAGGTGTGGCATTCCAGAGATAATGATAATAATAGCACTAGCACTTGTATAGCACTCTAATGCCTGCAATTTACCTGTTGTGTCATTTAATCCTTGCCATAATGTTAACAGATATTATAATTATCCCTGTTTAACACATGAAAGGTCCATTAACTTTCCCAGCATCACGTAGCTAATGGGAGGCTGAGATAGGATTGGAATTTTGAACTTACTGACAGTGAGTCAGCATTCTAACCACAAGTCCATGGTGCTTCTTGAGATGAGAGCTCTCACAACAGGTGGCCCAAATTTGCTTAGCAAAATAAGAGACAACCTTATCTACTAGGAGAAAAAAAAAGTACCAATGGTAGTAGGAGCTTCCGGAATAAGAAGGCTCTGAACTGCCACCATAGTGGGAATGCGTGAAGGAGTCCTTCAAGGAAGAATGAAAGTGTTGAGGAGCCAGCTGAAGTAACGTGAATCTGTAATGGATCCAGATGGCAAAGGGACCGACTTGGTACTGAGATGGTCAGATGACGATGAGCAACAAGGATTGGCAAGTGATAATGATGGATGGAATGGGAAAAAAATCATGAATGACTGCATCAGAGGGAGGGCTAGAAGTCACAGTGGAAAGCAGAGAATACCATCAACTCCTGTGGCTGACCTCGTGTGCTTGGATGTACGAGAGAGGAAACAACCAGCTCTGGAGAAGGTAGCTACAGAAAAGGTGGAGAAAGTCATATTTTCATGGGTGCAAGAAATATGAAAGTTGCAAGGACATGATTTAGGATAGAGAGTTCATTAACTATACAAGTAGGACTATCTTTCTATGGAGCCTGGAACATAGTAAGTGCTTAAACAATGTATACTGTTGAATTTTACTTACCTTTGTTTTAGTTCCTGCTTGCCAAGCCTTCTTTTGCATCATATCACAATTGCTTTCCAATTCCTGCTTGCCAAGCCTTCTTTTGCATCATATCACAATTGCTTTTTTATTTCATCGGGTCAAGTAGGATTCAGTGTAAATAAACCATTTGTATTTAATTATGTATTTAAGTTGTACAGATGAGGAAAAAGTTCGTTTGCACAGACACCACCTTTGGAAGGAACTATGAAGAATGAATCAAAAATGATTCTTCCTAATTTGTCATAATTAAGTATTGGTGGAAATTAAGCATCTTCATCTCCAGGATAAGATCATGCAACAGTGAACATAATTTTTTTAAGACTTGTTAGGCTATGTTGTGCTGAACCACATATAGGTTTCCTACTGTAGGGATATACTTTGTCATGTTAAATTTTTAAAAGTTAGCTTCTCTCAAAGAATATTTTGGAAGACTTGTCAGTAAGCTGGCCTTCTTCTGCCTACAGTATTATGTTCTGTATTTCAAAACATGACCAGAACCATTGCCTACTAAAATTGGATGCTGTCATTTGTGACATTAATCTTCTCCCACTGACAGTACACCCACATTGAAATGCAAATATTTGTACTGCGGTTCTTTAAAGAATAAAAGAGCTGTTATTCATGGCAATGGATTTTTTTTTCTCAAGACATGAATGAGAAAAAAATCTAATTTGGAGGGACAGCTGACAATGGCAACAATTCAAAATGCTGTTTGTTGGCAGGAAATTAGATTTACAAAGATATTTCTGTTTCAAATATCTCCTTTATAAGAAATACCATAAAGGAAGTAAAATAATCAGTTTTACCTGGTTGGTAAGATCTGAGCATAGTGAAAGCCTAACTTAATTTAGGCAGTTGTGGCAAATACCAACAGTAGTAATTTGGATTTTCGAAGGCAAAAGTAAGTTCTGTGACAGTCACCGTCACCGGGATACTTACTGGATTTCTGAAGCTTGTAGACTGAGACGCAGCTTATCCACCTCACTGCAGGTCAGAGGATGATTATACTAGTGTAGGAATTTTTATTGCATTTGGTAAGTTGTTAGATTTAGAAAATCTTGAGCTTGGATTATTATCCTTCAGTCAAGGCTATTAATTTGTTACTTCTACCCTATGCATATATACACATACCCTTTAAAAAAAATCAGCCATTCAGCAAATGTTTCTTAAGTGTCTATGGTACGCCAGGCACTGTACTAGAAACAGTGATAAAGAGACAAAATAAAATGGTCCCCACCTCCAGACAGCGTCCGCGAGAGACAACATGTGCATATATAGATGTATACAAAGCAGATACCAGATGATTAGGGCAGGGGCCTTGAGAGCTGGAAAGGTCAGAGCAGGCTTTTTATAGATCCTTGAGATAAATGTAGAAAAAAACTAGAGAGTGTTAAGAGGTGGAGCTGAGGAAGGAGTGTGTTCTAGGCATGAGAACCTAGGCTAGGGTGGTGACTTTATGAGTGTAGAGAACAGGTAGATGTGAGAGATGTTGTGGAAATAGGATTTGGTAAGTGATTGGCAGTGTGGGGTGAGTGAAAGTGAGGAGTTGAAGCTAACTCAAGTTGCAAGCCTGGGTACTAGGATGGCATTGCACTTAAGAGCAATAGGGTTATTTAAATGTTTTCTTCTTCTGTTAATCTGGGTAATTTATGTTTTTGTAAATATCCATTTCACTTAGAGTTACAAATATTATCTTGCCATATAGAAATATAAACAGTTTAACTTTACTGAACCTCTTAGGTTTTCTCTTTCTTATTTCTTGTTTACCTTCTTATATTTTCCTTGAGTCTTGCATTTGGAGATCATTTTTTTTTTTTTATTCAGCTCTGGTCTTTCCTTAGGAATGCGTGAAAATCTTCTATTTTGTTAAATGATCATTTTTCCCCCTGAAGGATTATATTCAGTTTTGCTGGGTAGGTGATTCTAACTCTTTTGCCTTCTAGAAGGTCATATTCCAAGTCCTCTAGTTCTTTAATGTGGAAACTGCGAAATCCTGGATAATTCTGACTGTAGTTCCACAATATTTGAATTTTTTCTTTTTGGCTGCTGTGAACTATGATGTTTCTGGGAGTTTTCATTTGGGGATGTCTTTTAGGTGGTGATCAGTGAATTCCTTCAATTTCTATTTTCCCCTTTTGTTCTAGTATATCAGGACAGTTTTTCTTGATACCTTCTTGAAAGATGTTGTCCAGGCCTTTTTTTTTAATCATAGCTTTCAGGTAATCCAATAATTCTTAAATGATCTCCTAGATCTATTTTCCAGGTCAGTTATTTTTCACTAAGAAATTTCACATTTTATTCAGTTTATTTTATTTTTTTCATTTTGTTTTATTGTATCTTGATGTCTCATGGAGTCATTAGATTCCTAAGTCTGGGAATTAGATAGCCCAGTTCTAAGTTTTAAGGAACTGTTTTCTTTGGTGAATTTTTGTATATCTTTTTCCATGCTGTTGACTCTTTTTCTTGCATTACTCTCATTTCTTTTTCCAATTTTTCTTCTACTTCTCTAATTTGCTTTTTTAAGTCCTTTTTGAGCTCTTCCAGGAGTTCTTTTTGGGTCTGAGACCAAATTAAATTTTGCTTTAAGGTTTCACATGTAGCCATTTTAACACTGTTGTCCTCTTCTTAGTTTGTGCCTTGTAGCTTTCTGTAATCAAGTTCTTTTTTTTGTTTCTTATTGTTTTCTTCCTATTTTCTGCTGTGGTATTTTTATATGAGAGTTGAGCTCTGGTCCTGCACTGTCCCAAGCTTCTTGTGCTGGTGCTCAGGGTCTTGCTCAGGGCTTTCACTGAGCTACTGGGCCTAGCTTCTGGTTTGCATTGGAGAGAAGTCTTTCTGCTGGCTTTCCCCAGGTTTGGGGTCTTGCTGCTGGGTTGCTATGGAAACAGGGCCACAAGGATGTGGTCTCACTTCTGGGCAACCTCAGGGGTAAGATCCCATTACTGGTCAGCAATGGGGGTAAGGTCTCACTGGTGGATTGCCCCTGACTCAGAACCTTCCTGCGGACCCCCAGCTATGAAGGTAGCCGCTGCTCTGGGACCTAGGTCTCTTACCACCTGGTGAAATAGACCTGCTGTACTGCTAAGCTGCTTCCCTGCTCCTAGATCAGTTCTGAGTCAGTTTTCAATTTGTTTAGAGAATTTGGGAGGGCTCCAAGGAGTTCCTTTCTCACTCTGCTATCTTTTCCAGTTGAAGCATTTTTAAGGAAATGGGAAACTTGGACCTGTTTAGAGGTCATTGAGATAGGATAAGATATAGATAGAAAGAGGTTGAAAATTAAAGCGAGAAGAGAGATGATTGTGATCTTTTCTGCTGGAAAGACTGGTGTATATGCAATAAAGGGAGGGGTTGACCTTGGTGAAAAAAGGAGCTGCCTCACCCAAGATTAGAATAAAGGAGAAAAGCACCAAGAAATCGTGGCAAGGGATTGTGTAATTTAAAAAGGAGCAAAAGGAAGAACATAACAAAAGATCTCTATTTTCTCAGTAAAAAAATTTTTTTTTCCATAACAGTTGCAAGATCGATAACGTCTAGTTCAGTGTATGAGTGAGGGACAACCTCTTTTTCCTGTCTGTTTATCAGGTTGCCCTATTGCCTGGTTTTCCAAATTCCCTCTTATATACCCATTATATTCAATAAATCCCAGGGAAAATTAGGGCTTGAACTCTGCTGCAGACTTGTGTTCGCTGCCTCTGTTTGGCTTCATATGGCCTTGGCTGGGGTAGGTGCGGAAAATTGTAGATTAAATGGCAGCCGTCTGCTCACCTAATAAGATCACACTGAGTGGAAGTTAAGAAGTACTCTTTCTTCTCTTTTCTTTACAAGAGAAATGGGCAGCGTAGAGAATAGAGAGGTCTTCTCAGCTCAGACTCAGACTCTGAGCTCAGGGTCAGCAGGATGCTCCAAGTCTCTGCCATCAGAGGCGTCAGGCCATATGAGTATATGTAGGCCATATGTATATAGTAGGAAGAGAACTCCCTGAGAGCAGGGTCTTTCATGTGCCGCTTTTTGTATCCTCAGCACTTAACACAATACCTGGCACACAGTAGGTGCTTCATAAATGTTCATTGACTGACTGACAACCTGGGTCCTGCTTTCTTCCTCAAAAGGTCAGATAGTTAAACAGCAAACAGCTTGTGGTGTAGCAACATTGGAATCCTGCCCTTGTAATTTAATGCGACAGAGATTGAGTACGTCCTTTGTGTAAGGTACCATGTGAATTGTTCCTGGAAATGCAGAAACCATCTAGTCCTTTCCTTCATAGAGGGATTAATCTGGTATCACAATTTAAATTCTGTTTCAATCATTTTTGTTTCCTCTGCTTCAATTCTCATCTAATATAAAAATTTTCTATGTTTGTTTTATTGATATCCCACCATTTTTCTATTTCTCTTCCAAGTACACCCAACCATAGTTCCCTTGTTTCATATTCACACAGAGGTTTCAATCACATTACCTTTACCTCTCTCAATCTTGTATCTCCTACCAAAGTTACCTGTAAGTGGTAAAGGACAAATTAGTTCTCTACACTTGGGTTTCTGAATTATATGAAAGTAATTAAGACTATTTCATTTGGTTCCTTAGCACAGTTTCCAAGGTTTTTCTTCATTCTGTAGTCTTCTAGGAAATTTCTTTCTCTCTAAATAATGAGAAGCAGCATTTCTTTCTTTGTTGTAAATTCACTAGTAACCATCTACAGGAAATGTATGCACTCAGATTAAATATATCACCCAAATAAAAATTGTATTTATCTCTTTTCTCTTTTTCAGGCAGCAATAAGGAAAGAGTTAAATGAATTTAAAAGTACAGAAATGGAAGTCCATGAAGAGAGTCGACAGTTTACAAGGTGGGTTGATCAAACACTTTATCACTTCCAGCCAGCTATTAAAAGTTCTGAAATCCTTTTTGCTTTTTTTCCAAACTCCAAGTTTAAGTCCCAGCAATATTACTACTCTAGTAATCATTAAAAGGAATTAATATGGCAGTTTGGGAGAGAAGCCTGAAAAAGTTTTATTTTAAAATGTCTTGTTGTTGAGAACATTAAAATGATTACACTGCCTGTATAGTTATACTAAAATATTTTCTTTTAGAAGAAACATGAATTATTTTAAAATCACATGATTTTATTCTTTTTCCTCAGCTACTAATCTTGCCTTTCTTTTTCGTAATGTCATTTTCAAAGGCTTTAGCCAGAAATCATGGCACAGAGGACATAGTATTGGATCTAAAGTCAGGAAGACATGTTCAAATCCTGTCTTAGATGCTTACTACCTCTGTGATCCTGGGTAGATCATGTAACCTTTGTGAACCTCTCATTGTTATAGTGGAGATAATAAAAACGTCTACCTTATAAAGTATCTGTGAGGATCAAATGAGAAAATATATGTAAGAGGCCTTAAAGTGCTATGTAAATATGAATGCTGTTATTACTGACATCACCTAATCATTTATTATCCTAGCTCAGCTATCACGTGTTACCAGAAGAGAAAGTCTTGCTTACGAATACTATGAAAACTTTGAGGATTATGGGAGCAAGCCCTTGGCTTCTGGAATAATCTAGACAAAATGAGACTTCCATTTTATTGGCTCCTTAAAGGATTATTATAATCCTGCTCTTTTTCTTTTTGGCATCCAATCCTTTGTAATTCAAATTTGTAGCATTATAAGCATATGTACACACATAAATTCTGAAGATAGACACTGGACCTATAATTTCACGGATATAGGGAACTCTGGGATAAGGAAATTCCCTCTACCATTACAAGTTGGCATCTTCCTTGCAATTTAACAGTCTTAGAAAGTTGCCTCAGGTTAAGTGACTTCCCCAGAGTTTTATAGATAGCTATTATGGGCCAGAGTAGGGATTGAACCCAGGTCTTCCTGGCTTGAAGGCCAGCTTACTATCCATTACATCATGCCTCATATACAAAATATATATCTGCTTAGTTTTATCTCGCAGATTTATTCCTTAAAATTTATATGTGCAGGTTAAATTTGTGAATCGAATTATCTAAAATGAGTAATAGCTTGCTATTTCAAGAAATTCTCCATGTAGCACAAACAATATCAAAATGTACCCATCTCTATGTAGATTCAGATTTTCCTGTAATGTGATTCCTTAATCATAAATTGTTAAAGCTGGAAAGGGACCTTAAGTACTATCCAGCGTAGTCTCATTTTATACTGAAGAACCTGGGACCCAGACAAGTTAATTGACTTGCTTATGCAGCTAGTTAGGAGTCTTAGACCGGAGCGCTGATGTGTGCATTGGTGAGTTCCCATGTGGCTGTACTTGAAGTCATTGCAAAGGTTCTGTGTTCAACGTGAAATACAGCTGGAACTTGTCATTCTGTTATTTCTAGTAACAAACCCAAGGGAATAAGCTTCAGAATAACCATTTTATAGCAAGTTCTGCTATGTAGGTAATATTCTACTATATGGCTTTTCATATTGCCATATCCCCTGCTACTTTCCCTGCCAGAAACATAATACTGTCTGATCTTTCTAGCTGTCATACACTTAAGCCTTCCTTTATGTACTGCCTTCCCCAATTAGAATGTGACCTTCTTGAGATCAGGGACCATCTTGATTTTTTATTTACATCTCTCTCTCTTAGCATGGGACATGGCATATAGTAAATGCTTAGTGGATACGTTTCTATTCCATTTATCTCCGGACAGATTTGCTATGGAAAAGTAGTTATACTTTCCACGATTAGCAATCTGTGAAAAATTGTGAAGAATGAGAGAGCCTTCCCAAGATTGGAGAAGGGCAAATACTGTCTCAGTTTTCATAAAATGGAAGATGAACTCTTTTTCAATTAAAGAATGATTATCTTGACTGATTCCTCAGTAAAAAGTATAGAAGTTATTAATTATGAAAGGAAATTATTTGTGAGCACTTAGAAGTGAAAGAAGTAATTACTTTAGAGCCAGAATGGTTTCCTTAAAACCAAGTCATGCCAGACTTGATTGATGTTTTTGAAAGGGTTACTGAACTGATAGACAAGGAAATGACAGAGACATAGCCTCCCTGGACTTCAGTAAAGCAACTGGGAATTTTTGATGCTTTCATTGTGGACAAGATGGAGAGATTTAAACAAGGCAATAATACAATTAAGTGGTTTCAGAATTATTTGAATGGACATTTGCAAGTGTGAAAGAGTAGTCATTAATGAGTTTATGTCAGCTTGGGAGGTAGTCTCTAGTGGAGTGGCCATTAGTCCTGTGTAGCTTACCATTTTTATTAATGGCTTGGATGGTCACATAGATGGCATTCATATAAAATGTGCAACTGGGATAGTTAACATGTTAAGAAGTGAATAGCCAAAAAGATACTGACTGGGTAGCAGGATGGACTAATCTAAGAAGAGACATAATGGGAGTAAATATAAGATCTTGCATTTGACCTCCATAAAACACTTTATATATTTTTATGTCATTTGATCTTTGCAACAATACTTTGAGATAGTTAAAATTAGCCCCATTTTATATATGGGAAACTGAGGCTCAGAAAGGTTAAATGACTTGTTAATATAGCCCAATTAGACTTGGCAAGAAGGAGTTACTGAAGTAAAAGAACAGTAGTCAGGTGAAGTTGTAGAAGGGTTTTGAGACACGAAGTAGAGAAGATGACAGAGTTCACAACTGCAGGCTCAATTTCTTTCCAAAAAGTGTAGCCAATGAGGTCATCTAGAAGACAAGAGGCCAGAAGTGATACTGGGGGCTTAAAGGAAGTAAGAGTTTGGAATATCTGTTGTTTTTATCCATTGTGAACACAATAAACAGTATTAGATTTGGAGGAAGAGAAACTCAGTTATGGTTGTGAGAAAATGATATACAACTAATCTCATGTTATAGGTTGGTATATAATGATTTTTTTTAAAATATTAGTTGCATAAGTGTTACATAAAGAGGTAAGATAATAACAGTTCACATGAACAAGATCTCAGGTTATATTAAAGTATAAGCTCAGTGTAAGTCAGTGGCTTGACCTAGAGGGCAATGAAGCTACCTCAGTCTTAGGCAGCCATAAGAAAGGTGGATTACAAAGGGGAGGGAGGGAGAAAAAGAGAGAGAGAGAAGGAAGGAAGGAAGGCACAGCTGTTGTTAGTGATGGCTAAGCCATTTCTTGAATTCTGGCTTCTATATTTTAGAAAGGACAGTAGCAGATATAATGATGAGGGGACTGGAGAGCATGTCTTACAAAGTTCACTGCAAAGGATTAGAGATGTTTAGAGTCAGGATGTAAAGAGAAGACTGAAAAAGACCCAGGGAAAATGTGATAGCTGTCTTCAAGTATTTTGAAGGACAGTCATAAAGAGGGGGGATTAGGTTTGTTCTACTTGTCTCAAAAGAGTCGAACTAGGAGCAAGAGGTGGTAGTTGTGGCATGGGTTTGGTGTGAGGGAAAATTGCTTTGCTACTTTGAGTTGTCCAAAAATGGAATAAGATGAAAGAGTGAGTGATTTCCATTCATGAGATGGCTGTTAGTAGAAGCTAGATAACCTCTTCACAGAGATGTTACAGTTGGGATTCCTGTGCAAGTACATTCTAATGCTGAGAAACTTTGGGTTTGAATCCTGGTTCTGTTACTCATACCCTGTATATATTTAGACAATTCAATAACTTCCCCTCAGTTTCCCCATTTATAATATTAATGAAGTTGAACAAGGATCCCTAATGCTTCAGTAACTTAAAACTGCTTAAGACTTTTAGGACACCCTAGAGATAGGAATTTGTATATTTCAGTATGCTACCTTATTTTTCACTGTAGGACATGTATTAGACCCTAATTTGAGCCCATTTAGTACCAATTCTTGTTCCCACCCTTCTTTCTTCACTTCCTCCTCCCCATTTTCAGGGAGGATTTGTCAAGTGAAATGTGGTCCTTGTATTCATACTATTCTATCATATTCGGTGTTTCTTGTGTGCATGTTATAAAAAGTAAAGTATAATTTTAATAAACAACTAAACAGACATGCACACTCGAAGAGAAGCTTTCATTTTAATTAAGGCCAATACAATAAACATTAAGCACCTGCTCCGGGGATAGAAAAACCAGAGTCTCTACCATTAAGGAGCTTATCATTCGTTTAGGGGCTATAACATGTAAAGTGTTAAGTAACCACCAAGGAATTTGAGGAATTTCAGGGTGCTAAAGACTGAAGGCATCAGAGAAAGCTACACAAAGGTGACGCTAGAGCCAAGGGATTGTGTGAGGCAGAGAATAGAAGGAAATGAGTTCCAGTCATGGATTATAGATTGGATGTACACACAGAAGAAGAACATAGCATGTCAGTGAGAGCATCTATCAAGATTTCAGCACTGAGATTGTGTGTGTGTGTGTGTGTGTGTGTGTGTAAGTATATGTGTGTTAGAGAGACAGCTGGACAGGAGACAGTAGGATAGGTAGGAGCAAGGATACAGATGGAGGTGTTAGCCTTGCTCAGGTGAAGTTGTAGAAAGGTTTTGAGGGATGAAAAAAGGAGATGAAGGTAGTCAGTACTGGCTTCAATTTTCACCATAATGTGGGAAATGGGGTAATTTCACAACAGACAAGAGGCCAAAGTAATATTAGGGGATGAGGGGACTAAAGGTTTGGAATATCTGCTCTTTTCAAATTCTGTGAAAATATTAATACATTTACAGGAAGAGAAACAGAATTTTATCTGTGAGAAAATGTTTTGCAGTCTACTGTTAAATATCTAGGATAGAAAGCAAATTTGTAAAGATTCTTCCAAATATTTTTAGCAGCAACCAAGTCTCATAAATTTATTTCCAGATTAGAGGAAATTAAAATAGTCATCACTAATAAAGCTATATCTTAATTATGTATTCCTAAAAAAATTATCTGGGAAAGAAATAATCGCATTTAAAGGAAGAAATTTAGATTTGTAATATATGTTCTGAATTATAATGCAGAGCTCACTTTTTGAAACTAGAAAGGAAATAATGTACCAAAAGGTACATTTGTTTGAGATTAATTCCGCTAAAGAAGTTAGATCCTATCTCTTGGCCTGGCCCTTTACATATAGTCTGGATAAACAGTACAGCTCCGTGGCTTTCTTTATTAGGATGACAGCATTATTCTAAACCAATTATTCCCATTAAAGTTGTCTACTTATAAACTCAACACTCTGGGTTATGTACTGGTTGCTCTGACTTAATGAGACTTGTGTGCACTTCAAGGGTTTGCTCTTTGGGATGGTATTTTGGAAGTAATAACTTAATACCTTTTTGTTTTTAGCACTTTAATTCCTTCTTTATATATCACTCTTGATCCAGTGCAGCAACGTTCCATCAGGATAAGTAATCAGTTGTCATTAAAGGTTCCACTTCCTACTTTATTATTTATGTAAGTTGAGAATTTCCATAGAATAGCTTTTTTTAACTCAAGCTGTGTAGCTGATAATATTGGTGCTGTATTTTCTCTTTGAAGATAACAGTTCTGAAAGTTGTGTTTCTAGTAGTGATAAAACATGTATAGTCAATATTCTGTTACCGATTTCCCTGAGCGTCTGGTGGCATGCATTTGCTAGAGAGCTTACGGTCATGAGATGGAATGTTAGGAACATCCCTTGAGGGAATCCAGCCTGCCACTTGGGTTTCATTACAGTTACACTCACAGCAGACTCGTTTCTCAGAGTAAGTACATCTCAACACTTTTGTGCACGTAATTTCAGCATTTTAGGTTGAGGGTTTTTTTGTAGGGACCATCCATCCCAGTGCCAAAAGAACCGAAATCACTTTGAAGAGTCAGCAAGATCAAGGATGAAATTATTCAGGCAAACATTATCCACTTCATTCCAGAACTCTAAGATATTCTCAAACATGCAGAGGCAAACTAGATAAAAGATTAAATTTTAATTAGAAATAAACTATATAACAAAGTATAGTCAGAGGCTATATAGGCTTTCTATCTGGAAGGGAACTCTCTAGATTGTCTGGTGTAACCCTTAGCTTTCATGAAGGTATAAGGTATTCTCCTGAGAGATAGACAGATAAAATGAATTATTCTACAATTCCTAAAAATGCACAGTTTTCTAGGGGATCTCACAAGGAACTGTTAATTTATCTAAAGACCAAAAAATTGTGAAAATTGACAAAACTATACTATATATATACAAAACAAAATACTATAGTAGTATAGTGGTCTATTGGCACGTGCTTCTTACCTGAGATGGTCACTAATTTAAGTGTCCCATGAATGCAGGGAATGTGTACATGAATATTATAGCATTACCTTTTTAGGACCCCTGAATACAGATGATGTTGTTCAGTTATGTCTGACTCTTCCTCACCCTATGCACCATCCTGCCCATGGTGTTTTTGTTTGTTTGTTCTAGCAAGTGTGGTTTGTTTTACCCAGTTACTGGAGGGCTTTGCCATTTCCTTTTCCTGTGAAGTAAGGTAAACAAAGGTTAAGTGATTTGCCTGGGGTCACACTGCCAGCAAGTGTCCAAGGCCAAGTTTGATTCAGGTCTTCCAGACACTTGTCCTAGTGCTCCAACCACTGGGCCACCTAGTTATCTCCTCTGAATAGAGATAACCTGAAACTAAATGTAGTACTAACAGCTCACAGTTCGACAGCACTTTAAGATTTGTGAAACCCTTTATATTTCATTTGATCCTCACGATAAAAAAGGAAGTTTAACATAGCTAATAGAGTGACCTTGGAGCCCAAAAGACCCCAGCTCAAGTCCCACCTCTGACACATGCTGGCTATGTCACTTAGCCTCTCAGAGTACTCGGCAGCTCTTTCAGACCATCGGTTGCATGAAGAGTGCCAGCCTTCACTTTTAGTTGGAGTTTCCTCCCCTAGTAGTTCCTTAAACCAACAAAATCACAAGTCTAGATTCCTATCCCTAGCTTTTCAACACTGGGAAGAAGGTTGCTCTTGTTATCTCCATTTTATAGATGAGAAAACTGAGGCTTATCAGATTTAAATTATTTTCTTCTTAGGACCACATAGCAAATGCCTAAGGCAGTGCTCTATCTACCATACCATGTTCTTTCAAATAATGACAACATACATAGATCTACATAGTACTTTAAAGTTTGCAAAGCACTTTATATATCCTCATTTAATCCTTGTAACAACTTTGTGTAGAAGATATTTTTATCCCCATTTTGCGTATGAAGGAACTGAGGGGTCAGAAAGATTTTGACCTCTCCTAGGCTTCATAAACTAATCATTGATAGGGGCAAGATTTGAAGCCAGGTCTTTATAATTCTATATCTGGCATTCTATTCACTATCCTATCTATCTTAAAACTAAATTTTCCAGTATTAGAATTTTAAAGAAAAAAAAAAACAGAAGAAACTTTGCTCTAATTACTTGTATAATGGCACAGATCTGTATGCTGAATTATCAAATGTTTATTATTAACAGTAGTCTCATAAGCAGGAGGGCTCACAGCTTCTCAGGGTAGAATATGCTGTAATGAGCTAACCAGAAATATGAAATATACATAGAACATGTGAATTTATCTACAAATACATATTATAACCAGGATGATTCTCTATAAACTTTCAACCAAGTGGAAATGAATTGGTTGGTATTTAGTTGAAATATAAGTAAAAGAAATGTGGAGAAAACAAGCAAGGCTTGTGAATCAAATCACAAATCTTGTGAATAATTTTAGATGGTCTCTTTGAATGATTGCAGAAAATTGACAGTAATATCTATTGCAGCATAATGTAGTAGCTAGAGAAAAGCCTAAGTCCCATCTCTGACACAAACTGGGTCTGTGACTCTGGGCAAGTCACTTAAGCCCCCCATTCTCTAGAAAACTCTCAAAGACTATGAAGTGACAAAGAAGGTACCAATCTGCATCGGTAGAGTGTGTTTATTCACCTGGGAGTTCCCTGTACCAAAGAAAACATAGGCCCAGTCCCTATTCCTATAGTATATATTATAGATGATTCATTCAATTTGGCATTGGCCAAATTTCATAAAGATAGAATAAATTTGTTCTTGCTTAAAAGTATATAAAAGGAAGGATTTTTCTTGTTATTATTTGAAATTTTAAGGAGCAGGGAAATTCTATAAAGAAAATTTCTTACGACTTTGTTAGTGAATGTATTTATATCCCCATAAACTTAAAACCTAAAACCAAAATTGTTATTCCATCTGATAGGTAAGCTTCTTAAGAGGAAAAATTGAATATTCACATTTTACAAATGAATGAGAATCACTAAGGAGCTAAACTTGAATAATTTTGGATTTTTAATTATTTTTTCAACTTTTTAAAAATTTTGCATTCTAAATTCTTTCTCTTCCTCAAGCCTCTCCCCCACCCATTGAGAAGGCAAACAATGTGAAACCCATTATACAGTTCAAATCATGCAAAAGATTTCCACATTAGGCATGTTACCTAAAAGGGCAATTAAAATAAAGTAAAAACTATGTTTTAATCTGCACTCAGAGGATAGTACTTTTCGTCATGAGTCCTTTGAAACTGTTTTGGACTATTGTATTGATCAGAGCAGATAAGTCTGCCATATCTGATTGTCAATGCAGTACTGCTGTGATGGTGTACAATGTTCTAGTTCAGCTCACTTCAATTTTCACCTGTTCATATAATTCCTAGATTTTTCTGAAACGATTCCCTTCATCATTTCCTATATCACAACAGTAATTTGCGCTTAAAACTATAGGACTTTGAACATATCTACAAGATTAGGGGACTAACTGAATGAACCTCTCAATTTCCTTTATTTGAATAACAGAAGAAAACTATTCCTAAAATATGTTCTACCTTTTTCTTTATTTCTTTGTCTTTGCTTATATCATCCCCTCTCCCTGACTCTTAACTTGGTCTCTCTCCTATATACTTGCCCTTTCCATCTTATATTAGTTATTTATCTAGATTGTAAACTCCTGAGGGTAAAACTTTTTTAGCGTCTAGAATGATCTCATACATACAAGGCACTTAGTAAATGTTTATTTCACCAACAGGCAAAAACCTTTACATGTAGAACATTTACCACATTAAGGTACTTGACTCTCACAGATACAGAATGGTAGCTCTGGGTTTGCGGTCCTCAAATGAGATAATGCCTCATCCTTTGGTTGCCTAAAACGTTGATCCTAGAAACAAGTAACCGGTAATTTGATGGGATGTCTAAAATGACAGGATACAAAAGATGGTCATTTTGTCTTTTCTAGACACCCAGTACTGAATCTCATGTTGCAGAATTCAGTAAAAGAGGGAGCTAATGTATTTTTCATTTCAGGTATATCTCCTTAGTGTTTAATAATTACACTGTACTTTTCTATGAGGAATTAATGCTCCTGACCAACCACCACAGTGTTTATGATACTGCATCTACTGCCTCACCACCTACTCACTCCTCTTTTCCATGGAGTCTGTCTTCTGGTCTTACCATTCTACTAAACTTCCTAAAGGACCTCTTAGACTACAAATCCAATGGAATTTTTCTCACTTTTTATCTTCCTTGACTTGTTTTTTTTTTAATATTTTATACTATTAATTGATATCTTGTCCTCCTGGATACTTTCTCCCCTCTTGTGTTCTGTGACATCACTTTCTCCTGGTCATCCTATGATCTGTCTTGACTGCTCTGCTTAATTCTCCTCCACTGGTTCAATATACTCCTTCCACAACATAAATGTGTCTTCTATGACTTATTCCACAGCCTTATTCTCTAAATATATTCTCTCTCATTGGTATCTACTCTACTGACTTAAATTATCCCACTATAAAAATTACATATTTAGCCCACATTTCCTTCACTGAGCACCAGTGCTTCATCCATTTGCCTGTCTGCCCTTTAACCTAGTTCTGCAGCCACTCATCTTACACAGAGAGACCCCAAAACCTCACCCTTTCCTCCCAGATTCCCTGTTTCTCTTAGGATCACAATCCTCAACTCAGCAATACCACTTCTAAGTCTGTATTCCCAAAAAAATCATAAAAACAGGAAAAGGACCCATATGTACAAAAATATTTAAAGCATCTCTTTTTGTGGTGAACAAGAATTGGAAATTGAGGGGATGTCCCTCCATTGGGGAATGGTTGAACAAGTTGTGCTATATGAATATAATGAAATACTATTGTTCCATAAGAAATGATGAGTAGGAAGATGGCAGAGTAGAAAGACTCACGTATGCTAGCTCCGAACCCACAGCCCATGGATTTAATGTAAGAAGAGCTCCCCACAAGTTCTGGATCACTGCAGGGTGTGCAGAAACACAGTGGAAGAGATTTCCGTTCCAGAGAGCCCTGGAGGCCATCGCCAGGGTCAGTCGCGCCCCGGAAAGCGGAGCCCACCCCTGCCCTGCCCTGGCCGGGCGGCCCCAGAGGAGCTGACACAAGCAGGCTTCAGGGACGGAACCTACAGCATCCTGGAAGGTCCCTCTGCCCACAGACGCTACAGGTCAGTGAGAGACACGTCTGGGCTGGCCGAGAGGGGAGCGGGGTGTCTCCATGGCTCGGGCCCCCTCGGGAGGAAGCAGCGGAGGCAGAGGCAGGGGCAGGAAGTGGCGGAGGCAGAGGCAGGGGCAGCGGCAGCAGCAGCAGCCCCCCAGGACTCCCCGAGCAAGCAGGATCTTCATTACTGAAGGTCTCTGCATAAACCACCTGAAGGAGCTGAGACTGGGAGGTGGCCCTGCCCCCACCCGCCCCATTCCTGAAGGTCTCTGCATAAAGCCCCTGAGGGAACTGAGCCTGGGAGGCGGCCCTGCCCCCACCCCAGCACCAGAACTTAAGCTCACATTGAATAGCAGCTGCGCCTGCCACAGAAAGCCCATTTCAATCTCAGACCACAAGCACTAGCTGGGCGGATCTAGGCGGGGGTGGACAGGAATCTCAGAAGTCAAGTAACTGGCTGCGAAAATGCCCAGAAAAGGGAAGAAAAATAAGACTATAGAGAGCTTCTTTGAGCAGGTGCAAATGTTCCCACCTTTCAATTCTGATGACGAGGAAATATTCTTGCCATCAGGGAAAGATGTGGAGAGCGGGGCCTCTGTATCCCAGACATCCCAGGGGGATGTCAGGTGGGCTCAGGCCTTGGAAGAGCTCAAAAAGGATTTTGAAAAGCAAGTTAGACAGGTGGAGGAAAAACTGGGAAGAGAAATGAGAGAGATGCAAGAAAAGCATGAAAAGCGGGTCAATACCTTGGTAAAGGAGACCCAAAAAAATGCTGAAGAAAATAACACCTTGAAAAATAGGCTCACTCAATTGGCAAAAGAGGTTCAAAAAGCCAATGAGGAGAAGAATGCTTTCAAAAGCAGAATGAGCCAAATGGAAAAAGAGGTTCAAAAGCTCCCTGAAGAGAATAGTTCTCTCAAAATTAGAATGGAACAGATGGAGTCTAATGACTTTCTGAGAAACCAAGAAATCACCAAACAAAACCAAAAGAATGAAAAAATGGAAGAGAATGTGAAATATCTCATGGGAAAAACAACTGGCCTGGAAAATAGATCCAGGAGAGACAATTTAAAAATTATGGGACTACCTGAAAGCCTTGATCAAAAAAAGAGCCTAGACATCATCTTCCATGAAATTATCGAGGAAAACTGCCCTGACGTTCTACAACCAGAGGGCAAAATAAGTATTGAAAGAATCCATCGATCACCACCTGAAAGAGATCCAAAAAGAGAAACTCCTAGGAACATTGTGGCCAAATTCCAGAATTCCCAGGTCAAGGAGAAAATCTTGCAAGCAGCTAGAAAGAAACAATTCCAGTATTGTGGAAATAAAATCAGGATAACTGAAGATCTAGCAGCTTCTACATTAAGAGATCGAAGGGTGTGGAATAGGATATTCCAGAAGTCAAAGGAACTAGGACTCAAACCAAGAATCACCTACCCAGCAAAACTGAGTATAATACTTCAGGGGAAAATATGGTCTTTCAATGAAACAGAGGACTTTCAAGCATTCTTGATGAAAAGACCAGAACTGAAAAGAAAATTTGACTTTCAAACACAAGAATGAGAAGAAGCATGAAAAAGTAAACAGCAAAGAGAAGTCATAAGGGACTTACCAAAAGTGAACTGTTTACATTCCTACATGGAAAGACAATATTTGTAACTCTTAAAACTTTTCAGTATCTGGGTAGTTGGTGGGACCACACACACACATACACACACACACACGTACATGTGTGCACACACACGTACATGTGTGCGCACACACACATACACACATGCACGCATATACAGAGACAGAGAGCATAGAGTGAATTGAATAGGATGGGACCATATCTTAAAAGAAATTAAGGTAAATGGTGAGAGAGAAAGGTAGGGGGAGGAAAGAGGGTGAAATGGAATGGGGTAAATTATATGTCATTTAAGAGGCAAGCAGGAGACTTTTTAGTGGAGGGAAAAAGAGGAGAGCTGAGAAAAAACCAAGAAATTTACCCTCATCACATTCAGCTAAAGGAAGGAATAAAATGCACACTCATTTTGGTATGAAAACCTATCTTACAGTCACGGAAAGTGGGAGAGAAGGAGATAAGCAAGGGGGGGATGATGGAAGGGAGGGCAATGGGAGGAGGGAGCAATTTGAAGTCAACACTTGGGGAGGGACAGGATCAAAAGACAGAAGAGAAACAATGAGGGGCAGGATAGGATGGAGGGAAATTACAGTTAGTCTTACACAACACGACTATCATGGAAGTCATTTGCAAAACTACACAGATATGGCCTATATTGAATTGCCTGCCTTCCCAAAGGGAATAGGTGGGGAGGGAGTGATGGGGAGAATTTGGAACTCAAAGTTTTAGGAACAACTGTTGAGTATTGTTGTTGCTACTAGGAAATAAGAAATACAGTTAATGGGGAATAGAAAGTCATCTGGCCCTACAGGACAAAAGAGAAGATGGGGACAAGAGAAGGGAGGGATGATAGAAGAGAGGGTAGATTGGAGATAGGGAAAATTAGATTGCTTGGTGTATTGGGGTGGGGGAGGGGATAAAAGGGGAGAAAATTTGGAACCCAAAATTTTGTGAAAATGAATGTAAAAAGTTAAATAAATAAATAAAAACAAAGGACAAACAAAAAAAAAAAGAAAAAGAAAAAAAGAAATGATGAGTAGGTGGAGTGCAGGAAAGCCTGGAAAGACTTACATGAACCAATGCTGAATAGGGTGAGCAGAAGTAGAAAAACATTTTACACAGTAACAGCAACATTGTGCAATGACTAAACTTTGATAGATTTATCTCGGCATAGCAATGCACAGATCTAAGAGAACTCCAAATGACTCATGATGGAAAATACTATCCACATCCAGAAAAAGAAGTGTGGAGTCTAAAGGCAGATCGAAGCATACTATATGCTCTCTCTCGCTCTCTCTCTCTCTCTCTCCTTCCTTCTTTCTCTTTTGTTTCTTCTTTCTTGTGGTTTCTTCCATTAGTTCTAATTCTTTACAACATGACTAATGTGAAAACGTTTAATGTGAATGTATATGTAGAACTTGTATCAGATTGCATGCCATCTTGGGGTATGGGGAGATGAGGGATGGGGAGAAAATTTGGAACTCACAGTCTTATGGAAGTGAGTGGTGAAAATTAAAAACAAATATTTTTTTTTAAAAAAAGAAGAAGAAATTCAGAAAAAAACACATATACACAACAGATCACAATCTTCTCCATCACGCAGACTTGGGTTCTTCAACTCACTTTTTCACCCTTCCTCACCATAACACATTCTAAGTCCTCTCAATTTTCTTTCCAGAATCTCTTCTACGTTCATCCTCTCCACTTAGGCTACTGTAACTCAAATTTGGGCCCTCATCATCCCCTGGACAGTAATAATTGTAAAAGTCTCCCTCATTCCAGTCTTCTTCCTCCATCACCCATCCTTCATATACATTTCAAAATAATTCTCCTAAAGGTATAACTCCAATTACATCATTTCTCTCTACTCATAAATCATCAGCATTGCCTAGGATAAAATACAAACTTTTTATCATGACAGTTTAGGTTTTATGCAGTCCAGTTCTAATCTATCTAGTCTTATTTCAGACTACTATCTGTTACATACTTAAGTTCTGGCTACTCTGGACTCTGATTTTATCTTTCCTTCTCTCACCTCTATGTGTTTGAGCATGCCACCCCCATCCCTTGCTAATGAATCCTTTTTCTTCAAGGCTAGTTCAGGCATCACCTCCATGAAGCCTCTCCTGTTCCTGAAAGTTTGGAAAGGATTTCTCTGTTCTTAAATTATCCTAGAGAATTTTGCCTGCATCCCTCCATTGACTTAAAATAATCGCTTTCTACCTTATATTAAGCTCATTTATTCATATGGTTTATCCTCATATAGAGACTATTTTAAGGACAAGGACTGTATCATTGTTATTTTTGTACTCCCAATGACTTGTGCTCAAGGTAGGAACTTAATTTATTGAAGTCAGTTAAAAACTGAACTGAGTTAATTTTCTATTAGTGACTTATTTATGCTAAAGCATCCCCTTTTTTACCTGGTCATCTCTGTGACAGGTCAACGCATTTAACAGCTAGCAAGGAGTATGGGTGATATGATCTGGGAGTGGAACCAGGTTTTTCTTTGGTTAAAGCAACTTGACTTATGGGATTGAAACCTATCCCCTTGCTCTAATTAACATAGGCCTGTAACCAAATGAACCAATAACCTGGGGTATCCCAGAATGCATTTTGGCCATGATGAATTGGGGTACATTAGTTTTAATAAAAATAATGTTTCAGTTCCTTTAGTTTTCCAGCAATATTACTGGCTTTTATTACACATATTTTAAAGTTTTATAAAAGATTTGTTCATTCAACAAAGTATGAATTATGTGCACATGCGACATAAATATAAATAACACTAATATTATAACTTAAGGTTCACAAAGTATTTTCCTCACAACCACTCAGTAGGTGGTACATCAATTATGATTTTACAGATGAGGAAACTGAAGCTCCAAGAAATTAAGCAGTTTGCTCAAGGTTATAGAGCTAATGAGTGTCAGGCCTGGGATTCAAACCAGATCCTGTAACTGCAAGTCCATTGCTTTTTACACTATACATACTGCCTCATGTGAGCTTATAAGACATGTACCTACATAAGTATAATAAGTGGAAGAATCTAATAGATATAGGAAAAGAATAAGATAATGTGGGGGTTTTCAAAAGGAAAACATCGTTCTGTCTAGGGGTATCTAGGGAATCAGGGAAGGCTTCACTGTAAACATTTCATCAGAATGGGCCTTTAAGGATGGATTGGGTTTTGATCAGTTAGGATGAAGCAAAAAGGACCTTTCAGTTAGAAGGAATATGGGAGCATAGATTTAGACTTAGAAGGAACCTTAGAAATCATCTAGTTCAACCTTTTTGTTTTACAGATAAGGAAACTGAGGCCCATAGAGGTTAAATATCTTGTCCAGGGTTACACAGGTGATAGAATGCCAGTCAAGATTTCAATACAGGCTCTTTGAATCTAAATCTAGTATACTTTTCACCGTACCACACTGCCTTTCATAAGTAAAAGAGCAGAAGGGGGAAGTATGGAGCATGTTTGTGAAACCCATTGTTAGAACCATAGGTCATTAGAGTTAGAATACACCCTAGAGATATTTGTATGCATGAAAGGGAACTGAAGCCAGAAAGATATTATGATTTGCCCCAGCTAATTAGTGGAGAGATCTCTTGATTCCCCGCGTCATGATCTTTCGCTGAATCCCTGGGGCATTCCACTGGAAGAGACCACCTTCCAAGTTGACGCTGAGCCATTAATAGCTAACTACTCTTTGCCTAGGCTATTCAACCAGTTCTGAATGCATTAAGTTGCACTGTCACCTAATGCACTTAATTTCATCTACCCCTTATAAGAAACTTTATGAGATGCTACATTACAATGTAGGTAATCTGGGTCTATAGCATTTCCTTAATCCATCAGTTTTTAGTAACCTCATCTAAAAAGGAAGTGGGGCTAATTTGGCATAATCTTTATGGGTGCAACTTGCCCTTTGTGATCACCTCTTTTCTCCCCTAGATGTCCACGGACCATTATAATGATACATTCTAGAATTTTTACAATTGGGACATTTACCCTTCTCCAGTTCCAAAATTCCTCTCTCATTTACCCTAACCTTTAATGTCTTCCAGGTTTTTTTTTTAAATCTTTATTATCCCTTACTTGTCTTAGGTATCAACTTCCTTTTAGTAATTTGTGTTCAGACCCTACTAGTTCCAAGATCCTTTTCCATGACAGAGAAAAAAGCAAGACAAAAATTGAGTAACTTTGCCTTCTCTCCCCAGTCAGTATTATTACATCTACTCAGGCTAGTAATCCTGCCCTTGTGTCCCAATATAGCTTTTTAAAAAAAAAACACCCTTCTTGTCTTCAGGCTTTTTTAAACTTCAGATTATAAACTATAGCATTTTAACTCTATTCTTACAGGATTGTGCCATATTTTGTATTCATATGCTGGTACTAACATATTTCCATCTTCTGTACATATAATTTAAGGATCTAATTGGTTGGTGAATTTCCTGTTCATCCACCTTAGTCCCTTTAAACAACTCCCCTTTATTTCTTCTTCATTGGATTTTTTATGTCAAAATGATTTTTTGTGAGCTTTGCCTGGGTTAATTTCACCAGTTCACTATTTATCCATGACATCTACATATATTTCTTATGAATTCCTTGGAATTTTGCTGTCTTGTTCTTATGAGCATAATGATTATAAATTGAAGCCATCAAAGGAAAAACCAAAGAACCTGGAAGAAATTCCCACATTTAGAGGTTAGAAGGTAGAAGTACAGCTGGTGAGGAGAAAGAGAAATATCAGGACAGAGATAAATCTGGTGCAGACCAAGGGGAGAGTATCTATAAGAAAAGGGTTTCCAACATGTAAAATGCTTCAGAGATAATTGGTGACCAAGAACGATTATAAAAAATGCAAAATTGGAAGGGATCAAGTAAGTAGATAAGGAAGAGGAGGTCGCGAGCATAGTCTTAGTTTTCCAGATATTTGACAGTCAAAGAAACTTTTGTTTCAAAAGTGATATGGGTGAGAATTTACAGGATCAAGTTTTGTTTTGTTGTTTTGTATAGGGAAGCATCCTTAGAACATTTGTGGGCAGAGGGATAGAAGCTAATAGAGAAGAGAATGAAGATTTGAGACAAGGGATAGATAACAGAGGAGGATCCAAGAGGGGGCCAGAAGAGATGGTATGAGAGACATAGGTGGAAGGATTAGCCTTCACAAGGAAAAGGGCCACCTAGTCCTCTGAGACAGGCAAAAGGAATGAAAGATAGAAGGATGGGTGAAGACAGATATGAAAGATGCTAATTGAAGGATCTTAAAAAAATATATGGTTATGTTTATCTCTGACATGTCGTATCTCTGATACAAGCCTATTAATGGAATTCTACTATAATTTAAATTGCAAGGTTTCTAAAAATGTTTAAAAAAAATCTATATTTCATTCAGTTCAATGATTCAGAGTTAGAACTTTTAAAATTAACATATATCAGACACTTTATATTTATCATTCCAGGTTTCATCGCCCCTAATGAAATGCAAGACTATTGTGAATCAATCATTTGCTGATAACCTTTGAGGAAAGCACTGTTTCCTTAAGTCTTGAGATTGCACTGGAATTTGAATGTGTGTGTATTGCAACTTAACCTGTGATAAAGAAAGTGGCCCTTGGTTTTATTGGAGAAGAACTCCTCCCCTTTTATTGGAGAACTCTGATACAGGGCAAAAGAAAAAGAGACACAGTGATCCTTTTTGTCCAGCAAGTGTTGATGGTAAGAGATACTCTGCTTCAGCCATGACCAGCTCACTTGACTAAACAGACTTTTATTCGTTAGAATTTTGACCAAGGAAGATGAGCAGAAGACAATCATGGGATTCCTTTTTTCAGAAATACAGAGTTTTATGGTAATCAAGAAAAATGTGCAGTGGGATTATGAGGCACTGGGAATCAAGGTGGAAAAGGAAAAGGAAAAAAATAAGTACTTCAACATAATGACAGAAATCAGATAAAATGTATTTTTTGACATGGGAATTTGTGGGTAAGAAAGATTGATGACTCAAGGATTTTCAAATATGACTACCTAATGATTCAGATCTGTATCTGGAAGACTATGGACATTTCATCTGTACTTTAGTGAAATGCAGTAGTTTTAATTTATTTGGTGCCAGTGAACCCAGTTGCCAGGAATGAGTCTGAGTAAAGTTTTCATACATATTTTTCATAAATGCAAGAGGCTTGCGCAGACTCTAACAAGCATGCTTAAAGAAATGATGTTGCATGCTCAAGTAGCAAAACTAAACATACTTTACATATTTTTATACTCTTACTCAATGTACCTTCCATGATGTTAGAATGACAGGAGTGGGAGTAAAGTAGGAAATAATGTGATTCTATAGTGTTGCAGCAAGTTTAGGAACAGACTGTATGGTCTTTCTCTCAGAAATGAGAACACCCTAAATCTGAAGAAAAAAATTGACAGTCATGATACCATTTAAATTCTGAACCCAAAGTCAAAACTCAAGTGAATTATAGGTGTCCTTCCTGTAATTAGTTTCGAACAGAAATGATCAGACTATAGTTTTTATTTATTTATTTTATTAGTTTAAATGTTGCATTATTTGTGATCTTTGAAATGCTGCTACAAAGAAAAGTGTGTGGATTAATAAGAACTCAGCAAGAGACTTTAAAACTTCACATAAAATATGTTACATTGTGTATAAAATACCTAGTCTCATTTAATAATTTGTAAAATATATCTCTGAGTATAGTATTACTTTCGAAGCAAAATGGTTAGTAAGACTGGAGATTGGGGAAAAAAATCTGGTTTTCTCATGTTGGTCAAAGTTGAAGTCAGTATTGTTTACACTAAGGTATCCTCTATTGTCTTACTTGCCCACACTTCCCATTGAGTGTGTGCATTATATGACTTCTCTGCTCCCAAATACCTGTAACTAGAAAGAAAGGTTTGAATTCTTTTGTTTAAAATCACTTTTAAATGTATGTAAATACTGTAGTATGTTTAATAGTAATTTGTATGCCCCTTTTATTTTTTTCTAATGCATAAAACTTATTGACATAAGGCAAAATCTGGGTGGGGTTTTCTCTCTTCTCTCAGATCTTGAGCTGGATTTTCATGAATGTCCTTGAGTTTATAACATTAAAGATTATTATTTTACATTTCAGAAGGAAGCATGAAATCTGGTAGCTAAATTTGGATCCTACTATTTATTGATATTTTCAAGAACAGCTAAATGGAGAGTTTGGGGTTGATTTTTTATAAACCATATTTAAGCATCAGCTAGCTCTTTTTATTTTAAATAGGCTACACAGTATTTTGTTCATAGTCTACACTGATTTCAGTTGACTGAAGAGTTCACATTCTATCAGAATCCAATAAAACATTCAGAACCTCTTAGTTCTGTAGCAGGAACAACCAGTACTATTTTGTAGCCAGTAAAAGTGAGAAGCATCCCTGTTTCATCCCTTGATGTAATAAATTAACAACAGAATCAATCTAGATTCTGAAGTACTATCATTTTATAAGTATTAAAAGACATGTTGCATTGAGGAAAAAATGAAAATATGGTCCTTCTGCATGTGCAAGTGTTTTTAACTTAGTTTTGTCAATTTCTATAGCAATTTCTAAACAGCCATAGAAAATAATTCTGGACTAAGATGCAGGAACATGATTTTCTTTCATATCATGTTGTTTTTTCAACTTAAAAAAATACCAAAGAATATATTGTTTAACATTTTTATATTTAAACTTTGCAACCTTTAAAAAAAACACCATGATTACCAATAAGCAAGCCCCTATGTAAATAATGAAAGACAGATATTTATGCCAGCTTTTCACACAGGTAATATGTCACAGAATGTTCACTCTTTGGCTGATTAAAAAAAAAGAATCTTCTTTGTCAGTAAATTGGTATGCTATCTAGATTTTTCTGTTCTGTATTGAAAAGCACACATATTAGGAGAAGAACTAATCATCTGAGTAAATTATGTCCTGTAGATCACTATGTGCATAGACTTATAAGCTGCATATAGTATTTAATTATAGTGACTAGAGTAGAGGAAAGCTTGAAGGATTGGGAAGTTCACTAAGATAGGTCCTAAACTGGTATGACAGGACAGATTTGACCATTTCCTTTAAATTGTATAAAAGCTGAACAGGATATACAGTTATCCTTTGTAGGTTAGCGCTCAACCAAACCTGAATTTTTAACAAGCTTGATCAGCAATTAAAAAAAAAACAACTAAATTACATCAAATGGACCCAGTTTTAATCGATTAAAATTTTGAAGTTTTGTCACCAACATAAAACAGCCATTCCAGAACTGCTAGCTGTAGATGTTCAGTTGAACTATATGACAGCATGAGTCTGATTCTTTGTGATTCATTGACCAGTATCATTTAACATATGATAATTTTTTAAAAATCAGAAATCCAAGATGATTGCATCAAGAATACTGTTGCCCTTTTGTTTTCTTATATTTAAAACTGAACTAAATCTGGTCCTAATATACTAAATTCTATGAAATGGCTCGAGGTGTAATTTGGATTTATTAGCTGTTTGTTTATATTTATGTGAAATTAGAAATGTTATTTATGTGAAATATATAAAATCCCCAATTACCTAGAAGAAATATTTTGGCTATTGAGACAATTCAAGTGAAAAAAATTATAAAGTATCTCTTTAATTATCGGGATTAAGTTTCTACTTTCACTGTCTCTTTTTTTGAATGAATAAACAAAAAGCATTTAAGTATTTACATGTGCCAAGCACTGTGCGAATAAGCATGTTATTAATATCCACTATAATAGCGAAAACACATATAATTTCAGTTTGACTACAGATGAGTATATTGTAGGAAAAATCAGAAGCACTGAATATACAATAAAAATCACTAAATATTGTAAATAAGAGATAAACTCCCTAAAGAGTTAAGGCTCATAAACTTCTAGTTTCTGTCCTGCAACAATATTTTTTGTATTAGTGGTTTATAATGAGGTTGTAAGCATTAACACTGCTTTTTCTAATGTATTGCCACAGGATCATATAAAGTGTTAATAGTCATTTTACTTGTCATTTATGGAGTTAGCTTTATACATCTGCCAGCAATTAGCATTATTCTACCATGTGCAGGATAGAAAAATAAACATTGTTTCCCAGCTAAAAAGGTATGTCTATATTTACTAAACCGGTGGTTCCCTTCCCACTTTTTTCATTCTTGAAAACCAGTTCCAAAGCATGTAAAGTTATTATTCTAGCAGCATCAAATTTTGTCCCATTCCAAATCTTGTGCCTAAACCATATGATGGTGATACCACATTCTGGGCAAAATGTATATTTCTGCTTTTAGACAACATGGTCTCAAACTCCCCAAATTTAAATTCTGGGCATGATTATTACCACAGTGAAAAAGTCACTAAATTGAGAGGCCTAATCTAACTGCCCACTTTGGAAAATCAATTCATTCTTTTAGAATAATAGGGTATCTATTGGGTGCTAAGGAATAACGTATATTGTAATAAATGTTCTAAGTTGCATCCTCGTGTCCATTTTCAAGCCAAGGCATTCCACTATGGCAATCCCTGAAGAGAAACTAAGAGATTTTATTTTAGTGTGATATTTCTTTCTGCAAAGCAGCTCTATTTTTTTTAAAAGGCATTTGGGATTTACTGGATGGTAAGTCCCATTTTATCTGTGTTCTTGTCTGTAGGGTCAAACTTTCTGTTCTGCCTGTATATTATGATTTGAAGGAGTAGGAGACAGGCATCCTTTCCCCAAAGAAAGTAACCACTGTCATTCCTTTCATCCTTGTAGTGTCCCTTCTTTAAGTCTGGAAGTCTTTCCATTCTTAAAGAGATCTCCATCACCACTTCCCTGCCAAACAGAAATATCTGTGTTGAGGGAGTGTGCAAATGTAACGTTGGGGAATATCCTGTATTAAGAAAAGCATTATTACCTAACTCTTTAGTGGGATCACTGGGCACCTTACTGAGAGGAAGACCCTAAGGTAGGCATTTAGCTGAGTTTTTGTGCCAAATGCTAACTTTAACTACTTCAAAATGGTGTCTTAATTGGTGAGACTGCTTGCCAGTTTTCCTGAGTTACTGATTTAACAAAAACAAAAAAGGGATTGAGGCGGGGAGAAAGAGGACAGTATTCTACTAATAGAGACAGAAAGTACAATCTATCAGTCATCATCATATTTGACCAAGCAAACTCCAATCCAAGGGTTCAAAACCCACCAAGGAAGCTATTGGACAGGCCTTTGACCATTGTTAAGAAAAGCCACAAATTTTCCTAATAAGATTTGTAAATATTGTATTGCATAGGAATTATGGATTAACCATGCACTGAACACACATTGTTAAGTTATCTTAGGTGACAGATATACATGAAAATCATGCCAAGTTTTACATAGGTAAGACATTAAAATTTATTAAAAACAATACTGAAACATGTCTATTCTACTTGCTGCTACTTTTTGTAGTAGTGACTTACTGTTAACAGTGTCTTAAGAGTGTTGAGAAACTTTAGTTTCATCAAAGACAGAGATGAATTAGTAATGTTGCCATCCTTTTTTTTTTTTTAATCAAAATGAAAATGTATTGTTTGGACAGAGAGCTTTCTGGGTTAAAGAGTGACTGTTGTGAACTTTTAGATGGTGCTTAAGAATTCTCATCTTTTCAAATAGAAAGTGGTATATTTTTTTTTTTGAGAAGGAAATAAAAAGAGTATGTAAGACAAAGTGCCACTCCATCCTCAGGTCATTTTTTTATGGTATGTTTAAAGCCAATGTTTATGCCACTTGCCAGTTTTTTTGGATTTTTCTTCCTGAAATACATGGTTGTTATGGTTAGCAGTATATTTAAGATTATATTGTTACTACATTGCTTTAAGGAGCTTCACAACTAGAAACAGCCCATGATGGGTTAGTTAGCATTAAAGAAATACAAACTCACCCAAGGTAAAATATATAGAGGTCTACTAAAATCAAGGCACTAATTTTTATTATAATTTTCCTTTTTCAGTATTTTATTCCATAATGTAGGATTCCCTTGTCTCCAAATTATTCTGCATGAATTTCACCAGGTCTAGTACTTGGTAAAGCCTAAACTTGTCATTTATTTGCTTTTTCTGAGTATATCAGATGTAACAGAAATGTTAAAACAAAGAAATGTACACATTTTTTATTATTGTAAACTTTGACTATAGTGACAAGAACGGCGAGCCGTGATCAATGTCCAATGGATCGATGCTAGATTTCCAGTGAGTGATCCAATGCTGTATATTACACAGGAGGGATGCCTGGGAATGTAAATAATTGGTGAAAATGACAGTTTCTTTTTGGTTCTTGATATGTACTGTACTATAATATGTGTGTGAACATGGATATACACACACATACACACATGTATACATACTCCACTGTTGTAATCTAAAAAAAAGAATATGTATTATCTTTTTATACAGTACCTGTGTTTGTGTTTATTATTTAAAAAGCAAAAATGTTTTATCTAGTTGTATAATATTTTAGGATATTTCGCTGTGCACAATTCCAAGTGCCTTAGAACATTGTGTAGCTTTCTTAATTATATATATATATTTACATATATATGCATATATGTGTAAAAATGCTAAATTTTACCTCAATAAAACAGTTGGGAAAATCCCCACTGAGCTTCCACAGCGTTTAAGTTATCCTAAGGTTAAGAATTCAGAAGGCTTATACTTATATTTTAAGCTAATACAGAAATGTTCCTTAAAAAGACTTAGTTTATCATCTCCACTGAACTTTCTGAAAAGTATGAGTATACACCTTTTGTAATGATTTTATTCTTTAAAATTACTGTCCAATGAATTATTAGTAATGTTAATCAAGTAAATTCAAAAAGTTTTTAAATTAGCAAGGTATTTAAATATTAATTTTAAATTCTTAGTTACACTAGCCATTATGCGAACATAGAAAAAAGCAGCTCTTGCTTCTTCAGAATTTATAAGATAATGAAGCAAAAGAAACATAGTACAACCTCATCTTTAATGGCTTTAAAGTTTTCCTTTGATGTTTATTGTAAATCACTAGACTGTGTAAGAAGATGTAAACTAGATTTGTTTTGTCTAGTACAGGATTTGTTCTTGGTATATATTTCCAAAGGACAATGTTTTTCAGCACTTGTTGATCAGTGACAACAGAAAATCACATCTTATACAGTGACTTTGACCCTTCAGCTTTTAGGTGTTGCCTCTGCATTGACTTCCTCCTAGTCAAAAATGTTTTTCTTTTTAGGTGGTTATATTTTTGTGGTTGTTGGTAAAGGGTTGTTTACAGCAAACTGTATAATGGGATACAGCAGAATAAAAAAAGTTTGTCCTTAACAATGATAGCCATTTTGTTAGCAAAAATTAGTGATTTATTTGCAATGAGCAATCATGTAATTTTTGAAAACTGAACCAAAGCTAATCATTAAAAATATTTGTCCAGTTTGGTAACCTAACTCTAGGATACAAGCTCATTGCTTTCCCATTGACCATTTTTTTGATTTAAAGGTTGCTTTTGGATATCAAGTTTTAACTCCAGTTAAAGTGGTTAAAGAGTGACAGCAGCTGTCTTGGCCACGTGAAATAAGCTTCTGGTTTTATACACTTTTTCATTTGCCTTGGTGGTAAATGGCTAATCATAATAAAATAGTATTTTGCTGGATGCATCTTCATAGGAGATAAAAGGACGTTCCTATAACAAATTCACTATACTAATAGAGCAAATGGTTTAAAGATTTTTCTGCAGAAACCTATTCTGTTTCAAGTTTCAAATAATAGCTAGCATTTAATATCTTGAAACATAATTATCTCTAAAGAGTGGTCACTGATAATGAAAGAATTCATTAATTAGAAAGTATTTAATAAGAGCTTACTCTAGGCAAAACATTATGCTAAGCTCTGATACAAAGAGAAAAAAACATGATAGGTTCTGTTCTCAAGGAGATCATAGTTCTACTAATAGTAAAAGCTTGAAGATTTATTTCATTAATTTCTACATCATACCCCCTTTTTAGAGACTCAGGAGGAGGAATTATAAGTTAATTTCTATTACAATATGAATGGATCTCTCTGTATTTAGAGACTCCTTTGGTCAGGGCAAGAAGAATTCAAGAAAAGGGAGGCAAACTATCTTTTAGCACTGCTTTCATTAGCAGAAAAATGAGAAAAGCAATGTGCCTGGCACAGAGTAGATACTTAATAAATGCTTACTGGTTGGTTGAAATTATATATTTTTTTAAAAAGGTATAGGTTAGATGAGCTAGCCCTCAAAGAGAAATTCCCTAATGAAAAAAGAAATATAGAGACCTCTCCTACATGATGGCATGACATTACTCAAGAGCACTGTGGTGAATAAGGTCCTGTGCTAGAAGGCAGGAAGGCTTCAAACCTTGCCTTAGATATTATGTTATTATGGGCAAGTCATTCAACCTCTCTGCTCCAGTTTCCTCATCTATAAAAGGAGGGAGGAGGGCTGACGCAATGCCTTTGAAGGTCCCTTCCAGTGAGGTGGTACCATGGATAGAACATGAGTGCAGAAGTCGTGTCTCACCTCAGACATTTGACACTCAACTAGCTGTGTGACCTTGGGCAAGTCACTTAATCACAATTGCATCATCCTGATGAATATCTGGTCACTGCATTCAGATGGCTGTGGAGAAGTGAGGCTGGTGACCTGCACAGCCCTCCCTCACTCAAAACAAAGTCAAGTGCAAGTCATGTCATTATTTCTCTGATGGCATGTGTCTTCTTTGGCAACGAAGGATGAACACACAAATCTATGATCTATAATCCATATAAGAGTATTTCAAATACGAACTTCTAGTATTTAATAGATCCTAAATTCATCAGGTTTCTGTCTCTCCCCTCTAATCTATCTTGCACTCTACTACATTGAGAAATTAATTTTACTAAGGGTTTTGGTTATATCACTCCCCCAGTCAAAAACTTTTACTGAGTCCCCACTCGCTATTGAATAAGGTTGCCATTTCTTAACCTGCCATTCAAGCTGATACCCAATCTGTCCTTTGGTTTTTATCTCCCTTTACTAGTTACCTCAACACATCCTCCACACCAACCAAACTGGGCTTACTCTCCATCCTCTTAACTCCTACAGCACTTTGTAATGCTTCTGATACTTATAATAAATGCTGACTGACAGCATGGTATAATAGAAAGAGAATTGGACTTGACATCGGAAGAACTGGGTCTGAATCCTGGTTCTGTCACTTGCTGACCAGGGCAAATCACTTCACTCTCTTGATAAAGTGAGATTAATCCTTGGCCTATCTATGTGAAAGAACATTTATACTGTGAATTGTAAATACTGAGTATGATATAAATGTATGTTATTTTTGTTACTATATTTTTTGTAAATAGGTGTCCTATACCCTCTACTCAACCATAATATCCTAGAAGGCAGGAACCAAATATTAATCATTTCTGTATTTGCTATATCTAACACAATATTTATATTGTTTTAAATATAGATATCCAATAAGTACTTATTGAATGGCAGTAACTTTAAGTCGGTAAATATAAATAGAGCACCTGCTATGCGTAAGACCTTTTGCTAGGCACTTGGGTAGAAGCCTATAAAATGAGTGTAAGAAATAGTCCTTGCCCTTGTAGAGTTTAATATTTGTTTGAATGAAGTAAAAGTATATTTGCTTTCTTACTGAAGATATTCATCTTAATTGTTTTGTAAATCTGTTGAGACTTCCAAACCATCCTATCCAACCATTCGTATGTACCATTGCCTTTTTCCTATCCACAATCCCAGTGTATTAGAGACCCTACCACAGCTGCTAAGGGATTTGGTGGGGGAAGGATGTGGAAAGAGAGGCAAACTACTTTTTAGCACTGCTTTCATTAGCAGAAGATTGAGAAAAAGCAACGTGCCTGGCACATCTTAATAAAAACTTATTGATTGGTTGAAACTATATATTTTTTTAAAAAGGTAAAGAGTAGTGAGCTAGTCCTCAAAGAGAAATTACAGCAATATCTTTGTTCTCCCTCCACCCCCTAACAAAAAAAGAAATGTAGAGACCTCTCTTACATGATGGCAGAAGAAAAGTTGTTTTATAGTTACAATAGATATAATCATGGTAAAAATTATTTCAGTTATGCAATTTCCAAGTACATTCACAAAATAAAAGTTGTGTCCTCTTGAGAGATGTGCCACTGGATAGGCAGGGAAACAGCCCAAGCAATGGAATAAGAGCATGTATTTATCACAGGTCAGAACGCTGGATAAGCTAGACAGAAGTTAAATTTACATTCAGTTCCTTAGATGCCAGAATCAGGAAAGGAGGTAAGGAATCCTGGTGACTACCAAGAGTAAACAAGTGGCATAGGTCAAGGCAGGCCAATGAGCAGAAAGAGGCATCCATGCACGTTGTCACTTCAACTGCAATCAAATACTGTTAGTGTGGATGTTATATATAGTTGTTTCAGCCAAAAAGTGTTTTTGTATTCCTGCCTTACATACAGAGGGCCTGTATGTGTACACAAAAATTACATACACATATTTGGGGCTGAGCCCAAGTAGAATGGAAAGTGGATCCATATACTTTGGAGAAGGCAAAATGGCAGCAGTGGAAGGTAGGTAGGTTCTGTCACTCAAATACACAGCAATGTAATTATTTAATATGGGCTATGCAAGGTTTTTCGAATGTCTAACTACCAGGTAGTGAATTAGGTACCTTCAGAAGTCTAGTAATTTCTAGACTACTAGGTTATTCATTACTTCACTGTCTGAACTAAATAATTTCTCTTTTAGACAAAGCATGATACTAACTCAATCAAAGGAAATAATAAAGAATAACTATGTGTCGGGCACTGTGCTGAGTACCAAGGATTTAAGGAAAGGTAAAAACTTCCACTCCAATGCAAATAACCAGGTATATAAAAGATATGTACAGAATAGAATGAAAATGATTTTAGAGGGGAAAACATTAGCATTTGTGGGGGAGGAAAAGGGGTAAAGATTTTTGTTACTGAAGGCAATATTTGAACTGTCTTAAAAATAAGTAAGAAAAACTAAGAACCAGAAGCAAGGGACCAGAACATTTCAGGCACAGTAAACAGCCAGTGCAAAAGCATGGAGGCAGAATACAGAAATTCTTATTGGATGATCTGCAAGTAGGCCGGTGTACCTGAATTGTAAAGTGCATGGAGGGGAGAAAACCAGAAGACTAAAGGTAGGAAGGAAGCAGATTAGGAAGAATTTTAAATTCCAAACCAAAGACTTTGTATTTGATCCTGTAGGTGAAAGGGAGCCACTGGGCTTCACTGAGTGTATGTGAGGGTTTTGGGGGGAGTGGGTAATGAAAATGAAGCTAAGATTGTGGGCCCAAAATTCCTAAAGGTCAACTAATTTTCCTTAGGAAAAAAAATTGCTATTCACAAAAGAAATTACACAAGAGAATGTTAGCAATTCAAGACAAACCCATAGCTTCATAACTAATCTGAAATAACTTACAATGTGGCTTGCTAATGTCAGGTAAGTACTATATATAAAATGAGCATCTTTTCTGTACTGTGCCAATGTACTCATACTAGTCAAATGCTAGATGAATATATGTAGGAGTATTGATCTCTTCAGGAGCTCACCATATAAAGAAACACAACTCCTACCACAGATAATGTTCATAAACCTTCAACCTATAAGCTTACTCCAAAATTTATTTAAAAAAATTTTTTCTAGCAACTTACTATCTAACTTTCAGATTTGGAGGAAGCAAATCTCTCAGAAAACATTGGACATAATTTCCTGGGTCCATGCTTTTGCACAGAACATCCCATTTGCCTATAATGTACTCTCTCCTCACTTCTACCTCTTAGAATTCCTGGTTCTCTTTTTAGCTCAAAAACTGCCTGCTATATGAGGTCTTTCCCAAGGCCAGTGCCTCCCACCCAAAAAAATTAACTTTATATTTGTTTTGTATATATGTGTACTTGATGTCTCACCCATTTTAACATAAATTCCTTGAAGGCTGGGATTTGTTCATTTTTGTCTTTGTATTCTCAGTGCTCTGGAAAATAAGATGTTTTAAAAATGTTTTTTTCACTCCTTGACTGATTGATGATTACATGTTATACATATAGTAATAAAAAAGATGTTATCAACAACAGTGTTCCATTTTAAAAAATCTGAAGACATCACTTTGACACTGAACTTCACATAATTAAAATTTATTCTTCCATGAATTTAGTCCAAATTATTTCTGATTCCCATGATAACAGAATGTTTAAAAATTTTTCTAAACATTGTAAAATATTAAAACTATCAGGTGATTAAACAGAAAGAAGATAAAAATTCTGGGAAAGATTTTTGAGAGAAAAAAATTAGCCAATAAAACAAATATCTTATTGTCTATCTTCCTTAAGTTCCTTTTCCATTCTATTTAAGGTTATTAGGTTCCTGTGACCCTATGGCCACATTATTTTCATCGACCAATTAATATATAACCTTGTTTTGTGTGAATTTCTGTTTAAAGACTCCTTATTTAATATATATTTCTTAAAAATAATTATATGCAGTATTTTCTTTATAATAAAATGTCCATTACAGCATTTTTGTGTAGTGTATTTTACTGTGATTGTACTATTTTTTAACTATCATACACATATACACACAGCACATATATACTGTACTCAGTAAAATTTACAGACAGTACTGTGAACAATACTATATATGGTATAATACAGTAATGGAAATAAAGTCCTGGAAAAAATTAAACAAGGACTAAGCTTTTCAAGTTTTATAAAAACATTTACTAAAATCTTACTTTTGGTGGAGCTATAGGAAGTGTGATGTGGTGCATTGTGCAGTTAAATCTCTCCACCATGGTTTGCCTCAGGAAAACCAAAGAGAGAGGTTGGAGGAACTTACTCTGCAGAAGAGGAAGGCATTGCAAGGGAAGCATGTCAATATCTGGCAACCCTATCTCAGGTGTTTAGCTCTTGCAACTTGATGGTTTTGGCAATTTCCTCTCCTGAGCTGGCTTGACATCAGCCTTTGTCCACTTGGCTTTTCACTTCAGATCTTTAAGCATCTTGGTGTAAGGGGTAAACACAGTGGAGGTTAGGTGCTTAAATTTCAAGCTGTGTCCAAGCATAGGGTCACATTCTTCCATAATACTGAAAATTTCTAATGGAGAATTCCATTCTGATATTTTGGCCTCTGACAGCCACAATTCTGAAGCTTTGGCAGACTTCGAAATCTTCCTCATCATCACTGACTCTTTGTGTTGCCATCTCATCCAGATTTTTATTTTTATATATCTGCCAAAATTTCCTCCACATTTTCCTCTTTCGTGTCAAAGCCTTCTCTACTTATTTGCCATGCATTATGCATTCTGCTTTTGGCACTGCTCTTTATATTTTCTGTAACACCTTCTAGGCCTACAAACTTATTCACACAGTTTGACCAAATATTTTTCCAAGTTATTGATAGTAGCCTGCTTGGTGCTGTCCCTGACTGTGCCAATACAATCAATAACATTGCCTATAGTGACTGACTTCCAGTAATCCTTCATGGTGATTTCCTTGTTTTTGTCAAGAGCCTTACAAGCCTTGCTATAAAATTCCCTCATGTAATGTGCCATGAAAGCTTTTACTATGCCCTGATTCAGGGGTTGGATGAAACATGTAGATTTTAGGGGCATAAAAAAAACTATGTTTGTGTGGGCATTTTTGAGCTCTTCACAGCAATGGACTGGGGCATTATCCAAAATTAACAAAACTTCGAAGGCAAGATTTTTGCCCTGCAGATAGTATTAAACTTTTGAGATGAAGTAGTTGTAAAACCAATCCTAGAATATTTTAGGAGTCATCCATGCTCTTTTGTTCCACCTCCAATGGACTGGCATATGGTTCAGGTTTTTCCCTTTAAGTGCTTGTGGATTTTGGGTTCTATACACCATTAGGAGTTTCTTCTTGAAGTCGCCTATGGCATTGGCCCCCAATAGCAAGTTTGTACAATATCTGATTTATAGCCAGGGGCTTTTGAGGCCAATTGTGTTATATAGGTTCGTTTTCCAACATCCTTGTAAAACAAGCCAGTCCCTTCAGCATTGAAAGCCTATCCTTTCACACAACCCTTTTCCTGTGTAACACTTAGCACATATTTTTTAAAATTCTTCCACAGCCCTCCTGATCTGCAGAATCTGTAAGTTGAACAGTTTTCACACAGTATTGCTTTTTGAAGCCTGTGAGCCAGCCAGCACTAGCAGAGAGGGGTTTAACATTTTGCTAACCCTGGGAAACAGGACCATAAATTTCTTTGGCTTTCTTCCTCACCACAGTGCTATCTACTATGCTTTTTTAATTGGTCATCTCACGAATCCATAAATTTAGACACTTTTCCATCATTTCATCACACACTATAGATGTTAATTGAGCACTTTACAGCCTCCTATACAGACCAGCAAGTTTCCTCTTCCTTTTTGTGGATGTACCCTATCATTGATTCATTAACACTGAACTCATAGTCAACAGCACTGTAACTCATACCTGAGCGAAGCTTATCTGACGCATGCGTTTTCTCCATATGGCACATCACAGCCGCTTGGGGACCATTTTAAATAGTGAAATCATCAACAAAAAGAACAAGAATGTGAAAAGTGTGGCAAGGATGTTTGTTTACAGTATAAGAGTTGAACCAAAAGGCAAAGAAACATCACTTCGTTTTGACCTCAGCTGGGAACATGCAGGAGGGGTGACTCAGATTTTTTGCTACTCTGCATATGTCCAGGAATGACTGCAAAAGCACAGCATAAATTTTAACAAGTAGGCAACTTTACAAATATGGAATCCAAAAATAATGAGAATCGGGTAAACTTGGTATTTTTTTGCACATATTTTAAAAACCTTAATGAGCTGTACATTCATACCTTTGAAAAAGGTGAGAGCATGATTTCAATTTTAAGCTAAATATGGGAAAGATTCTGAATACTTTTTACCAGCTCAGATATCATAGGGAAGAAATTCACGGGAGTTTTGTAAGGAAACACAAAGTGGCTCAAACACAACCTGAAATTTTTACAGCCTTGAGAATATTGGGTATTCCCCCTAAATAAACAGCTACAGAATTGGGGGAATGGGACCGAGCATTCCAAATATGCTGAAACCAGCTTGAACGTGCAAGCCAATTGTGAAATTTTCTGTGGGAGCATTTACCCCTTGGAAAGCTAGGCATTCCAGGCAATATTTCAGAAAAAGACTTGATTTACTAATAGACTGTCTAAATTCAAAAAAGTGATGGGGAAAGTGACAATGATGTAGATTAAACTTTAAAAATGTGCCTGGTATACTTCTTTACCCCTCAGAAAGACAGTTGTTTAACATTTGCCGGCACATTCTTGGATAAAATCAACCAAATTTGCAATAATGGGATCAGACTTGCAACTGGAAGAAGGGTCATCTGGTTCAAAGGCGTAAATCACACAGGCATTAAATGATATTCAACAAAAAGTATTAATGTTAAAAGATACCACTAACGACTACAACAAACCCCACAACACCGCAAAATAACATTAAATACTGTTTAAATAAGGGGATTATTCTTGAAGCTGGAAAGAGCCTTCAGGGGTCAAAGACCCTCCTCAAAAACTAGGAGATTAAAATGTAATTGGAAAATGTTACCTATTTTTTTTTGCATTTTATCAATTTAATAAAACATATTAAATACAATATCTAGATATGTGGTTTTCCTAAGTCAATATGCAGCCCACGGGGACCCTCATCTTATGGTCTCTGAGTTTGACCCCTCTTTGAGCCCCACTTAGAGTCCATACCATAGGGGGGTCTGCAGAAGGAGCTGGGGTTGTTGTTTAAAACGGCGAAGATTCAGGGGTTCCGCGAGAGCTGTTCTGAAGCATTTCAAGTACTGTTACGTGCAGGAGGGACTAGATTGGATCTGTTGGACCCAGAAGACGGAACCACGTGCGGTAGCTGGCAGTTACAAAGGTTCGATCTCGACACGGCAGAACAAAGCTGTCCACAAGGATAGGTCGGCATCAGGAGGTAACGGGCTCCTCCGTACGCAGAAACAGGATGGCACTTGTAGAGTCTCCCATTACGGATTCTGACTTCTCGGAGGCTGGAGATCGGCGGAAGCCGCACGAAAGGCGCCCGAGATTTGAGCAGGATTGGACATTTAGGGTAAATTCATTCCCCGCCGAGGCCTGTAGAGGGAGCCGGAGAGGAAACAAGCGTGCTTCTCTAAAGCCACGCCCCTTCCCAGCTCAGCGGCCTCTACGGTCTCCCAGACAACGACGCCTTCCACGTCTTGGGACGCCCCGCCCCCAGCTTACAAACTACCTTCCGCCTCTCGGCCCCCAACGGCGCGTGGAGCACTGCCACCCCTCCTTCTGAGGGGCATGTATATGGATGCCGCTTTCCCTCTCTCCTGCATCCCCTCCACCTCACCCCACAAAGCTCTTCACCGAATAGAGAGAGAAAATCCCCCTGTCGGCCCTTTTCCTAGCCCCGCGCGAAGCTTCCGGAAGGTGGAGCGAGAGACATTCCGCAAAAGATCGCGAGGAGAGGGCAGGGCCTCGCGCATGACTCTCTCTTCGGGGATTGGCTTACCTTCCCGACGTGCGTGGTGACGTATAGGGAGCGAGCGCACTGAACTGACGGGAGGTTCCGGGGGCGTTTTGCTTCCGGAAGTGACCTGCCGGAGCCCCGTGGCCGCAGCGTGACGTGATACCGGCGCGCGAGCGAGTGAACCAGGACCGACCCAGCGTGGGTCGCTCCAGCCAGAGTAAGGACTACCTGGGAGTGTGCGGTGGGGCCCGAGTCCTGCGGACGTGATCCTCTGTCGGCTGCGGCATGGTGAGCTAGGCCGCCCTCCCTCCCCGCAACAGGACTTCCGAGGGGTGTAGACGAAAGGGGATTGCCGTGCTGCTAGGCCCCGGGGGGCCTCGGTGCTGGGTTTCCTTCTGACTTCCGTGGGGCAGGTCCCGGTGTTTGGGAGAGGCCTGGTGACGTATAAGCCAACGACCCCCTGTCCAGCCTTCCCTTGAGGAGCTCGCTAGGTCCTCCTCCTCCCCCTCTCCTGTAGTCCTTCAGACTTTATAAGTCCACATAGTTTACACCTAGTAACCAGATTGATGTTTCTAACTATATCGCTGTCCTGCTCCGAAGGTGTCAGGTACCTGACCTGATAAACTACAAGCTACTTAGAGCTCTTTAAAATCTGGTGCCAGATTTTTTTGTTTTAATCGCCATCCTTCCAACTTTTATGTTCCAAAAAAACTAGTCCCCTTGCTGAACAATCCTCCCCCCCCACCCCGCCCCCATAGCACCTCCTGTTTTTTTTGCAAAGGCCAGGCCTGCTCCCCTGCACTGAGGTGCCCACATCCTTTCAAAGCCCAAGGCCCTTGTCACCTACAGGGTCCTTTATGTAATCTTTCTTCATCTTAGTACCTTCCCGGCTAACGGTATATTTTTCTTGTGCGTAATTGTACATCTTTCTTTGCATGTTGTCTCCCCCACTGTTAGACTGTGAGCTCCTTGAGAGCAAGGGCTGCATTTTTGGTTTTTTTAGGGTTTTTTTGTCTTTGTATCCCCACTGCTTAGCACAAAAATGCCTGACACATAGTAAGGGGAGGGAAAGGAAAGGCCATTTATTAAGTACCTCCTTTGGCCAGGCACTGTACTGAATGCTTCACAAATATTGTGTCATGTGATCCTCACAGCGACCCTGGGAGGGAGATGCTGTTACCGTCTTCTATAGTTGAGGAAATTGAGGCTAAGAGCAGTTAAGTGACTTGCCCAAGGTAATGCAGCTATTTTGTGTCCGAGGCTAGGTTTAAACTTGGTTCTTCCTAACTCCAGGCAGGAGTCTTTCCATCGCAGCACCTAGCTACTCTCTTGGTAAGCGCCAAAGGAAGATTTCAAAAGGAGGTTTCTATTTCCCACATTCAGGAATCTCCCCTCCTCCAATATATCACACCCCTTGTTAGTCCGTTAAATTATTCAATTTAATATTTAGGTGCCTGTGATGTCTATGCACTTTGCTTATGCACAATTCTTGTAATCTGATGAGAGAAAATTTTATTTTTATATACATATACATACACACACATACATACATACATACATACACACATATACGTATATATATGCATACATATATATATATGTGAGAGTGATGGAAAAGAAGGCAGAAGAAATTTAGGTAAAGTGGGATAAGAAATTTGAGTTGAAGAGTATATTCACCTTGGGAAGGTGGCAGGAAAATAGGACTGGGGAAGTTTCATGAATTGGTCAGGGATGGTGTGTAGGGAATTTCTGTTTGTCTTTAGTTTGGACTAGATAGATCAGGAGTTGGCAAACTATGGTCTCATTAGCTCTTTTTGTATAGCCCTCAAACTAAGAATAGTTTTTACATTTTTAAATAAAGTCATTTTCTGGCCTCTCAACCAGGTTCCTTCCAAGTTTTGGAATTCTCTGAAGAGGTTACACTTGAGTTAGGGCCTTACTGGATATAGGTGAGATAGGGATCCCTTCCAACGATGAGACATTCTATGAGGAAAGATTTGGGGATGGGAGAGGGCAAGATGAGAACAGGGGATGAAGAGTGACTTTTAGTTTGTCTGGAACCTATAGTTATAATAGTCTGTAGAGGGGATTTGTGTGAGATAAGGCTGAAAAAAATCAGTTAGAATTCAGTTAATCGGAGGCAAACTGTTGGGAAAACTTTTCAAGTTTCTTAAGTAGAAAGTTAATATAATCCGAGGAGTGAGTTGGGAAGATTACTTGGGCAGTGATGTGAAGAGTGTTTAAAAAGAGAGATTCCTGAGGCAGGACAAATACTTGGGTGGCTGTTCTGTTAGTCTAGGCTATAACAATAATAGTTAAGATAGCACTTTAAGATTTACAGGACTCTGTACATTTATTATATCCTTTGATCCTCACAGAAACCCCACAGTGTAGGGGCTGTTATCCACATTTTAGAGAAAGATTAAATGACTTGTCCAGGGTCACGCTGCTGGTAAATATCTCTGGAAGGATTCAAATTTTGGTCATCCTGGCTCCTCTAGCACTCAGTCCACTCTTATCTGTTATAACACCTTGTTTGCAAATATAGTTTTTCAAACTTTTAATTGCCGTTTATGTTAGGTATTATTATAAAAATATTTTACTTATTTAAGCTTAATTGGAATAAGACTTTGGGAAACCTTTTATCATGGAAGTAAAATCCACAGAACATTATAGTTTTTTGGAGGGTGGTGGTACCTGAGGGATAGGAGTCAAAGATAACAGAAGTTTTGACCTGAAGAATTGTCATGCTGTCAATAGAAACAGAAAACTTTAAAGAAATTTTAAGTTTTGAAAGGAGTCAGAGTAGATCAGTTTAGGACCTGCTGATTTTGAGGTGTTGGCAGAATATGAATTAGCAGGTAATAGGACTGGGATGAGTATGGGAGAAGTAGTCAAAGGATGAATCAGTAGGTTGGATCACCATTCTAAGTCACCTGTTTCATTGCTTCCTTTCTGAAGCCTCATAAGAAGAAGAAGCCCTTTATAGACAAAAAGAAAGCTGTATCTTTCCACTTAGTACACCGAAGCCAGAGAGATCCCTTAGCAGCAGATGACACTGCGCCTCAGAGAGTTCTGTTACCTGCACAGAAAGTAAGTACGCTCTCTTTTTCTGTAATACTAGAGTGGCTTCTTGTTGAGATTTTTGTTTTTCTGGCATATTCATATCAGAATAATAATGACTAACATTTATATAATACTATGAAATTTACAAAGTAATTTTACATACATTCATTCATTTGGTCTTGATTTCAGTCTTGTAGATATACAGATATTATTATCCCTATTTTATAACAGCCTGTTATAGGTTTTTTTCTTAAAGCATATCTTACCCTTAATAGTAAAGATGTTCTTTTCTGTATGAGGGAAGTTTTGTTTTGATTTTGAGAGACTAGCTTTCTGACTAAGTAAAATTTGATTGATTAGGATTGACAAACATCTCTTGGCCTGCAGGTATGATGTTGCCTGATATTATCCTTGACTAGTTCGTTTAATTTTAAGAATGATATTTAATTGGGATAGGCTTACAAGGTCTGTTCCTACTTGACCCAACAGGTCTTTCTGTTTCATGGCCATAGATCACATTTTTAACTGAAGTCACCAATCTCACAAAACGTTTTGTAGAAGGGACTTTTAAAAATACATATAATCTCAATGAATAGGTGAAATATAGGCCTTATGGAAGGGGATGGTAGTTGAACATGAGCCTTTGCAGCTATAATTACATGTAAATAATATATTCTGGAATTTTGTTGAGGTGTTTGTTGAGGTCTGTTTTTTGTATATCTGTTTTTGTGTTTGCTGAGAAATGCTTTATAGATAAATACTACAAACTTTTCTACCACCTTGATGAAATTTGAATCTTCTTCATCTCTTGGGGCAAATTATACATAATTTGAGTAACTGGGTTTTTTATTTTGTTTAATTTTAAATACCCCTTCCTTACTGACATGGTAATTTGGTCAGTTTGTTTGAAAGTCAATGTTTGGAAGAAAAATGACCACGATTGTCCTTCCTGATAATGACTCATATTTATATAAAATGTCCTAAAGAGTTTACAAAGTTCTTTCTTTACAGATTGCATGAGGTAGGTAATACAAGTATCCTTATTATGCAGGTAAGATAAATTGAAGTTCAGAGGGGTCAAGTAACTTGTCATGTCATTAATTAATATGGGAGCTATCATGCAAGTTCAAGCCTTCTGAACTTTAAAAAATAAAAATGTTTTCCCTGCTATATCCTGTTGCTCTTCCTAAGCTAGTAGTGTGATTTTTGGTCCTTAATACTCCTCTTCTTATCCTTAATGTTTCATTTTAGGGCAAGCTACTATCACCCAGTAGGTTAAGTGTCAAGACTTAGGAAAACATCATCCTCTGGTTCCTTTGGTTCTGGTGTGTAATGATTGCTGCTGTTCCCTCCAAGTTTGGGGAGGATCCTGCAAACTTGTTGGGGGTAAACAGGTTTATCTCAGGTATATAAACTAATTATTGACTGAAAGCTGTGCTTATGGTCAGTTTCCTGTTCCCTGTCTTTTAAAAGGGTCCTTACTAGACTCCAATATGTATAGCTAATTCCTCTTTGTTAAAATCACAGAAAGAAAATGAGGAGAGGAGAGCTGAACAGAGGAAGTATGGAGTTTTTTTTGATGATGATTATGACTACCTGCAACATCTGAAGGAACCATCTGGGCCCTCTGAGCTGATTCCCTCATACTCTTGGAGTGATGCACAAGAGCAAACATTGTTGATTCCAGTAAGAATATACTTCATGTATCTCTTGGTTTGATAGGAACTATCATGATTTTAAAAAAAAATTGTTGTTTTGGGTTGGGTCTTTTTTATTTTGGTTTTTTTTTTAATAGATACATTTTATTTTTATATCATGTTCATTAATAAATGTTGTTTTGGGATTTCAAAACTTTTGGGCAAAAATGAAGATTTGACCCCTTGGAGCAAGCAGCAGCTGAATATTAATAGCAACCAGTTTGCAAAATGGAAAAGAAACTGATGATTGGAAAGAGAATATTGTAGGAAAGGCAAGGTACAGGCATAAAGTTGGGACACAAGTGTGTCCCAAGGCAAGCCTAACAAAAGCATTTATATAACCACGGAAAGGACCTAATGGACTCTACATGTAAAGTATAAGCATGAGGACTAAGAGGTGTTAACTTATATAGGGCTTGCCTGTGAAAGATTTAGAACATCATACTTGGTATCCATTTAATTACCAGTATAATTATTGATAATAATGACTATTTGTATTTATTTAGCTGGCACTTTACAATTCACAAAGCATTTTCACATCCATTATCTTGTTTGCTCTTGTGATTTTTAATTTGACATGCCACCATAAATCAGAAGGGAGGATCTGATAATAAACATACTTAAATTTTTTGAAATGTTGCAGGGTCTCAACTGCATACTCAGGCATAAGAGAACTGCAAAAATTAACTTTATCACATTCCCTGGGACTGTCTTCTAATGTTGAATTTCAACCTCATACTTAGGAAAAAAAAATGTAATGTGAACATTAACTGAAAGGGCATATTGAAGTAATTGGGAGCAAATAGTTCTTTCTGTACCCTGGGAAGTATCTTACAGTGTAATGTTGGGGTTTGTTTTTTTTTTTTTTGAGTGACATTGGTTATGAAGTTGTGTGACCACCTCTTGGCATAATTATTTGGTTTAAGTTTCTGAATAGAGAACATGTACATTAGAAGTCTGAATTGTAAATATAGTGGTATGACAAGATTAGTGCTGATGTTTACTCACACTTTTCATGGGGTCATCTTGGATGTTGCATGTAACTTTTTATCAGAGACCTCTCAGAAAATTGCAGTTAAAGGCAAAGCACCATGCAAAGTGTGATAAGAAACTTAAGGAGTATAACACACACCCCATACCCTTTTTTTTCTTAATTTATTTATTTTAGTTTTCAACATTCATTTCCACAAGATTTTGAATTCCAAATTTTCTCCCCATCTCTCCCCTCCCCCCACCCCAAGACACCATGCATTCTGATTACCCCTTCCCACAGTCTGTTCTCCCTTCTATCATACCCTTCCCTTCCCTTATCCCAATCTTCTCTCTTTTCTTATAGGGTAAGATGGATTTCCATACCCCATTACCTGTATTTCTTATTTCCCAGTTGCATGCAAAAACAGTTCTCAGCATTCATTCCTTAAACTTTGAGTTCCAACTTCTCTCCCTTCCTCCCTCCTCACACATCCCCACTGTGAAGGCAAGCAGTTCAAGATAGGCTATGCGTGTGCAGTTTTGCTAAAGACTTCCGTAATTGTCATGTTGTGAAAAACTATAATTCCCTCCGTCCTATCTTGCCCCCCCATTTATTCTATTCTCTCTTTAGATCTTGTCCCTCCCCTAAAATGTTTACTTGTAATTACTCCCTCCTCCCATTTGTCCTCCCTTCTATCATCCCCTTCACCCCACTTATCCCCTTCTCCCTTACTTTCCTGTAGTGTATGATAGATGTTCATACCAAATTGAGTGTGCATGTTATTCCCTCCTTTAATCCAGATGTAGTGAGAGTACGCTTCACTTTTTCACTCTCACCTCCCCCCTCTTCCCCTCCACTGAAATAGCTTTTTCTTGCCTCTTTTTTGAGAGATAATTTGTCCCATTTCATTTCTCTCTTTTTCCCCCCAAAATATTTCTGTCACCCCTTAATTAGATATCATCCCTTCCTATTCAACTCACCCTATGCTGTGTGTGTGTGTGTGTGTGTGTGTGTGTGTGTGTGTGTGTGTGTGTGTGTGTGTGTGTAATCCCTCCAACTACCCAAATACTGAGAAAAGTCTCAAGAGTTAGAAATATTATCTTTCCATGTAGGAATGTAAGCAATTCAACTTTTAGTAAGTCCCTTATTGATTTCTCTTTCTTGTTTACCTTTTCATGCTTCTCTTGATTTTTGTGTTTGAAAGTCAGATTTTCTATTCAGTTCTGGTCTTTTCATCATGAATGCTTGAAAGTCTTCTATTTCATTGAATGATCTTTTTTTCCTCTGAACTATTATACCCAGTTTTGCTGGGTAGGTGATTCTTGGTTTTAATCCTAGTTCCTTTGACTTCTGGAATATCCTACTCCAAGCCCTTCGATCCTTTAATATAGAAGGTGCTAAATCTTGTGTTATCCTGATTATATTTCCACAATACTCGAATTGTTTCTTTCTGGCTATTTTTTGTCTGTTATTTTTTCATTCTTTTGGTTTGGTTTTATAATTTCTTCATTTTTCATAAAGTCATTAGCTTCCATCTGCTCCATTCTAATCTTTAAGGAATTATTTTCTTCAGTGAGCTTTTGGACCTCCTTTTCCATCTGGCCAATTCTGCTTTTTCGGGCATTCTTCTCCTCATTGACTTTTTGGATCTCTTTTGCTTATTTGGGTTAGTCTGTTTTTTAAGTGTTATTTTCTTCAGCATTTTTTTTGGTCTCCTTTAGCAAGCAGTTGACTTGTTTTTCATGATTTTCTTGCATTACTCTCATTTTTCTTCTCAATTTTTGCTCTGCTTCTCTTACTTGATTTTCAAAATCCTTTTTGAGTTCTTCCAAGGCCTGAGCCCACCTGACATCCCCCTGGGATGTCTGGGGTACCGAGGCCTCGCCCTCCTCGTCTTTCCCTGATGGCAAGAATATGTCCTCCTCATCGTCAGATCTGAAAGTCGGGATCATTTGCATCTGTTCGAAAAAACTCTCTATAGTCTTATTTTTCTTCCCTTTTCTAGGCATTTTCCCAGCCAGTTACTTGGCTTCTGAGATTCCTGTCCATCCCTGCCTAGATCCGCCCAGCTAATGCTTGGGGTCTGAGATTCAAATGGGCTTTCCGAGCTGCCCGGCTGCTAATCAATGTGAGCTTTAGTTCTGGTGCTGGGGTGGGGGCAGGGCTGCCTCCCAGGCTCAGTTCCCTCAGGGGCTTTATACAGAGACCTTCAGTAATGGAGTGGGGTGGGGCAGGGCCTTCTCCCAGGCTCAGCTCCCTCAGGTTGTTTATGCAGAGACTTTCAGTAATGAAGATCCTGCCTGCTGCTGGGGGAGTCCCGGGCCGCAGCTACTGCCTCCGCTGCCGCCCCCGCCTCTGCCTCCGCTGCTTCCTCCGGAGGGGGCCCAAGTCACAGAGACACCCCGCCCCCCTCTTGGTGAGCCCAGGCGTGTCTCTCACTGACCTGTAGAGTCTGTGGGCGGAGGGACTTTCCCGGCCGCCGGAGTTTCCGTCCCTGAAGCCTGTTCGGATCGGCAGCGCTGGGGTGGGGTCCGCTTTCCGGGGCGCAATGGACCCTGGGGACGGCTCTCCAGGGCTCTCTGGAACGGAAATCTCTTCTACTCTGTTTCTGCACACCTTGCAGTGATCCAGAACTTATGGGGATCTCTTTTTACATTAAATCTATGGGCTGTGGGTTCGGAGCTCGTAAACGTGCGTCTTTCTACTCCGCCATCTTGGCTCTGCCCCCTCTTACTTGATTTTCAAAATCCTTTTTGATCTCTTCCATTACCCGAGACCAATTCATATTTTTCTTGGAGGCTTTTGATGAAGGAGCTTTGACTTTGTTTTCGTCTGTTTGCATGCTTTGGTCTTTCTTGTCACTAAAGTAAGATTGTATAATCTGCTTCTTTTTCTGGTTTTTGCTCATTTCCCCAGCCATTTACTTGAGTTTTGAGCTCTTTGTCAAGGTAAATCTCTGCTTCGGGGGGGGGTGAAGGGTGTACTGTCAGCCACTCGATCCTCCCACAACCTGTGGGCCTAGAGCTCCACAAACAGTTGCTGTCTCTGCCCCTGCTGCTGCTGTGGCTGCCAGTGGCTCCTCCACCCCTCTCCCCTCTGCTGCGCTGGGGCTGGACCCACTCTCCACTGGGACTGGACTCCACTCTCTTGCACTGGTCCCATAGATTTTTCCCACTGACCTTCCAATTTATCCTCAGTGTTTTGGGGTCCTGGAGTCTGGAAACCACCACAGGTGTGAGAGATTCAGTCTCCCCAAGGCTTGCTCAGTTCCTGTCTGTGCTGGTGCGGTCCAAGGTAGACTGTGCCCTTCCCCCTGCATTGTGTGATGATACTTCCTAACAACCTTCCTGACTGTCTTAGGCTGCAGATTTGCTTCATTCCATCATTCTATGAGTTCTGGAGCTCCAGAATTTTAGAACCATTTTTTACAGATGTTTGGCTGGGCTTTGGGAGAAAGAGTGTGATCTTACTTTGCCATCTTGGCTCTGCCCCACCCTATACCCCTTTCAAGGAAGCATAGCGCCATTAAACTAGAAAGGATTCTAGAGATCAGCTAATCTAATTTCATGTTCATCTAGTTGGGAAGATAATGTATAAAAGAATATTGATGGTAAACCAGGGTGTTGTTGCATTTTCTTTAGCTAAAGAGCATTAGAATCCAATAAAATTGCAGAGTGTTTAAGGGAGGGGACTAATTAGAATCAAAAAGACCCCTTTGAAAAAAGTTGGTAGTAATCTGTGGCATGAGATTATGAATGGTGGGTGGCTTTAAAAATAGAGACCAGTAGATACATGAAAGAATCTGAAAGAAGACTAGATGGGACTTAGTGACTAGATTTAGTATGGCAATAGAGGACTGAATCAGATAAGATTGGTTAGGAGGGTGGTCATCTATTCCATTGTTAAGAAACAGAAAAGATGGGAAAGGTCTTAAGGTTGGGAAGAAAGATAATGAGTCTAGTTTTGGGGCACAGAGTTTGAGGTATCAATGAAATATTCAAGTAAAGATAAAGAAGTAGACTTCAGATGATATACTGTGCGATGCAATTCAGAGTAGATATGTACCTAAGTAAAAATATTATTGCTTTTCCCCCCTCAAGACCTTTGGAATTAAGTTGCCTTCATCAGTATTTGCATCAGAGTTTGAAGAAGATGTAGGACTATTAAATAAAGCAGCTCCTGTATCAGGTATGTTTAATTTTGAGCTTTATGAATTGATAAATAGCAACATATGTTACAAGAAGAAAAATTTATAGTGCTAAAGCATAATTTTTCCCTGTCCTACATAAGTTCTCAGTAAAACTCTTAAGAATGTTCAAGAATATTTTCCTGAAAATTCAAGTTAAATTTTATTTATTTATGTTGAACTTTTATTTCTGCATTTTTAGTCCTAACACGTTGATTTTTTTTCAAATGAAAAACATAATTTTAAAGGAGGTAAGACAGTTATATTTTTGTAGATTATTATAAAACTATCTCCATATAAACATAATTCTCAAAAAGAATACTACATAGATCATAAATATATCTGCTAGTACGTTCTTGATACTACAAATATGTTGTCATTCAAAATGTTCTATTACAAGTGTTCATTTTACTATTTATGAGTATGTAGTGTCCTTTAGCATTCGTTGGAAAAAAAATAACAGCATTATATATATGTTGTTGTTCAGTTTCACTATTCCTATATGACAGTATGAAATAGCCCTATTCATTTCTGTCACCTCCCTCTAAGCACTTGAATTATTGACTACTCTTTGCATCATATAGTGGATAACAGAGTGGTGTGTATCAAAGCTTATTATGATAAACCCCAGAGGTAGGGTTTTTTTTGTCATATTGGAATTACTGCTAGATGTGCAGTAAAGCACAGCGTATAGAATCTTGGAATCAAAAAGAACTGTCCTTAAGTCTTGCATCTTAGGCATACTGGTTGTGTGATACAGGCTAAATCAGGCTCCTTCCTGGGATCCTAGGCAACATTCTAAGTCAAAGTTGCATAGAGGTTACCAGTTTACATTGGTGGATGGAATTTCCATAGTTGGAGATCTCTATACCAATGAAATCACAGGTCTAGCCCATTAGAATTTTGTTGAGCAAAATATTGCTTGAAAAAATGGGTCATGTTTGTTATTCAAAGATTTCCTTACGCCATTGTGAACTCTGTTTTATTGTTCCCCCACAGGTAAAACATAACTAGTCAGAGAAAAGTGAGTAAACCACATAGTTTAGAATAAAATTGCTGCTGGAAACTATAGGTTATCTTAGTACTTTTTCATGCTTTCACTTTACATTGTTTCTAATTCAAGTGAAGTTAGAACTCAGTTTTCCTTTTGGAATTTTAAAACTATGAATTCTGCTTATTTTACTATACAAACACTGCTCATTTTAGATCTACACTTGCTTGGTAACTGTTTTATGTACGGCTACTTAGAAAGGACTGATTGTATAGTCTGTTGTCTTGGCAATTACTTTCATGATTTTCCTCTATTTTTAGGTCCTCGATTGGATTTTGACCCTGACATCGTTGCAGCTCTGGATGATGATTTTGACTTTGATAATCCAGAAAATCTGCTTGAAGATGATTTCATTTTACAAGCCAATGAGCCAACAGGAGAAGATAAACAGGTGGACACAGAGTATGTATGTCTGGTTTTATTGACAGGATCATGAATATTGTTGCCCTCAGTAAAGTGGCTGTCATAGAATTCTAGAAATAAGAGGTAGCTTAAAATCATAGAACATTAGAATTGTAAAAGATTGTAGTGGTCGTTTGGTTTAATCCTCCATCTTTGTAGTTGAAAAATGGAGTCCAATAGAGGGAGTAAATTATGCTCTTGATAGTTTTAGCAGTTAGATTTCCTGACTCCTAAATCCAATGCTCTTTCTATTATGCTATTTTGTTTGGATATAATCCTTCAGTTTCTCCACTGCAAGTGCTGTCCAGAAATATGCTTCTTTATGAAGATTTCAATTACATGTGGCTTATGCTATGTCTTTATGTAGTTTCAGGAAATATGAAATTGAAGATGATGAAAGGAAATATGTGGATAATGATACGGAAAATGGCAGTGATGAAGACAGTTATGACTCTGAGGATCTTTTGTCAGATGAAGACCAAGGAAGAGCTCAAAGGGACTTGTTTTTGGAAGAAGAAACTAAGAGTCGCTTCACAGATTATTCTATGACTTCCTCTGTCATGAGGAGGAATGAACAATTGACCTTGCTAGATGAAAGGTTTGAAAAGGTAAGATTATAAAAGAAGTAAAATGTTGATAGTTCACTGTTTTATATCAAATGGCATAAACACCTTCCCCCAGAATTCTGTCTGGGAAATCAAAAACTAAATATATTTTCTACTTGAAAATAATAGGTGAATGTAACAGTATTTGCAAATTATGGATTTGTTTAAATTCCTTTTTGACTTAGCATTTAATCTCTTTCCACCCTACTTTGCACTCCCTTATTGAAGGCCATAGCTGTATTTCATTGCCTAAGTAAATGAGAACCCTTTTTCATATAGGTTTGTGACAGAGCAAAGGTATTAGTGATGTAGCACAGATGCCATTTGTTATCTCACAATGTTTTACTGTTGAATACATTATTAATGACCCATGAGTATTTAGTGGTAGCAATAAGTTAATGAGGAAGTACTTTGAAATTATTCAAGAGAATAAAGAAAATTGCTGTAACAATGTTTAACAGTTTCAGCACAACAAAGTATGTTAAGTAGAATACCATTTTGTGATATATTTTATTTTTGTCCCTCTTTAGTTCTTTGAGCAGTTTGATGATGACGAGATTGGAGCATTGGATAATGCGGAATTGGAAGGTTTTATTCATGCAGATAGCAGCCGTTTACAAGAGGTTCTGAATGACTATTACAAAGACAAAGCAAAGAAGTACGTCTGATTTTTCCTTCTGCTTTTGTAAAATCTGCTCAGGAAGTTACTTTGTTAATAGGACCTAAATAAGTTTGTTCCTTTTAAAAGATTTGCCTTTGTGGCATTTTTTCCCTTTAGAGAAACTATAGTGAACAGCTTATTTATGTTAGTTGGTGGTATCTAGGCACAGCATAATTAATCTTTATCCTGAGTAAAACACCAGTTCCACTTAATCCAAATTGGGGCTTGTTATCTCCTGTCCTCTCCTCTAACATGCTGTTTTCCTAAAATCAGATAATTTTTTTGACCGAAACTTGAGGATAAGTAGTCAAAAAATTATTCCAGATTCTGCTTATATAGACTCACTTATCTTCTGTTCCTTTCTGAAGTGCCATGTGTTCTTAGATATAACAAGGGCTCTCAGACTCTAGACCTCTACCTCCCAAGATTGACCTGTAGACATAGTAGGACTGCAGTCTATGAATGGAAGGAGTTCCCATGCTGAGAAAAATCACAGTAGTAGAAAACGTTCAAGTGTACTGCTTCCTAAAGCACTTGATTTTAACAACCCTGTAAAGTAGGTAATTGAAGTATCACCCCCATTTTACAGGTGAAGAAAGAGTCAAGTTTAAGTTTGACTTTGCCAAGAACTAGCAAATGTCAGAGCTAAGGATTGAACTGAAATCTGACTCTTAGTCCACTGCTATTTCCTTTTGCCCTGCCCTCCTCTCCAATGAGTATACGAAATACTCAGTAAGGGGAGGGAGAAGTTGAAAATCCTGAATGGAAGTGACTAGCATGGAATCCTCACAAATATTGTGAATGCTTATTTGCATAACTGATAACTACTTTGTGCATTTTAGAAATTGCTTTTCCATAAACATATTACAGCAGGTTTTTTTTCCCTTCATTCTAACTTCTTAAATAATTCAAACAAAAGCTGCATCAAACTGGATACTCTTGAACCCCTTGAAGATGAGAACTTGCTCGTTAATGAAAAGGAAGAGGATGAAGAAGAAATTGTTACTGTAGTTACTGAAGAGCCCAAAGAGAAATGGGATTGTGAATCTATTTGTAGTAAGTATTTTTATTTTTAATGCTAGTGATGTTATGATATTTTCAGTATATCATATTCTCATTACTTGGGTTGTTAAGATTTCATATTATGTGAAATATTTAAAAGAACTCTTTAAGTGTTATCTTTTGAGTTATTGAAGAAATCGGGGTAGCAGGTTTTCTCATTTTCCATCTCAGTGCTTGATTTTATTAAGCAGAATGAAATGATGGTAGTTATAGTCTCCATTACCTGTGTCATTTTAGGCTCTTGATAAATGTAGTGAGAACTGCCTCCTTTAATTGAAAATGTTTGTTCCTGTGTTATTATTACTGGTTTTTCTCTTTTTAGGTACATATTCAAATTTATACAACCATCCTCAGCTTATCAAGTGTCCACCAAAGGTATGCATTGTACCATTTTAAATTGCCAAAAAGGGATGCTTGCAAATATAAGTCCATTTCTTGGGCAAAAAAGTGTGACACCATTGGGGAAAACATAATGACGATATCAGCAAAGGGACATACATTTGCAGCAGAAAGGTAGGCAAATGGGGAAAGAATGTTATTAACAAATTCTCTAATTAGATTTCGATTTCTTTCCCAGCCCAAACATATCCAGCTCTCCTCTAAAACAGGAATACCTCTAAACGTCTTACCACAGAAAGGACCTACAGCAAAACAGATTGAACGAATGCAGATGATTAATGACAGCGATCTTCCTAGAGTGTCAGTCCAGCCACGTTGTAAAAATGAAACCAAAGAAGACAGAAAAGCAAGAAAACAAGCCATAAAGGAAGAACGTAAGGTAGATAAAACACTTCTCCATATAGTTATGAAGAGAAAAGCAGTGGGAGAGAAGGGAATGGAAACTGAAGGACCTTTGTAATAATGTCAGTCACTGTAATCACATCTTTCTGCAGGAACGCAGAGTGGAAAAGAAAGCAAACAGAATAGCTTTCAAATTGGAGAAAAGAAGACAAGAAAAAGAGCTGATCAACTTGAAACAGAATGTTGCAGGTCTGAAGCTCTGATAATGGAACTTACTAAGACTGGCCTTTTGTGAACTATTTGCTGAGTATTCCTTTTTGGACGGAAATATGGGAAAAGACTGAAGTGACTCTCTTGGCAGTTACAGGAAGATGTACAGGGAAAAGAAGGTGTTTGGATTGTTTCATGCCAGCACTTTCTCTTTTTGCAAATATTAAGTCAAATTACTTTGATATGCAGATTTTTATTTCCCATAAAGCAAATAACTTCATGCATATGAAGCGTTATAGATATCTTGTCAAATAATATTTGAATAAAGAAACTAAATTGAATGTCATTCTCATTGATTTCTGGAGATCTCTATACATTCTTGAACATTCTTGACAACATTTCCCAACACTGAAAATGGATTGATATCGTTAATATAGCAAAATAGCCTGATAAGAGTTTAGCTTTGTTAAATCCTGGGTTTGCACTAATGCTCAATGAACTTTATCCTATGAGTCCCCCTTTGGTAGGAAGATATAATTTGTAAACAATTTAATAGCAGTTTGCTTTAAGATAAAAAGCTTGATTTTTGTGCCCTTTTTTTATGATTTGGCCTGAATGAAGTTGAACTCGTTGATATTTGATCAAAATATAAAAGCAGACATTTAGGGGCCTTTCTTGTTGGAGTTTCCTGTTTTTTGTAGTTCTCTCTTTAAATCCCACCACATTTTGTAAGATTCATGGGATTGTAGTCATAATTGTCAATTATTTGGTAGCCAGTGACTGGTGGCTGACTTGGCAGTAAAACACTTGGTAATGATAATTTCTTCATGTGTCCGTAATCAACATGTTAGCTGTAACTGTTGTGTAAATCTGTTTAGCAAATCAATGGGAGTGATGAACGGAATGCTTGGGAAGGAACCATTTCCATCAGGTGAATAGCATTTGATGTCTAAAACTTTAACATTATGTTTAATAGCTAACTAGTTGTACCAGTGAGGTTCTCGTTTTGTTATCCAAAGGTATTTGGAATCAAACCTTAGTTCAAATCACAGCTTTGTCACTACTTGTATGACCGTATCACCTCTGTAGTCCTCAGTTTCCTCATCTGTTATAGGAAGAGGTTAAACTAGATGATCTAAGGACTCTTCTAGTTCTAACAATGATCTGTTTAATGGAAATCTTTTATCTTCCATAGTTCTGCGAGTTACTTAATTTGAACTGCGTATCATCCACACTATGATTAACTCATGCAATCATTAGAATTTATTCAAGCGTTTGTGGAGAAAGCCACCAATATATTAGGTTCTGTATAAACACCAAGAACATACATATGGTAGAAACTCAATAAAAGTTTGTTGAATAAATCTTGAGAAAAGAGTCAAAATAGGAATCCCATATTTAAAAACCAATGTGAATGGAGAAGGATTGACTCAAAGTGAAATGAAGGCCCAGGAAAGTGAAGTACTTGTCCCTGATTACTTAGCTAGGTGGCTGCAGAACTAAAATCTGTTTCTTGATTTCCCAACTAAGTTGTCTTTCCATTGGTAAAAGCCTCCCTAAAGAAGAGGTGTGTTAACTAAAGGAGCTGCCTAGTCAATTGAAAACAATTTCTCAAAAAAGAACAGGGTTTGTAGATTATTTGTTTTAGTTCCAGGTAAATTTATCTTACGGTCTTCTAATATCATTATATATGAATTAAATAGTTTAAGAATAGAACAGTGTTGAGGTGTAACCAGAGATTACAAATTTTAGCAAAGAATATTGCTTAACTGAAGCCAAACATTTCTGCTTCCAAAATCTTCATACCCCAGAGAAAAGCAAGATAATCTGATTTTGGTTCTGCAGAGCTACACAAAATTCTTTCATGATATTTTGGAAAATAGAACTAGTATCTAATAATACTATGATGATTAGGGTTCTCTATAGGACATGAATAAGTTTATTAGTATGTACAAAGTTTATTAGTTTGTACTATGTTTAAGTCACTGTGTTAGAATCTGCCATTAAGGGAGGAGAGGTGGATGGATATGGATATGTAAATATATGCATACATAGGCATGTATCTTATTTAGAGATATGTATGCATGTCTATCACATATACATGTGATGTGTACACACGTATATACATTAAAAAGCTATGCTGTACTGTAGTATTAGTCAAGCACCAATAGAATGATACACCAAATGCTTTGGGAGCACAAAAGGAGTGTCCTCAAATTCAGTGTCCTGCAGAAGTAAAAAGTTCAGTAGGGAAAGTGAGCTGTGTGGTGGGTGGGTCTTGAAAGAAAGGTAGAATTATCTTAGCAGATAGACGTTTTAGGCAAAAGGAATGGAAGACAGGGAAGAAAGAAGGAATGTATGTGGCATATCTAAGTAAGAGCAAATCGGACGAATTAGCTTGTGATCATTTCAGCACCTTCTGTAATTAAGACCTAGGTGGCAAAATACAGTGTTGGTCTTCATCTTCATGGGTTCACATCTGTCGTCAGGCACGTAACTGTGTGACCCTGGTCAAGTCATTTAACCCTGTTTGCCTGTTTCCTCATCTGTCAAATGAACTGGAGAAGGACATGACATCACTCCAGTATCTGCCAAGAAAACCCCAAATGGGGTCACGAAGAGTTTTGATACGACTGAACAGCAACATAAAACTTTAATGTTTAATTAATTTAATTTTAATTTTTTTTCAAAGACTTATTAATGCTTTTACTATATTAGAAATTAAAACCTTAGTGATAAGTAGCCTCTTATTACCCATTTGTCCTCTGTGGTTTACTACAGCTACACACCCACCATTGTGATGTCACTAGATGACTCCTTTCTTAAGTGAAGAAACTGATAAGAAAGGACCACTACTTTATTGAAATGTTAAAATTCAGTCCTTTACATTGTTACTATGCTTGTGGTGTCTCAGATGAAACTTTTTGGCCTGATTGGCTGTTCCAATCAAATTCAGGTCAGTAATAGGTAAAAGTGAAAAACCTTTTAATGGTTAATGGCCCTTTGTGACCTTAAAGCAACTAGAATTCCTTCTGGAGCAGGAAACATTGGCCTTGCTGGACTCGTTAATCTTGAATTTGCTTGGCTTGCCCACAACTGGATGAGAAAAACATCTTTCCTGCTTTGCCATGTCCTCATAAGGATGATCTGTGCATGGCTGATACAGCTGCCTCCCCAGAGACATCAGGGGAATTTTAGTAAGAAGCTAAAAAGCTCTACTCCAAGTCTCAACCAGCTTTAGTCCATCCTCTGGTAATATGGGGCCAAATCACATACAGTTCTAAATCACTTGGTTGCTATGGTTCTGGCCATGGATGTTTGCATAAAGGGGGAAGACCTCCTCATAAATTCGTTAAAATCTAACTCTAGAGACCCCACGATGCCTTTGTATTTGAATATTTCAAGTCAAAATAACAGCTGAAAGTATTAAGAATGGATATAGAATTTTTCTTTCAAAGGTTTTTTTGTATTTCTTTAGATTTTGATCCATGATGCTATTGATAGGGGAATACTCTTTAACTGTGCAAATCAAAAGCCCTCCATGCATTTTACATTCAAAAGCCCTCTAAACTGATGCCCTCCTATACATCCTATTAAGGGACCAGGTCCACTCTAAATGATGTACAAAGGATTTCCCACTAGATATCTTGACATTGTATGGGTATCAGTGGAGCACAGAGACATCTCTTATCTTTTTCTCCTGCCATACGTCTAAGCCTACTTCCTTTCTCACCTAATCTCTCTTTAATCTTATCTTTTATCCCAATTCTTGCGAATTTCATTGGTTGTATGCCACAGCCTACTTACACTGACCATGTATCTCTCCATGGACCTGCAACTCTTAATTATGTGAAGATTTGGGGTTCCATATTTAACATCCCTAGGAGCATATTGGTGATTAAAGTAGGGTGAATTTCTGTTTTAGGTATTTGCTTGCCATTAAAAAAAAAAGCTTTGCATAGTTTCCCAACTGTAATCCAGCCTGCAGTGATATAGTGAATGTAAGTGTTGCTTTTTGAAGACTAGAAGATGTGGATTCAAGGTCGGCCTCTGACTACTCCCTGTACTTGCTCTCTTTTCATTTAAGCAGAAATTCAGAAATACAGTAGTAAACACTATGAAAAACCCTAACTTTAAATCCTTGGCTTCATTTTTGCGTTGTCTCATTCATGCTCTATTTTTAATAAGTCGCTGAGTTCTGTTGATTTCATGATAATCATCATAATGCCTTTGTATCCCATTTCTGCTGGAACCTCCTTATTCCATTGCACTTAATCATGGCCTGAGTGGTTTTCCTGACAGTCTTAGATTTCTAATCCATGCTGCATCCTAGTTTTTCATTTTCACCATGGCTTGAGAAGCTACAATAGCTCTCTACGTCACCAAATCTAAGTTCTTCTGCCTGGCTTTCAGAGTCTTGGTCCCAATCTGTTTATTCAACCAAATTTCAGACTGCTGACATGTGCTGTCTTGCCAATCAGATCAGTCTTCTTTCAGCACATATTTGCTATACCCAGTCCTACCTTTATGCCTTTAGCTGTGCAGTTTTTCTTGATCTGGGAAACACTGTCCCCTTTCTCAACTCTCCAAACTCCATCCCCTCCTTCAAGGCTCATATCTAGTCTCACTTCATGACTCCTTCTTTGACTATACCAGACTACAAGCTCTCTTTTCCCTGAACTTTTCTAGCTCTTGCCATTTATATAGCATATCTGAATGTTTTCAGAACTCACAAGTGACTAATCATTCAGGTCATCATCCCTCTTATTTTACAGAGAAAACTAAGGCCTGAAGAGGTTAAATAAATGACTTGCAGCTGGGTGACTCAGTGTATAGAGTGCTGGGCCTGGAGTCAGACCTGAGGACAGATCTGGCATCAGACACTGACTGTATGACCCTGGGCAAATCATTTAACCTCTGTTTGCCTTAATCCACTAGAGAAGGAAATGACAAACCGCTCCAGTATCTTTGCCAAGATAACCCGATGGACACTAACGTCCAAGGAGTCACAAAGAGTCAGACACGGTCATACAGGTATTCAGTAGCAGAGCCAGGCAGGAGGCAAACCCATAAGTAAGTATTCAGTGATTTCAAATCCCGTTCACTGTACCACACGACAAAACGTTAACTTTCCAGCTTTCGAATTTTGTGCTTTGCCTTTAATTTCATGTGTATCCCCAAAGATATTATTAGGCACTTAATTTTAAAATACCCTAAAAATTGAGAAGCAAATAATTATGCCAAGGCTGCCTGGGGGCTGTGAAATTTGCTTGCTCAGTGAGGTGAGAAGTTCACAATAGAAAAGAAAAACACAGGTGGATCTACAAAGGACTTTTCTGCAAGTAGGAGGTGGGAAGGGAATAACATTAAGCAATCGTGGGCTGTTCTGTACATCAGTTTCTTTGTGGGCACGAAATTCTGTTAACTAACATTTTGTGTTTTTTGAATTTGATACAGATGGCAATCTGAAGTTATATCGTTGTGATGTCTGTGGGAGAAGCTTTGCACCAGATGTTCTGGTAAAATTAGACATTTTGTGGATGCATTTCATTGAAATTAAATGAACTATAATATCATTGTGGAGGAGGCAAAAAGATTAAATGCAGATGTGGAAAGGAAAGAAGTGGGATGGGAGACGTACAGTTTGCTGCTGAAACTAAGGTGCACTGATAGAAATTGGTGAGACTTCTTTTAAAACAGCAGCTGAATCCTGTAAAATATTTTTTAGGAGTCATCACTTTAAAAAAAAACCAAACAGATGGAGATGTGTTTTGAAAAAAACCCTAGATAAAAACACTGGCCAGCCTCTGACAGCTCTTTTTTAGTTTCTTGGCAAGAATTTGTGAATTTAGGTTTCAAAGCCAGCATACCATAAAGCAAGATGGACTCAACATAGGAGTTGTGAGACCTGGATTCTAGCCCAAACTTTATCATTAACTCTGGCTTTGCACAAGTCAGAGAGGAAGAATATGAAAAATGCTTCTGAATGTGGAGTCACAAAATAAAGAGTTAAGTCCAGTTCTGCTCTTATAACATGTTTGTTGTGGGCAAATCACTTAAATTTCGTGATCCTCAGTTTCTGTGATCTGTAAGCCCCATTCCATGTTTACAAACTGTTTTTGGCTTTCCCACTTGTGAGTTTAAGTAAAAATTCCTATCCCTATCCCTGAGGGATGTTATATAGTGTTTATATTAAATGATACACCAAAGAACTTGCCACGTGATCTCATCATTAAGACACAACAACTGTAACTCAAGTTCTGTCTTTTGAAATGTACTAACCATACTATATAAAGAATTTGATTTTAGTTGTTTGGTCTAGTATAGTAATACATGGGTCCAGTACCTTTTCAGCATTCTCATGGGGTCCTATTGATGATAAATAACCTCAAGATGGTGACATTTTTTTTTTAAGTTAGAAAGTTTTCCGTGAAGGAAACTGGTTAGACTTAAGAGTTTGCGGACTAAAAATGATTGAAGCTAAGAGCCCAGGTTATAAAGGGAGTTGTGAGCTTACTATACGAAGTATGAGGGCCGCTAGGTTACGCAGTGGATAAAACTCCAGGCTTGGAGTAAGGAAGGCTTGAGTTCAGTTCTAGCCTCACATACTAGCAGTGTGACCCTGGGAAAGTCACTTGACTCTGCCTCAAAAACAAAACAAAAAAGTTTATTAAGTCTCTCCTTTCCAAAGTAGTTCAGGTAAAGCTTGGGTCTTAGAGAAAGTGGAGGCACTTAAACTCCTTAGATGTCTATAATACTTACCTTCTAGGGTACAAGTATCTCTTCTTTTAAATATGCTGCATCGTACTAGGAAGCCTTGAGCTTGATATGTTGGAAACTGTGATGACGAGAAAGTTGTTGGATTTCAAGTGCAGCTGGATTGGAAGTCAGGAAGACCTGAGTTTTAATTCTACCTCAGACACTTAATAGCTATGTAAACCCTGAGCAAGTCACTAAATTTCTCAGAGCCTTAGTTTCCTCATTTGTAAAAAACAGGGCTTAATAGAAGCACCTGTAGTTCTCAGGGTTGTTGTGATATTCAAATGAGATAGTGCTGTAAAGTATTTTGAAATTCTAAAGCATTATATAAATGTGAGCTATATATAATTATCATCTTCATCACCATCATTACTCTTGAAATTCAGTTCCTAGCCTTAATACTTCTGATTTTGGAGTCATCCACTGACTTCATAGCTTTATTTTCATTTCTCCATTTTACATTCTCTTCTTGGCTAGATGCATGACCTCACCCAGCCAAGAGGTCAGTGATTTCTTTTGGTTCTGTAAGGCAGTACCAAACTCTGATGATGGGTTGTCCCTGACCACTTAGGTCTTGTAAGTCCATTTGCGTCAACTTCTATTTTCATCTGTGATACTTTTTTTTTTAGCCAGGGAGCAATATTTCAGTGTTGAGATAGGAACAGAGAGAAAGGCATGTTAGTATAATCCTATAGAGATATAGTAACAGAAACTTCTAAAAGCAACACAGATTAATCAGGAGATGTGGAAAGTTCTGTAGGGAGGGCTCAAGGGGAGCAACTGCCCAAGTGTAGAATGAGAAAGGTGGGTGTTGCTCAATATCACAGTATGATGGACCTGTGATTTCATTGGTTTAGAAAACTCCTTGATGAAGAAACTCTCTCAACTTGTTGGGGTAGGCACCTGGTCTTCAACTTACAGTCTTAAGAGAGTATCCTAGTTGCCACTGAGAAGTTAACTGACAGTCACTTGCTCAAGGTTACACAACCATTGTATATCAGAGGTAAAACTTCAAGATCGCCTTGGCTTTCTATCTACCGCACCACAATGACAATATATTACTGCCAAATAAATATGATCTTGAGTTGCAGTAATAGAAGGATAATGTCTAAATTACTGCCTTTCTAAAGTGTTCACTCTCCTGTCCCACCATTATTACCAAGTAAAAATTGCTCCTTCTCACTTTGATTATGCCTTTATAATAACACAGCTTTGCACATAGTAAATGCTTAATAAATACTTATTCATCATATTCTATTTTGAATTTAATTATTTACATGGTTTGTCTTTTTCTACTCAATTGTAGGTTCTTTGAGGGACAGGGACTATCTTTTATTCATTTTTTTATTTTTAATCCCTTTTAGCACCTGCGACAGTGCTCTCCACATAAGAGGCATTTAATAATTTCTGATTGCATTGAGGGAAGTAATAGTCCTATTGTACTTTTCCCCAATCAGGTTACTTCTGGAGTACTGTGTTGATTGCCAGGTGCCTTGACAAACTTGAGCTTTTCCAGAGGAGAGTAACCACAGTATATAGTGAGGTGACGTAAAACTCCATCTTCTAAAGGAACTGAGTCAGTTAGTTTGGAGAAGAAAGAATCTTGAAGGCAGGCTATGATTATTCTTTATATATCTGAAGAGCTTTCATTTGGAAGTGGGTTTAGCTTTTCTGTGTATTACTCCAGAAAACAGAACTCTAGAAGGAATGGATAGGAGTTAGGGAAGGCAGATGGAATTATAAGGAAGATCTTGATAATTAGAATTGTCCACAATGGGATGGGCTGCCCCTCACCAGAGTGTTCAGGCAGATGATTCATGCATTCATTACTAGTCAAGGGTGTTGTTGATGGAGATTCCTACTTAATGGTAGGAGTCTGAAGAACATAACCTCGAAGGTTCCTTCCTACTCGAATATGTTTCTGCCACTCTAGAGCTGGTGCATGTGACACTTTCTTATGTTGGAAACCTATACATACTATCTTCTAATAAGAATATTGGGTGGAATGGGATGTATCCAAATGACTAGGTCACATATGTAAAACCATATAACACTAGAACTTGGTAGTGTGAATGTGCGTAAAGTACTGGGCTGTGCAGATAAGCTCTGTGTAATGCAATAAAAGCAATCTTAGATAGGCCGTATTATTTACACCATTAGAATCATCTTTTCTATTTCCTAGGAAAGGCACAGACCGATATGCAAAAGACTTTTCAACAAAAAACGTAAGCCTTTCAGTTCCTTGAAGCAAAGATTACAGGGCACTGACATTCTCACGGTCAGAAGGTCTCCCCCAGCCAAGGTACCATTTAGTCTTCCCTGTTGTTTTCCAGTGACTATCTTAGATATATTCCTATTTATGTTGGTTACTATACAGCATTCAGTTAAGATGGTCATGTAAGGGCACACAAGCGAACATAGGGTGGTTCTTCCTTCACTTGAAGACATCAAAAGATACTGGTTCCCTTTCCAGCTTTTCAATTGGATTTGGACCCTGTTTAAGTTCAGTGTTGGGGGTAGTTGTTCCTGGTAAGCGATAAACACATTTGAAGGATGCTATCTAAAATAACGTTATTTGAACATTTTTCATTATTCTCTTGCAGATGGCATGAATAATACCCTACCTACCCAAGGGATATCCCCAGTAGTTTAAAACAAGGTTACAAAACAATACACTGAATCTTTGGGTGTACAGCTAAAGCCCTACTATGAACTCATGTGTATTATATCTACTCTAGAAAAAGAAAAACCAGGGCAACTCTCATTTTGCTTTTCCTTTGCTGGTATTTATTGAGCCAGTGGCAAAAAGTAGAAGTGAAATTTCAGGAATAGATCTGTGACATTCAGAAGAAATGACAGCTAGAAACATAAAGTAATAGAGGAGAGATACAGGGAAAATAGTTGGGAGACAAAGTTAATTAGGCATACCTTAAATTTTATTCAGCATCATACACGTTACTGCTATTTTTAATAGATCATTCTGAGTAGAGAATAGGCTTTTTAATTGCCAGGTTTCTAAAGTACATTTACTTACAGGGAAGGAATTTTAAAAGATGAAAAACCTTATCAGTTATTTCTAAACCTAGTTTTGTGATACCTTAGATTATCTTTCAAAGTGTTTGTGAAATTCTCAAAAACTCAACGGGAGCATAGCATACTGTTGTCTGGATAGAGAATAGGCCTTGGTGACAGAAAGGTAGATGCTAAAGTCATGCTTCTTGACACATACTGCCTATGTGAACCTGGGACCAGTCAATAAACCTCCTTCTGCCCTCTGGCAACTCTCTGAATAAGTTAGAGAAAAGTGAAAGCTCCACCAATGAAATCATGGATCCAGACCAAAAGTATATACAGGGAGATATGTAATATACCTTCTACGGATATGTATTTAGAATTGTTTGTGTATTATATGCATGTATACATATACATACATACATATCTCATATAATACTTGGATTGGGAAATCAAACATGGGTATCATAATTCCCAAAAGATTAGGGAACACCTGCTTTACATCTAATTTTATCTTCAGGCATTACATATTCCATTTAAAAATTGGAGTCGACAAAATTTTATCCCCAGATTTTTTTCAAATCTCTTTTGGGTCAGTTATTCAAGTTGGAAAAAAAAAAAGCCAAACCTTTTCTCCAGTATCCTCAACTTGATTGTTTTATTTTATTTTAATCCTGTTGTTATTTAGGGAAGTGTAATCTACTTTGATGCTTATGGTCTTTTATAGATGCCACCTGTGAAGAAATCTAGTTGGAGACAACAACATGAAGACTTAATTAACGCAATTCGAGCAGCCAAGCAGTGTTACTTAGCCATTAAGGAAGGCCGTCCTCTTCCTCCTCCACTCCCTCCAACTATCAACCCAGGTTGGGTCCATTTATGTTTCCAGTTGATCTTTGACATTTTAATTGAAGTTCCATTTTCACGTTGGCCTAATACTTATCCATTCCAACCACCTATCCAAATTAAAATCTACAAAGGAGTACTCTTTACTTTAAAAATTACATTCTAATGTTAAGGCAGTGTGGGATAATAGATAAAGAGTAGGCTTTGAAGTCAAGGAGATCTGGGTTCAGGTGTTACCTTTGACTCATTCTGGCTTTGTGAATGGGCAATTCAGCTAACCTCTTATCCCTCTCCTTTCTGACTTCACATACCTTTGAAACATTTAAGTTGCAGAGTAGACATTTTGTCACTGGAGAGCTTCCTATATCAATGAAATCATAGGTCCTAGACCTCAAATATTCAGAATATTATCCATTTCTTGTTTTACCATATGAAGATTTTTTTTCTATTTCATATTCATAACCTCAAAATGGAAAGGCATTTCCCTCTTAAATGCTTAGAAAAATTATTTCATCTCTTTACTCCAGATAAAATGTCTTTCATAATCCTTAATATCTATCACTTTCCTTCATGACCTTATTCACTTTTGAAATATTCATCTAGTTGCCTGTCTTTTGAAGCCCTTCTAGAGATTGAGAACAAGAAAAATTACCTGAGAAATACAGAATAAGGTCCCCTGATATGTGGAACTTGCATGCTTGCTAAATCCATTGATTTTTGCTATTTTTGTTTCCTTGAAGTCATCATAATTGACTGAGCTGGATTTACACTGAGAAATTGTATAGTTCTTTTATCTGCCCCATTTCTCCTTGAAACAATGTCCTATCTTAGAGATGTATGTAAAAAGAAAAAACTTGATTTACATTTGAAAATTTGTTTAAGAGTTCTGTCACTTAGGCCTGGGGCAATCCAGGAAGACTTATTTGAGGGGATGGAACTTGAGCTGGACTTAATAAATCCTTCTTCTTTGGAGCAAGCGAAGGAGGTATTGATAACAGCCCACATGTTAATTATCAGTTAAATTTAGAAGCAGAGCGAGACTGGTTAAAAATGAAGATGTTACTGTAAAGCCTAGGATGGTTGGAGATGTGTAGCTCCAGCTAACAGCCAATGCTCTTGGATGGCTCAGGTCTGATCTGCTTATGACTAAACCTTTCTATTAGAGTCTCATCTTGAACTTGTGGTCAGCTATGCCTGGCATTATCTTTTCCCAAGAACTGAAGGTCCATCTCCCCCCGCCACCCCCCTTGGACACTGGATTTGGGGCACCTCAGTTCAGGAGCTTTTATAATCCAGTTTAGGGCTCATTTCAGTGATAGGAATAGGATCCAACTCACATCTAGACAAATAAGCAGCATGTGGTTTGGGTTAATTTTTTTTTTAATCTTTCTCCTAATTATTTTCCAGATATTGAACTATCCTTGCATTCCTAGGACATATAAAACTTGCTGATAGTAAATAAGTTCTTATACATACTCTTGAAGTCTTTTTGCTAAGGTTTTTATTTAAAATTTTCATATTAAAATTAAATAATTATATTCATCTATAGTTCTCATTCTTTAATTAGTCTGTGATTTGGTTTTTAAACTACATTTATCTCAATGAAGGTGTTTGGTAAAGTTTTTTCTTAATTTTTGAGAATAATTTGGATAGCATTGATATTCAATGCTCTTTAAACACTAGATAGAATTCAAAATGCTTCATATTAAAGTTTTCCTTATTATACAACATTTAGAATATTTTCAGTATTGTTTCTTCATTACAAATAACATTAGTTATTGGTTTTATATAAATGCTTTTGTTTTGAACATCTTAAGGAAAGATCCTTTCATTTCTATGCTTTTTATATTTTATAAAATGAGTTATATATTTTGTTAAAAAGCCTTTTTTGCTTCTATTAATATAATCACCTTATTTGGTTTTAAAGATTTTATTCTGTTTCAACATTAATTTTTTAAAGTTTTGCACTCCAAATTCTCTCTCTCCTTCCAGACCCTTGCCCCATCCTTTGCTACCCATCGAAAAGGCAAGAAATATAATTTATTATTAATATGATTAATTATGCTGATAGACTTCCTAATGTTGAGTCATCCTAAAATTCCTGGTATAAATCCAATTTAGTTGTACTAAATATTTTTAATATATAGCTATCTCATATTGACTACTAGCTTATTTACTTTTTTTATAAATATTAAGTGATATTTCTTGATTGTTCTATGTCACTAATTTGTCCTTCCCTAATTTGAGTATCAATAACTCATCTGTGTAATAGGACCTGTTTGATAGAGTACTTTTTTTATTTTTGTGAACAACTTACATAGATAATAGTTATTCTTTAGGTGTTCAGTAGAATTTACTTATAAGTTTTATCTGATCCAAGAATTTTTTTTCCTTTCTGACACTGGGTTGTTTGAATTCTTTATTTCTTCTCTTAATCTGGTTATTTCATATATTTGCTGATACTCATTTCATTTCTTTTCACTTTTGATGGATTTAGGGCTACAAATTATGGTGTAATTTACATAACATTATTTACATATTATATACATATAATTATGTATAGGAAACTACTACATCCTATCTCCCTTTCCTATAAACTTCCCTTATGATTTCTATAGTTGTAATTTGGTTTTCCTTTCTTTTCTTCTGGATTAAATTAGCTAATGGCTTTTTGGTTATGTTGGCCTTTTTAAAAAATTGGCTCTTTTGTTTTATTTTTCAGTTTCTCTTTGTTTTCTCTTTTATCTTTTGATTTTCAAGATTTTATAAATTTTATTTTTAAAAGATTTGAAATTTTAAAATATCTTTGATTTTCAAAATTTGTTCCGTGTGCTTTTCTTGAGCTAAGTAATTTATTAGTTTTCTAAAAATTCACATGCTTATTACTATTAGTTCATTCATTTTCTCATTTGTTAATGTAAATTTCCAAAAATTATAAATTTTCCCTCAAGAAGATTTTAGCTTCATCCTATATATTTCAGCATGCCATGTCATCCTTATTAATAAACTTACTGTAACTATTTGTTGTTTCTATGACTTTATGAACATTTAAGATTTTGTTGTTTTATCTTCTCTTTTGTCCATATTTTCCTTATCAACTATAATAATTTTATTGTATTCTGGTCTGTAACAAATGTGTTCAGTATTTCTGCCTTTATACATTTATTAATGAATTCTTTACAACTTTGAACTTGATTATTTTTATAAAGGTTCTGTCTGATAACTTTAAAAACAAAGTATATTTTTAGATACCATTCAATAATTTCTACATGTCTAAATCTAATTTTTCTAAAACCCTGTTTAGAGATATAATTTGTTTCCCATTTTTGTCAGTGTCTGAAAGAGATATGTCAAAGTTACCTCTAAGTATTGCTTTATTATATCTTTTTGCAATTCAGTTAGCTACATTGCTGTGCCATTTCAATTCAGTATTCAATTCAGTAAACACTCATTGAGTGCCTACTATGTGGCAAGCACTGTGCTAAAGTCCCTACCCTCAAGAACTTACAGTCTAATGGGGAAGACGACACACCAAGGGAGTTTTGAGAAAGGAGGGCCACCCGGGGATACGTGACCCTAGAGCATGATGTTCTGTGGAGTCCAGATCAAAGAAAGCTGCTGATGAGAAGTGGAAAGTGATACACTTGATGCCCAGGTGTTCAGTGTAGACACCGTTTACCCTATGGCACATTGATTGCTATGCAGCATTATCTTGAGCCTCTTGCCCCTTAGTTCAGCTCTCCATATCCCCAGTTGTTCACTCGGATTCTTGTATGAATAGTGTGATACTTCTGGCCCCTCTCTGTATAAGTTTTTCCTTTTCCCTTGACTTTTTACCTTTACCATGAAAGCATCTCGGTCTTAAACTCATTCTGGTGCTGGGGGAGCAGTGCATCAATACCCTTTGCCTTTTTTTTTTTACACAGTACTGTGGCTATAAGTACACACGTTTGAATTTCTCCATGATATTTTCCCTTCCACTTGCTGCTGTGCCATGCATCCTCTTTCTGGCCCGGGTACTAAGGTTTATTCTTCTACAGGCAAAATCCTTAGCTGGCAACTCTGATACCCCAAGGAAGAACATGAAAGAAGGCTTTGCTGCTGTTCCTTGTACAAGACACTCAATCTTTCAGCTTAGTGCATTTTCAGTGGTTTCCCCCATATCTGGAATGCCTTCACTCCCCATCTCTGTCTCCTGACTTTCCTGGATACTTTCAAGTGCCTGCTAAAATACTACCTTCTTGAAGAAATCTTTTCAGATCCTCTTTAATGCCTTTCCTATGTTGAATATCTCTAATTTATTTATATATTTTATTTGTATATAGTTTGCATCTTATCTTCCCCATGCGATCAAACTTCTTGAAAGCAGACTTTTTTTTTTTTTTTTGGCTTTTCTTTGTATTTCCCACCCTTAGCACAGAGCCTGGCACATAGTGAAGAGTTAATAAATACTTTTAGACTTGATTTAAATCCATGATGCTTTTAAGCATAATGTAATTTCCCTGTTTGTCTCTCTTAATAGTAACTATTTGTACAGTTGTGCCTTATTTAAAATCATAATTGCAATTCTTGCTTTGGTTTTAGCTGAAGCATATTACATTTTATTCCCACCCCACAGTTCAAATTTTTTTATGTTTTAAGTTTACTTCTTGTATGCAAGAAATTGAGTTTTGTTTTCTAATCCATTCTACTACTGTTTCATTTTATTAATTAAGTTTTGATCATTAATATTTATGGTTATAATTGTTAAGTTTATTTTTTCTATATCAAATTTCCCTAAATTTCCTCTTTAAAAAAATCAGTACTAAGGGCCTGATATTTATTTTGCTTAAAAACTATCCAGTTATATTCTCCTTCATTCCTAGACATACCTCCTTTACTGCCCAGACACAGATCTCTTGATTCTACTTTAACTGATGTAATCTTTTTTTTAGTACTTCCTTTGCCCAATCCAAATAAAAGTGTGGTTCAGATTCCCTTCTCCCCTGTTTGTTTTAATTTTTCTTTTACCATGTGACATAATTCCAACAAATGCTAATTCACTTATTTCTCCTCTTTTCTCTGACCTTTTATAAGACTTTTGTGCACATATGTGTATGTATATATATACATATATACATATTATAAATATATACATATACTAATTTCAGGATGAAATATACTCCTCTTAAATATTGAATAAAATAATTTGAATCAAAGATGCAATGTGAATTGTGGTCAGACAAAAGTTAGACTAGAATCTAGTCTTAACTTCACAGAACAAATCTTCTTAATAAAAGGATTTGTTCTGTAAAACTTGGACTCAGTCAGAAGACTGTATGCAAGCCTTATTTCTCTTAACTTCTTTGTTACCTCAGTACTGTCCTGCCATCATACTCTAATAATCATTACAAGAAACAAATTTTAGAGATAAGAAACTGTAATACCATGGTTTCCAAAACATCCAAAGCAGTTCACCCCAAAAACAGTGGAGAGTCATATAAAGGGTACATATAAGTTGTAGCAGATTGCCATTGAGGAATTGTACTTGGGAGTCATGTAAAAAGATATCATCAAAGAGATCTTTGCCCAGAAGAGGTGGGCTGGGCCTCTCATAACACTGATTGAGAATCTACCTCTGAGCTATCCTTGCAGTTTTCTTCTACTTCACTTCCCTTCATATACTTTATGTTCAGTCAATCTTGACTTCTTGCTTTTCCTCTCTTTCTTTTCTTCAAACTTTTCTTCTATCTCTGTATCTAACTGGCTCTATGGCCCTCTTCCACCCTGCCCCAGGAATGCCCACCACTTCTCACCATTGCCTTCTAGAATTTCTAGTTTCCTTCAAAGCTCAGGGTAAGCACCACCTTCTACATGCAGCTGACCACTGCTCCCCCTAGCTACTAGTGCCTTCTCTACCTTATAATTTATATGTGTGTGTGTTTGTACACACACGCACACACACACATTTTTGCATATATATATATATACATATATATGTATATATATATATATACATATATATACTTAAATGTATATTTTCCATTTTTAAAAGTATAGATTGTCCCTAAATAGAATGTAAGCTTCTGGAGGATAGGGTCTATTTCATTTCTAACATTTATATCTGCAGTATTTAATAGGTACTTTATTGATTGATAACAGCTCAAGCACTTATGTCTGAGACCCAGCATACTGGGCAAAATCCTTTGTAGAGGATCGTAAAAGGACACGGACAGTAGTAATGTAGAATGAGAAGGAATAGGTTGCAACCTATGCCACTGGTGAGTGTACTCACACTGACAAGATCTTACATGGTAATAGTTACCATTTCTTTAACACCTAGGCACTATGCTAAGCACTTTACTAACATTATCTCATTTTATCCTCACAAAAAGCCTGAGTAGTAGATCTCCATTAACATACTGAAGAATAATTTGTTCATGTGTGACTGTGATATTGATTATGGGTATTCCTGCCAAAATCACAAAATATCGGAGTTGCAAGGGATCTCACAGATCATCTAGTCCAGGGGTGGGGCACCTGCAGCCTTGAGACCACATAGGTCCTTGCATGCAGTCTTTTGATTGAGTACAAGTTTTACAGAAGAAATCCTTTTGTTAAGGAGATTTGTTCTGTGACATTAAGAGTAGGTAGATTCTATTCTTTTATCTGACCACAGTCTTCCTCTGTCACACTCCCAATACGTGGTCATGCAGGTTCTATTTAAAAAGCTCCAGTGTTAGGGAAACTGGTACCTTCCAAAGCAATTTCTTCCTCCTTTGCATAGTGCTTATTGTTAGAAATTTATTTTTTTATACTGAATTCTAGTCTGTGTCTCTTCAACTTTTCCATTCTACTCCCTTTCATGTGTCCTGCATTCCAGTTAGATTGAACTATTGTCTTTATCTCATCTAAGTCCTAGCCTTTCCTGTGTCTGTGCCTTCTATTGTGACATCCCCTGGGCAATAAACTCCTCCAGTTGTCTGTATATGAAAATATTACCTGTCTTTTCAAATTTCTCAAGTTTTCCCTGGACCTCTCTTTTGCCAGTATTTGACTTTTCCCTGTATCACAGTTATCTTTTTCCATGCCTTTCCCCCACTTCTTCCCCCCCCCCCCTACTTTGCCCCTAGTTAAATTAATCTCCTAGGGAACAGGGAATGCATTCTCTCCTCTGCACCCAGTGTAAAATCTTCCATATGGGCAAGGTACTTTAGACCCTTAAATGCTTGTTAAATTTATTTTTTGAATTCCTGCCTTATAGATCTCTATGTACTTGTGAGTTTTATTTCTCCTATACCCCCTTTATCTTGGTGCCAGTTCATCTAGAGTAGGCTGTTTCCAACTAAAGTTTAGGACCTTATTCTTTCAGGCAAGGTCTTCTGCATTAGAATTCATCCTTTGTGCTGTTCAGAATAATCTAATCCATTAATGTGTTTGGGGTTGTTAACTTAATTGATAACATTTCTTTGCCATGTTCAGATTATATTCAGTGTCCTTACTGCATGAGAAGGTTTAATGAAACTGCAGCAGCGAGGCATATTAATTTCTGCAAGGATCAGGCATCCCGCCGAGTTTTCAATCCAGCCCAGACAGCAGCCAAAATAGCATCCAGGGCTCAGGTAAATATGCTTATCTATGGGTTGTCTGATTTATGTCTTTGAATGACAGGGAAGCTTCTTGGGCAGAGGGGGGGAGGGTCTTTTGATGCAGTTCAGAATCATCAAGTAAAGAGTCCCTAGCTAGATACTGAGAAGCCTAAATTCCTTCTGCCCAGGACTGCCTGGAGCTGTTCAGTATCATCACAGTGATTAGGGTGCAGGACTTCTTGGCAGTCAGTCAATAAACATTTATTAAGCACCTACCATGTCCCAGGCACTGTGCTAAGTGCTGGGGATACAAAGAAAGGCAAAAGATAGCCTCTGCTCTTAAAGAGCTCATAGTCTAATGGGAGAAACAACATACAGATAACTATGCACAAAGAAGCTAGATACAGGATAAATTGGAGATAGGCAATGGAGGGAAGGCCCTAAAAGGGGAATAGGAAGGCCTTTTAGAAAGTGGCATTTCACCTAGGTCTTGAAAGAAGCCAATGAATCATGGAGGAAGAGAAGGGAAAGAATTCCAGTCACTAAATATAGCCAGTGAAAATGCCTAGAGTCAAGAGATGGAGTGTCTTACACGAGGAAAGCCAAGGAGGCCAGTGTCACTGGATTGCAGTTTGTACGTATTTGGAGGAGGTAGAAAGTGGAAGAAGACTGGAAAAGTGGGGCAGAGGGCAAGTTATGAAGGGTTTTCAATACCAAACAATTTCCAAGTTGATTCTGGAGGTGATAGACAAATATGAAATTTGAGTAGGGGGTGACATGATCAAACCTGCATGTTAAGAAGATCACTTTGGCAGTTGACTGGAGGATGGAGCAGAAAGGGAAGACACTTGTTGCAGGGAGGCTAAAGCATACACTATTGCAACAATCTAGACATAAGGTCATAAGGTTTTCTACCAGGATGATGGTAGTGTCAGAAGAGAGAGGGAACTTAAACACAACAAGTTACAATGATTAAAATCGACAGGGCTTGAAAACAGATTTAAGATGGAAGGTGAAAGAGTGTGGATGTGAGCCTGGGTGGCTAGGAGGATGGTGGTAACCTAGATAGTAATAGGAAGTTAAAAAAAAAAAAAAAAGGAGGGGGAGTGTTTGTGGGGAGAGACAAATGAGTTCAGTTCTTAAAATGCTGAATTTAAGATTTCTATGGATTTCCGGTTCTGGGAGCCAAGATGGCGGAGTGAAGCGATAATTGCTATCTCCCTCCCCTTGCTGACCTTGATGAGCTCAGAGAATATCTCCCCAGGAAAAACCCTGGAACAGTGGGAGCAGCAAAAGGGGTAAAAAGACTCTTAGCCCATAAGGCTAGAAAGATCACTAAGGAGGGTTCCTCTTGCTGTGGCCTAAGGGGACCAGTACAGGATCAGAGCTATCCCAGACAGCCCCACCTCAACAAACCAGGAGAAGATCCTGAGCCCCAGGAGGGTGAAGCCAGCAACTGCCAACACCAGGACCACAGACATGCCTCAGCACCCCAGGGGAATCGGGAAGATACTAGTGCAGACAGGATCACCAACTGCTGAGCTTGCCTATGCCCTAGCTGAGCTTGCCTATGCCCTCGCTCAGCAGAGGAGACCTCCAGTGTCCAGACCACCCTTGTCCCACTCTTAACGAGCTAGCTCCAGGGTAACTGCGGGGGTGAGGGGGAATCCAAAAAGACCTCACCTGGCCTCTGCTTTCCAACACCAGTCAGTTCTGCACAAAGTAAGCTGCAGCATTTTAGCTGCTAGCTGAAAGAACCAGAGGCCACAACGCACCTCAAGTTTTAGGCACAAGAACTGTGGGACAGAACTCCTTGTGCCCCAGATGCAGAGATCTACTTTAAAAGCCAGAAAAAGGGTTATTATCATGAATAAAAAGCAAAGCAGAAAAGAAAGGACTATAGAAACTTTCTATGGGGACAAGGACCAAAACACAAATACCAAGAGGTCAGCATTGAGACTGTACTCCCATCTGAAATTTCAGAAGGGAATATGAACTGGTCTGAAGCACAAAGACCTTCTTGGAAGAGCTCAGGAAGGATTTTAAAATTCAAATTTGAGAAATAGAAGAAAAACTGACCAATGACTTTAAAAATATGAAAAAGATTTCTATGGGACATTCAGTTTGAGATTTCCAATAGGCAGCTGGAGATGTGAGGCTGGAGTTCAGGAAACAGGTTAGGGATATATAAACAGACCTGAGAATTATTTGCATAGAGTTGATAATTGAATCCATGGGAGTCAATGAGATGACCAAGAGAAATAGTGTAGAGGGAGAAAACAAGAGGGCTCAAGAACACTTTAGGGACACTCATGGTTAGTGGATATGGCCTGGATCCAGCAAAGAAGACTGAGGAAGTGCTCACAAGGGTAGAAAGAGAACCAGGAAAGAGTAGTATCACAAAAAACTAAGGAAGAGAGAGTATCCAGGGGAAGAAAGTGTCCAACAGTGTCAAAAATGTAGCAAGAGATCAAGAAGGATAAGAGTTGAGAAAAGACTTTTAGAATTGGTAATTTAGAGATGATTGGTAAATTTGGAGAGAGCAGTTTCAATGATGAATGATGAGGTCAGAAACCAGACCATAGAGAATTAAGAACAGAAGTGGAAACACCTATTGTATTCCTTTCTCTAGGAATTTAGCTTTTAAAAAAAAGGATATGAGATGATAGGTAGTGGGGATGGATGAATCAGATTAAGGTTTTTTGAAGATGGGGGAGACATGGATATGTTTGTAGGCAGAAGGGGGAAGCAGCCAGTAGCTAGTGAGAGATTGAAAATCCATGAACCTGGAAGTGGTGCATTTGTAAGTGAGGACAAAATCAAGGGTATGACCATCTTTGTGTGTGACTCAGGTGAGATAAGGGGGAGAGCAGGTATGTGAAAAAAGTAAGTTGGGGAACTATGAAGTTATGTGTTTGAGGGAGTTATCAGTATGTATGTTGGAGTTTCCTAGTATAGGGGCAGCAATTGAGGAAGGATTCTGTGAGTCAGGCCCTGAATTCATAGAGGAAAGAAGGAAAGGGAGTGTTCAGAAGGTAGCCAACATCAGTTGCCAGAATTTTGATTCGGTGGTAAATATAAGTTGAATGAATCCCAAAGGAAGGGAGGTGAATCAGTTACAGTGGTAGAGGAAATATCTGAGAGTGGCAATGGATAACTCCAAGGAGTATTCTGATTTCCCCACCTCCACCAGCAGGTTAGGGAGAAATAGTCAAAGTGCAGTCATGATAAAAAGGGAGGCCAAGGAGTCTGTGTCATCAGGAGGGTGTCAGGTCTCAGTGAGAGCCAGAGGATAAAAAGAGTAAGAAAGGAAAAGATTTAAGATGAAAGCAGGTAGCCCCGGAGTCAGGAGGACCTGAGTTCAAATCTGGCCTCAGACACTTGACACTTTAGCTGTGTGATCTTGGGCAAGTAACTTAACCCTGACTGCCTTGCAAAAAAAAAAAAAAAAATGAAAGCAAGTTATTACCTATTGAACAGGCATTCCAGAGAGCACAGTGGAAGGGGTGGGTAACTTCAGAGTGGGACACTGTGGGAGGTGGGTCGAGGGGAATGAGAATAGGTGATCAGGCAATGGGATGGGGGGAATAGAGAAAGGAATTTGAATAGTGATAGCCAAGGGTTCAGAATCACTGCAATCACCAGGGTGGCATTGTTAATTATTGAGGAATGAGTTCAGGTAGGTTTTGACTACTCATAGGGGTTTGGCCTCATGGTAGAGTTCTGCCAAGGTAAGGGGGACAGTTCAGGTGAGAGGACAAGTGCTGAGAATTGAAGGAATGTTGTTATTCCCCTTCCATCAAGGCAGAAGAATATGTTAAATACTTGTCCTTTTCCTTCTTTCCTTGAAGGGAGGAGCCTACTGCTTCATGGAATGGTATTTCTCCTCTTTCTGAGGAAGGCAGGAGATCTGGCATGACGAAAATGGCATTTCCCCCCCATATCTCAAAGGCAGAAAACTGGTTTGTAGAATGGTATTTCTCATCTTTCCAAGGGAGGAGTTGGAATCTAGGGCCTAGAGGTAGGGCCCTGCTTGGCAGATGAAGAGCTAAAATGACAGCTAGTGGGAATGGATGAATCAAGTGAGAAGTTTTTGAAGATGAGGGAGACATGGGCATGTTTGGAGGCAGCAGAGCAGCAGCCAATAGTGAGGGAGAGATTAAAGATTCATGAACCTGGAGGTGATATTTTTGTGGGTAAGCACAAGATCAAGGGTATAACTAGATATCTGTATGTGTGGCTGAGGTGAGATGGAGAGAGCAGATATGTGAAACAACTAAGCTGGAGAACTGTGAGGTTAGGGTGTTTGAGGGAGTTTCTGTATGTATGTTGAAATTCCCTAGTAGAACAGGAGCAGAGGATTCTGTCTTTGGCAGACTAGAGCTGAGAATCCTGCTGATCCTAGGGTGTGGGCTGCTGTTCTTTCTGGAAGAACATAGCAGCACTCAAGACCAGGAGGTCAGCTGAGCCCTAAGCTGGAGCTGGTGTTGACTACACCCAAGAAGTAGAGCATCAGAGTGGAGTCAAGATGGCAGAGTAGAAGGATGGACCTGTAGAAGCTGTCCCCTCATAGCCCATAAAATTTCTGTAAAAAATTACTCTAAACAAATTCTAGGGCAATAAAAGCCACAAAACAATAAAATGAAAGAGAATTTCAGTCCAAGACAGCCTGGAAGGCCTACAGGAAAGATCTATCACACCGGACTCAGAGCAGAGTGCAGCCCGTCATGAATAGGACTGGAACAGGCTTCAGGGCATGGAATCATGAGTAGCAGCTGCGGTTCCCAGACTTCTCACCCCACAAACACCAAAGACAGCTTCAAAGGTCAGTAAGAAAACTCTTTAACCTGGGTGAAAGGGGAGCGTACAGACTCCCGGGCAGTAGCAGCCACTGCATTAGCAGTGTCCACTTTTGGAGCCCTCAGCTTAAAGACTCTGGGGGAATCAAGCAGCTGATCTGGGTCTCAGCTTTGAGTGGTGGTCCTGGGGTGAGAAAGAGTGCTGGCATGGTACAGCTGGTGCTGACTATGGAGAGGCAATTCTATTCGCAAATCCTGGACAGAAAAGAGTGCTTGTGGTTGCTCCCAGACTAGAGCGCAAGCCAGGAGAGGAGTAAACTCTTCTCGCTTGATTGTGCCACCTTGGAGAAACTTACAGGTCCCTAGAGTATACCCTCCACTTGACAAAGGACTCAAAAGTCAAGTAACTGACTGGGAAAATGATCAAAAAAGGGGGAAAAAAAACTATAGAAAGTTACTTTCTTAATGAACAGGTATTTTCTTCCATCCTTTTGGATGAGGAAGAACAAAGCATACCATCAGAGGAAGACATAAAAGTCAAGGCTTCTACATCCACAACCTCCAAAAAAAATATGCAATGGTCTCAGGACGTAGAAGAGCTCAAAAAGGATTTTGAAAGTCAAGTAAGCAAGGTGGAGGAAAAATTGGGAAGAGAAATGAGAGTGATACAAGAAAATCATGAAAAGCAAATCAACAGTTTGCTAAAGAAGACCCAAAAAAATGCTGAAGAAAATAAAAATAGACTAACCCAAATGGCAAAAGAGGTCTAAAAAGCCAATGAGGAGAAGAATGCTTTAAAAAGCAGAATTGGCCACATGGAAGAGGAGGTTCAAAAGCTCACTAAAGAAATAGTTCTTTAAAAATTACAATGGAGTAGATGGAAGTTAATGACTTTATGAGAAACCAAGAAATTATAAAAACAAAACCAAAAGAATGAAAGAAATAGAAGAGAATGTGAAATATCTCATTGGAAAAAACAACTGACCTGGAAAATAGATCCAGAAGTGATAACTTAAAATTATTGGTCTATCTGGAAACCATGATCAAAAAAAGGGCGTTAGACATCATCTTCCAAGAAATTATCAAGGAAAACTGGCCCTGATAGTCTAGTCCCAAAGGATAAAATAGAAATGGAAAGAATTCACTGATCACCTCCTGAAAGAGATCCCAAAAGAAAAACTCCTAGAAATACTGTAGCCAAATTCCAGAGTTCCCAGGTCAAGGAGAAAATATTGCAAAGCACCAGAAATAAACAATTCAAGCATTGTGGAAATACAATTGGAATAACACAGGATTTAGTAGCTTCTACACTAAGGGATCAAAGGGCTTGGAATATGATATTCCAGAGGTCAAAGGAGATAGGATTGAAAGCAAGAATCACCTACCCAGCAAAACTGAGTATAAATACTTCAGAGGAAAAAAATGGAATTCAATGAAATAGAGGACTTCCAAGCATTCTTGTTGAAAAGATCAGAGCTGAATAGAAAATTTGACTTTCAAATACAAAAATCAAGAGAAATATAAAAAGGTAAACAGGAAAGAGAAGCCTTAAGGAACTCATTAAAGTTGAACTGTTTACATTCCTACATGGAAAGATGTTATTTGTAACTCATGAGACCTTTTTCAGCATCAGGGTAGTTAGAGGAAATATATATATATATATATATATATATATATATATGTAGGTGTGTATGGGTAGGTATATATGTGTATATTATAAATATGTAGGTTTGTATATGTACATGGGTGTATATGTGTGTGTGCATATATATGTGTGTGTGTGAATATATATACATATATACATATATGTATACGTATATACATATACATACATATACATATACACACACACACACACATAGCCAGAGGGCACAGGGTGAGCTGAAAGGACAATACCTAAAAAAAATAAAATTTACTGTTAAATGGAATGTACTAGGAATAAGAGAAAGAGAGAGTTACAATGTAGCAAATCATCTCACATAAAAGGGGGAAGAAAGAGCTCCTACAATGGAGGTGAAGAGGCGGGGGAGATGAAAGAAAATAATTGAGCCTTACTCTCATGGGATTTGGCTTAAGGAGGAAATAACACACACTCAATTAGATATAGAAATCTATTTTACCCTGCAGGAAGGAAAGGGAGAAGGGGACAGGAGAGGGAAGATAGTAGAAGGCACAGCAAATTAGGGAAAGGGATAATCAGTAGCAAACACTATTGTGGGAGGACAGGTCAAGTGTAAGAATGGAATATATGAAAGACAGGATAGGACAGAGGGAAATGTGGTTAGTCTTTTACAACATAACTATTATGGAAGTGCTTTGCATTGTTAGACCTGTATAACCTATATTGAACTGCTTGTTTTCGCAACGAGGGTAGATGGAGAGGGAGGGAGAAAATATGGAACTCAAAGCTTTAAGAATGAATGTTAAAAATTGTCTTAGCATGTAACTGGAAATTAAGCTATACAGGCAATGGAGTATAGAAATCTATTTTGCCTTACAGGAAAACAGAGGGGAATGGAAATGGAAGAAGGATGGGTAATAGAAGGGAGGACAGACTGGAGGAAGGGGGATGGGGTGCATGCTGTCCTGGAGTGAGGGGTGGGGAGAAATGGGGAGAAAATTTCATATTCAAATTCTTGTGGAAGTGAAAGTTAAGAACTGAAAAATAAATTATATATTGAAAAAAGGGGGGGCCATCACTGATTAGAGCAATATCCATCAAAAGACTGTTTTCCTTAGAATGAGGTGGGATCAGTGCAAGTAAATGAGTGGCCTTCAGCATCAGAGGGATGAGTAGTCCCTCCTTATGTGCCCTGGACATGTTTGTACATATTTCTACCTGCATACTTCTTAACTTAGAAACTATGTATGTCCCTTTTTTTCTTACTGACATCCTGTGTATTTGTGGCAGAGTGTGTGCTAGGTTAATGGAGAGGATGTTTTGTTGCTACTGTTATCATGCTGATTTAGCAAGTACCTTTCCTTTGAGATGACTGTCCCCTTTGGCTGACTGAAATCCATGTCAAAATGTTAGTGGAGCTTATTAACTATGGTTTTAAAAGTGTGAACCCAGGGAGTACCTTGAACCTGGGATAGTTGTCCTCTAGGGAACCCAGTCTTTGAATGTGAGTTGGAGGAGGTAGCCCAAAGGGATAACTATATTATTAGTGGTTATCTGATATATATTTTGGGTGCCTTATGCATTTGCCAAGAACTACTGGAGATCTTAATTCTCTGGGATCTGTCTTGGATACTCTGTTACAAGGATCCACTGGAGAAAAATGGGTACTTTTTCTCATTATTTAAAAACCATAATTATTTTTTTGACTACATTGAAGGTCAGACCAGATGCTTTGAGATAACATTTGCATGAAGGAATGGCTGAACACTGATATCTGTTGTATTGTGAGAGCTATTATGGCCAATGTCATTGTAGATCTAGACTTGTAGCCGTTTTGGGGCATGAGTCAGACCAGATTGTATGAAGTCTTTACAGACTATAGGTCCATAGGATAAGGTTTGCTTTATGACTCAGAAACTCAAGAGTAATGAATTCAAGTGCTTAATCCCTTTTGAAGGGGGCCCACAGATTTTAAAGATTTTTCTGTATTGATTTTTTTAAAGCTGTTCAGCTTATCCTTTCATCGTATGAGTTAGGACTTCCATTTGAAATATCCTTTGTATTGCAAAGATGAATTGGAAACTTTTGGAGAATTCTAAATGCTACAAGGATCCACTGGAGAAATCTATGGGTTGCTTTGCACTAAGACACCATTAGAAGAATTTTCACCTAGGACAGTTTGGTTTCTCACTCTGTCAACCCTATCTATCTACACAGTACCTCTCCAGAGGGCCGTGTGTGCTCTATGAGTTTATTTGGAACGAGGATTTCTATGTGAGAAGAAAAATATTTTTTCCTTTCTCTTATTGCTGTTTTCCCTTTTTGTTTCTTGTCTATGTTGGGACAGGCTTTTACACATACCTAGATAGAATATAGTTGTTACAAAATATTATTTATTTTCATTGGTACAGTGATGTTTTTGGGTAGCTCTAGACCCTCAGTAAATACTGCTAATTATCAGGTTATCTAAGATTTGTGCCCCATGACCTTTGCTGGTACTCATTAGTAACAATTATTAGGAAGTCAGTTAAAAGAACCCTGCTGAGCCTCTCCAAATCACTAGAGAACTATCCAGAATTGAAATATGGACTTGAAATAAGTTTATAGGCAGTAGGGAAGCAGCCAGGAGCGAGGGAGAGATTGAAGATCCGGAATCAGAATATGGATAAACGGTTCATTGCACCCCAGATAATTTATAGAGGATGACAGATATTAAAGGGGACATTTAAAGGAAATGACTCAGTCTCTAATCAAATTAAGGAATTTTTCTACAGCTCAACCACAAAGTATGAATAAATTTCTCATTCAATCTGATGGAATTATAGGGTGTTGGCTGAAGACAAATGAGGGAGACAGGTAATAATCTCTAGGGCTGAAGGATACGCCATGCCCCCTGGTGGCCTTTAAAAATTGACTGTCAGCTCTGTGGAAAGAATGGAGAAGAAATGTCTCAGCTGGGGAGAATTCACCCTTCACCTTTTTCCTTGCAGCAAGGGAGTTCTCTTTTTCTTCACCCACATCCGGTTAGCAATGGTTTCTCTGGCAGAAGCACAGGCCAGAGTCCAACTGCAGAGCTGAAAAGAGAAAAAGCCTGGGGCCAGGACTTTGCTGCCCAGAAGATGGGGACCCTCAGAACCAAAGCTCCAGGGGAGCGACGCTGAAAGAACAGAGTTAATTCCAGGGTGAGGGGGTCAGGCCAGGATTTCAGCAGCACCCAAACCTAGAAGGCAGTGGGAACTACACCTAAGCATCCAGGGGAGACTGAGAAGATGTCAGTGGCCCTACAGCTTCAGAGGCTTCCCTCTTCTAACATATACCCTGGCCACAGGTTCCCTCTATGTGTGGCTCTCTACTTATGAACTGTGTATATTTGTATACTCCAGGTTTTTAGGAAGATGTTTGGGGGTTACTTTTCTTTCTGTGCCATTTCAGTAAATGCCATTTCTTTGAGCTAATAACCATCTCCTTTAGGATGACTGGAGATCAGAAAACACCAGTGGAGGCTCATGAACTGTAGTTTTAGAAATGCAGACCCACAAATCCCTTGAATCCTAGGTAGCGATCCCCTGGGGGACCCAATCTGTATGTTCTTAGTGCTAAGGAGGGTGGCTGGCTATATATGTGTGTGTCTCTCTTGTTCAGTCTCAATTACTAGCTGTATCCCAAAAGAGGTCAAATGAAGCTTTGGATTTAGGTGCATTTCAATTATCCAGCGACTGAACTCTTCATTGTACAGGCTTAAATCCTCCGCAGTGTTATTTGACTTTGTGTTATACTTCATTTATCAAAAGACACAGCCAGTTTAATTAGAGGTTCTGTGTCCCCCCTTGTGATTGGCATTGTGTTGACACTTAACAGGGCAAAACTTTCTGCTTTCTGGATTTCTCTGTTCCCTGTAAATCAGGGAATCTGAGTGACAGCATTTGTTTACCATCTACAAAAGTTACTGATTACATCCTTGCTTCCTATAGTAAAAAGCTCCTTTTCAAAAGGAAAAGAAAAAGAAAATTACATCAGTTTCAAAGGACTCTTAACATTGCATTAAGACAAATGAGCTTTTGCTTTAAAAAAATAAATTTTAAAATATACCTTCCTTAGCCTGAAGAGAGATCACTGCAGGCTCCCAAAGTGCTTTCTTTGTTTGGCCAATATAGCTCTCTTCCAGTTGCTATCAGCTGTAGTCTGCAAATGAGAACTCTCACTTGTGGCTGCAGGTGACTTATCTGCTTTGGTTTCCATGGAAATCAAGTCACAAGGTAAGAAGGAGTCCTTATTTTAAACCAATTATGCTTGGGTTTTTTCAGTCTTAAAAAAAAAAAAAAGCTAAGGCTGCCTGTTTCCCAGACAACAGATTATCTGCAGCCCTTTCTAGGGGGAAGAATTGGGATATAATATTTAAATCACTTACAAATTCCCATTTTTCCTTTTTTAAAAATGTATAAACAAAGTCATGGGGCTTTCATGCAATGAAAAATAAAAGGAACTGCCATTATGTCTATCTCCCCAGGTGAGGCTTTATGGCACAGCAGATAGGGAAAGCTGGCCTTGGGAGTTGGAAATAATAGAGTTAAAATGTTGCTTCTGACATATATTGCTTGTGTATGACCCTGGGCAAGTCCCTTAATATCTTGGTGCTGTAGCCTACTGTACCATATGATGCAAAGAAGGTGCTGACTTGAAGGAGCTTTCTTACTTGGGAGTTCCCTAAACCAAAGAGATTATAGGTCTGGTCCCTGTTCCCAGAAGCTAAAACAATTTCTTGCACAAGAGTAAACACTTAAATGCTTATTTGTGTAGCCTGTTGTTCAGGAGCTTATAAAAAATTGCCAAGTGTTGGGTGGATGATTCATTCTCTTCTCCATAGAACAAAGCTCAACTGGTTCCCAAAAAAGAACCAACTGTAACGAGTGCTGTGGGAACGTTACTTCAGAACAGGGTAGTGGACCCCTCAAGTGACCACACCAAAGCAGGTGAGGAAAAGCAGGTGGGGAGGTGGGGAATGATTAACGTATGATTAATGTCAAAGAGAACCTTAAAGGTTTGATGGTAGCAGCTAAAGCTTTAGAAGCATATCAAATGATGTTCCTAGACACAGAGCCATTTGGGTTAGGTGTTATCCTGTATGTATTCTCTAATTCAGTATGGGCAAAGATATACTTCATCCTAGTTTGGAACACAATGAAGTATGAAGAAAAAGATACTACTATACTTTCATGGCTAAAGAATAGATCCATTGATCAAGAACTAGATTTCTTGGAATATTACCATCATTTTAAAGTGATATTGCCAAAAATCTGAGACCCACAATATGAGGTATGGCCTGTTTAAAAAAAAAAAAAAGCATTTTCATTTTAAAAAACTATCTTAATGACTTAAATGAAGAAAAGGTCATTGGAGTTTAAAATTTTTGCCATGGTTCTATAAATCAAATAACTCCACTTTCTTCCTGGTTCATTAGAACTCACTGTGTGGCTCCTTTCACTTTCCACAGAAGAAATCAGTAAACATATTACTAGTGGGAAATAGAAAAGAACAGTTCCCTATTTTCTCTTAAACAACCAGGATGAGCATTATTAAGAAAAGAACATTTCTTCCAAGTGTGTTGTTTTTAATGTACTTTTTTCAATAGGTTGTTTTAGTTAAAATGACCTTGCTCTCCCTATCAGATAAATAAATGTCTGATTTATACAGAATTCTGTCATGTGAAAGCAAAAGCAATCCCCTCCTTCCCCTAAGAAAAGATTTCTGATTTTCCCTTGGAAATGGATGGAGTTAAAAGGTTTCTTGCCCAGAGGTGATCTGCAGGCCTTTCTCAGTATTAGATGATCATAGCATTGTGTTAGCACAATCCTGTAGATGCTGACTTTTGTGAAAGTGATGCTTTCCTTCTCTATCCCCTCATGGTCAAGATAGTACTAAGTGATATGGAACAGAATGAGAACAGAAAAATGGGCAAGAGAAACATGGGAGAATGATACTGTTGTAGTAAGAGACCTGATGTTAACAGAAAAACACTAGATTTCTCTTGTAGAAGTGAACACATCCCATCTGAAAAGTGAAAAATTTACAAGTTGGTTGCTTTGCTTCCAAAAAGGACGAATCTTCCTTCATCTTAAGTGCTGCCAGGGAAACAATATGATATAGTGTAAAAAATATTTGGAGTCAGAAGGTATGGGTTCAAATTCTGACTGTGCTACTTGACATTTGTGGGCTTCAGTTTGCTCCTTTGTAAAATGAGGAGGTTGGACTAGGTGGGTCTCAAGTTTACCGCCCCCCAGACCAGAAATCCTCAAGAAGTATATACCAAGTGGGTGACAAAGCAGACAACAATGGAATATATAGGTATACTTCTAAATGACTGGCCAATAAATAAGCAATTTATTTTGTGCCTATTAGATGAAAGACACTGGGGATTCAAATAATGCTAACAGTAGTTATCATTTACGTAGTGCTTTAATGTTTATAATAGCTTTACCTAGATAGTATCCCTGTGGGGTAGGTGCTGTTATGATCCTCATTTTATAGAGGAAACTAAGAGGAAAATGTAGGGTCTTGTCTAGGTTCACATAGGTCTGACGCAAAATTTGAACTGAAGATTCTTTCCTGACTCCAAATCCACCGTTATTCACTGCATCTCCTAAGATGCCCTTACAAATACAAAAATGGGATGGTCCCTGGCCTTGAAAAACACATACAACATGCAGTACCTTGACTGCCAATAACATAGTTTTTGCCCATTCCACTTTAATATAAATGAGAGCAAGATTTTAACAATTCTAAATAATGCTTTCCATTTAAATACTTCAAGTATGAATAGCTTTGCTACAGTAATCTTAATAAATACAGGTCTTTGTGAGTTTTATATGTACTACCTCAAGCTTATGATGCTTAATAAACCGCCTTTGATTTTGGAGGGCACACCTACGTGTCAAAATAAATTCACTAAGGTCAATATGTTAATAAGTTGGATTTTACTCAGAGGCAATTTGGGGATAAAGGAAATCTTAGGAAAACAGCTAGCTAAATGTTGTAGAATGACTAACCCTGAGAGATGCATCTTCCTGAAATAGGTTCATGTATGTACCAAAAAAAAGGTGTTTAGTCTCAACAGGTAGTAAAATCCATGAGTAATCTGAGGCTTCGTCCCATTTTTTTTGTCCTTTGAAAGCTCTGGAGAAGGGGAAGGGGAGGGGAAGGCTGGATCATTCCAAGTCCTAGCATAGACTTTTAATCAGACTCACTCTTCGGTCCCACTCAATTTCAGGATATTGGGTAAAAACAGCCTCTTCTGGAGCCTACACCAAGCTAGCTTCAGCTCTTTTCATGTAACATGTTTTGGGTCCTTACCATTTACCAGACACTGTTAGAATACAGAAGATAGAAGATAATAGACATGATCTCTGTCCTCAAAAAGCTTACTGGTATAACAGTACACACAAATAAGTATGCTACAAGACAGAATATGATAAGAGAGATACAAACTACTCTCGTGGGAATTCTGAAGAGGGAAAGAACTTCTGGCTATGAGACAGTAATAATTACAACAATAGCATTTATAGAGTGCCTACTATGTGCTAGGCCTCCTACTAAGTGCTTTATTCAGTTGTTTGTCACAACAAACCCATGAGGTAGGGGCTGTTAGTATTCTCATTTTACAGTTGAAGAAACTAGGACAGAGGCTTAAGTGACATCCAAGGTCACTGAGGCAGAACTGGAACTAAGGATTCTCAGCACTCTGTTCACTGCATCATCAGCTGCCTGAGGAAGAAAGACCTCATAGGGAGGGTGGTATTCGAGTTAGATGTAGAAAGATGCAGATGGCAGAGTATCTAAACAGAAGCCTTGTGGCAAAAAAGGGGTCAGTCAACAAGCATTTTTATTAAGTGCTTCCTGTGTGCCAGTCACTGTGCTAAATGCTTCCTGAAGAACAGTCAGGGAATGATGACTGATCTCTAGAGAATACATTTGGGAAATAAGTTTAGATCAGTAATTGGGAGCCTAGAATTTGAGACTGAGGAGTTTTTTCCTCTTATTTGGTGCCCCTGTTTGTTCCTTAGGACTGATAGAAATAAGTATTAGTACAGATTTTCCTTAATTTTTTCTTTGCTGTATATTATGTACAGTTAATTTTGTATATAAAAAATATACACAGAAATGACTAATGTAAAAAAAGGCATCAAACTATTACTCTCAGAAGTGCTATATTAGCCTCCTAAAGTATAGTTACTAGCTACAAACATTTTGTTTGCTCTAGCGTAGCAAGGCTGGTATGAAAGAATTATTTCTAACATTTTGCTAGAGGTCCACCTGCAGCTTGTCCTAGCGTGCATCTGTGTGGCTGAGCAATTAGTGAGCTGACAGCATCAAGACAGTGTCAGTGGTTTCACCTACTGGGAAGACAAAAATGGACAGATTTTCTTCCAATCCTATTTTCAGATGCCATGTGGAAGTTGTGAAAACTCAGTTCTGAAAAATACAGACACACAAATGATACCCCCCCCGCAAAGTTGCTAGTTGTATCACTACTGTTGTAGTTTTACTGATCAGTGTCCTGACCTTGTTTTTGGAGGCAGTACACCTAATTGTCCTCAGCTATACCTACACTTCTCCTCTTTGACTGTAATGTCCCAAGGGCAGGGACATACGGGATCTCTGTTCTCCTTGGGGCCTAACACAGAATGTGGCACACAGCAGATAATGAATACTTGATTAAATGAATTCAAGGGCAGTGATGTAGACTTGCCCAAGATTCTTTTGCTAGGGGAAGAGCCTCCACTCCAGACCAGAAAAAAACTAAGAAACTTGAGGAATTTCTCCTACCATTTTACCCTTTGAAAGTTACTGTTCAAAAAGTACATTTGTACCTTTAAAAGGTCACACATCTTTGGATATACTGTTGGTGCCACAGGATGCTCTGATTAGCATATATATCAGATGAATCCTTTTGGGGGAAGATGTTTAAAATGCTAAAGATCAGGTATCCTCTTTCAAAACATACTTACAAATAAATGGAAAACATAAGGCAATAGGTAGTGGATTTGAGGGATGACAGCCAGAAGGTCTCCTGTTCCCAAATTAATCCCACTCTGGACTTTCTGGTCCCCAGACTCTGTTATTAGAAAATTCATACCTCTGGATTAAAGTAGCTAAAGGTCTTCTGTTCAAATGCCAGTAGTCTTGGAAGAAGTAACATTGTATGATAAATTTATTAGATCCTTTCCAGCATGTGATCTCACTGAGAAAGAGGGCAAAAATTGGGGATGCAATACAGTTAAGGACTGATAAGGAAAGTGGGAAGAGAGATCCAGAACAAAGAGGAGTACTTGGATGATTTGCCCATGTTAGGAGGGACCTAGGTACACAGTGCTGATGTAATTAAGATGTAATTAATGAAGATGTAATTAAAGAAGAACATTTTGCCCACTTCATGACTTTACCTGGGGTACAGGGAGTGGTAGGTGCAGCAGGGGAAAAGTCTACCTTGTATGTGAATTACTGTGGAAAAAACAGAATATAACTTTAAATCTAACAGGGAATTCATCATGTCAATCAGTTTCCATTCCATTTTTTTCTTGTTAATGTTTTTATTTGCATAAGGATGACTGTTCTGTATATGTTTTGAAAGGACCATCTTCAGAGGCAAGAACTGGATTAAAAGTCAAGAAGCCAACGATCTCCAAAAAAAATTAAGTTCTTTGATCAAGGTAAGAAATTATGTCTAACCAAAAACTCCTGCAAATCATCTTGTGTAAAGGGTAAAAATGTAATGTTTATGACATTATTTTGAAAATAACAACTCTAGATTTAGTGAACCACGATAGGCAAAACCCAAAGAGAAATTTGTATAAACTCTGGGCAGTGGTAACATCTTATACAAAAAACTCATGTCATCTGTTTTTTGTTTGGCTTTGTTTTGTTTTTTTGGGGAGGGAAATACAGGGAAAATTTGCATTACCTAATATGCTTAGATAATATTCATTTATTACTTATATATTAATCAAGTTTAATGATCAAAACAAGAAGGTTATAATAGTTTACTATTCATCATGGGATCTCCATACTCCCCCTTCCCTGACCTCATCAAGGAATGCCAGAGTTGGAAGAACCTCATTACTCTACTTAGATCTAATACTACCTAAAAAAGTATATCCACTGATAAGTACTTGATAAATGATTATCTGATAAATAAACTTTGCCGTCTAGATTTCTGCAGTAAGAGGGGCATGAGTCCCCAGGGCAAATTCCATCTCCAGTAACCGCCCATTTCCTTCTGTTCCTATGGTACTTTTCAATGAACAAAAGTTGGGGTTTTTTTTTTTGTTTGTTTTAATTACTTCCTGTAATAAACTTCAGTTTTAGGGGTTGCAAAGCATATTTATTTAAATTATCTCAAGGACAGAAAAATATTACTATCCCTATTTTAGAGATGAGAATTTGAAATCAGCTAGGTTAAATAAATCACATGCCCCCCTACTCATACAATTTGGAAGTGAAGGAAGTGTGTTAACAACAAGCCAGATGTTCCTCACTCCAAGTATCATCCACTGTGTCAGGCTAGATACACAGTAAAATATTCTGCTGACAAAATAAAAGCTTAAAAATAAAATGTCACTTTCCCTAATTTCAGACTGACCTGTATAGAAGATCACTGGCCCCTCAGCATCTTCTGTGGCTGCTTTCATTTTAAGCAAGTATCATCCTAATTAAGGCCAAAGAACCAGATTTCCATTTGCATTCCTATTATTCAACTTGGAATACCACTCAAAATATGCATGTTTAATTGTAAGGATTAAAACAATGACATCAAATTTTCGTTTTGTTTAATCTTGTAATTTTTCAAAGTAAAGTCAGTGAATGATGCTTCAAACTGGTATCACTTTTTTAAAAGTTCATACTATGTAATTTTTAAGAGGTATCAAATTGGATTTAATAACATTAGAAACCCAACTTAGAAAGTTCCAGTAATAGCCTGAATTTTTTTGATCAAGGCAAGAATTTGGGGGCAGCTAGACCTCCCTTAACCATTACTAATTTACTGGAAGTTTCTGGACAAATCTAAAATGCTGAACTATTTTCTTTGCACTGACTTGCTGTGCAGCTCACCAACCCTTTATTCATTTGGAAAAGTGCTTGTCATTTATTTTCCTATCTGGTGATCTTGAGGATCAAAGAATTAAGTTCTTTAAAAGCACTTAATTAACACTTTTCCTCTCATAATCTCGGTAACATTTGCTTCCTCTTTTCACTCACACAGTGACCTCCTTAGTTCAGGCCCTCATTACCTCTTGCCCAGATTACAGCCATAGCCTCGAAACTCTTCTCCGAGTCATGTCTCATTCCTGTTCCAGGTAACCCTACACACTGCGGCCAAAATAGCTTTCATTAAACACTAGCCATGTGATTTCTCAGCTTAATCAGTGGCTTTTCTACTGCCTCTAGGATAAAGCAAACTTACTCAGCTTTTAAAAGCCTCACACAGCCTGGTCACAGTTTGTAGTCTTCCCTGCACCTGCACTTTACCATCCACCTAAATCAGCCTTCCCTCTGAAGCTCATTCGTGACAGCCTCGGGATTACAGCACTGGTGACCTCACATGCCAGGGATGTACTCCTTCCTTACCTCCACCTCAAAGTCTCTGTCTTCCTTCAAGTTCAACCACCGTCTTCTTAATGAACTTTCCCATCCTACCTCACCCCCTTGGATTTAGCTATTTTGTATATATTTAGATGTGCACTTGTCTCTCCCATTTGGATGTGAGCTCTTGCAAATAGGGATTGTTTCATTCTTTGTAACTTGTATCCCCAGTGCATAGCACAGTCCCTGGTACGCAGTAAAGGCTTTGTAATTAATGCTTATTGATTACAAACCTACTTGTTTTGTGTAGATACAATACTAGGTACTAGTAGCGTTAACTACATGAACAACCCTATAGACTGCTTTTGGGGGAAATGACTTGCCCTTTTTATATATCATGTAAGTTAAATGGGCAATATTTCTAAGTGAACCAACAGAATATTGAGCTAAGTCCAATAAAAAATAGCTATCAATCTTTTCTTAAAAAGGAGGAAGTTGCTAAAGAAGAATAAACAGCAGCATAAACTGAAACCCCAGGAAAAAAATATACATACACACACATACATATACACATACCACACACAAATATCTATCTATCTGTCTATCTGTCTATCTATCTACTTAAACCTGTTTTGCCCTACCACCTTTAAAATGTAGTTTAAAAAACCCCAACAACTGTGTAGCTGAAATATTCTTGGGTTTATTGTGTTAATTAAGAGCACAGTATCCATCTGATGAGGAATTCCTCAGCCAGATGGTACTTCTCACTCTCGCTCCCTGTTTTTCAAAGGCATGCTTTCAGTCACAAGGTGAAGAATGACCCTCTGTGACAATGGTCATGGCAACCCATGCAATCAAAAAATATAGAAGTCCATCATTATTTTTTTAAAACTCATTGCATGGTCCAATGCATGTTTGATAGATCTATCTTAATATGCATACAAAGAACAATGTTATTAATATTACTGTAAACTGATAAAGTATTAAAATATTTTTGGTCTGCATATCACCTTCAGTTCAAGATAATAAATATATACCATGCACTAACTCTATAAAGGAACTTTGTTGGGCAAAAGACCTTATGAATTCTCATCCTCCCAGTTAACATGGTAAATAATAATGCTAAATCATGCCAGAATAATGAGAAATGGCATTTTTTAGTACCATCCCAATTATGGATATCTGTAAATTAATTCATTCCAAAACCAAAATTTTAGACAATATTGTGAACAATATTTTAAAACTAATATACACCTGGAAAACTGTTGTGGACTCTGACACATTTTAAGATTACTGTGTCTTCAGAGAATTAAATATATATGGAGGGAGGGAAGGAGAGAGAGAGAAAAAATAGCACGTAGGAGGAATTATGACATTTTATATTACACGGATGGTATTATATAACTTTAGAGCTAATTATTTTGTCCAACCCTGTCATTTTTCAGATGAAGAAACTGAAACTGAAAATAACTTATTTTCCTAATGTCCCACAGGAAGATTTTCATTCCTAAGCTGGGAATACTTTACTACACCTCTATTTTTAAAGTATATTTATGTACTTTTGATATATCCAAAATTAAAATGTAAAAGTAACCATTTTAGAAACAAGAACCTACTAAATTTAAATTAAACACAAACTTGATAATAAATTCAAAGTATATTTCCTCCATATTAAATAACTTACTCTTTTTTGGCAAAAATAAAATTATTGTTTTACTTCTTTTATTTGGACACAAAGTTCAAAGAGTAGGATTTTTAAAGGCCAAATTAGATTAGTAATTCATATTCAGAAAACATAAGTGCAAAGGGGAGGGATGAGTAAAGACCAGAACATGACTTCAAATAAATGTATATTTTAAGAATTGAAAAATATTGCATTTATTACGTGTTGAAAAACAGCATTTAGGATCTAAGTACAATAATATTTAAAGCCCAACTTATCAAATAAAGATCTTGAACACGGGGTTTTCTTTGAGACAAAGTAATCTCATATTCCTACTGAAATAATAGTAATAATTCTTGAAATCAGCAAATGTCTTTCTTGACTGACCTGTGCATTATTTGCACATATCAGAAGTTCTAACCAAGAATCAATCCACAGGGACTTTTCCTATTGAATTTGTCTAAATAATCATTTAGGTCTTTAAGGGAAACTAAGGGAGTCAACAAAATATCCTTGTCATTCTGCTGAAGATGGGACCTAAATTTTTTTAAACAAAACTTTCTATAAGAAGCTGTTTTCTTTTTTTTTGTAAGACTTTCATTTTGCTATGGCAGTAGTAACTAAACTATTTCCAACCCTGAAGATAGAAAAATCCCTGAACTGCTGAAGTAGACTGAAGTCCACAGCCTAGTTAAATTTAATCCCCATAAAGGTGTTTTATTTTTATTAAAAGGAAGAAAAAGAAACATTACATCTTCTCAACTTGAAGAAATCAGAAGTTTCCCAAAGTTCATTTACTAGGCACGGCCTTTGTTCGCATAGTGGTCCACCTAGAGGCCATATAAAAGTGATCATTGTTTATATATCATTTTTACTATGATGCATGGCTTGAAGTTAATTTCCCCTTGGCCCATACCTGTATTAGCAGCCCTCATTTTGTATGCCTGTCATAGCAGTATTTGCAGTTCCACTATAGAATACTCACTCAATATAAAATTTGGTACAAAGCATGAACACTCATGGCAGATTGGCACGATACATGCAGTTAGTTGATTTCTGTGTCTTTTTCAGAATTTTATGACAAGAAGCCAGTTACCCTCATGCAGACAATCCTGTTTTCCTATTCTTGCATTATAGCTGGCCTTTAAAACTCATGGCTTCACTGCTTGAAAAATTTCCTAGGGCAGAAAAGTACTCTTGTAAAATAGAAGTCATCTGAATGCATGGTGAAAATGAGGCAGGATAGTTGAGCTGGGGCTGGCAGGGAAAGTATGAGGAATGTGAGGGAGATGTAGCTGGTTGAGAGTCACACTGCCCATGGCCAGCTGTGGTTCTTGTGGCTGTTGCCCAAGACAGCTTAGTCTATGGGGTAGTGATTCCCTAGGTCCCAGCGTCATAGTGCTGTTGCCATGGACATTTTGGGTGAGAGAGGGAGGCAGCTGCCAAAACCCCAGAACATGGGAGATATCAAAAGAGGCAGGTGATGATGATGCCCTGTTCATAGGATCAGCAGGCATCAATATTTCCTTGTTAACATTTAATCTGTCCACAACCCCCTTAGCCAGATCAAGGTCTGGGCTAATTCTGGGTGCTGAGTGAGGCTCTTGCAAAGACAATTCCTCAAGAAGGTTCATATTGCAGAATCCCTTTGAACCTGTTTTGAGGGGCAGATTTTTGGGGTGGGTGAGTGGTGAGTATGAGGTAGAGCTTGGGTCATATTCAGGGTGCTGAAGATTACAAGGTGAGCCTGGAGATGCAGAAGGCTGGATGGCTGCTAGAGAGTCTGGAAGTGGTTGTGAGTGCTGTAGGCTTTGTTCATAGGGACCAGCTGTGTTGTCTTGTATGTCTGCCTGCAAGCTACTCCCAAACCCATTCTGTACACAGACACCTAAAGGAAAAGGTGATAATGCAGCGGCTCCTTCTTTGAGCTGAAATGGAGGAGAATGCGGCTTAAGTGAGCCCAGCAGGTCTCCATTTTGCAGCTGGTCTTTCATCAGCTCCTGTGAATGCGTTTTCTTGGTATGTCGAGTAAGATGGTCTTTTCGCCCAAACCGCTGGGCACAGAACTGACACAAGAAGTCTTTGCAGCCCGTGTGGACCACCAGGTGGCGCCGAACATCCTTCCGAGTGTAGAAGCATCTCTCACAATGGTCGCACTGATGCTTCTTCTCCTTGGCTCCATTGGGGGGCTTTCCCCCAGTATGGGCTTTGAGATGATCCAGTAACACCTCGGTGCTCCCCAGCTCCAGGGCACAGACCCGGCACGTAAGGTCTCCACTACTGGCTGCGTGCAGGGCCAAGTGCCGCTTGTAGCCAAGCTTGGTGTTATACTTCTTTCCACACTCATCACAGCCAAAGGCCATTTTGTTGGGATCATGAGTCTGGAGATGATTCTTCAGGTGGTCTTTCCGGTGGAATGTCTTCTCACAGTGAACACACTGATGGGATTTCTGTGGTGAATGGGTGGCCATGTGCCTACAATAAAAAAATAGATTGAGAATGGAGAATTGCAGAGACTTTGGAGCTGAGGAAGGTGCTATTGCTTCAAGAGAGAACCATACAGTCTCTGAAGGCAAAGTGTCTGTAAGATATGCATTATAGAAGAATATATTTCAGAGGAGGTACATACACAGTTTTACATTGGTCTAAGCTTGGTAATTATATACAAATAAGTGAAAGCTGTTATTATAAGAGGTCTTCAGATCTGAATTATTTGTGTGTTCTACAGGTAGGTGTGTGCTAAGGTGTAAAGTGCTAACCTAGACATTCCTGGTTTATAAATGTAGCCCAACTTGATCTCTACAAAGCACTACAAATCCAAAGATACCGAAAAGTCTGTTGCATAACAGCATTCCAGTTGGGCAGTAATATCATTATTCCCTCAATATAGAGATGTAGAGAAAGATCTTTAAAATTTTCAGAAATGGGCTTTTTAGAGATCTCTTACTGAGTTTTTTCTGTCTTCCTAGAAAACATAAACAAAAAAAGAAAGTAATCTACTCTGTTAAGGTTGCCAGCTTTACATTGAGCCTTAAAAATCCATCAATGAGATTTTTAGCCTTTTGCTTTAATACCAATCTCCCATTCTTTTCCTGTCAAAGATACTCCTCTCTGACCTCTACACTTCAATACATTGGTCTTCTTCTATTAAAATAAATTTAAATTCCTTATGGGCAGGGACTGTCTAGTTTGCTTGGGAACATTTGTATAAACAGATGAAGACTGACATAAAATTATTTTAAAAGAACTAAAACTTCCATTACACTCTGATGCTGATCTTGCAGAACCCACTGATACTGGCTGGGGGTGGGGTGGTGAGGCTGAAATGAAAGTCGGCGTTAAAGCTTTCTCAGGGAGTATACTGAAAATGATCAGAGAAGGACTTCTGGCAAGATGAAAGAGTGGTTATGTATGCAACTCCCCTCTTTACCTGAAAATAAATTAAAATGTAACAAATAATCTAAACACACAACATCTAAAAGGAAGGAGTAAATGCTTAAAGAAAAGGACCCATGGGGGGAAGAGATGGAGTTAGAAGAAAAGCTGAAGAAATGATGAAGCAATTGGAATCCCAGAAAATAAAATGGAATGACCACAAGAACCTGGAAAGCAATTAGAGGGTCTAATTAAAAACAAAGAAAAGAGATAACTCTAGTAATAAATCTGGACTTTTTAATGAAACACTTAAAAAGTACCTAAGTCAAGTTGGAAGACCCCATTAAAATAGTGTACACTCAAAATGGTGGAAATATAATTTAAAAAAAAAATTCAAAGATATGAGAACTGTTCAAGCCAAGTCAAAAGACAGCAAAATTGGAAGAATGGATATCCAAAATCAAAAGCAATTCTTGAAAAACTTGAAGACTCCAAGACTCATTGGCCTCACCAAAAAAACACGGTAAAACAAAGGAAATCCATTCCATTTTAGGAAAAAATAATTGAAAGTTGCCTAGAAGCATTAGAACCAAAGAGAAAAGTGTAGTTTGAAAGAACCCACAGGTTATAACTTGCTGGACTGGAATCTAAGGTTTTATTGAAACAGGTAATGTGGCTGCCACACTCTGGATCTCCAGAATCAAAGAGAAAATATAGCATCATCTAGGAAGAGACAGATCATACAAAAACTTTAGTCAGAATCACTCAGGACTGCTTAGCATTAATGAAGAATGAAAGGAAAGAATAGAATATATGCCAAAAAAATAGTGGAAAATGGTTAGCACCAAAAATAACAATCTACAAAGTTGGCAAAGTTGAACACCATTTTGTAAAGGGGAAAAAGAGTTGATCAGAATTAATGGCTCAGCAAACCCTCCTTTTAAGAAAATATCAGAATTGGACAGTACTTGAAATGCAAATACACGGAACAAATTTAAGAAAGGCAAGCAAATATGGATGTCTCCAAAGGACTAGATGATCATCCAATGCTCACATATTGAAAAGGGAAAAATCAAAACCTAGTGATCCTTGGGATTTTTTACTTTGTGTGAGGGTCGCTGAGGAAACAAAGAGAAACAACCTTTGAGTTTGGTATTCAAAAAGTATACTAGAAAAGATGCAAAAAGAAGATGGCAGGGGGGAGAGGAAGAAGGAAAAAAAGAATAAAAATTTTATGAGGGAGGGAAACCGAGATGAAAATGATTACAGAGGTGAGAATGATAGCAATAAAGGCTTTCATGAATCATACCGTTATCAGGTGCAAGCAAAAAAAAAAAAGGCTTAAAAAAATCTCCAAAAGGTTACAGTAATATGGGCTGAATTAGAATAGGAAAGGGAAGGAAGGCTACATAAACTGAGGGACAGGAGTTAGAGAAAGGACTGATTCAAAGAAAACGATTACTATGGAGAAGCAATTTTTAAGAGAGAAGGTGCAAGAATCCATTTCTTGGGGAGGAAGAAGGGCAAAGTAGGATCAGAATATACTGAAACAAAACAAACTACAGGTACCTACAATGGATTTCTTCCCATGCCACCTTCAAAAAAGGAAAAAATCCACAGTATTTGATAGGAAAAACCAACTTAATAATTACAGCCTAAATATGAATGATATGAGCTGTCCCATAAAAAGAACAATGGTGACAGAAGGGGTCTGAAAACAAAACTCTACCAAAATACACACACAGATATATTTGTGAAAAAAATACTTAAAACATAATGGCACATAATATTAAAATGAAGGGTTAGAGTATATTTTGTCTCACATGAATACAAGAAAGCAGGTGTAGATAAGATCTCAAACAAGACAAAATGTAAAAAAAATGCAATCAACAGGCAAAAAACAGGGAAATTACATTTTATTTAAAGGCAACATAGATAATGAAAATAAGTCAAGTACGTCCTATAAGATCATAAGTTTAAAAATCATGGGGCTTTTAAAAACTAACAAAAAGAACAATTCATTATGTGAGATCGAGATGAGGAAAAGTGTGACATGCTACCAAAAAAAAGGCTATTTTGATCTTAAACTGCATTTAGGGAGGTATGTTGTCTAGCAGATGGAAGCGATAGTCTTACTGTACTTCTCTTCTGAATCCTGCAGTATTATTCAGTGCTGGTCTATTTTTTAAAAGAACATTGATAGGTTGAACAACACATGTAGGAAAATACCAGGATAGCAAAGGGCATCAAAATCATTCTTCATGAGGACCCTAAGATATTGGAAATGTTTAGCACGGAAAGGAGAAGATTTAGTTTTGCAAGTATCTGAAGGACTGTCACACAGAAGAGGCATCTGATTTGTTATACCAGGCCTATGAGAGTTAAGGGAACACTGGGTAGAAATTGTAAAGCGGCAAATTTTGGTTTAATAAAAAATTCCTAACAGTTAATTCCCCCTCACTAGAGATCTTCACACAAAGACCAGATCATCACTTTTTCAGCTATGTTGTAGAGAGGATTCTTTATTCCTGTATAACTTTGGACTACATGGCCTCTGAAGTCTCTTCCAACTCTGTGCTTCTGTGAAAAATAGCTTTAAAAAATCCAAGAAAATAAAAAACAACCAAAATAAAAATTCTACAGGGTGCTGACAATTAAAAAAAATACTTTAGCACAATGAACTCAGCTAATGCATCAGAAATGACAGACATAGGGAAGGAAATGATGCAAAACTTTCCAAAAGATGTTCTAAAATGACTAACAGACACAAACAAATGAAACACAAATTAAAACTAGTAAGAAAATTACAGAAGCAATTAAGAGTCTCCAAAAAAGTTGTAATACATGCAGAACTCTAACATGGTCACCTTACCCTCCCACCCCCAGACAAGTTATTCTGGGCTCAATAACCAACATGGAAAATATAACAGAAAACCGAAAGAACAGAATAAAAAAATCCAGAAGGTGAATGTATGTATGACAAAGACCAAAGAGGTACACATACTACTACTACTACCAATAAGAGCTAACATTTTTGTAATTATTCTCTCATTTGGTTCTCAGAATAATCCTGGGAAATAGGTGCTATTATTATACCCATTTTATTGATGAGAAAATTGAGACAAACTGAGGTTAAGTGACTTGCCCATGGACACACAGCTAGCAAGGGTTTGAGGTTGAATTTGAACTTGGGTCTTCCTTCCAGGTCCAGTGCCCTATCCACTGCATCACCCATACTGTCAGTGAGCAAAAACACTAGTATTTATTCATTCTCCCCTGAATCAAGCTGTAACATTCCCTAGACATTTCATTTCACAAAGCTGTCCTAACCTCTTTTAATCTATGTAGCTGATCTAACATCAGATAGGGTTAAGAGCTAGCAGTTCAAGATAAGAATTTTTGTCAGGGCTTAGTAATAGTGACATAGCCAGAATTTGCTGTTTTTTTCTTTCTTCAGATGAATCTCCACTGCAGGTTGGTCATCAAGTACCGCTAAAGAGCCAGGGTCTTGGGCTAAATCAAAGAGTTTTGCCTGTTGTGCTTTGATCAGGGGCAGTGGTACCAATTCAATGACAGAATTGTGGGCACAGGTGTAGAGGCAAGTCCTCTGTTTTCCTGGTACAGAACACATCAGTAAAGCCCTGGTTCTGAAGGGAAAAGCAGTTCAAAAGTGTCCACTGGTGGTAAGGTGTACTAGCTGTTTGTATGGTACCCTGGCAGTTTCCAATAAAATACTGGGAAATAGAACAGATCTGCCAGGTACTCTATTTTATGAACAGATCATGAATATATCCCCATAACTTGAACATCATTAAAAAAAGAGTGAAGAGGTATGGCCTAAAATCAAGATTTCCTGATGGCTTCTAATTGGTCTAGTGTCACGAGACACCTGACTGGTTTGAAACAAGTATCTACCAAGTTTTAAATATCATAGAAGCAGCTTTGGGGTTTATTTCTTCCTAATGAGTGGTCTGCGACATTTCAGTACTTCAAAATACACTAGAATTTTGTGTCAGAGAATTCAGTGATCAGAAAACTCTGGCCTTTCCATGCTGGATGGGAGGAAGATCTAAGAGTCGAAAGCATGCAGAAATTTCACTTCATTTACCTCCAATTCTATACAGGAATCTTCTCTAGAACATGGAGGTAGGATAGCTGACTGAGATGTCCTGTTTTTCTTGTCTCCAACTCTGTGCTTGGTGAGTGGGGTATCTCACCTGACAGTGGCTGTAAGGCTGACCGTATAAAAATAGCACCTCATTTTAGTCACCATGCTCATGCTAAAGGGATTAATTATAAAGCGTATTTGTAAAGTGTCTCCAGCAGGAGAAACTTTTCAGGTTTTTCCAGACTTGAGTTTGTGGGATATGCTCACCCCTCTGCCCCTGCTGTTCTCCTCTACCTATGTGACCACTATTTCTCTGTCTCCTTTGCTGAAACCTCTTCCAGATCATGCCCTCTTTCATTAGATGTCCCTCAGAGTTCTGTCCTGGGCACACTTCTCTTCTACATGACTTCACTAGGTGATCTCATCAGATCCCTCTCATCCTGATGATTCCCAAATCTACCTATCCTGTCCCAATCTCCCTGCAGACATCTAACCTTGCATCTCCAATGGCCATTCAGATATCTCAAATTGGCTGTCTAACAGACACATGAAACTCCACATGACCAACACTGAACTTATCATAATAAGTGCTTTGTTGTTCAATAGTTTTTACTCATGCCCAACTCTTCTTAACCTTGTAGATCTCTGTCCAGGTTTTTCTTGGCAGAAATACTGGAATGGTTTGCCATTTTCTTCTCCAATGGCAAACAGAGATCAAATGACTTGCCCAAGGTCACATAGCTCACAAGTTTCTGAGGCTGGATTTGAACTCTGGTCTTCCTGACTCCAAGCCTAGCCCTCTATCCACTGTACTCTAAATCCTTAATAAATGTTTACTGATTGATCGCTGTGAAAGTGACGGCAGAGATGACATCACTTCCACCTTAATTCATCTTGAAGAACTACATGAAATCTCTCTCTGAGCTGGTCCATCAGGGCTGCTTCATTTCACTGAAGATTGTGTCTCAGCCTTCTGAAAGATCCTGAGTAATACATGACCAGGTAAGCCCCTTCTCTCAAAGAGCAACTTGCCAAACATGCCAATTCGCAACTTCAGGCTCCAGGAGGTCTTTACAGGCCTGCTGCAGTTCAACAATAAGGCACATAACACCACCCTTGTTTTGGGGAGCAGACTTTTTACTGTTATGAGCAGTAACAACCGGATGTATGATGAAATCCAATAGGTACAAGGGCAAAATGCTGAGTTTCCCGCAACCAGTGAGAAAGCCTGGCAGCAGAGCTTCCTGTAAAGCAGGATTTGGGCTCAGAAACTTCCTAGCTTACTGGTGCACCTTCAAGAGATTCAATGAGCTGGGTGTGCTCAAAGGAGTCTGAACCAAATGCCCACAAAGCTGAATGGTCTTTTTTCTTGAAAGCTGCCAACTATCCATGTAGAATGGTGCTCTCCAGCTGTACTCTCCCTAGCTAGCTTTTACTTTCCTTCCCTGCTGCCTGCAAACATGCCTAAGTATGTCCTTCCTTCCTACCCCACTGTCCTTCAAAAATCTTCTACATACCCCTAGCCTAATGTCTTATAGCTCTTCTACCTTTAATCAGTCACACTCCTGGAAAAAGCTGTGTATACTTTGTTGCCCCTCCTTTCTCTGGCCTTGTTCTTCCCCATGCCTTTGCAATCCAATTTCCAAATTCATCACTCAAATGAAACTGGTCTCTCCAAAGTTCTCTCTTCTTTGCCAAATGTGATGGTCTTTTCTCAATCTTTATCTTTTTTTACTTCTCCACAGCATTTGACACTATTGCCCACCCTTTCCTTGATATTCCCTCCTCTGTATTTTCATGACAGTCCTCAACTGCTGGCCCTCCTATCTCACCTGTCTGAGCACCTCAGTTTCCTTTGATGAGTCATAATTCATGTATACATCCTAAGTGAGGATACTCACAAAGATCTGTCCTGGGCTCTCTACTCTTGCTTAAAAGACTATTTTACAAAGAACTAACACATGTCAAGCACTCACACAGAGGTCAAAAGTGATATAAAACATTCTCTTAAGAACTCTGGAATTGACTGCATGTCATGGGAGCCAGTGGTGACCCAGCATGGCATGCCCTCATCAAAGAAGATGCTGTGCTCTATGAGCAAAGCAGAACTGAAGTAGCTCAAACAAACAAACAAAAACCAAGATGCGCAAATTTAGAGAATCCACCCCAAATATTCACATGATCTACTTTATGCCCGACCTGTGGTAGAGCATTCTGAGCTCATGTTGGTCTGATGCACCACGGTCAGATACGCCATAGATTGACTCAACACAGTGATAGCATTTTGGTTCTCCTCAAGAACGAAGGACAACAACCAATTCTTTTTAGTTTACATTCATGGAAACCGTAAGTTTAATGATCACTTTCATTCTGATGAGTCTCAGATCTATATACTCAGCCCTAGTTTCTCTCCTGAACCACAGTCATGCATCATAAATTGGTTCTTGGACATCTTGAATTGGATATTCTATAGGCACCTCACTCAACATGTCCAAAACAGAACGTATTAGCTTTCTTCCCCCACCCCTCTCCTTTTCCCAACTTCTCTATTTTTGTTTAAGGTCATCACCATTCTCCCAATCACCAGGCTTCTAACCTTAGAGACATCTTCAACTCTTTCTTGCACTTGTTCTTTATAAATTTACATTCACTTTTGATTTTGTTTACAGTTTTTTTCCATTTAAATTGTCGTAGTCATTGAATATATTCTTTTCTTGGCTCTGCTTACTTAATTCTGCATCAGTTCATGTAGATCTCATGCTTCTCTGTATTCATCATATTCATAACTTCTGATAGCATAGTAATGTTCCATTATATTCTTATGCCCTGACCTCTTTTTAAAACATTTTATTGATATTGTTTTTAACATCACTAGCACTTCCCAATGATTTCCTCTTTCCATCCCAAGAGGATCCTCTCTTATAGTGAAAAGGTATTGTTAAGCAAGACAAATCACCATATCAGCCAAGTTTGAAAATGTATGCCTCAAACTAAACCAATGGTCTACCAAGTACCCAAAGAAGGGAGGGATGTTTGACCAGTCCTGTGACATTATGAATGGTCGCCATATTGATCAGAGTTCTGATGTCTTTCACTGTTGCTTTCCTTTACATCCCCATGATCACCACATAATCACTGTTTCTACATACTTTGTTCGGCATTGGTTTGCAGAAGTCTTCCCATGTTTCTCTGAATTCTTCTTATTTATAATTTCTTATAGGAAAATATGCTCTGCTACGTTGATAAACCACAATTTGATTAGACATTGCTTAATCAATAGGCACTTTCTTTCCAGATCTTGGCTATGATAAAAAGTATAGTGTATTTCTCTCTCCCTCCCTCCCTCCCTCCCTCCCTCCCTCTCTCTTTCTCTCTCTCTCTCTCTCTCTCTCTCTCTCTCTCTCTCTCTCTCTCTCTCTCTCTCTCTCTCTCTCTCTCTCTCTCCTTCTCCCTCTCACCTCCTTTGGCCATATACCTGTTCTCAAGGGGTCAAAAGGCATGGAGACAGTTGATACCTGACTATTTTCCATTTTAGTTATAGGAAAAAATTAAAACCACTCAAAACATACTAAAAGTAGAGCTTAATATACTTCCTTTCCCCTTTTCATTTCATTTAGTATAATAAAATCTCTAGTACTCTTCCTATTCTAAAGACTCATTATAATCTCTAATATATATCTCTCTTCCTTATTCTTGCTACTACCACATCCCTTCCAGCACATTAACAAGTTCCAAATCCAGGCAATTTTTGTCTTGATCAAGCATCTTAATTTTAATTGCATCTTAATCCAACCTTTACAACCTCATACCTGGATTACTCTAACAATTTGCTTATTTCCTCTTATATTTGCCATAACAATTCTCTTGCATCCAGCAGTTAAGAATCCCTTTTTTCAAGTATCATTTTTATTTTATCATGTCACACACCTGGAAATGCTTCTGTGGCTCCCAAAGAACTCTTTCATCAAGTTAAAATTCTTAACTATGGGCTTCAAGATTTTCTACCCACTATATCAAACTCTCCTCTTCTCCTCCCTACAACTTGCCTCAAACTCTTCAGGTCTGTTGGCATCTCTTGTTACATTCCAGACTGTACTTCTCTTCTCTAGTTAGGAAAGTCTATTGATCATTTCTCCTCTTACCTTTAAACCATCAAAAGCAGCCTATGTTACAATGGAGACAAGGAAAAATGTAGGATGACATTCCATCCTTTTGAAAGCTAACTAGATTGTCGCTGTTTTCCAGACTTCCCGCTCTCTTTTGTCTTGCCCCTCACCTCTTTAGCCCAGGATTCAAGGCATGGGATAGGAATCTGAGTACTTGTGGGAGGAGACAGCAATTCTTGCTTAAACTCCAGGTTCCCTCTTTCTTCCCCTCTACTTCAAGTACTCAGTTCAACATGTCATTTCCTTTGGCCAGAACAGGCTTCCCATTCTTCTCCACCAAACCACATCCCTCTCCTCTTTCTTAATTCTGCTTAAGACACCTCCTCCATTAAGACTTACTAGCATTCCGGTAACCTTACATCTCCACTCTTTCTCAAACATCCATCATTTATGCATATCTTTAGAAATGCATATGTCTATGCCTTTCTGTCACTTGTACTTATAATTTATCCAAAATTTTATGGTCCATGTTTGCATCTCATTTATGGCCAATAGTGTTTTCAAGTAATATTAAATTTTAAGTTATCTGGTATAATCATTTGCCATTCTATTTATCCTAATCTCTTCTGGATAAGAAATTCTAACTGCATATTAGGAGGCTTTCAAAACCTATACAGTACAGATACTACAGGGTACTGAGCAGTCAGTTTGAGGTATATTTAATAAGGGGCTAAATTAGATGCATCTGTATTACAATAAGTAAAAAAATACATTGTAATATAAAGTATTCATAGGTTAACTGCCATTTTAAAACAATCTTATGTTCTTCTCTATGTGCATAGGGAATCAAGAAAATAATTCACAAACAGTAAAGGATTATGAATGTAGCCCTGCTTTTTAGCCTCATGAATTCCCAGAATATATAGCATTGGCTGTTTCATGAAGACAAACTCTGGGAGGCATTGGGTATATGGGATAAGAATTGATTAGTGAAGCATTCTGGTAAGAATAAAGTGAAAGATGAAAGGGAAAGGTGCAAATTTGAAAGGTGTAGACACATTCTGCACTTTGAGGGACATGTTGGGTAGCACTGCTATCTACCATCTGTTTCCAACCCAGTGCTTGCCTCCCCAAAATCTCTAAGAACCACCACTTGGGGATGCATGATGTGGACGCTGTACTATGAACTGATTCCAGTGTGAATGAGATAGGCCCCTCAGATATGTTCTCCCTTTGCCACCATGGGGGAAGGCACAAATTAAAGGTCCTTTTAGCTAGGTGACACCGTGGATAGCACATAGGACCTGGAGTCAGGAAGACTTCATTTTAAATCCCACCTCACATACTTACTAGCTGTGTGACCTTGGACAAGTCACTTACTCTGTTTTCCTCAGTTTCCCCAAGTGTAAAAATGGAGATCATAATGGCATTTACTTCCTATGGTTGTGGTGAAGGTCTAATGAGATATTTATAAAACACTTAGCACAGTGCCTGATGCATAGTAGGGATTTAATAAATGTCTGTGCCCTTCCCTACCCCAGCATCTAAGCAGAAAGTCTCTTTCTACTCTCTGTAGTAAGAAATTCACTATCTGCTATCCTTTGCTGTCTGTGCTGCTCAGTTTCTCCACTTCCCCCACCTGTTCTTCCTTTTCTGTTCTTAATTGTCCTTATTACATAAAACTAATTTAGCATGCAAGCCTTGCGTACACGATCATTTGGGGAGCACACAGAAGGAAGAGAGGTAGAGGGGGACTGGAGCATGTAGAGTTCTGTTCAAAGAGGAAGCCAGAAACAGGTAGAGGCACAGTAATCTAACCATGAGCTTTCACAGATTCCCCCTGCCCCCCAAATAAAAACAAAACAAAAACAAAAACTTACCAACTCATGGAGCTAGCTGTGACCTATTACTAAAAAGATGCAAAGTTAAGAGGAGGAGAAATAAAGACTAGAGAAAGAGACTTTAATCCAAATCTGAATTATCCTATTATCCTTAAACAGAGAGGAAGGAGAAGGAAGGGAAGGTGTCATGAAGGAGGAAGAGGGGAAAAGGGAGGGGAGAGAGAGAGGGGGAGAAAGAGAGAGAGAGAGAGATATTTTAACAAGCACTCTAGCTGAGGGGATAAAGGAGAGGGATTACACTATGTGGGCTTTCCTGAGTCCTCTATCCTTGGCACTGAACCCAGTGCTATATATATCATTATTATGTCTTGTTTGATGTCTTTACCATTAGATCTCAGTGTTATCGAGAAAATGGAGTATGTTCTATTTTCTTTGTAGCTTTTATATCCTGTAAACACTAGATCATAGATCACAGATTCTCAGAGGGAGGGACCTTCACAGGCTTCAAATCCTGATCAGTAATCTGATAAATTCTTGCTACAACATCCCTAGTCACTGGACATTTCCAGTGCTGGAGAACTCATGTCTCTCTCCTAATGTAGCCAACTCACTTGTGGGCAGTTTTAAATGTTAATTAATTTTTTTTTATATCTGCCTCTCAGAAACTTCTGCTTACCAGTCCTACTTCTATACCTGGCATAGTGAATGGAATGCTGGGCTAAAGATTAGAAAGACCTGTGTTCAAATCCAACCTCTGACCCTTAGTATTTCTGTGGTCAAGGCAACTCATTAAGCTTCTACTCACCTCAGTTTCCTCAACCACAAAATGGGGATAATAATCACCTACCTCTAAGTGTTGTTGTGAGGCTCAAATGAGATAATGTTTGCAAGTCCTTAACGCAGTGCCTGGTACATAGTTTTTGGCCAAGCAGAACTAGTATAATGCTTTTTTTGATATGACAATCCTTGAGATACTCAAAGATAGGTATTATTATGTCCTCCACACCAAGACTTTCCTGCTCCAGGCTACACAATAAGAGGTCTCTAACCTGATCCCCATATAGTACTGAATGTGCTATGGTTTGTTTAAAAAAAAATAATTGATTCAGATCTGTGATTTTAATTGTATGGGAAAGTCCCCATCAGGAAAATCACTTCAACCAGTGGTTACAGTGATCAGTAACTATTCTGCAGCTTTTAATCATAGAGAATCATCTGGGGAACTGAGAGTTTAGACTGGTCACACAGTCAAGATGTATCAGAGTCAGCATTTGATCCTAGGTCTTTTTGATTGTGAAGTAGTACCTCTATATACACTATACTACACTGAGGTACAAATCTCACCTCTAACATTTACCGCCTGACTTAACATGTGGCAAGTCACTTAAGCTACATAGGATTCAAGTTCCTTCATCTGTGAAACAGATAATAAGAGACTACTGTAAAAATCAAATGAGAGAAGATACCTTTTTTCTTGCAGAACTTAAAATTCTATCTAAATGTTAATTATTGTTATTAGCTTCAAAATTCATATTATCCAATTTCATCTGTTGCAAATTCTGAATTAAACTAAGCATCTCTTGATCATTCAGGAACAACAGATATTTTGAGAGATAACATTGTGCTGCTGTGAAAATTGTGGGTATTATACATGTTTACCTTTTATACATGACTGTGCTATATAATATGAACATATTGACTGTGTCATTCATTATAGCATTCATAGATTATCATATTCAGTCAAGTCAACATTTATTAAGTGCCTTCTGTGTGCCAAAAGGGGCATCTAGGTGGCACAGAGCACTGGGACTGAGATTGACCTTCCTGAATTTAAATGTGGCCTCAGACACTAGTTGTATGACCCTGTCACTTAACTGTGTCTGCCTCAGTTACCTCATCTATAAAATGAGCTGAGAAGGCAATGGTAGACCACTCCAGGATCTTTGCCAAGAAAACCCCCACTGGGGGCATGAAGAGTCAGATATGACTGAAAACAGTTGAGCAACAACAAAATGTGTGCCAGACACTGTGCTGAGCGTTGGCAATACAAAGAAAGGTAAAAGACCATTCCCTGCTCTTGAGAGCAAGAAGACTGAAAAGGGAGGAGGGTCAAGTTATGAAGTGTTTTGGATGTCAGATGGAGGGTTTCATGCTTCATCCTGGAGAGGATAAGGAGCCATTGCAGTTAACTGAATGGAGGTAAGAGTAGAGGTAAAATGGTCTGTTCTATGCTTAAGGAAGACTGATTTGACAATGGAGTGGAGGACAGACTGGAATGGGGTGATAACTGAGGCAGTAGGACCAACCAAAAAGCTATTGCAATCATTCAAGCATGAGATGACAGCCTGCTCCAGGTGGATGGTAGTATCAAAGTCGAGAAGATGGCACATATGAGAGATGTTACAAAGATAAAATCAACGTGATGAGTAAAAAGAAGGTGAGACAAAGTGAGGAGCTACAGAGGAGGCACTCTAGGTTGTTAAACCTGGATGTATAATTGATATCATATTACTTGCCTTCTCAGTGGGTGGAAGAGGAAGGAGAAGAAGAAAGAGTTTCAAAATGTTTTTTCTTTAAAGAATGTTAAAAATAAATAATAAAATTTTTAAAAGACATCAGAATTCAGAGTAAGTTCAATGGTCAATTTTGGTTCCAAAGTCCAATGATATAGCACATTTCCCCAGGTAAAGAAGTGGTGAACTCCATGTTTGGAATGTGGCATACACTGTCAGATGTGGACACTGTGTCAGATTATTTTGCTTTACTGTTTTCCTTTGGGATAAATAATTGAGGAGGGGATAAAATATTAAAAAGTGATAGCAGTTAAAAACAAAAAAAGGCAGCAATGAGATAAATTTGAAAATTTATTATGAAGAGTAACATCTCTCATAAGTTTATCTTCTAAGGTAATGTGACATCACACATATATGATACACAGGGCAAAATTATCAGTGGTGTTGCTAGAAACTAAAGAACCTACCAAAGCAAGCACTGCATAGAAAATGCAGCAAACTTATCTTCTAACATGGCAGGAAAGGAACATGAAAAAGCATGTCCTCACTGCCTTTTGGGATTGTCTTTTTGAATAAGTCAGTCCTTCCCCTGCATATTGATGCACGCTACTACATCAGAGATGCTATTGCCAATAACACTCTTAGAGGCTCTCCATCTTGACTGAATCCCCTCCACTAAATGTGCTAGGTCCTCAAAAGAAAGCTCCTATGGACAATTTCAATTACATTAAATTAATAAGTTCTTTGCTCAAATAAAAACAATGCAATCAATATTGGAAGGAAAGCAGAAAGCTGGGAAACTATTTTTACAGCCAGTGTTTCTGATAAAGGCCTCATTTCTAAAATATATAGAGAACTGATCAAAGGATATGAACAAGCAGTTTTCAGAGGAAGAAGTTAAGGGGCTATTTATAGTCACAAGAAAAAATGCTCTAAATCACTACTGATTAGAGAAATATAAATTAAAACAACTTAAATGTACCACCTCACACCTATCAGATTGGCTAATATGAAAGAAAAGAAAAATGATAAATGTTGGAGAAGACGTGGGAAAACTGGAACATTAATGCACTGTTGGTGGAGTTGTCAACTGATCTAACCATTCTGGAGAGCAATTTAGAACTATGCCCAAAGGGCTCTAAAGTTGTGATACCTTTTGATCCAGCAATACCACTATTAGGTCTGTATCTCAAAAAGATCATAAAAAAGGAGAAAGGATGCACATGTACAAAAATATTTATAGCAGCTCTTTTTGTGGTAGCAAAGAATTAGAAATTGAGGAGATGCTGATCACCTGGGAAATGGCTGAACAAGTTGTGGTATATGAATATAATGGAATACTATTGTGATGAGCAAACAAATTTCAGAAAAACCTGGAAAGAATTACATAAACTAACACTGAGTGAAGCAGGCAGAACCAAGAACACTGTACACAGCAACAGCAACATTGTGCGATAATCAACTGTGACAGACCTAGCTCTTCTCATAACAATACAATAATCTAAGACAATTCCAAAAAACTTGTGATGGAAAATGCTAACCATATCCACAGAAAGAACTATGGAGTCTGAATGCAGATCAAAGCAGACTATTTTCACTTTGTTTCTGCTTCTCCTTTCTTATGGTTTTTGCCTTTTGTTCTGATTTTTCTTTTATAACATGATTAATGTGGAAATATGTTAAATATGATTGTACATGTATAACCTACATCAGATTGTCTTGGGAAGGAGGAAGAAAGGAAAAAAATCTGGAACTCAAAATCTTACAAAAATCAATGTTGAAAACTATCTTTACACCTAATTGGAAAAAAAAAAATGCTATTAAGTGAAAAAAAAAGCTCCTACAATGTCATTCGCTTAACGTTTGTTCAGCATTGCTGCCCCCTATCCCCACCCCACAGTGATTTCTTACCTGATAAGTTTATACTTGGAAATGAACCCTTTTGCACAGCCTTGCTGCAAGCACTTGTAAGGACGTTCCCCTGTGTGGGAGTAAGTGTGGATAGTAAATTTTTCCAGGGTAAGAAGTATCTTCCCACATAACTGGCAAGGGTAAGTTGCCATGGACTTTGCTTCTCACCCCTTCGTCTTCAGTCTGGCTGCTGGGTTGTTGTCCCATTTAGGCACAATTGGAAGAACAGTACCGTATACACTAACTAAACCGCAAGAGCTACACAAGCTTGAGGCCGAAAGAGAGGGCACCAAGGTTCCAGGCAAATAATCTTTGCCTAGGTTTGTACCTCTATATTTCTCTTGGTTTGCTTTTTTAGTCTTCCGAGTCCCAGCTTCTTAGGCAATCTCTAGCTGGTGGCTGACAGTCTGTGTTTACTGAGGCACACAGGTGAGATTCCCATGGTGCGAAATTGCTAAACTCATCACTATAGCTGGAGCATTTCCAAGTATCACCAGATTTTATCTGTAAAGAGAAAAGAAACAGTTCCTTCATGTTAGCTACTTCAAAAGTATTTTTTTCTCCATCAGCTTATGATCAAATACCTAGAGAGAGAAGTGAAACCTCCAAAGGCAGTAAAAATACTTTTCTATTTCCATTGAAGGGTCATGCTATAGTCTGACTCTCACCAAAGAAATCACAAGCATACTCACCAGGGTAAAGAGAGTGGCTGAGACAAAAAGCTCAGATTCCTTTTTGATAACTACAGCTTTTCCTATAAATATGAACCTGTACGCAGAGAACTCTGCTTTCAGTTCAGCATTCAACTCAGCAGACTGAATTAAAAAGAGAAAACAGGCAAAAACACCAGTACCACCATTCAGTGTGCATGTGTATTTTGCTCATTCATAAACAAAATCAACCCTGCTTATTCAAAAACTGGGATGTCCCTCTCCTCATATTATGATTGCTATATAAACTCTTTGGCACACCTGTTTAAACTTCCAGGAGACATTGGGATAAGAGTACATTTGTATTTGCCTCAACTTATTTGGTTACATGATTACTGTGCAGTAAGACTTGTGAGAGCATTATTTTAGCTGAGCATAACTATTCTTTATGTACTAGATTGCAATGAAATGGTGTGAAGATGAATTATTATTAGAATAGAAACAAAGAGCTTAGATATTAGCCAAGGCTGATTATAGGCTTGTAGGCACTGTCCTCCTAATGACAATTCCAAAGTGTATCACTGGAATTTATATAGAAGCATTAGAATTTGCAAAATACATATGTGATCCCAGTTGAGCTTCAAAATCTATGAACAAGGTTCTATACAGATGTTGGGTGATGCCTACAATCACTTAAATAGGAAATGTCAGCAGTGGAATTTAAACCCAAGTTTTTCTTATTCTCTATCCACCACTGGCAGTCTCTCCCCACTCTAGTCTATTAGGCATACGACCACTGGATTAATCTTCTTGAAACCCAAGTTTAGTTTGGTGCCTGGATCACAGTCTTTCCTTCTTCCTCAACTTCTGTCTTCATACCAGAGGCCTTCAACATATGAAGTGATACTCTCTCAAACATCCTACCTTTACAATTCCTCAATTTCATTTCATATAATCTGTTCCTTACTCAACTTCAGCCATACACAAAGATGGTCATGATCTTACCATCTCTTGCAAATACATTATCTTCATGTTCAGGAACTCTGAAATTCCTTAATATGAACACAATCTATTGTCTTTCTATCCTCTCCCCCACAACACCAAAACATGCTTTTTATTTATACATCTCTGCCTTTCAGATATCTCAAACTGGATGTAATGTAGATATCTTAAATTCAACATGTACAAAACCAAACTCATTATTTTTCACCTTAAACCCTCCTCCCCCACTACCTACCCTATTACTATAGAGGGTTATCACCATCCTCCCTGTCCCTCATGATGTCCTAGGCATCATCCTCAAATCCTCACTATCTCCTTCCTCTCCCATCCTATCTGTTGCTATGACCTGTCAATGTCACCTATGCCGCATCTCCCAAATATTCCTCCCTTCTCTACTCTCACACTATCACCATTCTCCTGCAGGTCCTCATCATCTTGCACCTGGAGGCTAGTTAGTAAAGGGAATTATTACTAGAGTATATTTCAAAAGTAAGGTGGTGGTCTGGAAAAAAAAAAACACTTCTCAACTTGCATCAGAGAGAAAAACAGTCCTTATTCAAAGAGGAACAATGCCTGAGCGAGGTGGTGCTGCTAAGCTTAGCTATCTAGAATGCTGGGGCAATTAGTTGTCCTGGGCATCTAAAAGCCAGAAGTTATCCTTTAAAATCCCAAAACTTACATTTTATCGTATTCTGAACCTTTTCTAGATGGCTCAAGATCATCATTAGCATTGATCATTGTGATATGCTTCAGTCATAGCTAGACATAAAGTACTTTAGACCCCACACCTCTCCCCACCCTGAGCACTAAACCCTGCAGCATAAACCTTTTCTGTGTCATAGACATTTTTGGCAAACTGGTGAAAGCTTATGGAACCTTTCTTAGAATAATGTTTTTAAATGCATAAGAATAACATAACATAGAATAACAAAGGAAACCAAAACACTGAAATACTCTTACCAAAATACTAAAAACAAAACAAAACAAACAAACAAACAAAAAAAAAACAAGTTCATGTACCTCAAGTTATGAATGACCTGGTATAGAGGAATGAGCATTGATTACCTATATTTAGTATCAACATTCCTATATTTAGGTCTTAGCCCTGATATTCACTTGGAACAAAACCATGGACAGGTCACAATGTCTCCCAGTCATAGTTTCCCCACATGTAAATCTGAGATAAAAATAACACCTACCTCACAATTAAATAATGCACTTAAAGCACTTTGCAAGCCTTAAAGTGCTATATAAATGTAAGCTTTTATTACTGACCATAATTTCCCCATTGGCCAAATGAACAGGATATTTATACTACCTATCTCACAGGTTTGCTATGAGGAAATTGCAGAGTTAAGCAAAGGTGGTTTCACTGGGTAAAGTGCTATACAAATGTAAATGGCTATTATTACCTGGCTGGTATGTCTTCAGTGTGACACATGTACTACCTTCAAGGATTCTTTTGGGAAGACTAACGATGCCTTCTCTCCTCCTCTAAACCCAGCTACACTGTAGAGTTATAGGTATTTGTACATTTCCTGCCCCCCTTCATAACCTCTGTCCCATAGATTGCAAAACTGTCCTGTCTTTTCTCTCTTCATGAATGTCCCTATTGTCTTTCAGAATGTTGACTTCTCACTGCTTCCTTCATTCTGAGCTCTTCTGTTTCCTGTTGCTTCTTCATGGCTCTCAGCTTTCCCCTGAATGCTGACCTTTAAGACACATTGTTAGTACATCATATTCCTTTCCTTCTCCATAGCATGATGGCTATAATCACTGGACCATCTGCTTTTCTCCAGTTTGTTGCTCAGGGACAATAACCCCTCAAATCCAGCCTCAGACATTTACTAGCTGTGTGATTTTGGTCAAATCACTTAACCATGTTTGCCTCAGTTTCCTCATCTCTAAAATGATCTAGAGAAGGAAATGGCAAACCATTCCAATATCTCTGCCAAGAAAACCCCAAATGGAGTCACAAAGAGTTGTACATGACTGAAAAAGTGATTGACATTATTTATGCCAAAGCATTAGATGCATAACATGAATCCAATGCAAACGTGCTTACATTTTTAACAATACAGAAATGTATTATAGTAGCAAAGAAAGTCCCAGTCACATATCATATCCTAAAAGTCATAAAGGTGACAAAGTATATGCTGATTATAGTGTCTAATGATGCAAATTGAGCATGGTATGCTCTACATACAATAGAGTCCTACAATGCAGTTTACTGTATGACCTACCTCCAAAACACACATTCATTTCTACATCATCATCTTTCTGGAGGAAAAAAAATATTAGAGAAACTGATATTGTGGGTCTGTGTCTCTTGACCCAAGACATTTTCATGAGCATGGTCAAGGTTGAAAAGGATGCTGGGACAAGTGAAGAGACAATTAGGAATAATCCTTTGATTAATAATAATCAATCAATAAGTAATAAGGTGTCCTCAATCAGATGATGCTTCCCTAGAGGGTTTCTCTCTTATGTCTTCCTCTTACCCTGAATGGAACATAGTAACAACAAATAGAACAAAGGGGACAGTCATGTACTTCCTGACAAGTGAGAGACAGGCTTTCTATTTTTTCTTCTCATTCACAAATCTCACCTCTTAATTTTTCCGTTTCTCCCTCTGAGTCTGTCCTCCCCAAACTGCTTATATGAGATCCATAGGCTCCCTCTAATCAGAATGTAGTGAGGAAGTAGAGATGATAATGATATAAATAATAGCTGATCTTTAGAGAGAACTTTAAGGTTTACAAAGTACTTGATAAGCATTCTCTCATTTGATCTTCACAATAATACTGTGAGGTAGGTACTTTAAGTATTATCCTCATTTATACATGAGAAAACAGGTTAAGAGCTGGTTACCAATCAAATCAATGGAGCTTAAAGAACTATTGAACTGCCAGAAAACACAATCATTCCTATGTACACCCAGGGTGAGGAGAGTGGATACCCTCCAGCTTTGAAAAATAGAGTCCACCGGCTACAGATGGAGAGAGATAATAACACTTTGCCTGTTCATTGACCACTGACCATCCTAACTCTGAGGACAAAGTCTAGCTGCAGAGTAGAGAATCAGACAGACAAAGGGAGGAGAGACTAAGAAAGGACAAAGCCTAATTCCCTAAAAGTATGCATGAAAGGCACATGGTGACTGAAAATGTCATATGTAAATTTTGTAACTTTCCCCTTGGATTTGTTCCAGTAACACCAAGCCTCCTCCCTGCCACACTCCCTGCAGTGCCTAGCAATAATATTTCAATACTTCCAGAATCTGTAATTTCTGCTGACACAAATCACAACCCACCTATAATTTAAGAGGTCGTCTTCAAAAGTTGATGTAGCCAAAAAAAAAAAGCTGTGTCACCAAAAATAGCATTAAAACCCTTAAAAATCCAAAAAGAAAAGCACTGAGTTGTTATCAAGAAGTCAAAGGAGAGCAGGTGCTGTAAAGCCCAGGCAAGCCAAATAGGAGAGGTACTGTCAGTTAGCAACCAGTAGGGGACATCAGTGAGCTAAATCCTAGTGCTGGGGAGGGGGAAAAGAATACAGAGTCATGGAGACTGGTGGCCCATGTCTCAGGTGAGGAGCATGTCTTATCTAACCTCTCTTTAAAGAGTGTGCTCCCAATATGGTATATTTTCTATAGCGTCATGTATTTGATAGCATTATGTTCTATTTTTATTAATGATAATTTTCCTGGTTTTGGTTTAAAACTTTGGAGCAGGGTGGGGAAGACAGTTCCTTTGTCTTTAATACAGCACACTCCAACCTGCCTGGACTTTTCAAACAAAAGAACATGTTTCCTTTCTAGTCTAGCAACCAATCCAGTATTAGCACCACTTCTAGTCATGAAATTCACCATCAATCGCAACCAACTGAATTGTATGTGTTCTTACTCTTCATGTATTTCCTCCTGGAAAGTTACTGAAGGTCACGGTGGAAGGCTGGCAGATGAATAATTCTGGTGTGGTGGGTCTGTTCTATGAAATGACACACCAGACATTCTTGTCTCTAATGAAGCAATATTTTAGCACTTGTCACTCTGGACAGATAGCATATTTTCCCTAAAATATCAACACATAGTTTTCAAACCCCCTATTACTAAAAATAACGGGCAAGTGCTGGAGGTCTGCCAGTAGACCACACAAGGCGATTGTCATCTGCCTTATTTTGTTCACACCAGATTCCTTTGGGGGACAAGAGGGAGGCAAATAGAGATAAGGAGATTAGGACAAGAACCAAAAAAGTACCTGGGGCTGACTTTTACGTTTAAAGACAAGATCCAGGGATCTGGGTCAGTTCTGAGAAAGGGAGAGGGAGACAATGACCCAGGCCATTTTTTCCATAGCTGCTGGTGGTGTAACTATGGTAGGTGGGTAGGGAGAGGGATATCAGAGCAGAATTGCAATTCTCAATTTTTTTAAACCTCTCAGAATGCAAATCATCTACTGGTGGTCAAGTGGTTTAATGGAACTGAGTTAATTATAATTTCTTTTTCCATTACTAGTGACACACAGTGGGAGATCTTTACCGAAAGGACACATTTCTACTTTTAGTTACCTATCAGAGCACTCTAAACTTCACTTTGGTCTCTTAAGCAATTATTTTAAGAGTGATGTTTCTGAAGCATATGTCTAAATATATCATTTCCCTCATTACTCCATAAACTCCAGTAGCTCCCTATTACCTCTAGGGGTCAAGAGACCCGAGTCCAAATCTGGCCTCAGAGATTTACTAGCTGTTTAATCTTGGCAAGTCACAATCTCTAAATGTTTCATCTGCAAAATGGAGACAATAATAGGAACTACCTTCCAGAGTTGTTGTGAGGTTAAGATGAGATAATATTTGTGTCTTATAAACCTTATTTACAACATAAGGCTTTATTTTATAAAGCCTATGATTATGCAGGCTCCCATACAAACTCTTTTTTATTGGCACTTAAGGCTCTTCATAACATGGCCCCTATCCACTTTCTAGCCTTATTACAAATTACTCACCTTCATTCACTTTAGGTACCATCTAAACTGTCCTCATTTCTCACATAAAGCACCTCTTTCCTCCTACCTCTGTAACTCTGTACATCCTACTCCACATGACCTCACATCTTCATCTTAAACTCTATTAAACTTCATCTTAAACTCCTTCAGGACTCCAGCTCATGAGCTACTCTTGCACAAAGCCCTTCTTGATCCCCACAGCTGCTAGTGTCTTCCTTCTAACCCAAGTTAATTTGTACTTATTTTTTACGTAAAATCTCCTTGAGGACAGGAACTGCTTCACTTTTGTCTTTGTATCCCAACTGACCATCATGGTACCTGATACTTAAATAATAAGGGCTTAATGAATTCTTGTTGATTGAATGAATGCTTAGAAGCTAGTTATTGACACGCAACTTACTAGTTATCATCTGATCTCTGATTTTTTTTCCCCTTGCTGGGAATTTTTTAAGGTTCTGAAAGGCCACAGTATGTTATCTATCATTCTTTTGCCTGCAATATTTGTGGCAAATAATCTACTTGGGAAATTAGGAAAGAATCCTTTGAAATTTCTTCCCAAGATAATATTGATGAGATTATTTTTCCTGATTTGATTCACTTCATTAAGAACACAGAAGTACTTGTATGAGAATAAAATAGAGGCTTCCTATATATACTAAGCTTGCCATCTGAGGGGCACTTTAGGAAGTTTAAGACAGCCAAAAATAAATCTAAGATAGAACTTAATATAAAGGAGAAACCTGGATAAAGTGCTATAAGAAATCTAAGAACCAAGATTTCCCTTTCAGCCAGATTACTTACATGATGAACATTGAGAGAAAAGAATAATTTTAACAAGTAGAGTATGGAGAGACCACACATAAATTCAAGGAAGAGTAGGACAAAACTGGGTAACATCTTGGATGGATTTTTGTAAAATGACATGCTATTCAAAAATTATGTTGTAGCCATTGTGAAGGATTTTTAAAATGTGGCTGGGGAGTTGATATTTTATTCTATAGGCAATAGGTATCAATTGATGGTTTTTGAGCAAAGGAACAACGCAGTCAGACCCATGTAACAGGAAGATTATTTTGGAGGAGAGGTTGGAGAGTAGAGAGAGGGGAGACAGAATCTAGCATGTTATTACAATTGCATAGTGATGAGGATCTGAACTGCACTGGTGGAAGTGTGAATGTTAAGGATAAGATGGATACAAGAGTTACTGTGGAGGGAATCTCAACAGGATTCATCCATTAGAGGGATGTAAGACTGATAGGGAATAATAAAAGATTCAAGAAATGCTTCAAGGTATCAGTACATTTATTAAGTGCCTACCATGTGCCAGGCACCACACTAAGCACTGGGGATACAAAAAAGATGCAAAAGATAGTTCCTGCCCTCAAGGAATTTACAAGCAAATGAAGGATATCAAGCTTAGGTGACTGGGAGGATGACAGGAAAAAGAGGCATTGAAAGACTTTCTCCCAACCAAAGAGAGAAGCTTCCCTTGATCATTTTTATGGACTTCAGCAGCAAATTTCTCCCCCCAAAGCAAAACTTTTCAGACAGATGATAAGAAAAGATTCTTCTGCGGAAAGAACCTTTATTTAAGTCCTACTCTGGCTCCTCATTTGGGGTGTTTTGAGTCCTATAAGATCCAGTGAATGATGAGAAAGTTCTGGAAGATTCCACCAAACTTTCCAGAAAGTTTTCAAGTATGGGACTCTCAATGGTCTATCTGTCCTTTGAGAACCCACTTAGCTAAGTTCTGAAAGGCTCATGCATCACCAGCAGGTTGGCCATCAGGTGATACAAGAACTATGTTTTTCAGCTGTACTATCAGATGAAGTAATGACACTGATAAGTTATAGAGCCTGCTGAGGACAACCAACTGGGAATGTTTAGCCTGGAGAATATTCAGGTAGGACGTAAAGAAGTCTTCAAGTGTTTGAAGGGCTGCCATGTGGAAGAAGGATTAGCCTTTTCAGAGGAAGGAATTGGAAGCAACAGGTAGAGTGGCAAAGGGCAGACTTTAGCTTGATAGAAGGAAAATATTCCTAACAATTAGTTATTTAAAGGCAAAATAGGCTGCATAAGCCACAGGTGAAAGTTAGGTGGAACAGGTGGACAGCAAAGGTGGAAAGAGCCCCGAAAAGAGTTTGGCAGCCATCACACCAAAGGTACCAGTGACTACCAAACTGAAGGTTTATAGAACCATTGTGCTGACCTCATTGTTATATGCTTGTGAAACATGGACACTCTACCAGCACCATGTGCCATGCCAGGAAACTGAATCGCTTCCATTTGAACTGTCTTAGGAATATTCTAAGGATCAACTGCAAGGATAAGGTATCAGACACTTAAGTCCTTGCTCAAGCTGAATTGCCAAGTATTCAAACTATGCTTCAGAGAGCACAACTACGATGGGCTGCCCATGTGGTCTGAATGCAAAATGTACGCTTGCCAAAAAGTCTATTTTATGGAGAACTCGCATGGGGCAGGAGATCACATAGTGGCTAGAAGAAACAAAACAAGGACACTCTCAAGGTCTCTCTCAAGAATGTTAGATTTGACCATGCAACATGGGAGGCACTGGTACAGGACCGCTCAGCATGGCACACTCACATCAGAAAAGGTGCTGTGCTCTATGAGCAAAGCATAATTGAGACAGCACAAAGTAAATGCAGGATGGTCAAATTTGGGATAACTACCCCAAATATTCAAACAGACTGTGTGTGCCCAACCTGTGGTAGAACTAGTATTGGTCTGATAAGCCACAGTTGGACACAATGAATTTTCACTTTATCATGGTGATGCGATTTTGGTCCTCTTTCAAGATGAAGGACAACATCCAACCACCAAGGCTGCCTAAGAAGTAGTGATTTCCCCAAAATCCTTCATCTTATCAAGCACACTGACATGACACGATAACTTATTGGTACGCTGCTATAGGGATTCCTATTCAGCTTTGGATTGGAATAGTTGGTTGCTAAGATTCTTTCCAACTTTAAAATTCTGTGAAAACTGATTTTAGATTTTAAGATTTAGTGGGACTGTGATTTTCACTGGTGGAAAGAGGAAGTGAGGAGCTAAAAAGGAACTGTTAGGGAAAGGGATAAAAGGACACTGATGATGAATTTATAACTTTTTCCTACTTCATGGTTTTGTCTTGGCTGCTTGAAAAGGAAAGTAAAATATCATTATCCTTCTCCATTACATGTCAGTCTAAAAGAAGGTGTTGACTAGCCTTATTGTCTTAGACTATTTTTGCTGTTAGTCTTGTAAATAGTTTATCAACACAGGGATACAACAATCTTGTTTCTGTAGTTAAAAAAAAATCCAAGTAATTCAGAGGACTAACAAGAAAAACTGAAGCAATAAAGCATGATAAAGAAAAACAATAAGCAGAGTCCTGAACCACTGCTTCACCACAGTATGAAATAGCAAATCTGTACAATAGATAGACATGTAGGTGAACTTTGTGATTGTGAATAGTGTTCAACAGCTAATTAACTGCAGCTTTTTTGTATATGTATTTACAGTACACTCAAAATTTGAATATGTTTAATGTTTTTCTGGTTGTTTATGTGGTAAAAAGCCAAAAAATACAGAGAATGAAGGCGAGAGGGAGAATGGAGAGGAGTCAAAGGGAAGGAGAAGGTAGAGGAGAAAAATAATGCTACTATTCTTAAAGGTCTGGGAAAAAATAAATCCAAAAGATTACTATGGCACACTTTATGTTTGTTTTCTCACATGATTTTGCCTCATCATAACATGGAAACATATCTCTACATTCTAACTTAAATAATTATTAGTGAGAAGCCACATAGGCGGAGGATACAGAGTTGGTCTCAGAGGCAGAAAGACTGGGGTGCCTCTCGCACATATAGAACGGGAACCCTAAGGAAGTCACTTCTTCTTGCACCGATCCAAGAAACTCTCTAAGACTCTTAAGTCACAGAACAAGTGGTTGATCTGCACTGGTCAAGTGAGTTTTCACACTAGAAAATCCTTACTCTCATGAAATCCTAAGTCCAAAAGAAGTACATAAAAGAAACTCTAAGCATGAAGGACTAAGTTTGTTGATTTCTGGAAAGCACCTGATGCAATGGTGATTTAAAGTTAGTAATAAAACAATTAGTATAGATCAAAAGTTATTTCTTGAATAGAGGGAAAATCAGCAGTTAAATTTATGAAAAATAAGCAGCTGTCCATCAACTGGGAAGTGGCTAAACAAATCATAATACACCAATGTAACGGAATATTACTGTGCTGTAAGAAAAAACAGATATTGTCTGAAGCATGGTAAACTTACATGAACTGAATCTAACTGAAGTAAGCGGAGCCAACAAGTAATTTATACAATGACTGCAACAATGTACAGGGAAAGAATAACAATGAAAAAATAATCAAAAATGAAGATTTCTAAATTACAAAGAATAAGCATGACCCTAAAGAACTATGAGAAGAAACTTCCCTTTACTTCTTTGAAAGGGTGTGAGGTCCTCAGTCATAGCATATATTTTCAGATTTTTTTAAAAACCAATTTATTGATATTTTGCTAATTTTTTTCTCTTCCTTTTTTTCTTTTAAAAATGTGTTATATAAGATGATTCTTTGGAAGGGAAAAGGGATGAACACAGAGAATGTGATGAACACATACAAAAAAATCAATAAATTATTTTTTAAAAAATCAATCCCCATCACTTGGAAAGACTGAATAAAGAGCTGGAATAATGATTTCAGTGACATCAATGCTTATGGAATGACAACCACTCTACAGAGTCACTTCTTGGCTACCATCCCATATCTTTTAAAGAATGACATGCTAATAATATTAGTGCATTTCTCCAAAATGTTCCAGTGTTTACTTACTCTGTTGGTTCCCAATTTTATTTCCATCCAGAAAGGAAGTAAGGTAGGTAAGATGAGACGGGAACAAGTAGTAACCCTGTATTAGCTCAGCTGTGAGGTGGTCTGTGAAGTGTGTATTTTCTGATAAGGCTTTGGCTGCAGTCCTCACTCTAAGAATAAAACACTAAATTACAACACAGTATCAAATTTCACCCCCCCAAAGTAACTAGCTTTACTAAAACAACAACATATATTTACTAAGTGCAAAGCACAATCGTTTTGTAATTGCATATAGTATATTCTTCCTTTTATCCATAATAGGAAGGAATCATAGAATCGTGAAGTTTAGAGGAATCTTTAATAGCCTTAATTTTAAGTACAGAACTCTTCTGGCTAGTGGAGTTTTAAACATTATTCTTGCTCAAATCAAGGTATATGCTTGCCACCAATCATATGATGATGGGTATGCACTAATTTAAAGAAAAATTGTTAGTGTAATGCCTTGATCAAAAAAGACAAGGATGCCATCTTTGAATATGACCATCAGTAGGCAATCAATGGTCCAGTGGACAGAGCGCCTGGAGTCAGGAAGACTCATCTTCCTGAGTTCAAATCTGGCCTCAGACACTCACTAGCTGTGTGATCCTGGGCAAGTCACTTAATCCTGTTTGCCTCAATTTCCTCATCCATAAAAAGAGCTGGTGAAGGAAATGGCAAACCACTATAGTAATTTTGCCAAGAATACCCCAAATGAGGTAATTGGACATGACTGAAAAACTGAACAATAACAGCAAAATGATGTGTATATATGTTATATCAATATAAAAATAAAGATGCTTAATCCCCAAGTCTTGAAATTTAGCACTCAGAAATGCAGGTGTGTAGAAGTACACAGATAACAGTCACCATTGCCATAATGATAATAAACAGTGACCATTTATATAGTGCTTACTGTGTGCCAGGTTTTGTGTTAAGTGCTTTACAAATATTACCTTATTATTTACAAATATTACCAACAACCTTGGGAGACAGATGCCATTATTATCTCCATTTTTTAGTTGAAGAAACTGAGGTAAGCAGAGGTTAAATGATTTGCTTGAAGTCACAGAGCTAGTAAGTGTCTGAAGCTGAACCTGAACTCAGGTCTTCCTGATTCCAGGACCAGAACTCTATCCACTATACCACTTAGCTGCCTACTAGACAAACAGACAGATATATTGGCCTGGATGTGTGTGTGTGTGTATACACTCATGTATATATTTCATGTAAAAACATCATATTTATTCATAGGCTGACAATCCTGAACTTGTAAAAGATACAGATATGGTGGGAAGAAATGCTGGAATAGATGGCACAGTAGTAGTTCATAATGTGCAGTTCATTTATAATTCAGGTATTTCTAAGTCTGAAACTTACTATATATACATCCTTTGATATTTCACTTTCCCACATACTGAAAGGGAAAAAATCAAATAAAATATTTTTTTCTCTCTAATGATACCCTTTTTTCCAGATTTGAAAAAAAAATAATCAATTGTGTTAGTAGAAATGTCATTTAGGTGCTTTGTTTTTTGTCAAGAAAAACTGACTTGCCACTGGCTAGGGGAGGTACTATCCCACAGATACGTAGACACAGACACACACATATACCCTATTTCCCTACATCACACTACTCCACCTGCCTCCTTATCTTTAGTTCCCTCTTACCTCCCCCTGGGCTAGAAGTTCAGAGCAATCAGTACCCTCAATTTTCTTGTAACCCTGTGAGAAGTTTCAGGGATTCTCAAGCAATGATCTGGTGCTGTAGCAATTGTCTGGTCCTTCTGTCCTTGAACCAAAGACATGCAGATCCTAAACCTAAAATTTGGAGAGAAAGAAAATCTTTATTATATACTTCATTTATTCATTCAACTACTGAGTATCTACTTATGTGCTAAGCACTGAATAAAATAAGCAAGAAAGGTATATTATTGCTAATGTGAGTTATGGTGAACGAGGAAAAGAAGTGACTAGGGTGTGAAAGCAAGAGAACCAAGGGGACAGATACAAGTGGCAGGCAAATACAAATTGTGACAAGCAAAACAGGTTACTGAATTGGACTAGACAATAAAAAAGGAAAAGTCTAAAGTAAAGATATCTGCGTTAAAACCATAAATAAGCTGGACAAGAGTTTACAAAGCTATTTCAGTCACTGTTGAGACAAGTTGTAGAGTAACAGGTTGTATCAGACTGTGGCTTCCTTTTAATGGAGCTCAAGGATATGGTAGCCCCATGCAACAACAGCCTCTTAAAGGAGTCACAGCACAGAAACCAGGGATTCTGTTTTTCTATGCCCAACAATAATAACTGACAATTACCATAAAAATTTGGAAGAGAACTAGGTGTGGTACCCTTTCATAGCTCTTATTAGGGTATAAAGTCTTAACTAAACAAGGGATAGAAGTGATTTATGAAAGAGAAAATGGGTAATTTCTCTGACATTAAATTGAAAAGCTTTTTCATGAACAAAATTAATGCAACCAGGACAAAAAGTAAACAGATTGGAAAAAAAAATCTTTCTGTCATCTCATGTATTCCATATATAAAAGTAATTAAGTAAAGTATATGAGATTAAAAACCAATCGCTAAAATATTGTCAAAGAATATTAAGTTCTCAAAAAAATGGCAAAATACTAACAAATATATGAGAAAGAATGCTCCAAATCAGTAATCATAAGAAAAATGCACATCAAAACAACTCAGAGGTTTCATGAACACCAATAGATTGGCAAAGATGGCAAAGTAAATGCCCATTTATTGCCAGGTAACTAAAGAAGTCATGGTACTTAAATACAATGAAATATTACTGTTTGCAATACAGAGAAGCTTGAGATGAATGTTATGAATGAACTTGTACAAAAAAGAAACAAGCAGAATCAAAAAAACAACATACACAACGATTACAACAATGTAAATGGGAAGAACAGTAACAAAATTATGAGAACTGAATGCTGAAAAATAATAATAACCAATCTTGGAAAGGAAAAAAGAGACACAAAAAGCAATCTCCCTGAACCCCTTTGTAGAACTGAGAAACTGAATGTGGAAGACTGCATATAATATGTACTTTTTGAAAGTGTCACTTTTACTGAAACGTTTTGGGGGATTTCTTTTTAATCTTTGTTTTAAGGGAAGAAAGCTTTCTGTAAGGAATACATTGGGAAATGTAGGTGATATAAAAACAAAGACATCAATGCAAATTTATTCTAAAACAATGGCTGACATTTACATAGAATTTTATAGTTTATAAGGCCCTTTAAACAACCATTGACCATTATTCTACTTAATCCATTCAACAACGCGGTAGGGTATAAACATTATCTTCATTTCACAGAAGGGGAGGTTAAGTGACATCATAGAGATTTTAAGTGGCAAAGTCAGAACTCAAACCAGATGTCCTGAACATCAAATGGATAAGCTTTCCAATACCTCACATTGCCCTTCCAGGAAAGCTCTTACTAAATTAGACACAAGATAGTCACAGAGAAGAGGCTTTTCTGTTGCTGCCCATTTACCTGATCAAATAAGCCTTCTCAAGTGGTAGTGTTGGTACTTATAATATTAATTTAGTTGACCTTCCCCTGTTCTAAAAACAAACTTCAATCTAAAGTAATTAACTTAATCCTACATTAAACTTTGGTGTATCAAATGCTTCCCAGGAAGAGATTTATTATTTCAGCATTTAAACTGGTTTTGTATTCAACTATTTCCCTACCAATTTGCTCCTCCATGTTTACAAAGTATCTTATAAGGGGAAATGAAATATATTTGCACATGATGAGTCTACAGTGTTTCTGTATCTGACAAAATACAAATAATTTGTGAAACATGTATTTCCCTTGGACATAGTCCTCATACCCTTTAAGAATAAAATATCCAATTACAGAACTAAAAAGTGATTCAGTGTCAGTATCACATTTCTCCCTCCTCTACCCCTCAAAAGCAACAGACATTTATTAAGCAACAACATCGTGCAAGTCTAAACTAATGAGACATTGACTCATGGATAGCACCCAGGTATAAAAACAGTTTTATAAGGAAATAAACTGCCTCTGGAAGATCATGGAGTTAAAGCTGGAAGGAACTTAAAAAGTCATCTATAGTCCAGCCTTCTCATTTTAAAAATGAGACAACAGCCCAGGAAATTCACGTTTGCCCAAGGTCACACAGATGGTAAATGAGAGAGCCAGGACTGGAATCTAGGTTCTCTGACTTTTCTTGTTCAGTGATTTTTCAGTCACATCTGACTCTTCGTGACCCCATTTGGAGTTTTCATGGCAAAGATACTGAGTGGTTTGGCTCATTTCATAGATGAGGAAAGTGATACAAACTGTAAATGATTTGCCCAGGGTCACACAGCTATTAAGTGTCTACAGCTGGGTTTGAACTCAGGTCTTCCTGATTCCAGCCCAGTGCTCTGTCCACTGTGTCATCTACCTAACTCTCTAACTCTAAATCCAGTATATTTCCTACAGCCCCACACCGCCTCTTGTATCCCAAAATCTTCACCTCTCAAGTGTGAAAGAAATGTCACTTGAGAAAGTGTTCAATAAAAGCATAAATGTTAGAACTTGGTTACAATTAATTTTGAAACTGATTACTATGTAACTCTAGCTGGTTCACTGTGGTTCACAACGGTTCACGAAGAGAAATTAGAATTTCAAAGCTCTATGCAAGTTTCCCAAGTACAGAAGCAAACTCGGATCCAAAGTTCACCAGCTTTCATTTTTTCTACTATACCTTCCTAACTTCAGTGAACCCAGGGGTGTGCTTGGGGGGACTGTTCATTTTTCGGTGTGATCATTTATACCTCAGAACTAGGTAATCACTATAAACCAGGGTTTGATTTATTGTTTTTTAATTTTTCTAGACCAAAGATAGTGTTCATGTAGATTAAACTTAAAACTATGCCTCACCCACTTTTTTTTTTTTCTGGAGAGACCCACTGTTAAACATTGATCAGCATGTCTCTTGGCATATCATAATCAGAGTGAAATTATGTTAGGTGAAGAAAAGTGAGGAAAGTTTATGAATGAACACAATGGAGGATAAATACAGGACAGAGACTGATTTCTAAAATGTTGGCTAAGTTGATTTAAAAAAAAAAGAAACAGTCTGTTGAAGATTATAATCAGTGTCATAAGCAATTGCTGGAAAGACTTGTCCATTTGAGAAACTGAGACAAAGAATAGCTGTTATGGGAGGATGTATCTAATCGCCAGAGTTGCTGACCTTATCACTGAGGGTTACTCTTCTTTCATTCATTAAAATCATAAAACTCCTGAATAAACCTTTAAACGACCCTCAGATATTTTGCCGCTGGTTCCTTCTAAGAATGTGCTTCTAGAGGGGACATGGATCACTTTTTCATGTGATGCTCTAAGTAGGTAAAAGATGGAAAAACTGAAACTTAGCCAGCAGCAGCCCAGACAATTGCGTGAATAGGGCTACAGTGGTGAGAATCTAAAAGTCTGGTTTCCTCACAGGAAATGTGTGAAGGCAAAAGCTGATATGAAGAAGAGAAAGGCATGCTTATCAAAGATTATATAAAACTTAGCAGTAACATGAGATCTCTGTAGTATGGAAACTTGAAATAGCTCAGAAAACTATTTGAAATATCTGGGAAAGGCAATCAAAACTTAGGTGGATTTTTAAAAATTATTTTGATGTTACAAATAATAATAATTCAATATAAACAACTTAGTTCTTAGAGTGTCACAAACATAAAAATGCTGCTGTTGAGTCAATGCAGCCATGACTGATGCATTGTGACCCCATCTGGGGTTTTCTTGGCAAAGATACTGGAGTAGTTTGTCATTTCCTTTTCCAACTTATTTTGCAGATGAAAAAACTGAGGCAAAGAGGGTTAAGTGGCTTGTTCAGAATCACATTGCTAGTGTCTGTAATGAAATTGAATTCAGGTCTTCTGACTCCAGATCTGGCATTCTATCTACCTAAAAATAAAATCCTGAAACCCCAGAAAAAGTATAAATGTGAATGCAAAAAGCTGTGGACGGAATCTGATTTTTTTTCATGGTCAAACAACAAGACTAAAAGTGAATGGCAACTTTAAAGGACAAAACATATCCTAATATATTAATAATAATAAAGTCACAACCTCTCTAAACTCAGTTTCTTCATCTGTAAAATGGGGATGATAATAACAGTATCTAATTTATAATGCTGTAGTAAGGATCACATGAGATGATCATATGTAAAGAACTCTGCAAATGTCAAAACTCTTACACATATTTAAACACACCTGTATGACAAACTTAGTGTTCATTTATTTCAAAAGAAGTACACCAGGATTACTTAGTTGGGAGGTTAGAGTTCTTAGATTCAAAAAGAAACAGTTCCCACTGATAAGGTCTCTTTTTTTTCCAAGTATATATTATTAGCATAAGATCACAGGATCATAGACTTTGAGCTAGGAGAACTCTCAGAAACTGTCTGGTTCATCTTACAGATGAGGAAATTGAGGACCAGAAAAGCTGACTCTTCCCCACGGTCAGGATTTTAATTGAGGTTACCTTACTCCATATTCAGTATTCATTGTGCCAGTAAGTTCTATGTATTCATACCTAATTACTGCATACCACAATGTGGCAGAAAGATCACTATACCCTGAGAATCAAAAGATCTGGATCTCATTCTTTCTTGTCTTTTACATTTGCTATTTACTATAGGCAAATCACGTAAGCTCTCAGCTTAACCAAATCAACGTAAAATGGGAATATTGATACCTGCACTACTTAGCTAACAGGGCTATTGTGAAGAGAATATTTTGTAAATTTCAGAAATGTGTGTGTGTATATGTGTGCTCCTGCTCTATTATTGTTACCGAAATAAAAGAAGCTTTTTCTAAAGCAAAACTTCACCTCCCTGACATACAATTCAGCTTGTCTCTGAGATATCTTGCATATTGTCAGGACTTGTTTCCCTAAGCAAAACTAATGCATGCAGGCAGGGACTATTTCCCTCAGCTCTCCATGTCGATTTCAGTTGTTTCACACTCCACAAAGCATATTCCATACTGTGAAATACTAACTTTAATTCAAAATACAATGTTTCTTTTGTATTGAAGCTCTCACATGATTCTTTTATTTGTTCTGAAATGATAATCATTTCCCCATATTTGTTAAGAGAAATAGACCAGATAACAGGTCTAAGACACTATTTCTCATCTACTCTTATGGTTTACCAGATAGAAGGAAAAAGGTGGGAAGGAAACAGAAAAATGAAGGAGAATCCTACCAGATAGAGCACCTCTCCTCTTCCCCCTTATACCTCTCACCCTCCCATTCACTGTATTAAGTAAATCCCCCTTTGTTTGTTCAACAAACCATTACAATTACCAGTTTAATAAGGAAGAACTTGAACTCTATATAGCTGTCCTTGCTATCCATGTGTGTGGTCCATTCCACAGTCTATTTACAGGGCTGTTTCAGCTGACTATTCTATCCTTATCTTAGGACTTCACAATTTGTCTTAAGAATAAGCTACTCCCTTTCTTACTGCTATTATGTGTGCTGCTACTTCCCAGTTCACATTTATTTCAAAAGTTGTGCCTTACTGCATGCATGCTTTCAGGGTTTCTTATGCCTATTCTTGGTTGTGATTCCTCTCCAATGCAGCTCCTTTACATAGAAGCTGTTTAAGTTTCCTGACACCATCCTTCCTTTCTACATGCCCTGCCAATAGCATTCCAATTTTGAAGAACACTTTACACCCAACACATAAGACCTAAAGGAATGAAAGGGTTAGTCAAGGGTAGGGAAAAACATTTAGGGGAGATATTTAACCTATCTTAAAATACATACTGCAAAGTTCCAAAGAACAGAACACGGCACCACCACTCACTCATTCTCCCATCCTCTCATATTTGTATCTTTGATCCTCTCCTTTCCTTCACCTCTTACATGCAATCAGTTATCAAGTCCCATCTAGTCTATATCTACAGCATTTCTAATATCTGTCTTCTTTTTAATTCTGGGATCACCCTTGTTCAAATTAAGTAAGGTCCATACAGCACTTGATAAAACTTAAGTGTAGTAGAATAGTAGCAGTAGGAATAACAGTGGTAGCCATCATCATCATCATCATCATCATCATCATCATCATCATCATCATCATCCTCATCATCTCAAATATATGAGCCTGGACTAATATAACATACTCCATATATGACTTCCTGCTTCCACTTTCTCCTTTCCCCTATTCATTTTTTATACCACAGTGAGAACATCTTCTTCTTGAACATAAGTCTAGTCATGTCATTCTTATGCTCAAAAATATTCAATGGCTCCCCACTGCTTCCTATATAAAAAAAAGCGCAAACTCCCTTTCTTGCCATTCAAGCTCCTCTACGACCTGGCACCAACTAGTATACAACTTTACCTTTCTAGATTCATTTTATATGACTTATTTCCATGTCCATGCTTCTGTCAAATTGAAGAGCTAAGAATGTTAGCCTGGTGGAGAATTCCTTATATAGCAAGATCCTCAATAAGTACATCGGAATCACTTCCCACTAATGCTGTCCATGACATTTTGAGATAGCTCTGCCCTCTCAAGTCTCCATGTCTTTTACTCAATTGTTCCTTGTGGATGAAATGCCTGCCACCTCCCTAGTTTGCCTGTTAAACTCTGTTACCCATCCCTTTAAAGATCAACTCAAATACTGTCTTCTCCATGAAGATTTCTTTCAGTCTCCTGACTGGTAACTAAGATCTCTCTGGACCTCACTATTGCACTTGATTACCTTTGAGGTGACCCTGAACAAATTAGTTCCTTTCTACATCTCATTTTCCTTATCTTCAAAACAAGATCATGGATATAGAGCAAGAAAGGACTGAAGAAGCCAAGTTAATCCAAGCCTCTCATTTTACAGATAAGGAAAGTGAAATTCAGGGTCGCAACAGGTAGTGTGGGCAGTAAGTATGAGAAGGAGGTCTAGAAACCAGTTCCTCTAATTCTTACACTAGTACTTTTCCCACTGTACCACACTGATGCCCTAAATGACACCTGAGGTCCCTTCCATCATCCAAAATAATATTGGATAGTATGTCATATGTTATCATATTCCTACTAAACAGGCAGCAGAGATTCCATCTTACCTAAACTTCGCATCTCTTACAACACCTAAAACACTGCTTTGCATACAACAGGCACTTAATAAAAGTTTGACTATTTGACCTGTTGATGAGCATGGGCAGGAATCACAGAAACATAGGATTTAGAAACAGAAATTTAGAGATCATCTAGTCAATCATCTAGTCCAATCACCTCATTTTACAGATGAAGAAATGGAAAGTAACTTTGTTCAAGGTCATACATACTGCAGACCTACAAATCCAAGTACTCTGATTTGAAATTGAATGATCTTTTCCTTATATGACACTTTCCCTCTAGAGAGAAAATGAGTTTTGATCAATATAAGGAATAATTTTCTTATTTAGAGCTATCCAAAATGGAATAAGTTGCTTTGTGAGATTCCTCATCAGTGGAAGCCTGGTTGACTTCTTGACAAGGATGTTGTGGGAAAGATTCCTAGATCTGATTTTAGATAATTATTAAGGTCTTTTCCAATGCGAAGATTCAATAACTCTGTGCACATAACTCCCTCTGTGTGGAATGGATAACTGGACTTTGTATTTGCTCCTAGAGGCAACAGGAAGTCACTGGAGTTTATTCAGTAGGAATGGAGATTAAATTCGAGTAGGAAGAAACTTGAAGCAGGGAGACCCACCAAGATGTTATTGTAATAATCAAAATATGAGGTGATAAGGGCCTGCACCAGTGAAATAATAATAGCATTTATATAGCATTTTAAGGTCTACAAAGCATATTACATAACAATTTAATATGATCCTCACAATAACCTTATGAAGGAGGTGCTATTATTTCCATTTTTACAGATGAGGAACCTGAGGCTAAGAGAAGTTAAGTGAATTTCTCATGGTCACACAGCTACGTGTCTGAAATGGAATTTGAACTCAGGTCTTCCTGACTCTGAGTCCAACACTATCTACTTATGTAAAGGTGCTTTGTAAAGTGTGAAGTGCTATCCAAATCTCACCTCATGCTTTACTAAGAAAATAAAGGAATTGATCCTTCTGCTATCTTAGTCTACATCTCAAAACCCCTTGCCATTCCTCTCCCCTGCTCCAGCCAACAGAGGGATGGAGTATCTGGGAGCCTTCTCCTTCCCTGCCCTGAGCTACTAGTAAGAAACTGGAAGGTGAGACAAGCACCACCTGCTGCCACTGAGGTGAACCACTGACCTTTCCCTCTCCTTAATCCACCCCCACTGTCCCAGAACCCAGTTTCCACCAGTAACATAAACTCAGCATGTCCAAGACAGAACTTATCTTTCCTAAATCAATCCTTCTTCTAAACTTCTCCCTTTCTGTCAAGAGTTCCATAGTCCTTTCAGAAATCACTCAGTCTGATAAATTTGGAGTCATCCTCTACTCTCCACTTTCCCTCAGTTACAAATCTAATCGGTCGTGAGATCTTTTTACCACGTCCCTCACATCCATCCCCTTTCTTCCATTCATATTGCCACCCCACCTAACTCAGGACCTTATCACCTAATGATGGTCTTTTTCCAAGTCTTCCCTCTCTAAAGCAAATTGTACATTGCCACCAGAGATTTCCCAAAGCAGAGTTCTGTCCACATCACTCTGCTTCTCAAAATTTTCAAATGCGTCCTTCTATCTTCTTGAACAATGCTTTCATTACTTCAAGTCCTTCAGGGCTTTGCTTCAATGTCTTTCTCCAGACTTAATACACCATTACCCCTGTTCCATGTGCTACAGTCCAGCCAAACTGTCCAACTTGCTATTGCCTATACATGACATTCCTTCTCCCCATGCCTGGAACACATTCCATCTTTATTTCCATCTCATCAAATCCCTAGTTCTGTCAAAACTCAAATGCTATCATATAGACATTGTTGCTACTCAGTGCCTTCCCTTTTGAAATTTTTAAAAAATACATTACACTCATTTATATTTAATGTATTGTTTCCTCAGATAGGAAGTAAACTCTTTGAGGGTTGGTACTATTTTGTCTTTGAACCACCAGTACCTAGCATAGTATTACAGGATAGAGACTAGACCAGGGGTGGAGAACCTTCTAGGTCCTTGGATGCAGCCTTTTGACTGAGTCCAAGTTTTATAGAACAAATTCTTTTAGTAAGAAGATTTGTTCTGTGAAGTTTGGATTCTGTCAAAGACCACACTTGAGGACCTAGAGGACCACATGTGGCATTAAGACCACAGGTTCCCCACCCCTGTGCTAGACCAATGTGTCAATCAACACTTATTAAGTGCCTGTTATGTGCCAAGTACTGTGTTGTTCAGCATAGGGTTCAATATTCAATAGAATAGGGAACTCTTAGAGGGAGGAAGCTCCTCTATTTCTACTATGCCACAGTTGCCTCTCTTGGTATATAGTAGGTGCTTAACAAATGCTTGTTGATAGATTGTCTGGCAAACAATAAAGAACAGTAAAGTACCTCAGCATCTGCTAAAGTTGGATTATTTTTTGGCCTATCTTTTTGAAAAATGTATTTTTGAGGTTTTTTTCACTATTTTGGTCATCCCTCCACTCCCTGTTTAAGACTCTGCAGAGAAATCAGGGAACCAGGGTCTTTTTTTACAATACTCTTTTCTTGTAAAAGTCAGGGCAGCTCTTATACTGTTTCAACTTAAAATGGTTCTCAATATTTAGCAAAGCCTTTTACATTTTGTTTGAAGGTATAATAATAGCGATTCACATTTATAAGGTGCCTTCAAGTCTACAAAGGCTTTACTTATAACAACCCTGTATTGAAAAGTCACTTACTTGTATTATGTGTGAGAGCATATGCAAATCCAGTTGGACAAGCTAGAAAACTAAATTTGCTTGTAGCAAGTTCAAAGAGGCCACTGTTGAATTTTTAATGAAAGTTTACATTTTATAACAATATTCAGAAAAAATTAATATTTTAACTCAATAGAATTCTGTATCCACAAGTGCAAACCAATGCAATAAAACAATCTAAAATGAATTAAAAAGAGAAAGAATATGTTTAATCAAATAGCCAAAACATTTTGGTCACTTAAATATTTAAAAACGTGAGATAGTGTTAAAATTTATGAAAACTGAGGTTTCAAAAATTCAAATTTCAAAACTTCATCATTTTGTATTGTAAAAATTGATTGTGATACTTGACTCCTTTTCTGAAAAGGTATTGCAGAGAATTTTCTAATTTTAGGAAGAGTTTTCTGAAAGTAATCTGCTAATAATTATGTTCATTTAGAAATAAAGAAAAGGCAAACATTCTAAAACAGGAACTAATTTATCACTTATATGATTATCTACTCCTACTGTTCTATTTTATTTTCTTGACTTGACAGCAAAGACTATATTCCCCTATTTTTTTTAACAGAAAAACTTTCTATTTGAATTAAAAAGCATTAGATAATTCAGGCAAAAAACTCCTCACAATTTGAGGGTGTGCATTATCCAGATAAATGCCTCATTTCTTCAACTGACTTTCCATGACTCAGTGTTCAATAAAGCATCATTCTAAAGGTCTATCTTTCCTCTCAAACTGCTCTGTGTTTGCTGCAATGGTTTAATTGGGTGGTCCCAAAAGGTTATGTTTTGTAGAGCTTTACATTAATAAAATGTCATGAAAAGACAACAAGAGTAAAATTATCCTGGACAATTCTTTTTGTTTTGTTTTGTTCCTATTAGCCATCGACGGGCTTTATTCTTGACAGTCACCCATGAACAATAACCAATTTGTGTATCCAGAGACATGGGGGAGGTTCATTTTCTGCTTCACAAGGAAAGGATACATATAACGTGCAATATGCAAACGAGGGAGAGGAGTAGCTTAGCTTTATTGTCAAAACATTCAAATTATCACAAAAAAAGAAAGGGATTCTTTTCTGAACCCAACAATACGCCTTGGCCATGGAGGGTTCACACAGGAGCTTATTCTTAAGCTGCTCAATCTAAGCAGCATGGCAGAAATAAAAAGAACCTGGCACCTTGGAGATAAAGTAGTTCAGACTTTCCCACCTGCCATTGCATTACCAAAGAAATGTAGCCATAACTAATAATAGAAAAGAGCCAAGTGGTTAAGAAAGTAACCTAAAAATATTAATTGCCTATTAAAGAAAATATCACTTGCATGGTAGAGTAGTAATTTAACAAGTAAGGGGAAAGTAACATTTGGTAAAAGTAACATATCTAAGTTTAACACTATCCTCTTCACAGACCAAAGGATAAGAATTTACTTTTTAAAAGTTGTGACAGTGAATTACAAAAATGTTTCTATTAATAAAGTATTTCAAATTATTAAAAAGAAGCAGTAGAGACCATATTTTCTACTTTAAATCAAGTTCACAATTCTCCAGAATAGGTATTTAATGGTTTATAATAACTAATATTGTTTATTTAATAGGAAAACTCAAAATATAATTAGTTTTACATGTATATTCAGTACTCTCTGATCACTTCTTCCTGGGAGTACATTTTTATACCTTCGCTATCTTTATAGCCATTTGCTTCTAGGAATTCCAATTTGTCTTTTCCTCAACTTCAGTTTCCTCATCTGTAGAATAAGAGGTGTGTAAAGTCTCTTCTACCTCTAATGTTCTAATTTTCAAAGTTCCTTTGACTACATCAGAGTCATCTTCCTATCAGAAACTGACCCACTTGGTGACTCAAGTAACTGGGATATTTCCTTTTTTTTTGCCTTATTCACATCTAGCAACTTCTAATTTTAGTTAAGCAAATTTCCCAAGTCAAATTGTTTTTAATGATTTGAATGTGATAGTCTCAAAACACCTGAAAGATCATGCCTGCATGCTGGTGAAAGAATTCACAAAGAAAAGGTTATATGGGATTTGTTTTTGAAAAGCCTCTCAAACAAGCACTCTATTTTTAAGAGCATCCGTTGCAAGAGGAAATGAACCCACCTTCCTTCTCTGATTAAGAAGAGATAATGGAATCTTAAATCAGTGTGGTAACTCAGAGCAAGCAAATAAGTTCTACGATGTTCTAAATAATGCCCGAAGTCTGACATTTTGAGATTCACTCCGCAAAACAAGAGTATACTTTTAAACAATAATGCAGAATTGCATCTCAGCTCTAAGAGAACTGTCTTAGTGTGATGACCCTAAATTACCTACTCAGAGTAGTGAATACTGTACTATTTTAAAGGCTGCCACCGAAAGTCTTCTGACATTACATAATACACTTCAGGTGAGGGAAGAAAGGTCATGAAGACTTGATGACAAAGGACAGGAAGAAATTTTAAAAATTCAAAAATTTCTAGTTAGGGTGATGGGATGCCTCTTTGTTTGGGTGAAGAAGTGATATCTAAGTGGAAATGTGTAGCAGATAGTTGCAAATGTAGGACAAGAACTGGAGTGAAAAGGAGTGGAGTGATTTAGGAGACATAATACAAAAGATAACTGAAGCCAGAAGAATGGATGCTCTCTTTATAGGAAAATCTATAGACATAGAAAGAAATGGAGCCAAGGACAGAGCTTTTGGGAACTTGGGAGAACAATATTAGAAGGCAGTAAGAAAGGGAAAAAAAACCAACAAAAGAAAAAGTAGTAGTTAAGAACAATGTCATAGGATTGAATAGGAAAGAGTTTTGACAAGGAAGATCTGGATGATCAACAGTACTGCAACAGAAAGAAGAGACAGAAAATAAGGACAAAAAATGCATTGTATTTGGTAATAGGGAAGATGATGTAGGTTTAAGCATCAAGTTTCGGTGAAGTCTAGTCTATACAAGGAATTAAGAACAGAGTAGGCAGCAAAGAAATGGAGAGTACACATTCAGAAAGTTTGGCTGTAAAAGGAAGAAGAGACATATATATCAATAATAAGTAATAGCAACATCCAAAGAAGTTATGGCAAAGACTTCAAAGATCTCATGTCACAATTTTCCTTTAGAAGAGAAAAAAGCATAGTTTACATGCCTAATTGTAGCAGATAGATTGCTGAACCTGGAGTCAGGCAGACCTGAATTCAAACCCAACCTCAGACACTTCCTAGCTGTGTGATCTTGGGCAAATCACTTAACTTTGTCTATGTCAATTTCCTCATCTGTAAAATGTGGATAATAATATCACCTACCTCCTAGGGTTGTTGTGAGAATAAATTATGTTTAAAGCACATGCGAACCTTAAAGTGGTATATAAGTGCTAGCTATCATTATTATTCCTCAATTAGTTCAAAATAAATATAATAATTCAGTTCCTTAAGATATCATGTTCATATAAGAATCATTTCACAATAGCTAGTATGATGCCTATATTAGTAAATTTTATCCAAAGAGATTAAGTTGACCTGCAAGTACTGTCATCAACTTCTTTCAGAGAGATTAATTTTATTAATTCATCTACTAAGGAGGAATTTAAAAGATATAACTCAAAAACATAGTCCCTTTCCCCATAACTCAGAGCTAAACCATTATTATTATTTAATGAATAGTATTTACTAGGCACCCTCATACATACTTCTAAGTGTTTTATATATTTAAAAAACCTCCTACAATAGCTTTTATTTCATGCTTAAACCACATACTCTTTCAAAATCTATGGCTTACATAGCAAAAGCATAACATTAAAAAAAATAATTGCCCAAATGGGACAAAAACAGTTTTAACTGAATACTTGGAGAGTTCTTATAAAATGGAGAGGAATTGATAAAGTAAATTCCATTTCATTGCTTTGAAGGTCTGTGGAAGAAAGCAGGCACACCTAAGGTTATGTGTAATGCCAATGAGAACTATTTAGAGGAAACAGTGTGCAAAGTAACTGTGGCCTGAATATGGCTCCAATTTACGTACTAATAATTTATATGGGTTTTATGAGCTCTTTTTAACTCTGCTGCTCAAGCAAAAGGGGATAATTACCTCAGCAAATGCCACATAGCAGAGCAATTAAGTTATTTCTCAAATAAAGAACACTTTGTTATAGAAACTTGACATAAACATGTCATGTTATCTTCTAGTGTTTAGTTTTTTAAAGTGTAGTGGGAGAAGTGTTTCAATAAACTGTTTTCTAACTTTAATGATAGCATGTTTCCTAGTCTTTCACTATTCCTAATTTTAATTCTTAACAGTTATGGGGGGAAGGGGAAGACAACTAATTCAAGGAGGAAATTTTGGAGTATAACATTTTCCCTGGAAAAAAGAGGTCTGTTTTATTTCATTATTTTTTGCCCAAGCCAATAGTACCTAATTTACAAGCAGGTTGTGTCCAATTACTCACTTGTAAGAGGGGTTTGGGGCATATTGCTGAAAACAATGCTCTGGGTGTCAGAAAGACCTAGGTTCTAATACCATTCTACCGCTTACAAGCTATGTGCTCCTGAGTTATTGAACCTTCAGGCCGCTGCTGCTTCTCCTGCAGTGGTAATAACACTTACCATGCCTTTTTTCAGGGCTGTTGTGGAGAACAAATTAAGTAAGATGAATTTGGAAAGCTGATAGAGTGAGTTGGTGTTCTAAGTTGCAGTTTAGAATTTGGAATACATTTCCCCCATACATAATGGCAATTTTCTAGGTCAGCTCATGAATACTTAATCCATGAATAGCTAAATGATCATGGAAGCATTAAGTTCTTGGTTCTAGAGTCGGGGGTAAGGAGTAGAAAGAAAAGTGTCCCCCTTCTTTTCCTGGGGGATAGAGTAACTTTTAAGCTGGAAAAAAATTTTTGTCCTTTGTTCTTCCACCCCCTGAATGCCTTTCAATCCACGGAGACTGTTGTTCTCAGTGCTACACTGTACCTCCTCTGCCCCCAAGCAGGTGTGCCTGACTCTGCAAAGGGCTGTATCCTCCAAACACCCCATCAAAATTCCTATCCATCTCAAAGCATATGTTTTCAACTAAAGTTGAGAAGAAACGCAATCTGATTTTAGTGATTCATTGGGCAGGTGGTCATCAGTTGAGGAAGAGGGAGTCCCTTCTAAAAGGTCAAATGTGCTTCACTGTCTAGAACTTGGAATACATTTTCCTACAGAAACCATCTTCTTCTACACGATACTTTTACCTCTCAGATTACCTTCCTATTAATATCTTCTATAGTTCTTGCTTTTTATATGCTGTCTTGCCCATTAGAATGTTTGCTAATTAAGAGATAATGTTTATATCTTTCTTTATACTGGAGAAAATGAGAGAAAACCCTCCCACACCTCTGAAATTTCATCTTTCCAGGTCAGTCTCTATTTCTTACCACCAGTACACCAATGGGAAGGAGTAGGGTGGGAGAGAGAGTGTGGGAAGAAAAAAACTTCTTTCTATCCCATTACAGCCTCTGCCTTTCCTTCCTCTGCTAGCCTTTAGGGACTTTGTAGGCTTTTGTGGACATATGCAGCACTTCATTGTTACCAGCTACTCAATCAACCAGCATTTATGAAACTCTTACTTTATCCTAGGGATTGTGCTAAGCATCAGGACTATAAAGAAAGGCATAAACTGTACGTAACCTCAGATGGTACACATTCTAATAAGGAAGACATAAACATGTAAATAACAAAGAATGGCCAAACAAAATATGTCATATAAAAGTATTGGAAAACTATATTGTGCCATAATGAAATGACAAAAGATACGGTTTCAGAGAAACTTGACAAGACTTGTATGAACTAACATAGAGTGAAATGAGAACCAGGAGAGCAACTTATATGACAATACTGTATAGACAAACAACTTTGAAAGACTTCAAAGGAGGACCAATGATGAAACATAGTATACCCCCTCCTGGCAAGAGACATGATAACAACATCGATAACATTTATATACGGTCTGTTATGTGCAGGCACGAGGCTAAGTGCTTTACAAATGTTATCTCATTTGATCCTCATAACAACCCTGGAAGGTAGGTACTAATATTATCCCCATTTTACAGTTGAGGAAACTGAGACATAGAGATTAAATGACTTGCCCAGCATCACACAGCTAGCTGGTGTTTGAGGCTAAATTTGAACTCAGGCTCCTTAACTCCTGGGCAGCTAGGTGGCAAGATGCATAAAGCGCCAGGCCTGAAGTCAGGAAGATTCATCTTCCTAAGTTTAAATCCAGGCTCAGATACTACTAGCTGTATGATCCTGGGTAAGTCACTTGACCCTGTTCACTTCATTTCCTCATCTATAAAATGAGCTGGAGAAGAAAATGGCAAATTACTCTAGTATCTTTGCCAAGAAAACCCCAAATGGGGTCATGAAGAGTTGGATACAACTGAAAATATGACTGAACAAAAACTCCCTAACTCCAGGTTCAGAGTTCTATCCACTGCACCACCTAGCTGCCTAATAATGGGTACAAGACATAGCTAAGGTAGGAATTTGTCTATGCACATTTGTTACAAGATTTTTGTTTTCATTTTCCTAATGCATGTGGGCGGAGGAGACAGAGATGCAGGGAGTGAGAGGAAATAGATGTTTCTGGTTATGACAGGTAACATAGAATAGTGAATAAAGTCTTGGACTTGCAGTTCAGATCTGAGTTTGAGTCAAATTTATAAGCGTATGAGTCATTCCTCAATTGAGAAATAGTCAAAGGATGTGGACAGGCAATTTTCAGAAGAAGAAATCAAAGTTATCTATAGTCATATAAAAATGCTCTAAATAATTATTGGAGAAATGCAAATTAAAACAACTCTGAGCTACCACCTCAAACCTATCACGTTGGCTAATATGACAGAAAAGGGAAATGAGAGGGAATATGGAAAAATTAAGACACTAGTGCACTGTTGGTGGAGTTGTAAAATGATCCAACCATTCTCCAGAGCAATTTGGAACAACGTCCAAGGGGTATATCATGCACATACCCTTTGATCCAGAAATACTACTATTAGGTTTGTAACTTAAAGAGAATTTTTTTGAAGAAAAAGGACCTATATGTAAAAATATTTTTACAGCAGCCCTTTTTGTGGTGGCAAAGAAATGGAAATAGAGGGGATACCCATCAATTAGGAAATATCTGAACAAGTTGTGCTGCGTGATTGTGATGGAATAGTATTGTGCTATAAGAAAAGACAAGCAGGAAGGTTTCAGAAAAAAGCCTGGAAAGATTTACATGAACTGACATGAAGTGAAGTGAGCAGAACCAGAAGAACATTGTACATAGTAATAGCAATATTGTATGACAACCAATTGTGAGTGACTTATTCTCCCTGTTGGTGAGTGAGGGGGATATCTACCCCAAGCATGTGAAGATCTTCCCTGGCAAAATGGGTGGATGAGAACAATTTGTTCCAATATTCCAACCAGCTGAAGGAGGTTATGTGGAGTGCCTATAGCTTGGTCAGGGATTGAAGAACCAGTCATCCACTGTATCCTGGGCCATCGCCAGTCATTCTGACTTTTCTCTGGCCACTGAATTTCAATGACTCAGGAAGAAATAGTGAGGCTAGCAACGATGTGTAACTTTGCTTCATTTAAATTCGATTCACGTTCAAATCAAGACATCCCTGCTGATGTTACCGATCCTCTTCAAAAATGAAGGACAAACAACGATACCAATATACGACAATGTGCAAGTTACTTTGGTAGGAAGGGCTGTCATTTTAGGAAAGAGAATATAGACTCACCAAGAAGATGTTTAGATGGTATTTTGAAAGATACAGACATAGAAATCACAGTGAATCCATAAAATCAGATGATAGATCTCCTAAAAAGGGAAAGGGTTCCACAAAGAGTCCAAGGAACTTTGCAAACAGAGGTAAGAATGTGTGGTTGTTTTAGTCGAATTCATTAAGTTGCTCTAAGATGTGCCGGATTGGATTTAAGTAGGTGGTATGGCTGAAGAAACACCAAGCTCTTCTATCTTTATGATAAAAAGTATCTGAAATTTTTGCATTGGAAATTTATTTCTTTTGATTTTTTTAGGTTTTCTTGTCTGGCACAACTTCCTATTAAAAGGCAAACCACCTGTATATACTCTCATCAACTAATAACTTAGCAGGGTTTATTTATTGGATGCTTTTTAGCTGTGAAAAAAGATAACTTATTTAGGAACTGGAACCAATCTTGCATCTCCAAATGCTTTTCAGACATCTCAAACTGAATATATAGAACATATCTTAAAGTTAATATGTCCAAAAATGGAATTCATCATCTTCTCCACTAAACACTCCCTTCTCTATCTACTACCTTCCAATTACTTTAGAGGGCAACACCATCCTCCCAGTCTTCAGACTCATAACACAGGATTTATCCTGGACTCCTCACAGTTTCTCTCTCTTCTGTTGCCAAGCCATATCAATTTCACCTTTGCCATATCTCTTGAATACAAAACCTCTTCTCCCCTCTGATACTGTCACCATGCTGGTGTAAACCCTCATAACCTCCCACCTGGATTACTACAATAGCCTGGTGGGTGTGCCTGCATCAATTCTCTCCCCATTCTGATCCATCCTCCATTCAGTTAATATAGGTTTTCCTAAAGTGCAGATCCAAACTTGTCATCTCTCTACTCAATAAATTCCATTGACTCCTTATCATCACCAAAACCAAATACAAAATCCTGTTTGTCATTCAAAGCCCTTCATAACCTAGCCCCTCCTACCTTTTCAGTCTTAGACCTCACTCCCCACCACATGCTCTGCAATCCAGAGACACTGGCTACCTTGTTCCACAAACAAGATTCTCCATCTCTAGGATCCAGGTGCTTTCTCTAGCTGTCTCTCATGCCTGAAATGCTTTTCATCTTCATCTCTGCCTACTGGCTTCCCTGCCTCCCTTTAAGGCTCAACTAAAATTCCATCTTTTACAGGAAACCTTTCCCAACTTCTCTTAATTCTAGTGCCTCTTTCTCTTATTTATTTCCTAATTAACCTGTATATAGCTTCTTTGTACATATACATTTGCTTGATCTCCCCCATTAACTTGTGAGTTCCTTGAGAGCACGGACTGTCTGCCTCTTTTTGTATCCCCAGTCCTTAGCACAAGGCATGGCACATAGTAGGCATTTAAAAAATGTTTATTGACTATTGACTGAATAGCGATTTTGGAGCATTTTAAAAAATATGACAATGGATAGTTCGGATTTCTTCTTCTGAAAAGTGCCTCTTCATATCCTTTGGCTATTTACTAATTGGGGAATGGCACTCTATCTCCTTATTCTATCCAAAGCTATCCCTTGATGATTAGGGAGGTTTAAGGAGGGAACTAGAGAACAATATTTGAAAACAGTAGGTGTCCATTATTGACCTAAAGGAAATTTTTAAGATAAAAGGAGAAGAAATATTGAACAACAGTTGAAAAGGAATGCAGTAAGCTGTAGATCATTTTGGGAGAGGGTGGTATGGGTATAGGTAAAGGAAAATTGGTAGGTTTCAAAGTGAAAATAATGGAGACAGAAGAAAGATACCAATCAATAACAGAAATTCAGTTCCTATCAAAAAATGCTGCATTATGATCAGTCCATACCTAAACAGGGGTACAAGTGACATACTGGTTACTTATGTTAGAGGGCTTTTGACTATGAAGCAAAACATCAATAATTTGGATACCACCTATAGCAAGTTGCAATAACTCAAGTATGGAGTAAGTCGAAATTTATCTTTGCTCCTGAGAGGAAGCATGATGTAGTGGGAAGAACACTTCACTAGGAGTCAGAAGATATGATTAACTTGAGTTCCAATTGTGCCACTAACTAACTTTGTCAATCACTTAACCTTTCCAGACTTAAACTGCCTCATCTGTAAAATGTGAAATATGAAGTAGATGATTTCTAAGGTTGATTCCATTTCTAAAAATCTATTAATTCTATTCATTTTAAGGAAAAATATGAATACAAGTAATATTTCAAGGAACTATTTAAACTCCCTAAACAGTGCTATATGTGAACTGCTTAAACAGGAACATACAGAGGTTCTAATTATGAGTAATTCTCATCCAATCATTAGCTCAGATCCAGAAGGAGTTATAGCTAAGGGCTTCTCCTTGGTAACTAACACTTGGTTTATTATGCTACTTGAAGGTAAAGTGTATTTTCAAAATAATATCTTATGACTCAGACTAACCTTCCACCTAATTAATACAGATACTTACTTTTAAATTTCTTATTGCCTAACTAATAACAATGACTGACATTCACACAGGTCTTTACATACATTGATTTAATTTGATCTTAATACAACCCAACGAAGCAGGTAATATGGTACTACTGTCTCTATTTTACAGGTAAGAAAACTGAGGTTCAAAGATATGAATAATAGCTAACAATAATATAGTTAATATTCACATTGCACTTTAAGATTTGTGAAACAGTTTACGTAATTATCTCAGTTGAACATCACAACTACCCTGTGTGGTGGGTGCTATTATTATCTCCACTTGACAGATGAGGAAACTGAGGCTAAGAGGCTAAGTGGTTTACCCAGAATCCCATGCTTAGTAAATCCATGAAGATGAATTTGAATGAAGGTCTTCCTAACTCCAAGTACAATATTCTAGACACTTCCAGCCTGCCTTTCAAAAACTTCAAGTGAGTTTTGCTATAATCAGTGGGAAATTCATGAGGAATTGATCTGGCATATCTTCAGCTACAAAATTTTGCTATGTAGATAAGTATTCAAAATTAGAAATTTGTTCTTTTACATATCTAACTTATTTTAAAATTATAAATGATGTAACATAATACAATACATCTTAATATCTGGTAGTATCTCCCAAGCTAGAAAGGCTTAGAGTTTAAATATATGAAAGAAATATGGGTGCCCCAAAGTTTGTTTTTGATTTTGCAAAGGTTAAAAAAACAGGAAATCATTCTTTTGGGGTATTTCCCCACCTATCATGATCTCCAAACAACTTCATCACCTTTCTGAAAAGCCGGCAAGTTGTAAGCTGCCACCAGAATCTGTAAACACAACAGGGAACACTTTATATCTTTAAATGAAGTCACTTCCCGTGGCTGGTATGTAGTGTTTTCTAATCAGGGTGGACAAAGACATGCCTCATTCCTGAAAGTTGAGCCCATTTCAAACAACCCAACTGAAAAGTGCTATTTGATTTCCTACTTTCCCCTCAAGTCTTTTGCCCCTCGGCCTCTCCCTGTTCTGGAATGAAATCACATGAAATTACTTCCAGAAACTAGGAAGGACTTGGCAATCAAGTCATAAATGTTAAGTGCTATACTTAATGCTGTCTTATCTACAAATGAATTTTTATTTAAGTAGGTAAACATATAAATAATGTGCATGCATGTATACATACATACATATATATATAATGTAGGGGCATGAGGATATATGTGTATTTTATATATAATTTTACATAAGTAATTTATAATCTGTTACATATTTATCTATTATATTATTATAGAATATAATACCTATTATATTACATTTTTGTTGTTGTTCACTAGTGTCCAACTCTTCATGGCTTCATTTCAGGTTTTCTGCGCAAAGATACTGGAGTTGTTTGGCATTTCTTTTCCAGTTCATTTTACAGATGAGGAAACTGAGGCAAAGAGGGTTAAGTGATTTGCCTGGGGTCACACAGCTAGTGTTTCAGGGAGTTGACTTGAACTCAGGAAGATGACTCTACCTAATTTCAAGCATTGTGTGGCCTAGCTGTCCATGTTACATATAAATTACACATTTATAAAATTATATAATTATATAAATACTTTATATGCTAATCATATATACAATATGTCATACGTTTTCTATTATTTAATAAAACCATATAATTTATTATTTATTTGTATGCTTTTGTTTCTATAAATCATACATTTATAATATACAAGTATATAATTTTATAAATTACATATAAATCACACACACAACACAACAACTGTATTTGTGATCAGAATCAAAGTAACTTTCTTCCTTCAGAAGAAACTTGAATTCTCAAAAGATCCCCAAAATAAAATACCTGATATGGCTATTGTAACAGTCCAAACAAGTATTTTATAAATTTTATAAATGAATTTATAAATGAACAAATGAAGCTCATTTCTCCAACACCAGAAGAAATAATTGTATGGCTTATATCTTGTTTTTATCTAGAGCATCAAATGGGGGAGGGGGGAACTCCAGAATGTTAAATGAATTTCTTTCAGTATGCCTCTAACAGTAAACTACAGACGATGAAAAGAAGTTCACATTTTGTTACTGATATGTCATTTCATATATATTCTCATTTCAAACTTTTCTCGTTCATCTTTTAGTTTTTCTCTCTTACTGAAAATCTGCTAACGAAATGTGAATTTCCTTCAAAAAGGAAAGGTGGTCTAGAGTCTTGGGAGAGGAGTCAGAAGTCAAATTTTAGTGTTCTGTGAAATCAGGGTTTCTAATAAATACAATTTTCCTCTCTACCTCCCTCCATTTCTTCATCTATAAAGATCAATAAAGAGGTTAGAGTAAACAACCTCTAAGGTCCCTTTAGGCACTAACATTTTGTGATTTGCCTTTTACTCAGATATTGTAAAGAAGGTTACTTTGTGTCTCTTGAAGCAAAGGTAGTAAGGCACAGTAGTTCAAATCTGGTTACACATATTGTTAAAGTGGTTAAATTTAACTTACTTAATATCAAATGCTAGCCACAAATCTTGCAAAAGAAAAGTCTGACCAAGTGTGGTCTAAAAAACTAAGTTGATAAGATTGCACCTTCTGCATCATTTTCCCTCCCTCCCCAAATGATTCAATCTTTAATGGTTTAAAAAAAAATAGGGATAAGAAGGCCAGGCTAGAACACAGGAGCTATGCCAATCACTTTTTTGAGGGGAGGGAGGATGACAGTGGGGAAAAGATTTCCCATGGAGCCTAACACAGTTTCAAGGGAACAGCAGGCACTCAATAAATACTTAGTGAATTTAAGAACTAATCATTTTCTACAGAGGAAAGCTAGAGAAATAACAATAATGGTGCAATAATAGTTTCACTGGCAGAATGCTGTTAAAGCTTTGAAAAGTATTCCCTTCTGATCTCAAGATACTGTTTATGTATCAAAATAGATCTAGATAGTCCAAAATACTGACTTCTGGTCATTGCCTAATACTTTACCATCATTGGCAGTTTGGGATATTTTTTTAGTTACCATAGTAACTAGAAAATAACAATGTGTTTGGTATATATGTATGTAATGTATAATAACATATATGTAAGTCCAATATATTTAATCAAAATTGTTTTATATTTTAGTTTTCTCTGTGTTAATAATGGTGCCTAATTATAAAGTAACATTTGCCCATAGACTAGAAAGAAGGAGACTGAGAAGGTATGTGTGTTATAAAGGGGGAAAAAATACTGATTTTGGAATCTAGGTACCTAATTTGCCTCTCAGTTCTGTGCCTTACTTATGTGTGAGGCCACAGGAATAGTCTCTGGACCTGTTTCCTCATCTACAAAATGAAGAGACTGAACTTGATGCTCTCCGAGGACTCTTCTGGTTCTATGGTCCTATGAGCACTATGGGTTTAGCAGGTTAATCCATAGTAATCAGATGCTTACCATTTGTATAGCTTGAGAGTATTCCTCTAGGACCCTCTGGGCTGCAATAGGTGTCAAAAAGACCTGAACACTCCCCCAAAGGCATCCCTTCTCACTTGCTTTATCCTGTTACCCCTCATTTGGCCCCCCAGAATCCACATGGGACATCAAGGCAAGAGTAGACTTGGAGGGGGAAAAACAAACAACCTTCCTCATCTTGCTTTCTTCTGGTCTTAGATGACTAGGCAGCAAGAAGGCTCTCCACCACTGAGTCCATCCCTCCTTCTGTTTCCACCTTTGTGGAAACTGCCTGATGGTTCACAGGACTGAGATGAGATGGGAGCCAACCACTCATTCCTTCTGATAAGATAAAGGACCACGAGGCCTCACCAAATACCCTGACACTGTTCCTATCGTTCTTTGGGTCTTGCCATTTAACCTGACTCTCTACCTCATGGTCCCCTGGCACCGACATGTGACCTTCTTATATTACCTAATGTCTGTTAGGCTTTGACATCCACCCTATCACTACACCCTTAGGACTTCCAGGCATTTCCATCTGTAACAACTTTTTTTTTTTAATATATTGTCTCCTCCAATTAGAATATGAGCTCTTGAAGAACAGGGTCTATCTCTCTTTTTTCTATTTGTAATCCTCAGATTTGGCAAACTAACCACTTAATATTTTTTCATTCATTCATTCATTCACTAACCTCAGTTTCCTCAACTGTAAAATGTGGAAACTGGTCTAAAAAGTCCCTGGAGTCCCTTCTAGATTTATGGTCCTATTTAGATATCCTTATTTCAGGAGTTCAATTTAAAATCTAGTTGTAATGTGATTTATAAAATAGGGCATTAATTTGGTGAACATTGCCTGATTCACAGTTACAAAAGTTTCAGGTCCTCTCAAACCCCAGGTGTTATACAGGCTTCCTAGTAGTCTCATGTGACATACTTGGCACAAAGCTAAAAATATTAGCTGGAACAGAGCTCCTGGCTGCCCAGGAACCTGAGGAAGAAAGGAAGGAAAGTTAGGGGCAAGAACTAGCCATGGCCTGAACATCCATGTCCTCCAATGAGGCCTACCAGTCCCAAGAATGTAAGTCACTTGAGATTTTTAGCAACCACTCAATAAAGAAAATACATAATCAGTTAACATACAAGAACTGTGAGGATAGTAGAGTGAGTTACATCATGTTCCTATGTGGGGATTTCTTGGCAAAGATAGTGAAGAGGCTTGTCATTTCCTTTTCCAGTTATTTTACAAATGAGGAAACTGAGGCAACCAGGTTTAAGTGACTTACCCAGAGTCACACAGTAAATGTCTGCGGCCAGATTCGAATTCTGGTCTCAGTTTCTTCATGCCTTCCTGACTCCAAGCCCAACACTCTATCCACTGCACCACCTAGCTGCCCCCAGGACAGTACAACAATATGAAAACTTTTGGCTATGTGAACAAACTCTTGTTCTGAAAAAGTACATTCTTTTTCATGAAATTACTAAAATCAAAGTTGAATGTCACCATCAGTGATGAAAATCTGGGTACAGAATTGAGATGTGCCCTGACTCCCTTGACTAACTATGCCCTATAGTTCTATGTAATAATTTCATCTTTAAAATGGCCAGTCAGTAACAGTATTAGGCATAAAATGACTTTTGTATAAATAGACTTGATTCTTTTTGGACAACTTTAGTATTACTGCTTTTAAAAATGCTCCATTAAAAACACCTATTAAGTTCTACTATTATCAATACAAACCCCATTCTGCCTATATGTAGGAAAAGATGCACACATATATAAATGTTTATATATACATACGTATGTATATATAAATATATACATATGTATATATATATGTGTGTGTATGTATGTGTATATATATATATATATATATATATATCATGCAGTTCATTAAAAAAAAAGTTGGGATTCCCCTGAACTATCAAGATTCCACTAAAAAAGCATTGTTTGTTTGTTAAATAAATTATGAAAAACCATTGCACTAAAGTATTGAATACATGCAATCATAGGAAAAGAAATCCAATGTAAAGACATGATATTTATTTTTCAAATGGATGTAAATCTTTCTTTACCTGGTTCTTGCTTGTCCTATTAATCTAATTACAGCTAGTGACATGTAGTATTGAGATGCTCCCAAATAGAAAAGACATCTTCTTCTAAGCTTCTAAGGTGCTTTTTTTTTTTTTCTGTGACTAAAGGCAGTAGCATTTAATAGAGTAGAAAGAGCACTGATTCTGGGGATCATTATGGATGGACGAATGACTATTTGTTTAGAACTTGCTATGTGCCAGACACTGTTTTAAGCAGTAGAGACATAAATACAGGTGAGTAAGGTAGTCTCTGTTTACATCCAATAAAGGAGACAACATATAAAAGAGTGCTGGGAAGAGGAAGAGGAAGAAGGAATATGGTGGGATGCTAAGAAGTTTCATAGAAACATTAACCCTGGCAAGACAAGGCAAAAAAACCTCTTATAATTGAGCCTAGGGAATCTGGGGAGGAGTTCAAGTTTTCAGCAGAGTGGAAATGGATAATCAGAAAGCTGAGTCATGGGACAGAGTTAGAACCCAAATTCAAATCCCACCTCTGACACTGTGATTTTTAGGTAAATCATTTAGTTTTCAGGGGTCTCAGTTTTTCAACTGTAAAATGAGTGATGAACTAGCTGGCACCTGAGGTTCATTCCACCTCTAGAGCTGTGGTCCTTTGTAGTATGTCCATCTTACAGATACATTATTCAATAATTGATTTTTTTAGTCTTTTATGTCTTTCAACATAAAAAATGTAAATCTATGGGAAATGTAATTCAGTTTAAAACCTACCACTTTATAGACAACTTTTCAGCAATGTCTTCATTAAATCCCTAATCTGATGCTTCACTGTAGTATAGAGATGACGGTAGATTATTGGATAGGGCACTGAACTTGGGAGTCCAGAAGACCTGGGTTCAAATCCTGCCTCAGACATTTACCAGCTGTGTGATCTTAGAGGGTAGACTTAGCAGCCTCCAAATTCCCTTCCAGCTTTTAATCTATGATCCAACAATGGTGCAACTTAATTCTCTGACAGGTCCCCTCAAACTGGAAAGGATTAGATCAAGGTGTCTTACCCTGGGGTCCATAAATTTATTTTTTTTAAAGATATTCTGGTAACTACTTCAATATTATTGGTTTCCTTTGCAATCTTATATATTTTATTTTTTTGCATTAAAAAAACATTATTCTGAGAAGGGGTCCACAAAGTTCATCAGACTGCCAAAGAGGTCTATGACACACAAAAAGTCAAAGACCATCTGGCTTGAAGTACCCACCCAAGAATGGGTTGTTTGCCCGGGACTAAATTAGCCATGTGTGGCAAGGTTCATCATCACATAGCTGACCACCAGGTGATGAAGTATTTTGGCCACAGAAACTCATTCAAGTGTCTACTAAAGTGTGGAGGAGGAGTTGTAACCTAATCAGTGAAAAAGTACTCACAAGAATAAAAATCATAACTTAGTTGAATTATCATTCCTCTGCTGATCAGTACCTGTACTTGAACTAACTACTTCTGATGGTTTACTGTTGAGTATTTTCCCCCAATTTAGTACCAGCTTAAAGATCAGAACTAATTCTTTTGGCAGCCTTGTTTTCCTCAGGAAATAATTTTACATTTAAATGAAGTGAGGGCTTTTCTCTGTTTTTTTCAATGACAGTCTAATTTAAAGCACAAGAATACTGATTAGTTTAGATGTTCACAGAGGGTAAAAGTGAAGCAAAGACTTGAAGTTTCAATATTTTCTCCATGTCAAATCTAAATTCAGGTGTGGCAAATGAAAAAAAAAGCATAGTAGAAGCAACTGGCCTTCAACTTTGAACTAAAATAATTCTAAAAGGTAAATGCACAGTAATGGAAATTGTTCTCTTGATTAAACAATACAAATACAACATAAATGATCTAAAAAAAATCTATTCTTGAAAAGGTTTTGTTTTCCTAAGTGTCTATTGGTCAACTAGTTTCACTAAACTTAGGTTAGACAAGCCCTATATAGTCATGAACCCATTTTTTAATAATTATGTAAAAATACATGTACAGAATGTTACAAAAATCTTCATTCAGTTTTAAGCTATTAGGACTTAAAAAGCAGGAGCTAATTATTTTGGCACTGTTGTTTTCCTCAGGAAATAATTTTATATTTAAATTATTAGGGTTTAAGACTCCAGTAAGACTTTGGGGACACACCCTGTATAGTTATAAATATATAAAGATTCTTATATATTAATTATGCATTCAATTTATTAAGAATGGCATGGACACCACAATTAACATAAAGATAGGACTAAGTTTTAGAATGGGCTTGAAATTTCAATGTGAAGAAATCATTTGTTGTTATGAATAGTATTTTCTTAATGCTACTCATTTCATTTAAATGTCATTTTATTAGTTGCTAGTTGGTTTGCATTTCTTTTCCTTAAGAGGGATATTTTGGTTTCGTTTCTTGTCTTTGGATTTCTCTACTACATTGAGGAAAAAATGTGAACTTAATTTCCTTAAAAGAGAAAAAAAAGGCATGTTACATACCACATTCTCACATGTAATGTAGTTATTACAAAAAAATAGCCTTGTTCATTTTAAACTATACACTTCTGTAATTCTAATGTAAGCATGAGAAACCACCATCTTCTCTTTGGGGTGAATTTCCAAATACTTCTGTGTTAAATTGAAGTCTAATTTTCCCTGTCCCTTGTTTTCACAAGAAGGCCCATTCCACACCATGTGCTCCTTTTCAGCTGTCAATAAACAGAAGCAGTGAATTCCCCCATGGCTTTACAAAGCTAGTTAGGCATAGCCATTCATTCCTCCAGGAAAACAGGGCATTGATTTCAGAGAGTTCCCAGGGAGCAACGGCAACAAAGAGATCAAAGGCCCACCTCTCTTTCCTTCCATTGCTTTCATTAGGCCTGGCCCAGACGAACAGCGACAGGTTTCCTCAAGACAAGGAGAGGGCCTGGCAGACCACCTCATGGTTCAATTCAAATTCATCCGCTTCCTACATTCCAGTGACAGTCCAGAATGCTAACCATGACAAACCAGCACAATCACACGGCATAATATACTGCCCGCTAGTTCATCCAAGGTCACAGGGAGAAAACAAGCACCAAGGGAAGGCCTTTGCTACTGGGGCGTGCTGAGCTTCAATGGCTCTGTGACATTTCATAAATAAACTTCTCCTTCTCACTTTCTCTTTCTTTCTTTCTTTTTTTTTTTGCAAGTCATTTCAACTGCAAAAGAGAAAAGGTCTCAACTTCACTATCTGCCATTTCATTAACGTCACCACACCAAAGCTACAGAGGAAAACTTTACTTTTGCTTTTAGAGTTCCGTTGATTGTAAAAGTATTGATTGCTATACAACTGCACCCCTCATTAGCCCAACAACTGTGTTAAAGTTGTATAATTCAACCCAATAAGCTAGGTCTTTAGGACCAGTCTTTAGGATCTATAAAACTAATACTAAAGAAGGAAGGAGGAACCTCAACTACTGTAGGGTTTGTTAAGGGAGCTTTCCAATTGTAGAGCATCGAATAAAGACTTTGAGGGCGTGTTTACAAAACGGTAACTGAAAGAGGGATCAACTTTGTTTAATCAGTTTATTAGCCAACTAGATGTACACTGAACAGATGAACTGAAAAACGGCTAAATTTCTACTTAGTTGTTCTCCTCTATATAGTGGGACCAGCCTACTATATGGAGTGAAGGAGTAAGATACACAAAATCTTTCATTTAACTGTTCAAATATAAAAAAAAAAAGGCTAAAAATTCAAAAACAAGATATCTAAAACTGCGTACTGGGTGGAGACCTAGAAAATTCAGTGCTTTAACTTAGACTCATACTAGTCAGCACCAGTAACACTAGCTTCCCACGCTGCCCATCCAATGTGCTTCAACCCTGACCTGGGGGGATCACCTCCAAAGACCTTCAGAGTCATCCATTCACTCATTGTTCGTCTGACTGCCAACAAAGATGCCATTTTGTATAGGGCCAATGAACAGTCATCCAAGAGTAAAGCCTTCCACTTATTTGCCGGTTAGGACATACGTGAACTTATAAAATGGAAAACTATGGGAGAGGTAGTTTCAGTTAGTATGCAAAGCACAGAAGCTGAGATTAGGAACTTCAATTCTGTCTCAGACTTGCATTGCTTTTCAGCCTATAGAAAACATTTAACTTAACTGCTCCTTATTACTCAGTGAAGACAAGAATATCCATCTTCTTCACCAGGGAATTGTGAAAATCAGGGTTCCTTATTGTCATCTACTCAAAAAAAAGATAACTGTGAATTGAATCAAATATCCTTATGATGAAGAACTGTAATCAAATAATTTGAAATGTAGCAGAGGAACTTTCTGCTTAAACAAGTGCTAATGCAAATCTTATAAAACAAAGACTTTTTGTCAAGTGGCTATCCACTAATTGAGCTATTTTATGACAAATTTCATGTCAAATCATGTTCTTAAAGTAAAAATCTGTGCTAACATGATTGGCCTATAACACAATTGTTTGTCCCATCCTTCTACATCTATTTTTATAAAGAATATCAAACCCTATTCTTTATATACCATATTACATTGTATAAGATCTTAGTACTAAATCCCCTTATGTGGGGTCATTCACCAAAGCCCTACTCTGAATCCTTAACGTTGGCATGGCAGTGAACTTAGCTCCAAAGCCTATGTCAGCACAGTACAAGCGCTGGCATATTCTACCTTACCAGAAGAAGTTTCAAGTATAGGCAGGACAACAGACTGCCTGCTGTCTGAGAATCAGCCCAGATAAATACCAAGTACGTTGGCCCGTAGGTGATAAATTCTTTGCCACAACAACCCCAGAAGCAGAGAAAAGTACAGAATAACCATAGTCCTATGTGAGTCGTTTTCACTTTCTGTGGTAAGTGACAGAGAAGTGGAAGGCGGGGGGGGGGGGGGGGGGGGGGGGGGGGGGGGGGAGTAATAAATGCTAAGACTTAACATTGTTTTTAGACAATCTATAAACATTAACTTAACTGTTGGTACTCCAATGACCAACAAATTTACATACTCCTGAAATAACTAAATGGAAGAATGAGTCAGCGTTCTTCTTAGGGGAGAAAATAAAGATGTTAGCAGAGTTGGTTTCATTGCGTACCCAAAGGAAACATTTCACAAGATACTTGATTATCTTGTCAACATGATGAGCATAAGTAAAAGAGACACCACAAAGACAATGTCAGCTTATGTAGCAACATGTGTTACAGAGGATGAGAAGACAAAGGAATTCTATCACATTTTTAATCAGATCCTCCAAGGAAGCAAACAAATAGCTTAATACTTTGCTATTTCAGTGCAAAATTAGACATAGTGGAGAATGGTTTAAAAAAAGTGTGGTTTAGGATTTAGAAATGAAAGAAAGCAATGGCTTGGTAACTGCAGAAATTTTGCATCCATGTATCAAAAACTATTTCTTCAAAAAGATGAGTCTCCCTGGACATAGTAAGCATTAAAAAAAAAAATCATATGAAAATGACTCAAGATTAATAGCTAGAAAACAACTGGGTTGCCAATGTGAAAATCTTCTTTCAGAATGATGTGCAGTCAGACTATTGACTTGGCACTGAAGAAATAAAAATCAACTCTAACTTGAAGCATAAAGACAAAAGGAGTGAGACATGAGAAAAAGTAAGAGGAAAAGGCACTTCCATGACTATCATTCTTTCTTATGGAAATTTAAGTGATGTTTTAAAGAAATTGCCAAAATTAAAGTGGCTAAAATAGCCCAGAAACTACATCAGCCGGCCAGAGTCTTTTGCCAAGTACAGACACATGACAGCCTAGTAAGACATGTTTGGAACATAAACTCATTTGTAAAACTTTATGGAGGATGGTGGAAGCTTATGAGCAGTATCACCTCATAAAACAGTGAGAAACAGTAGGAAAACAAGTCTGCGGAAACCTTGGCGCAATGCCCAATTAAGCTAGTTCTTCCCAAGACCATTTAAAGAAGAAAACAGAGTTACAAGAAAAGAATAAAAAAAGAAGCACAGCTATCAACACTTCTATAATAAATTCTTTTATTGATTGATGACAGTAATGTACATGTACAGTTGGACTCTAACATCTCATGCCCCTGTTACTCAAAGAAAGATGTGGAAATGGAACCAAAGATGCCAGAGACAGGAAAAACAACTGGATCAGATCTGGTAGATGTAAGAAGAAACTCAAGTTGGAGGTGACACAGTTTTAAAAAGACTTATGAATATCAATTTCTAAGGTATGTGAAATAATTAGGAGAGGAAATCATTATTATCACTGGGGAAAAAAATATAATCAAGATGATATTAGTAATCACCGAGCCATAAATCTGTCTTTTCATCCCAATGAAACCTTGAAAATGATTTAAACGTTTTCTGAGGTTGCTCTTAATGAAAATATACGAGGGCATCAGTAGGTTTTTGCAAACAATATTCTACAGTAGACCATATCTTCACCATTTCGCAACTGAATGAAAGTAGAGAGAATATAAGATCCCATTATGTTTATTATTTGTTGATTTTTTTTTAAAAAAGCATCTTATGTGGTAACACAAAATACAGCTTTACCTGTTCTTCTTCAAAAATGTATTGCATATATCAAACAAAAGCTTCTAATAGATTCAACAACAGAGAAAGTTGTGTTTATAATCTTCTGTTTAGCAATATTAAATAGAGGTAAGCTTACCAAATATGTTTACACTGCCATAAAATATTTCCAGTGTAGAGTCCAAATCAAAGATAGATTCCTTATAGATGGTAAGGTCTAACAGATGCTTCTGTTGTTGCAGGAGTTATGCCAATTTCATTAAGTTCTAACTTTAATCTCTTGAAAGTGATCCGCCCTAATTCAAAACTGTTGAACCTGACGAGGCACACAGAAAAGACTAAGCGCATCAAGAATGCCTATTACCTAGTCTTGATTGTGATATGCTAACTGAATGGAAGGCCAAATGAATTTGAACATCAATGCAGATACCTTGGACAGAAAATGCAGGTGGACTACAAGGACTCAACCTGAAATTAAAAACAATGAGAAAAGCAGCCTGGACTTTGGGAAGCTGAACTGTATTTTCAGTGATCCCTGTGTTACAGACAGACAACACAAAATCCTACCTTCTTAAACACCTGTTTTTTATCTAGTGATGCTAGATGTCTATGAATAGTGGGAAAAAAAATTAGTGAGAAATCAAAATTGTGGGTAACAGTGGAGCAATGGAGCAATTTATGACAAACCCAAGTAAGCTATAGCACATGGCCAACAATGAAGTATATGAAAGAATTGTTGTAAAGCAAATCATCCCAAAGATTTATGATGGGGGGAAAGGTAGTGCAATAATGTAGCAAGAGTGAAAGGTAACAGACTGACAATTTGAGTGCTACACCAGTACCTATATAATGTAAAAAAGCATCACGGAAAGCCTCCAGCATGTTGAGTAAATGGATCTATAAAAATTTATGGGACAAGAGTTTTATATAAGGAAAAGGCATCTTCTTTGTTGGAGGGAAGACTCACATTGATAAGATCATTAATTAGTAAAGATATCCAAAATGAATCTACCTTACAACAAATCTTAATCTGAAGTGGAAAATGTTAATATGAGAGTTTAGTATACCATGAATATTAGTATCACTAATGTCTTAGAGTAGTTTAAATATGAAATTATTATTCAATTATGGAAATAAAAATTTTAAAACATTTGAAAAAGAGATAAATTATATGCTTCTCTCTAACAAAACTAAAAGAAACTGAATTTTAGGCCTGTGGAACTCTACTATCACTGGGTTGTGTAATATTAGATAAATGTCTTCACCTTGAGAGGCAGTAAAGTGTTTAGATAAAGGACTAGACCTGAAGTCAGAAATCCAGTTTGAATCCCATCTTGAACATTAATTATGTGATCCCAGGCAAGTCACTTAACCTCCCGGAGTCTTCATCCGTTTAATGAGGGAATTGGACTAGATGATCTCAAAGGCCCCTACCAGCTTCAAAATTCCATTATTTCAAATCTCTATGATTTGAAGAAGCCTTATTAAGTGAGTCAAGATACTGTCACAGAGAACACCAAAGCTGAGATAGGAAACTAAAATAAAAAATACTGGAAACAGATCCCTCTTCTGTGAGGAGAATGTCACCATATTATCCTCTTGGCTTCTGGTCATTAAGTTGCTTAATCTCAATCGGTCAGACAGTAAACCCTTACAGTCCTTACACTCAAGGAGCTCACATTCCAATGGAGTGAACAACACAAAACCAACTATTTTCCTATATACATACATACACACATATATACACACACACATATAGTAATCGGGAGGTAATATAGATAGAAGGCACTAGCAGAAGGGAAGGAGTAAGGACAGAAAGGAGTGAGGAGGAGAAGAACATCTGGAGGATGGACTACAGACTACTTGCGATATGTGGGCTTTGAGATGAAACCTGAAGGAAGCCCTGGTAGCCAGGAAGCAGAAGTGAGAAGAAAGCATTCAAGAGATGGGGGACAGTCAATGAAATACCATGCGAGTCAGGAGATGAAATGTCATTAATAAGAACTACAAACTACCATCGTCACTTGATCACAAAGTAATTCATTGGCCACAAAAGTGCTCTTTTAAAAAGTAGTTGAGAAGGGGCGGGAGTCAAGATGGCGGAGTAGAAAGATGCACATATATGACCTCCGAACCCACAGCCCATGCATTTAATGTAAGAAGAGCTCCCCACAAGTTCTGGATCACTGCAGGGTGTGCAGAAACATAGTGGAAGAGATTTCCGTTCCAGAGAGCCCTGGAGAGCGGTCCCCAGGGTCCGTTGCTCCCCGGAAAGCGGACCCCACCCCAGCGCTGCCCTGGCCACGGCCCCAGAGAAGCTGATCCGAGCAGGCTTCAGGGACGGAAGCTCCGGAGGCCAGGCCGGGAAGGTCCCTCCGCCCACAGAAGCTACAGGTCAGTGAGAGAGACGGCTGGGATGGCCGAGAGGAGAGTGGGGTGTCTCCGTGGCTTGGGCCCCCTCGGGAGGAAGCGGCGGAGGCAGAGGCAGGGGCAGGAATCAGCAGAGGCAGGGGCGGGAAGCGGCGGAGGCAGAGGCAGCAGTGGCGGCCCCCGGGACTCCCCAAGCAGGCAGGCAGAATATTCATTACTGAAAGTCTCTGCATAAACAACCTGAAGGAGCTGAGCCTGGGAGACGGCCCTGCCCCCACCCGCTCCATTACTGAAGGTCTCTGCATAAAGCCCCTGAGGGAGCTGAGCCTGGGAGGCGGCCTTGCCCCCACCCCAGCACCAGAACTGAAGCTCACATTGAATAGCAGCCGCACCTGCCGCGGAAAGCCCATTTGAATCTCAGACCCCAAGCACTAGCTGGGCGGATCTAGGCAGGGGTGGACAGGAATCTCAGAAGTCAAGTAACTGGCTGGGAAAATGCCTAGAAAAGGGAAGAAAAATAAGACTATAGAGAGCTTTTTTGAGCAGATGCAAATGATCCCGACTTTCGGATCTGACGATGAGGAAATATTCTTGCCATCAGGGAAAGACATGGAGGGCAGGGCCTCTGTATCCCAGACATCCCGGGGGTTGTCGGGTGGGCTCAGGCCTTGGAAGAGCTCAAAAAGGATTTTGAAAAGCAAGTTAGACAGGTGGAGGAAAAACTGGGAAGAGAAATGAGAGAGATGCAAGAAAAGCATGAAAAGTGGGTCAATACCTTGGTAAAGGAGACCCAAAAAAATGCTGAAGAAAATAACACCTTGAAAAGTAGGCTCACTCAATTGGCAAAAGAGGTTCAAAAAGCCAATGAGGAGAAGAATGCTTTCAAAAAGTAGTTGATAGGCTACATACTGGTATACAAAATACCTATATTGACGTACAAGTTATTACTACAGTAACAAGAAAACTTCTTGTTATTGATGTAATGGCATTTGAAAGGGAATAGATATAACCATGATTCCTGGGACTCATGATGTGAGAAAGAGGAAACCACACTACTATATTATAAGGAAACTTAGGTTGTCCAAATTGGAAGGGCCACTGGAACAAAGAACAGATTTCATGTTCTTGAAATGGAAATGCATTTTGAGAAGACTACAGATTCTGCTATAAGAAGCGAAGTTATAATAAGGAAGTATTAAGCTGAAAAATTTCTGTAAAGAAATTCTGGTTCTACATGAGTGAGTAAATATGTAAGGTGATTAAGAAAGTGACTAACATCATATCCTGTGAATAATATGCACTTATTAAATGTTAGTTGATGAGGATGAAATTACTGATTAAGTAACAGTTTATGAATGTATTAATATGACTAGGCAATGGTATGGAACTGTGAGTATTGAAGCAACAAACTAAACTACTCTACCACAAGACCAAAGTTCTTATCATATTTTACTTTTCTAAAATTTTAATCATATCCTTAGCTTATTTTTTGCTAAATTTGTAGTTATATTTGTCCAGATCTGAAATGAGTACACTGAGTTCCCTAATGATTATATTTTCACTATCTATTTCTCCCTGCAAATTGAATCATTTTTCCTTAAAGTATTTAGATGCTATACCATTCAGTGCATTTATGTTAAGTAGTAATGCTAATCATTGATAAGAACTGATATTAACAATAATTGGTGAATTCATTATTTGATAGTAATTGATGTTAATTCCTTGTCTAGGACTTTTGGGTCAAATGGGCAGTGAGATGGAGGGTCAGATAATTTTTCTAAACATCATGACCTCTCTTACCTCTACAAAATTGTAATTATGTGCAAGAGATAAAACTCCAGCTGTCTCCACAGTATAGGATACCAAAGATTAACACAGTAAAATTTTAATGTACTAAAAGCAAAAAAGGTTAATCCATAACCCCTAATATGCTCACTCAGCACCCCCTCTCCACAACCCATTACACTCACTCCATCGAGGTTTCACAAAGCAAATCCAAGGGGCTTACAACAGAATGCAACACTTCTCATTCTCCCTTTCTCCCGGTGCTATAGAAAACTAAAAGGCAAAAGGTGTTCCTAGTAGGGACAGTAGCATAATAGCATTCTGTGCTATAACAGAGTTCAGCAAAAGAACTGAGAACAGTGGGAACTGGGGCCATAAATGTGTGGCTAAGTGGCATTCTACTAAACCTGAAAAGTCCAGCATCTGGTTGGGGTTAGTTTTATCCCCCTAGAAGTTACCTGTGGCAGATAATGAGGTTGAGGAATATAAATTGCCCAATGTGGGAAGTGGTTTAAATTTCTTTTTGACATGCAACTCCTAGGGAAATCATCATCAAAGGAAGGAGTCAGAAAGTGAACAATATGGAAAAAATAAAGGGGGAAAAAGGCTGTTTTACCAAAGATCTTTGGAAGGAGAAAAATCAGTTGCAATTTTTGAGCACAAGCAGATAAATAGGAAAGATATTAATAACAGAAGAAGATGTAGTTTCCAGATCACATAAAAGAATTCAGTAATCTATGAGGAAATACTCTAGGACAAAGAAAAATGAATGAAAACTTGATGAGGCAGAGGAACATGAGGGCTCTCAAGAAAGAATGAAACATTAGCCAGATGTTACTGAATGGTTTAAAAGAGAAATAAGAATTCTGAAAACAGAATTTATGGCCTGCACAACAGAACAAATTGGTAGAACAGAAAAATTTTAATACATGTTGGCAAGTGTCACCAAAGAAATAAACTAGAGAATAACTCATTTGGAATGAAAATACACAGAATGTAAAGTGCCAACTGAAAGAATAATATACATTACCTCCAGAAAAGAAAAAAAAAACCTATGCTGAAAACTCTAAGACATAGTAGTTAAACTGAACAGTTGCAAGGACAAACGGCAAATTCTGCAAGTGACTAAGAGAAACCTTCAAATATAAAGGAAAGCAAATTCAAATATCACAGTATTATTTGACACCGTCCAGAAACCACAGAAGAGAATGAAATAATGTATTCGTTCAAAAGAGCAAAGGCAACATAGCCTGCAAATTTGAGCCCAACAATCAAAAATGATGCATATTCAATAAAAAAAAGATACTCAAAGCTTTCTAGGAAGAAAACTAGACCTGAACAAATCATTTGATTCTCAAACACCCCAGACAAAAGGAGTTCAAAAAAGTTTCACAAATACAGCAACCAAGGACAACAACATAACAAGAGACAACATTAAGAGACTTCCTTCTAAACATCCATAAGAAAAGGATGAGAGCAGAAGACAAACAGAAATGATGGATGAGAAAAAGACCTGAAATATCATGAACCAATCCTAACACCCCCACCCACAATTAATATTTTTGTAGGACTAAACTACAAAAGGGGAAGATGCATAAAAGGGGAGAGAGGAGGAAGAAGATAGGAAAGTAATGTGTGATACACCCTAATAAAATGAAAGATTAACAATGAAGAGAAAGTATCTCATCTCTTGGAAAGGAGAGAGTTGACAGAACGAGCAAAGATGCAAAAGGAGGGAAGAAAAAGGGAAATCTTGCTTAAGCTGTGAGAGGGGAGTACCACTGAAAAATAGTCCTATAAGGGAAAAGAGACAATCTATAAAGGGAGATTGGAACTTTACAATGCATATAATCTGTGGGGGTTTGTTGTAATGAGAACCCGTGGGTGGGGATAGGGAACTGATATCCAGAAGAATGAGGGAGGCTTGGACCCAGGGAAGAGACTGCATGGTAAATGGGTAAAAAATGACCACGGGGAAGGCAAAGATTAATAATGAACTGCACAATCAAAGACAAAGGAAAATGCCTACTATGGAATAATATCCTTTCTAGCACCTGAAGGAACTTGTATTTCCAAGAGTGAGGCACCACAGAAAAAGAAGGCAACATTTGTAAGACAATAACATGAAAAGTATTTAGAAGAAGAAACCCAAAATAAGTATCTAAGAAGCTTTAATTCCATAAGGAATACAGAGACTAAAAAGAATACAAGGCACATGAATCCATGAATAAAACTCTAGAATAGACAGAAAAGGCAGATAAATAAAAAGAATGAGACAAACCAGTCCTTTTTAGAAAAAAGCAGAGAAAATTAAATTTTTAAAACTGATAAAAGAAGTTGAGGAAGAAGAGGATTTTATTTACTACTTAGTTGAGAGAGGAATAATAAAGAGAACTAAATAACTAGATAAAAAGAAGAAATAAAAAGGAACTAATAAGCAAAACTCTAAAACTAGGGAAATGGGTAACAAACCAGAGAGGAAGGACCTTGATGACAAAGTAAAGAGAGCCAATAATAATAGAGTGGTCTTAGTAGATTAAATCAAAATAACTGGAGAGGTAAAGTAAGATGTCTATGAAGGAGGAGGGGGAAAAATTCCTTTTCATAATTTTAAAAGTGAATGGATGAAACAATCCAATAAAATGAAAAACGGTGACATATCAAGTAAGAAAACGAAATCCCACAAGATGTTAATTACAAGAAACACGCTTAAAAAAATAAAGACATACAAAAAATTAAAATGAGGGGCAAAAAACAAATTTATTACATATCAAATGAATGCAAAAAAGCAGAAGTTGCAAAGACAATCTCAGATAAAGCAAAATAAACTTCTATGGAACAAAAACTGATCCAATAAGTAAATTACATTGTACTGAAAGGAACCAAAGACAACAAACCATTACCAGTATTAAACTTATATGCCTTAGCGTCTAAATGCATAAACAAAAAAGTAAATTAATTACAAAATATAGATAGTGTACAACTGTTTGAAGAGACTTCAATATTTGTCTCCATTTTGGATATGTTTAACAAAAAGATAAACAAAAAGGAAAATATACAATAGAGCAAAGTTTTGAAGAAATAAGAGCTAAAAGACTTATGACATCTTCTAAGTGGGACTACTAAGGGACAGAGACAGAGATTGATAAGAGATCCCTCAATACCACACTGAATCTTTATAAAAACTGATTAGTTCTTGGAGCACTGAGATATTGCAGACAAATGTAAAAAAGTTAAAATAGTAAACACTTCCTTACTGACTACAATGCAAAAAAATATATGTAATAATCAGTTCCCGAAGTAAAAACAAGAGACACAGACTCAAATGAAGATTTTAAAATGAAATTCTAAATAATAAGAGGGTCAAAGAAAAAAGTCAGAGAAATAATAATTATGTCCAAAAAATGGTAATGATGAAAAAACCTAACAAAATATCCAGGATGCAGGTAAAGTAGCCCTCAGGGGAAAAGCCAATCCCTTTCAATATATATTAACAAAATAAAAGAGAGAATTAGTTACTTGAATAGGCACTTAAAATTAAAAAGTCCACAAATAAATAAACTTAAAACACATACAAAACAGAAAATATTAAAAATTAGAGGAAACAAGTAAACTATAAACAAAAGATAGAACTGATAAATTCTTTGAAAGACTAATGAAATTGATAAACTTTTGGCCAATCTATAATTGGTGATGTAGAAAATCATTATCACCACATTAGTAAATGAACAAGGTGACATCACAACAAAACCAATCGAAATTAAAATAATTATTGGAACCCATTATATATAGTTATATGCTAACAAAACTGAAAACACAAAAGAAATAGAGAATATCTTCAAAATTATAAAATACTCAAACTAAGAGAAAATCAAAAAGAGATCTTAAATAACCCAATCTTTTAAAAATGAAAGAGAACTTTATTATAAAGGAAGTATGAAAGACAAATAATTCCTGGTTCTGATGAAATCATGGGAAAATATGATCAAATTTTAAAATAGCAAACTAGTATCAATACTGCACAAATTATTCTTAAAATTTGAGAAAATATTCTTAGACTTCTCTTGTAAGATAAATATAGTCCTAATAGCTAAGCCAGGAAAAGATAAATCATAGAAAGATAATTATAAACCAATATCACTAATAAATATCAGAATTTAATATTTTAAATAAAACCTTGCTAAACAAACTTCAGTTAAAGATTAAATTCATTCATTAAAGACATCATTTATCATAGCCAAGTTGAAGTTATACAAGGCATGCAAGGATGATTCAACAAAACATCTAAAACCACATGATTATTTCAAGGGACATAGATCTTTTTAAATATCATAATAATTATCTATATAAACCCAAAAGCAAGCAACACATGCAATGGGGATAGACTAAAACCTTTTCCAATAAATCCAAGAATAAAATAAAGAAGCCCATTCTCCCCACTATTAACTGACAGTTCTGTAAGTGCTAAAAACAGCAGTCAGATAAGGGAAAGAAATTAAATGTGTAAAGATAGGTACAAAGAAGATAAAACATGCCCTATTTGCTGCTGATATGATATGATAGTCTGCTTAGAATTCATCATTAATAGTGATTTTAAGCATAATGTAGCTTTTATGCATAATGTACTTTCCCTGTTTATCTCTTTTAATCAAATCTGTTTTTACCGTAATCTTGTCTAAATCATGATTGCTCACCTGCTTTTATGAGTCCATATGAAACATAATGGATTTACTTCCAGTCTTTATTTCAATTCTATGTGAATCTCAATGTTTTAAGTGTGCCTCATAATCAACACATTACTGGATTCTACCCCATTCTTTTACCCTCCTCCATTTTATAGGTAACTTCATCAATTGAAGCTCACAATCATGAGTGTTAATTATTTCCCTCCATCTCATTCTACTAAACGCATTCCTTTTTGTTCCCCTCAATAGCAGTGACATAAATCAATAGACTTGATCATGCAACTAAAAAATTAGAAAAGTAACAAATCAAAATGTCACTACTAAGCACCAAAATAGAAAATGAAAAAATCAAAGAGATGAAAAAATAGAAAGCAAAAAAAGCTACTGAACTGATAAAACTAGGATTTGACTTTTTGAAAAAAGATAAACCATTTGCTAATGTGACTTAAAAAGGAAAGAGGAAAACCAAATGACCAGCATCAAAAATAAAAAGGAAAATCAGAAAAAATTAAGACCATGAAATTATTAGATGCTACTTTTCCCTATCACATATTGACAGAATTTACAATTTAATTGAAATGGATGTTTACAAAAATATAAAATGCACAAATTAAAAGAATACAAAATAGAAAACTTAAGCTCAGAAAAAGAAATTAAACAAGGCAAATTAACTTCTAAAAGAAAAAGCCTAGGACCAGATGGATTTATAAATGAATTATACCAATAGTTCAAACCAAGTGAATTCTGCTGTCATATAACCTATAAAAATAGGAAAAGAAGGGAGCCTACTAAGCTCAACCTATGATACAAATATAATCTCAATACCTAAACTAGAGAGAAATAAAACAAAAACTACAGACCAATATTTCTAATGGATATCAATGCAAGTTTTTAAATAAGCTATTAGGAAAAAGACTACATACTAAAAAGACAACAGTAACTATTAATAGATAAAATTTAGCTGGGTTTGAACCCTGATGGGTATCTGGTTCATCTGAAACCATTCTGCAGTGGACAAATGGACAAAAGCCTAAGTATTAGTCAACTGTATGCTATGATAGCCAAAAAACCTGATCGTAGCCTGCATTGAGGGGCCCAACATGCAGTAAAAAAGGAGATAGAGAAATGCTGTAACTGTAAATATATACATATATGTATCTATATTTACATATCTATAGGCATATATAGATCTATACACATATATATAGTTATATATATCAATAGATCTACATATATAGATCTACAGAGATTTGATACATATATGCATATATTTCTATCTTATACATATATACATATGTATTTATACATACTTATACACATATACATAGATATATAATTCTCTACAGAGATACACAGGCATAGATATAGACAGAAATATACACTCATTTATTAGCTAAGTATGTCCACAATAGGATGACTAGAAAAGAGAATTGGAGGGAAGGAAATTATATTTGTATTCAATTATCTGAAAGGTTGTCATGTGAAAGAGGATTACATTTGTCTTACTTGGCCCCCAAAATTAAAACTGGAAGCAACAAGTAAAAGGCACACAGAAGCAAATTAACATAAGAAAAATTTTCCTAATAATTACAGTTGACTACAAGTGGAATATGCTACCAAGGGCAGTAACAGGCAACCCCTCATTGGAGACCTTCAGGCAGAAGTTGGATGATCATCTTCTTTGTGGAGCAGGTGACTGCAGGGACAAGTTAGAAAGGAGGATCTTAAAGTTAACTTCCAACTCTTGAAAATATATGAGTGGTAGGGACTCAGAATCTGAAAGAGAATTCATAGGGGGAAAACCCTGACGACTTAAGTTTTCCACAAGTTCTACGTAAGCTAGACAATATGACATGCCTTTAAAAGACTAATTTGATTTTCAGGTAGATTGACTTAAGTAGACTGTCCAGACAAAGGAAGTCAATAATACCTAATGTTCAGAGAATGGAAAACAATTTGGCAAAGATGTTGAGAAAGGGATTCCTGAATGATGACTTTTAAGGTCCCTTTCAAATTTTATAATTCTGAGATTCTAGTAATAAGAGATTTTTGAATATGCACTTATCTCCAACCTATTGTACTTCAGATAAAGTATGCTGTTTTCAATACTACTTTAGATATCTATTATTAGACAAATGACATTAAGAAAGAACACAGTGAGTCCACCTACGAAATGGAGAAAATTCAAACTTTTTTTTCTTCCAGTAATGCACGTTCTAAATTTATTCCAGCAGGGAACTTTTCAATAAATGTTAAACTAAATAATACTTATGATTGATAAAGAGATAAAAATCCCACAATGTTCAGCTATTTAAAACCCTGAAGCTAAGCCTTTACAAAGTCTATAGTGAGTCACACTAATTTATACAGTTCTTATGAAACCATCGCTTATTCAAGAATCACAAAGCGACCTGACCACATATGATGTAATAGCAACACTGCACAGATCACAAAAATACCAGGGTATGTTTTCAAGCTTCTCGAAACACTTAATTGGCCATTGGTCAATATCCCTTAATGAAATTTTCTATTCAAATAGATATTAAGTCATTTGAGTACTTGTAAAATGGAATCTGGAAAAATAAACATTTACAGAAATATTTATGCTTTCTTCTGATTTATTCTTCATTCTGATATGCTGTATCTTTATTTTATTTTATCTTTATTATAATCTTTATTTTTTAGAAATCTGACAGTGAATCTTTTTTACTTAAATTTATCAGATAGCCAACATTTATTTAGTGATACGGGAAGTTAAGGGTTAAGTTTTCTCAGGGTTAGTTGTTCACTATCTCCATTTCTGACAGTTTAAACTGGGTTCTTGGAATTCAAGTGATGGATTGGTTGCTAAAGCTATAAAGTTTATATTTAAAGCACTGGATCAAGAAAAATTATTGCACAGGACCTGCAACACAATACAGCCAGCCCAGTTCACCAAATGGAGATAACGGCAATGCAGCTTTCCAAATAGCTACCAAAATCACACACAGCTCACTGTCCCCAATAGAGATACAGTGGTAATCAGTATTCTTTTCATCTCACCTGACAAATCGTTTCCCTCCCCGGGAGAGGAGACCAGTGGCTATTTCCCAGGGTGTTAATGTCACTCATACCACATGCCACAAAGCTGTTTTGTGCCTGCCTGTAAAGTCCAACAGGATGTATGCATGATTCAAACTTTCTGCTGCTAACACTTTCCCATTAATTGTAACTCTTACTGGAAATCACTGTATAGAAACTGATGTTCTTGGCCCAGAATGTGAAGTACACATAATTGCTCAAAAGAACTGTTTATTACCCAATAATACAAAAGAAAATTAAAGTACAGAGCCTTTAAAAATTTGAAGAACTAGTCATACCAGGCAGCTCTGCACAACTGCTTTGCTCCTGCTGCTCCAAACAAACAAACAAACAAAAAAACCACCTTAAGAGCAACAAGAAACTCATGGTTTCATCCGCACCTTTCTAATAATCCCTTCTATCAGCTCTCCAAGAAGTGGTCTCTGACCTCTACTTGAAGATCTTCAGAAGACTATACTACATCCAAAAATAGCCCACGGACTTCTGAAGAGCTTCATTAGGAAGTTTTTCCTTTCATCAAGTTTAAATCTGCCTCTGTAATTTCCACCTTTTACTCCTAATTCTTCCTTCTGGGAGGAAGTAGTAAAAGATCGAATCCCTCTCCCACTTCACGGCCCTTTAAATACAGCCCTTCAAATGCCTGAACACAGCTTACACGTCCTTGCTAGATAGTCTCTTTTCCAAATCAACAACCACTAGTTTTGTTTTTTTCATCAGATACTTGCCTGGCTTCTTGAGTCTTTCAGCATTCTGGCTGCCCTCTCCAGGACTCATTCTAACTTGTTTATAACTTTCCTAAAACGTGATGCTGGGAATACAATATGGTGTTCTGAATATCTCCTAACAAGGGCAGAGAACAGCAGAACTATTGCTTCATTGTGGGTAGAATGTCCCTCTAAATACTACCTATAACAGTCTCAGTATTTTTAGCTACCCTGTCAAACTCATAATGAACTTGAAGTCCACTAAAACCTCCAGATATCTTTCATAGGAACTGCTGTCTACCGAGTTTCCTCCATGCTTTACCTATGAAGTATATTTTTTTCAAATGCAAATTTAGAGCTCTACATTTATTCCTATCAAATCAAAATCAGGCCTCAGAGACTTAATAACTGTGTAACTGGAAGAGTCACTTAAACTCTGTCTACATCAGTTTCCTCAACTGTAAAATCAGGATGATAATAGCACCTACCCTGCAGGATTATGTGACGATCAAATGAGATAATATTTATAAAACACTTATCATAGTTTTTTGGCACATAGTAGGTGCTTGTTCCTTTCTCCCTTTTGTCTAGTCACACTGAATGTATTTTCAGATGCTTTTAATATGTTGATTAGCATTTCTAATTTTTTTTCTCTTCTTTCTCTTGACATCCAAAGCAGGATGCCTCTCTGGAAGGGGTGAAGGGAACATATACTGGGAGAAATTCTGGTGATATAAAAAACAAAAGATGTCAAAAAATTATTTTAAAGAAAACTATTCATGTAGTCTTGATTGGACCCTTTATTTAGCTGTGTTGAGAACTTTTGGATCCAGATTCTGATTTCTTGCATATCAGCTATCTCTCCCATCTTCATGGCATCTACAAATATAAAAAGCATACCACTAATGCTTTCATCCAAAGCAGTTATAAAAATGTATAATGGCATAAGTAGGGCCAAGCACAGATCATTAGTACACTCCGTTATAAAGATGTCATTAGATTTTTATTGACTACACTTTGGACTGAGTTCAAAAAAACAGTAGAAAATTCATTAAATTGCAATATCATCTATCTCATATCTCTCTATCTGATCTACAGGTATAGCACAAAAGATTTTGCCAGGCTGAAATCTAAATATGTCTAGTAGCATTCCCCTGATCTACAAGTCTAATAATCCTGTCAAAAAAAAACAACAACAGAACATGAAGTTAATCTGGCATGACTTGTTTTTAATAACACCATGCTTATTTTTTTTTTAGCATTTACTGATTTTCTTTCTTCTAAGTTCCCACAAATCATCCCTTTTAACATGATCTAGAGTTTTTCAAGGAAAATAAGCTCACTCATTTGTAGTTTTTGTAATCCTCCCTCTTTCCTTTTTAGAAAATTGAAGCATTTGCCCTTCTCCAGTCCCATTCATTCAGCACCACCCCCCTTATAGGCCCAGAAATCACACCTAGCAGTTCTTTCAGAAATGTAGTTTGTCAGGTCTTGTAAGTTGAACTCACTAAGGATTGTCAAGTCAAATCAAGCCAATAAGTATTTGGAGAGAGCAAATTCAGCTGAATGATGAGGTCAGAAGCCTGAGTGCAGACAGTTAAGAAAACAGTGAGAGGAGAGGAAGTGGAGACAAATTTCACAAAAAAAAAAAAAGAAAGAAAAAATTAGTAACAAAAGGAGACCATAGGAAGACAGCTAGAGGGAAGAGACAGATCTCAGAAATGAGAATTTTTTGAGGTTGGGGGATACGTGAGGATACTGTAAGGCAGCGGAGAAACAGCCAGTAGGCAAGGGGATCCTGAAGGTATGTTTAGATTAGAGATAAAAAATGAGGCAATCTGATGAAGAAGAGAGGATGAAATGGAATAAAGGGCGTGTGTAGAAGCATTAGCCTTGGCAAGAAGAGTCACTTCTTCATGTGAGATGAGGTAAAGGAGATGGGGAGAAGACAGCTAAGCACTGTGATATTTATTTCCCAATCATCTCATTTGTCTTGGTTTTCCAATCTCTGCATTCATTTTTGCTCTTTCTTTCCTAGTCTAAAGAGTATAGAATTAAAAGGGAGAGGATATCTTAGAAATCATTTTAGTACACCCCTCTAAGGAGAGAGAAAGAGAGGAAGAGGGAGGAGAGGGAGAGAGAAGGAAGAGGAGGACAGGAGGAGAGGGGGAGAGATTAGGTAGGAACTTTGTTTATCCTCATTTTACCACTGAAGAAACTGAGATAGACAAGGCTTGACTGACTTACTGAGGTCATACACCTAGTAAATGTCGGAGGTCTGATCTGAATTCAAGGCTTCCTAATTCCAAGACTAGTACTCTATCAACTGCACTACAGTTGCCCCTGATTGAAGAGTTTTAGGGAAATGATTACTAGAGTAACAGTTCTCAAACTTCCTTTACACTCTTAAAAACAAATGAGAAAACCAAAGACTTTTTACATGGGCATATTTACCATATTAGAGACTGAAATGTCTTCATATTATTATAAAAAGTTTTAACCTCACAGACCTCCTGAAACAGTCTTGGGGGACCCCAGGGGTCTGCAGCTCACACTCTGAGAACTGCTTTTCTAGGGTGTGCTGACAGTTTTAGGTTGTTAATGTTCTGAATCTTGCTCAGTCTTGACTGTGGAATTTGTTTCTATTGTTTGAGAAAACTGTACTTCTAAAATGGCTTGTGTTAAAGACATTTTCAAAGGCATGGGGTAACTCTGCCTGCCTTTGGCTCTCTCTCTAAGTGGAAATGTTTAGAATTATTTTAATCTAAATCATTTAAAATTGTTTCTGGCAGACTTCTGTCTAAAATCGAGTACAAAATTTTCTACATAGCTAGTAAGTAATAAAGGCAATATGTGAATGAAGGTCTTCTCAACTCCAGGGTCAGTCTGTAACTGTTACAACACACTGAGTCTTTGTGTAAAAGATATGATTGGGAAAGGAGTAGGCTCTTCATATGTAAAAGTTAAAAGACAAGATAGTTTGAGGGATGCCTTGCTACTCAGAATCCGGAAAAGACTTAGAGAAAGGCCTTCAGAGCACTGAAAAGTATCTCTATAGAAGAAATAAACAAGAGTTACATAGGACAAAAGGTATGGACAAATGGGGATCAACACCAGTAAGATCAATCATAAGTCTATTCAAGTGGTTAGGTACAGAAATCCATAAAGATAATACAGATCTTTTATAACTTGTGTATTGATCACCTCGCTGAAAATCATAAATACATAATTTCTGTTGTTGATTTTTACTTTAGTTAGTACTGAACAGAAATGAAATGTAGTTATCAACTTAAAAAAAAAGAGTCTTCAAAATGAAATAGGGATTTTTCTCCCATGATGTGATCAGTTTCTTTTCACTGTTTCAATTTACTCAGAACAGGACAGACTACTTCCTTCATGGAACTAAGCCTCAGAGATAAGAATTCATTTTCCAAATATCCACCTAACAGGGTGAGAAAGGTGAGATTTGGGTGGGAACCAACTCACATGTGGATTCCACATTTTTTAACACTTCTCAAAATAAACACATGATGACTAAATCAAACATTTCTAAAATTGTGTTTCACCATCAAGATATAGAACATTATTTCCGTGACATACACATCAAACATATGTCCCTGAAATTCATTTCAAAATTCAAATAAAAAACTTGGTTCCCAGAAATATATATGTATATATGTGTGTCTATACATACACATACATACATACATTTCTGGGGAAATACATATTATATATGCATATATAATATATAAAAATGTACACATATATTTCTGGAAATATATATTTATTAAAATATATTTATGTATATACATATGTGTATACATACATATTTCTGGAAATATATATATATATATATATATATTTCTAGGAATCAGATTGGGGAGGAAAAAAACCACACTGATTATGTAATGAACCTACATCCCCTACTTAATGGAAAGAAAACACAGTATGTGTAACAGAATATAGAAAACAAAGAGAAAATTGTAACTGTTCTTCATAGACTACACCCCAATCCTGACTAGATGTCTGTCAATTCATACTAGTGGTTACCAGGTACGGGCTCAGAGACACCCCCAACCATTTATTGGAATACAAGTCAAATACAATTAGACTAAAGCTTCCCATCATAGATTTTTTTTAAAGGATTAAATTATCTCTACAGATAAAAGAAGTGGTATATAAAAATAGGGACAAAATTTAACATGAAATAACAATTTAGCTGACATCTTTTTCAACAAAATTCTGTTGAAGTTTGTTACTGTCAAAAAAAGTTTATGGATTTTTAAAAATCCAAACCTGTGGTTTCATCAGTACAAGTAACTCCTAGTATAGAAATTTCATCCACCCATGCAAACCAGCAACTTCTTCGGATAGTCTTAGAGAATCCATTAAGAAGCTAAGTGGAACACCTACAGTTGTACATCTTTAAGCTAGGTCCTCCTGAGTCCAATGCTGGCTCTTTCCACTTAAGCCACGCTGCCTCTCATGGAATTTTAGCAGAATCTCTTTGTTGTAAAGTTCGAAAGTATTCATGCATAGCTTTAGCCAAGGGGGAGCCAACATAAAGGCTACAAACAAGTAGAAATACTGCCACTATATCATTTCCCAAAGATGTCTGTTACATGTCTTAAATGGTGCTATGGCTAAGATTTCTACTACATATCCTGAGTAAAGATGCAAAAATGTGAAAAGATACTGTTGTCCTTAATCAACTTGGATAGAAGAATTACTAAAGTAAAGCTAGGAATTATTTTCTCTCAGTACCCAAATGAATATATATTCTTCTGAGCTTGAAGAAGAAAACTGAATCATATATATATATATATATATAGTTTTTCTTTGTGGCTTTTTTATGCTGAAATACATCTGAACATTTTGACAATCTTATATTCCACAAAATTCCCCAAAATCACTAGAAGAGTTTTTCTTTTTAAACATAAGATACTCATTATGTACTTCATTTCATGTTTATTAAATCCATGACACTGCATATATGAATGCTTGAAGAAAGGAAAACACTGTATAACCAATGCTGGACTACCAGTTAATCTCCTGAATTTAACTAGAACAAAGCTAATGTAAAAATCCATTCACGGGAAATCAAGTGAAAGGAATTTTCTTGGACTATGTTCTCTTTCAGAGTACTGAACAAGCTTTTTTCAACCTTTAGGATTGTCATCTGAATATCCATTTTAGCCGAGAGGAAGCAAAAGACATCATTTTATTTGACAACACAGAAGAAAATAATTGATTCTCTCAGAGAATTATTCCACTTTGAGAAAATTCAGTGAGAAATACTGATAGAATTCGTAAAGCCAAACAGGGTTGTTTTTTGGGGTTTTTTTTATGAAAGACTTGGCCTCTACATTGTCTTCTTTCATTTTCTTACATGACTTACTACAAAGAAAGCAAATACCCTAGGCCAGCCAAATTTCTAATCACTACCACATGATGATTAGAATCACACTGGGGGCATACTGAACCAACAGGACGAGTTGAAGACAAAAAGAAATTGAGGTGTTCCTATGATAAGCATACACCAACAAATACTTACAATAAGTAATACTTCTTGATATATTTTCCAAGCAACATAAAGAAGAAACTATCGTAAAATTTTAAAAATTAAAATAATGGCCCTTTATTTTTGTCATGTTACTTTATTAAATAGTTTGAGAGTTTCAATAAATATAAGTTGACATTTTCAGTCTTCAACAAAAGAGTAAAATTTGAATTATTATTATTTTCACAATGGTTACATTTTGCTTTAATCCTAGTATACATATTTTCATATCTATACAGTTATATTGAAGATAAATTATATTTTGCTATTCAGGTTTAAACTATTTACCATGCATAATTCAAATAATTCAATGATCCATGATTTAGTCAATATGGCCATCATCTCCACTGACCTAGTTAACAACCCTGCTAAGACTGAGTAAACAACTTTGAGAACTGCTGTGGCCAAAAAAGTTAATCACTTTATCCAATCGGTTAATGAGCCTCTCCTAAATTTGACAGGCTGATCCCTAAATTATAGGCATAAAACCTGTAACTACACCCCCATACTCAAAGCCTCTCCATCTTTGCACCCAGCTCAACTCACTCTCTAGATTATTCTATCTCCCACCAGATTCCTTACCCATCTAATGATGACTCTACCTTGACGCCTGCTCACTGACTGCTGAATCCCTGCCCAGGAATGCTGTTTCTTGAGGCACCCCAATCACCATGCTCACTCTACTATGCCCCTAACCCCACCAGTTCAATTTATTCTCTGGACTACTCCATTCCCAACAGGATGCCTTGTCCTTGTTATGACACTACCAAACCGACCCATCTCCATCTGATTTCCAACTCCCCCTTTACGAACAATCTAAACCTATTAGAATGTACATTTCTTGAGGATAAGGACCACCTTGTTTATTCTTGTTCTTGTATCTCCCAAACATAGCATACTGCCTGACACATAGCACTTTTCATAAATGCTTGTTCTATCATCTGTTGATTGAACAATCTCTTCATCTTGATAGTGATGCCAGAGTTTCTGTCCCATTAACATAACCTTCAAGAAACCAGGGTTACTTCCACATAACATTCCTGTTTACTAAAATGTTACCAAAAGAATATTAGAGTCCTTTGCATGGGAGAAAAGAATCATCCAGTTACTAGAACGAAATTACTTTTTAAAGTCTATTGTCCAAAATGTGCTATTATTCTTAAAAAAAAAAAAAAAGTGCCTTTCACCAAAGTCCTCATTTCAAGTGGTGTGAAATAATCCCTGAGTTTGCAAAGGCTCTAACAGAAAAGTGAACTCTGGCAGATCTTGTTATGCTTTATACAAGAGGTGTCAAAAATGCCTGCAGCCCACAAACATTCCTCAATGTGGCAGGAAGCAGATTAAAATGTAATGGGAAATATTTTTAAAAATAAAAACACAATAAAACACAGATAATGTTAGTGCATGGTTTTCTAAGTCAGTATGTAGCCCACAGGGATCCTTACATATGGTTTAGTGGCCCCCATTTCTATTTCAGTTTGACCCCACTGCTTTGTAGATCGTATGTATGTGCTTAGTGATGTACTGTTTTTTTGGCACTTGTGGACTATCTTTGATAAGTTTGGAAAGACTCCTCTAAAATTTATCTCCACCATTTAGCATATATGCTATTCTGTTATGCTCAGCTATAACAGAACTAGAAATCTGGGTGTAAGAAAATATTTCAAAACCCAAATCACAGTTACTCGTGTCTCACTACATTCTATTAAATCACATATCAGAATTTCATAAGGAGTCTCAGAACATAGAAAAACTTTTATTTCTCATCTAAAGATTTTTTACATTAAATTATATTTTTTCAAAACAACAAAAATTCACCTTCTCTTCCCATACCCCAATGAGAAAGAAAAATAAAATTCCTATTATAAACATGTATAGTCAAGCAAAATGAGTTTCTGCAGTAACCATGTCCCAAAATAAAATATTTCTCAAGTTGCACTCTGAATTCATCCTCTATCAGGAAGTGGGTAATATCTTTCACTATGAGACATCTGGAACTGAAGTTGGTCACTGCACTGATCAGAGTTCCTAAATCTTTGAATGCTGTTTATTTTAACAATGTTGTTGCTAGTATATAAATTATTCGCCTGCAATTGCTCTGTTCACTTCTCTCAGCAACAATCCATACGTCTTCCCAGGCTTTCTGAAATTATCCCCTTTATCACTTTTTAAAACACAATAGTATTCCATCACATCTATATACCATAATTTGTCTGGACATTCCCCAATTAATGCCACCCTCTTAGCTTCCAATTATTTGCCATTATAAAAAAGGCTACTATAAATATTTTTGTACATGTTTAGAGTTTGTTTTCTTTAGGAATAATCCTTTCTTTAATCTACCTTCCCCTCTTAATCCCCTCTTTTTTGTTCTCCCATTACCCTCTTGTTTCTCTGTTTAGTGAAATGTATTTCTGTACCAAACTGTGCATTTACATTCTTTTCTCTTTTGACCGATTCAGGTGAGAATGAAGTTCAAGTATTATCTGTTCCCACCATTTCTTCCTCCTCCTTTGTTTAACTTCTCCTTGCCCACCCCAATTATGTGAGATTTTTCTCCACCTCTCATTTTCTCTCCCCTTCTACAGTATTCCTCTTTCCTTTCCTTTCCCTCCTTCTTTCAAGATAATCACAACATAACAAAAAAACTTTTGGGACATCTGTTTAATTAGAATCCTTCTATGATACCTGACAATGATAGGGTTTGCAGTGGACATAAAGACCCCATATTAGAATGTAAATTGTTTGTTCTTGTTTAATTCTTTCTCATTATTCATTTGTATTTACTTTTCAAAAATATTTCTCTTTAACTCCTGTGTCTGGACTTCAAAGTTCCTACACAGCTTTGGTCTTTTCATCAGGAATGCTTGGAAGTCTTTTATTTCATTAAAGGTCTATTTTCTCACCGGTAAGTTAATACCCAGTTTTTGTTGTGTAAATAATTCTTAGCTGTAACCCTATATTCTTTGACCCCTAGAATTCTACATTTTAAGCCCTCTATTACTTGATCATGATGTGTGATGTTGACTATGACACCTCAGTACTTGCATCTCTTCTTTTTGGCTGCTGTAACGGTATTTTTTTCTTTCCCCTAAAAACTGTATTTTGGATATAATGTTCCTTGTAGTGGTCATTCTGGGGCTTCCTTCTGGATGTGACTAGTGAATTCTTACTATTTCTACTTTGCCCTTTGTTTATAAGAGATTTGGGCAGTTTTCTTTCATGATTTCTTGAAATATGCCTGGGCTTTTTTTTTTTTTTTTTTTTGCAGTCTTCTGACTTCACCTTCTTTGATCAATTCTATTTTTTAGAGAATTTATAAGATTTTGGCCAAGCTCTTAACTCCCTTTCCAAGGCTTTCTTCTATATTCTTGTTTCTTTTTCAATTTATTTTCCTCTAGCAGTCTTATTTTTTTTTTAAAAAAATTGTTAATTTTCTTTTAAAACTCTTGCATCATGTTTTCCCAGGAATTCTAGTTGAAACTGTGCCCAAGCTGTGTTTTTCTTTGCACCTTTGTTTACAAATGTTTGGAAATTATTCTTTTCTTCTAGTTTTGAGCATGGCTATCACCATGTAATTTTTTTTTAATGGTGGAATCTATTTCTTTAATTCAAGGTAGGTTCTGTGTACTTTTGGAGGTAATATCTCAGATGAACTCGAGTCTCCTCTTGGGTCCTTCTACTGCTCTCTTGAAGATACTGAGTACTGTGTAATTCTAGGATGTCAGGACCAGATTAGGCTAAGGACTTAAAAGCTTTCAGTATTCACTAAGTGTCCTGATTCAGGGCTAAATATGATCACCGTACTCCTGTTCTGAGCCCAAGTACCTGACCTGGATTTAGGTCTTAGCAACAAATCTGTGGACTCATCCTACTTGGACTCAGTCACTATCAGATAAACAGAAATATGTACTTCACTAGTACAGAGTGACAGACCTACAGGTTTCTTCTGGTCTGGGGTTCCTGCCCTGCAGGCTTCAAAATGGGTTAGTGGCTAAAACCAAGACTATTCTTCTGGAATCAATGCAACAAAACTGCAGCTTGCTTCTGAAATGGCTCCTTGCTCAGTACACAGCCTAGGACCTACAACCACTCTTTATCCTGGAATGCTACTTGTAGGTGTAGACCCCTTCCTCAGTCTGCCCTAGAGGTGTGACCCGGAAGTGGTTAGTCAGTTATGTACCACTTGATACCTGCTCCTATTTACAGCACTCCTCTGTTTGGATCTAGAATTTCTTACCCTAGTATGTTGATTTCTCCCTGCATTAGAATGTTCTACATGGTTGTCCCTAGAGAGACCTTGTCCTCTATGTACATAGTCTCTGTACATCTCCCTTTGCCAAAGTGGACTAGGAAAAATAACTCATTGGGCTTTTTTCCTGGGTTTTTTCAATCCAGACTTGATCTGGTAAGTTTTCTAGATCTGTGTGGAGGACATATATGCATACACACACACACACACACACATATGTGTATATATGGCAGAGGTGAGGGCAGGACACAGCTCAGCTGTATTTCTTCCTAGGTAGAGATTAAAGAACTGATAAACAATATTCACTCTGAGAGTCACCATCTTCAGAAATAGGAAACAAGAGATTCTAATGAGGACTCAAGAGAATACAAAGGTAGATATTTCAAGGAGTCAAAGTTAAAGGCATATATAGTTTGTATACATGGTACATTGGAGTCTGCCTCAAAAGGTTTCCAAAGTGTTACAGCTACCAAAAATTAATTAACTCCTTCAATCCTTCTACTCATGCCTATGATAGACCAATTAAATAGAAAGAAGGTACAGTGCTGCTATGTTCTTTAGGAAACTATTCATAATATTCTTCAGCATGAAAAGGATTATATATGAAAACAGAACAAGGGATCAGACTGGTGAGGACTCTAAACAAAGCAGAACAGCATGGATGTGATGATGGGTGCCTAGATATATCCTTTCTTCTTTTATGAATTTATTTGCTATCCTGATTGTCCTCTGCAGAGTTGTATTGTCTATCTCCTTGAGGTATCCTGTGTCAATATGTGTACCTGTATTTGATATCCAAGAGATAATTGGTAATAGGTATGCACATACCCAAAATTTTAAGACATAGTCTGAGAACACTCTGAGTTACAGGACTCATGGAGGGGGGGAGCCTACACCTTGGGGATTCCAACAATATCCGCCCTATGAAAACTATCTGATTTCTTTTGTCATCTACTTCCCATCATTTTCATCCAAGAAACATGCTGTCAAGTTCCAACAATCTCTCATATAGGCACACTTACAATGAAAATAAAATTTTGTTAAAGATATAGCTGTCACTGACCTTGTGACAAAGTGGGATGCACCAAACCCTTGGTTGTATTCTGTGTCTAAAATTCCAGGTAAATTGCAACAGCCTTACAAACTAGATTTCTTCAAGCTATTGTTATTTAGTAATTTTCATCATGTCTGACTCTTTATGAATGCTTTTTGGGGATTTTCTTGGCAAAGATACTAGAGTGGTTTGCTATTTCCTTCTCCAGCTTTTTTTACAAATGAGCAAACTGAGACAAATAGGGTTAGGTGACTTGCCCAGGATCATACCATTAGGAAGCGTCTAAGGACAGATCTGAACTCAGGTCTTCCTGACTCCGGTTCCAGCAATCTATCCCCTGTGCCACCTACCTGCCCTCTGTTCCTTCTACTTGTTTGAAAGTGATAACCGAATGACCATGGTACATGAGCAACAAACTATGAAGACTTGAGTGTACTTTAATAGAGTTTAGTGTTGCAATCAAATTGCAACACTACATTGAAAACACATATTTACCACAAAGTTAATCAGACACATAATTTTGTGTTGTGTGATAATTAGGAACAGATGGTAAACCATTCACTCAAATGACTCTTAATAAGTCATTTATTAATTACTATGTTTTAAAAAATCAAACCAAGTATTTCTCAGGTCTATTTGAGAGATATCCACTGTGCACCTCACTGCCAGATGTCCTCGAGAGCATATAAAATAAAAGGGAACAGACTTACTGAGACAAAAAAGGAATATCACATGGAATCACATACCACACAGACTATTACCCAGGAACATTAAACACCTACAAAAAAAATTTGTACATAGGTCTTTTCACCTCTACTAGCAAAACTTCTCTCAGCAAAAGCTTCTGTCTTGTCATATACCAGGTTATCTATCTTTCTTATTATGGTAACATATAACATGTCCATTTTTAGCCTATCATCTAATTTCCACAAATTTTCTCAAAATATACACATTGCGTGGAATGACAATATCTTTTATTTAGTTCTTGAGATTTATCCCTACAATCAAGCAGGTCTGAAATCTCACATCTTCTAAGAAATTTTCTCCAACTTTTTGGAGTAGTGTTAGTGATTTCTGGCAAAATATTACTCCCACTTTACCTGCCTAAGTAATTTCATTTTCAATGGGCTTGTTTAAAAAGTAAATTTATAAATTGTAACTCTGCAATTTCCTCTCCTTTTAAAAACTCTCCAGAAAAAAATGACCAAATTTTTTGGTTTTCACTTGAGTATCTGAAACTATGAAAACATAGTAACAGTATCACTTTCAGTGTCCTTATCTGTCTTTGCTTACAAAGTTCGTGGAAAGGGTAGCAGGGATACTATATGACGAACTAGATTTGAACAGGACCCAGCATAGAACCATAAACAAACAATTATTCATCAAGTGCTCTGGAAGTGAAGATGATGAAAGAATGAATCTTTTTAATCCTAAATTAGATCTGCCTCAGCTGAGATCCTGGATCCTAAGAGCCTGGGCCCTGTGCCCATGATATGATGAAAGAGCTTAGGCCATGAATACTAGAAGGCAAGCACTCAGTTATCAGGTTTAAGAACAGACTCTTATGCATTCACCCTCATACAAAGATTGCCTCTGTAGGGAACTATATCCAGAAGGCATACAATCGTCGAAAAAAATTCTGTCAGCAGAACACTCCTTAAAGAATTAATAGTTCTAACCATTCTACTTTTAGGAGAGGCCTTTCAATCCTCCCATCTCTCCTCTTTGAAGGTATAAAGTCAAAGATAAGCCAGACAATTTCTAGCCTTCATAGAATTTACAAAAATCTTGTAGAAGTGATAAGACATATGTACAAATAGAATACTTAATAAAATTTTAATATATGTATAAATAAATATAATAGTTTATAAAACAAAAAAAGCACTTAAGAATATAAACGAAGTGTACAAAGTGCTAAGAGATCACGAGGAAAAGAGACAGAAAGGAGAAGGAAAGCAGAAAGGAAGGGAGGGAGAGAGACAGCAAGAGACATCGATAGAAACAAAGAGGATTTTCATTTGAAGAGATCAGGGAAGGTTTCAAGGTGGCATCTGAGTGGAACCTTGAAACATCAGTGAGTTGCCCACAGAAAGAAATGAGGGGAAGAGAAAGAGGGCATTTCAGGTATAGGTACAGGTAATATAGGTACAGCTAGAATACAAGAGACATGTGTAAGGACAGCCTACATTCCAGTTTGGCTGAAGGGGGACTATAGGTGAGAGGAAACTGCATATGATGACAAAGCTGGAACGGAAGACCTGAATAAGAGATTGTGAAGAATCTTTATTACCAGCCTAAGCATTCTGGAGTTTGTCGAATAGACAATGAGAAACTTCTAAAGATTTCTGATCTGTCATGATCATAGGATTAATTTGTATACAGGAACCAGATGTACTGAAAAGAGGGAAAGTCAAAGTGAGGAGATTGGTTTGGTTACTAGTTACAACAGCTTAGGCAAAAGGTAATGGGAGTACCCAAACCAGTATGGTAGTCATGGGCAAGGTAAAGAGAATATGAATATGAGAATTCCTATGAAGAGACTTGTCCACTGACCTTAGCTATAACATTGGGTTAAAGGATAGGGGTTAGGAGAAACAGATCAGTAATATTAGGAAAAAAGAAAAAGGAGTAAACCCTAGCCAAAATTCACTAGAGAAATAAACATGATAACCCTAACACTTAAAACACAGAACTCTTTATTTGATCATGTTTTGCCCTAAAGTGGTCCCAGAGAATGTCAGGAGACCTACAAATTAGGCCCTATATATGTTACATTGGAATTTAGGAACTAAACAAAGATATGACTATGCCATATTTTTATATTCTCTCCACTTGAAGACCCTAATACTCACTTGCCCTAAGCATTTTGTTCCCAGATGTTTAACAGCAATTTTCAAGCTTGCAGTTAAAATCTCTTTGAACATTGCAAGGAAAAAGGTGTTAACCATAAAAGTCTCTAGCACTGACTTCACACATTGCCAAAGCAGGAGCAGATTTCATAACATATCTGTCCTGTTTCCCACAAACTATCAAAACTATCAGCAGGGGCTGAATCAACTGCAGTACAATTTTGAACTTTATTTTTCTTCCAAAAAGAAATTATCATGAAATGTATCCCTAAGAAGCAGAAATTAAGGAGGCTGTTTCTGCAGTGGAGTGAAAATTCAAACAGATTACAGGTAATCCCCATCTTTTTTCCTGGAAACAGACCATTAGGTGATCAAATTTTTCCACAGGAACAAAGGTATCATTGGAGTTTCATTCCTGATCAAGAACTTTGCATAAAATAAGACTAGTGGTCTAGTACTAATAGACCACCACTGTCTTCTATTGAAGGTCTAAAAGTTCTGGTTTTATTTTATCAAATAGCATTGCAACTATTAAAGCCTGTATCACTGGAAACCTTAAAGCAAATGATAGACTTGTGAAGGATTTTCTAAAGAAGATTTCTATACTGGATTGGACAAGATGACCTAAAAAGTCCCATTTATCTTTCAGATTCTATGTAACCATATAATCAATAAGATATAAAAATAAATATGTTAACTAGAAACTCTTATGAGCATTTTCAATAGTAAAAAAGTATAAATACACTATGTACCTCCACAAGAGTCCTACTCTAATGTCTCTCCTTGATACAGAAGTGACTCTGACTTATCAAAGTGTATCTTAACCTTTATATAAATTTTTAATAAATGTCTTATCTACTATTACAGTATAAAATGCTGAAAGGTCCCATTAAACTGAAAAGACATCAAGTATGATCCAGAAAACACACTACATCTACTGTCCAAGAACAAGCCTAGGTATTGGGATCACTAGAGGGTCCAGCATGCAATGAATCCTTCAATCTTAGCACTCAAAAGAGAGTTTACTAAGGCGTGGAAGGATTGTGATCTATTTGGTTGAGGAAGCATTCAAAATAAAATTATGTATCCTTGACATATGTAGTAACTGTATACAGGTTTCAATGCACTGTATATACAGTATTTTTTTAAGTCAACTCTACAGAATTGTAAATTTTATTTTTAAAAAACCACTCAGTTTTAACAAATACTAAATATTTAACTAAACATAATTTTGGTTATTTCTTAGAATTAAAATGTCTTGGGGCCACTGATCCTCCTTTTTTCAGATAGCAGGGCTGTATTTGTGCTGAGCAAGGGCCCGTCTGACCCCTCCAGAAGTTGTGGGAGCAAGTGGTAACTCAGAGCTAGGACTCTACCAAGTGTATTTTTAATGGAATCAAATCCATGATGTTCCTATATTTTTCTTTTAATCTTGGACATTTTGTTTCTCTTTCTGAGAATATAACTTGAAAAAAGTACAGAGCCAATACTCATATAAAAATATATCCCATAAATGCTGCAGTTTTTATATACATCAACAATGTACTTTTGCTGCCTCCTAGACAATTTATTTTGCAACATATTACTGCATATTTGTAAATAACATCACTTTCAGTTAAGTATAAAGAAATAGATCAATTAATCAGAAAAAAATTTTTTAAGGATATAGGGACAGGGGAGAAATAATTTATACAGCCTGGGTATGAGAGCAATCCACTCTTTCCTACATATGGTATAGGCACTAACGGCATTCTTTTTCTCATTCTCATTTTCATTTTCATTGCCTAAAGGTAGCTCCTGGATCTCCTCTGACCCAAGGAAAGACACAATGTCTTCACCTAAGAATTTTGTCATCTGGAGAATCTCTCAGATCAGGCCTGCACAAACTGCAGCCCATGGGTCACTTAGGCCCTCACACGCCCAAGGATATCAGGAAGCCTGCAAAAAATGTGAAGGAAAACATCCTTTGTATGTGAAGGAATCCTTTGGTGGGCCACAGGTTATGCAGGCCTGGTACACATGATGCTTCTTCTAAGAACCAACTCAAGTAGAACAGGTTACACAGGGATAGCACTGATTCATACAAATACATAGGAGAACTAGTATAATTCTCTATTTTTGCAGTCTATTTATACCTACCATGTGCCCTCCATTACCCTTTGGATGACCTTCCACTTTGTTTTTAGACTGTGGTATTCCATGACTCATCGCCATACAGCATCACAGAAGAATACTGATGTTAAAAAGATGGGCTTTTGTTTTAGAGAGAAGAGTGTGGTAATTAATAGAACTTTTTCAATTTCCCAGATGCGATCCAGCCCACTCTATTATTTAACTTTCAGCCAAGTTCATCAACAACTCTCAGTGTTTGTACTATATGTATATGAATATGTGTATGTGCAACCATGTGTAACCACATATATATGTATACACACATATAAATACATATGCACCCACATACACATACACACAGTCATAAGCAGGTATACCATGATAGACAAAGATAAAAGTCTCATACACTTGGGTTCAAAAATCAAGTTGACAAGTACAAGATGGGGAAGGCATGACTAGATAGCAGTTTATCTAGAAAAAAAACCATGGGTGTGGGGTTAAGTGGACTACAAACTTGATGAGTTAACAGTGAAACAAAATACTGACATGTATTTCTGCTCTCATTCATGTGGATGCTCCTTCCAATGATTAAGGTGGCAACTCTTCAACATCTGCCCATCCTGTGTACCTCCTGCCCATGTCTTCCTTTGAATCTTCCACAGAGCAGTCCACCCAATGTGCTAGGGGCCTTCTTTACTTTCTCCTAATATTACAAAGATAACAGTGGAGTATTCAGGCTGTACACTAGTTATTCCTGCTTCTCACTATATAACCAGCCCATCCACAGTACTAGGTAAAACACAGTGGACAGAATGCTGGGAGTGAAGAAGGCCTGAGTCCAATTTCACCTTCAGACATTTACTAGCCTGTGTAACCCTAGACAAGGGTTTAATTTACATTTAAACTCTGCCTCAGTCTCCTCATCTATAAAGTGGGAACCTTCTTCAACAACAGTGAATCCTCCTCTAGGATATTTCTCATTAAAAGATTACAGTGTGTTGAATTTAGCTTCTAAGGTTACACAAATCACAGCTTTTCAAAATATGAAGCCTAATCCAGATACTTCGTACAAAGAAGATTCCAAAAGAATTCATCATGAAGTATAATTGTGGAGGGATCAATCTGGTGTCAGTCCTCCATTGGTTTGTACAGGTTCAGCATGTGCATCTTGACTTTAAGCAAACTGTAACAACAGGTAATGTTATAGGTCCTTATTTTGCCTTTTGTGCTCTGGTGAATGGTATCCAATATAAAACTGGACTGGGACAAAATAAAAAAGAGTCCCAATTCAATGCAGCCAAGTTTGCCCTGGATGAGCTTTTGCAGTTGGATGGTCCTGAACAAGGAATGTAGAACCCTTAAGCTTGACAATTTTTGGCCACAAGCTCCTAATGAAAGCTTATAGACAGAACTCCCAAAATGACTATGTGTAACAGCAAGGATCCCAGCATACACAGGAGGGCCTGCTGTTCATAGATTGGTTTTTCTAAAAGGAAAGAAACTTTTGAAGGGTCAACAATCTACTTTAATCAAACACATATATCATTCACTTAATTCAGGAGGGAAAATCAGCACCCTGAACTTCAGAGAAAATACAAACAGAGAAATAAAGACCAACAGACAGGGCTTCCAACTGTCTGACCATAAGCAATACATAAATCACAGATCAACAGACAGATCCAACTGTCTGACCATTACATACATACATAGTCATCAGAAAAAGAAGCAGCAACATCTGGGTTTTCAGCTACCCAGAGTCTCATCTGGCCAAACACTTCCAATGAGTAAGTAAGTAATAAAACCTAACCTCAGGGCATATATATACAGAACCAGAGGCCATCACTACCCTTGAGAACCAGTGCCTCATTAGAAATTAACAAATTGAAAATAATTAACTAACTGATTCAATAAAGAAATTAACAAAAGGGCCTTCCTACACAAATCTCCCCTAATCAAACTTCCCTTAATGAGCAGGTCCATTAATAAGTGGGGAAGATCTGTCTACTCCTTCCTGAATGGTTCCCTATAATGGTCCATATATTGACCTGATTCTCCAAAATGGTAATATCATAAGCTATGAGGAACAGCTATGGAGAGCTAGAAATTATGGAGAAGTAACCAGAAAGTTTTGCCTGTAAGATGCACCAAAAACCATGAAAAAAGTTTTAGAAAGCTGCAAAGTAGCCTAGATATTGTCCCAGAAAAAACTTGTTGTAATAAATGAACATACACTTCTATTAAAATTTTTTCATGTGTATATAGACATTTTTCGGTTAATAAACTGCAAATTATTAAAAAAGAAAAAATAAATGGGCATACACAAACACACACATACATATAAATATGTTTGTGTATACTGATGGATGAGTTCAATAAGTTGCCATTCTAAATGCATACTATAATATGAACAAGAGATATTCTTCATCCACTTGGTTTTTCTTCCGTCTGTGATTTCCTATGTGGATTTAGATCAAGGCTAAAACTCTTGTACAATTATAGACCTTTTCCAAGAGCCTCTCTAGCATTGCAGAGGTTGATAAAATTAGCACAATGTCATCCACAAACAAAATCACAATATCTGTAGTATATTCCTTTCTGACTTAGACTTTACACTGAATCTTCTTTGTGAAAGTGGTGAACATGTTTGGTGAGCATGTATCTCTTTATTTAATTTCTTGTCAGATATTAACGATTAGAAGATCAAGTAAGATTGTTCCTGTTCTATCTTGGAAGGAATTTTGAATATTTTTAATATATTCTTGAAACACACCTATTTACAAGAGAGACTTTTAGGTGAGATTTTGCTCAACTAAATCAAATCCTTAAAAAAAAAAAAACCTCAGCAATAATGACAGTGGAACCTTACATTCTTTACATCTTTCAGTCAATCACATTATGACAAAGATGTGTTCTTTTATGAAATATTGCTTGTAAAAAGGATATATCAAATGTGTGTGTATATAGAATATGCATACATATATGCATATATATCAGAAAGTTTTCATGTATTACAATAGTAGTTGATGTTCTGACACTCTTAAAATTAATAAGGTTCAATTTTTTCATTCTTTTGGTGTCTACTCCTCCTTCAGATATTTTTTGAACTGAGCCCTCAACATCTTCATAATTGTGTCATTGCCAGTACAAATCTCCTGTTTGTCTACTTGGTCTGCTCTTGCTAATTTTTTTTGTCCTCTTTACTGTCTTGAGAATTCAAGGAAACCATGGAAGTCAGGAAGTGAAGATGAGGAGAAAGAAAATTACAGCCACGTAATGAAAATGAATGAAAATACACAGATTTGACAGACATAGTATCATGTAGAAGGAACAGCAGGGAGGCTAATGGTACTCAATCACAGAATACATAGACAGGAGGAAAATGTAGACGACTAAAAAGTGAAGAAGCGGCGCTAGCTAATGAAGGACGACTTTAAAAGCAAAACAGATTTTGTATTTGATCCTAGAAGCCATAGGGAACCACTGGAGTTTACTGAGTAGGGAGTGAAGTGATCAGATCTGCATTTAAGGAAGATCATTTGATAGATGAGAGGAAGATGGACTAGGGTAGAAAAACATGGAAACCAACCAATAGGCTTTCGCCGTAGTCCAGGTGTGAGGTGATAAGGGCTCGCACCAGAGTGGTGGCAGTGTTAGTAGAGAAGGCAGCATTATATGAGAGAAGTTGTGAAGATAGAATCAACAGGATTTAGCAATAGATTGGATATAGGGGTGGAGAAGAATGCAGAGTCAAGGATGACACCTAATTTGTGAGACTGTATTTCTGGGAAAATGATGATCCCCTTGGTGATACAGTAATAAGGAAATAAGGGAGATATGAGAGTCTGTAGGGAAAGATAATGAGTTCAGTTTTGGACACAATGAATTTAAAATCTCTACAGGAAATCCCATTCAATATGTCCAAGAGAGTAGTTGCAGAAATGAAATTGTAGGTCAGGAAAGAGGTTAGTGATAAATAAATACATCTGAGAATTATCAGCATAGAGATGATAATTGAATCCATAGGAGTTTATGAGATCATCAAGAGAAAATGTATAGAGAGAAAAGAGGAGAAGGTCCAAGACAGAACCTTGAGGGATGCCCACCGTTGTTAGGTACAGCCTGATTTAAGACCCAACAAAGGAGAATGAGGAGCAGCAGGAGAAGAATTGACAGGGCAGTGTTACTGAAACCTAGACAGGAGAATATCAGGGAGAAGAAGGCGATCAATGGAGGTCAAGAAGGATGAGGACTGAAAAAAGGCAGAAGGCACTGGACATGAAACTAACATCAAGATTCCATTATGAAAGATAAAAATTGTTATATTTTGACAGAAGATATCATAGGAATCATTTCAGAAACAACTGCTTCTGAATAGATCACTATTTTTCCAAAGGTCAAAATCAATAGAGAAAAAAGTTTAGTTGAAGGTGCTCAATGCATTCAAACAAGTCATTGTCTCTGAAAAATTAGAAATGGATAAAAGCAAAGATATTGACTCTGATAATCACTGTTTATTAGAGAAGTTTTACTGATAAAATTGCTGCCACAAAGTGCCAAAAAAATCACCTCAGTTGGCAAACAAATGATCTTCTTGCCAAGCAAAAAGGTATGACAGCTAACTATCATACTGGTTTATGATCTAAATGTAAAATTATTTGCAAAACATACAAGATGTAGATGATAGATAATTGTGAATATTAACTATGACTTGTCAACTTTTTTAAAAAGCACAAGCAATGGAGGGGAAAAACAAGCCTAGAGAAAGCTTATCCTGAAAATATTTGAAAATAAAACTGGAAGACAACAATAGACATGAAGCAGATGTACCAGTAGTGCTTTGTAGAGGTCTATTTTCATCATTGATAGCAATGTACATGGAACCACCATATCTCAACTCAATAACTTAATATGCACTATATGAGGAAGTAAAAATGTCATATAAAAAATTGAAATCAGGAAAAGTAGCTTTACTTGACTAAATACAAATAGTAATAGTCTGTCCTTGGGGGCAGGGGTGGGGGCGGGGCGGGGATAGTCACAATTTTAAAGGTACTTAAGGATTCCTAAAATCTGTAAGACACCTAAAAGAGGAAAGTATTACAAAAGAATGGAAAACACTATGGGTGTTCCCCCCTCCAAAAAAAAGTCAATTGGGCTTACATCAGAAATTGCTGCCCCCGGTCCTACTTTCTTATTTTAATAAAAATCTTTGTAAGAATTATCTATACATACACTGAAGGTATCCTTGATGAGTCTGGTATAATAAAATGAGCACTCAATTTTGAACCAAAGAACCTGGGCTGGAATCTTGGTTCTTGCTGTCATCTGCGTGACTTTGGCAAGTCTTTTAACCTTTCTGGCACCCAGTTACCTCATCTGTAAAGTCAGGAAGCTGAGCCATATCACTTCAAGGGTGCCTTCCACCTCTAAGCTATGAACCTATGAAATACAAAAGTCTGAGTTTCACAGCTTATTTTCTTTAGAAAACTACATCTTTATCATTACAAAATTAAGTACAAAGTATATAAAACACAAGATCCTGTTGTGTGCTGCTTAGTAATTACTAAGAGAAAAGAAGGAACGGGGAAAGAAAGAAAGAAAGAAAGAAAGAAAGAAAGAAAGAAAGAAAGAAAGAAAGAAAGAAAGAAAGAAAGAAAGAAAGAAAGAAAGAAAGAAAGAAAAGAAAGAAAGAAAGAAAGAAAGAAAGAAAGAAAAGAAAGAAAAAGAAAGAAAGAAAGAAAGAAAGAAAGAAAGAAAGAAAGAAAGAAAAGAAAGAAAGAAAGAAAAGAAAGAAAGAAACAAAGAAAGAAACAAAGAAAGAAACAAAGAAAGAAACAAAGAAAGAAAGAGAAACAAAGAAACAATGAAACAAACAAAGAAACAAAGAAACAAAGGAATTACAAAAATAATTTGACTTGGAACAAAATATATCTTGAAAGTCTCCCTTCACACAAGTACATCTCAGGCAAATATTAAGCTCATATAAAATCCCTTAATAGATAGAATAAGGGATAATTTTGCTCATGAGTCCTCTCATTATAAATACAAGGGAGGCATAAAACAAGGAAGGCATATTCTCTCCAAAGATGTTTGCCAGAATAATGCAAGATGTCCTGGGCAAAGTACAAACAGAAGAGAATTCCCTGTAGATGGTGAGGACTTTCAGATACTCTTTTTTGTAAATGACACTATGAATGTATCAAGTTCAAGCATACTACAATGCCTCTTCAATGATATCTATAGTCATTCAAGAAAAATTAATCAAGTGAATGAAGAATGTATGTTGTTCAGATCACAACAGGCAATGGTTGTATGGACAAACTAACAATTTAGTCCACTCTTACATATATACCTTGGGCAGACCTCTACTGTTGTATGGTACTGGCATAATAAAGGTGGGGGTAAGGGGGTTGATAAAATAAAACATTACTTAAAGTGATTAACAAGATACTCTAGCTTTCATACATTTATCAAGCAAGAATACTTTTACTGAATCAACCGAAAACATTAACCTAATATAAACCCTGCCATGCCCTGTGAGTCTTCAATAAAATAACAAGCCAGTTCAGCATCTAGTCTTACTCTAATAGTGAGAGGAGAAAGCAATTCTAGCCAAATCCTTATGAAGGAATCACTTGGGGGAGGGGAGGAGGAGGAGTCTTGGTCTCCTCACCCTTGCCTTGTCTCCATCTCCTGACAAAGACAAACTAAGAAAACCAGAAAAGGCAGATTTAGAAAGATCGAGAAAGCAGCCAGCAGAAAAAACTTCACTCTACCTATTAGGAATTTCATGAAAGCCCCATAAAAGGAAAAAAAAGTAACTTTGAGCAATCAAGAACTATGAGATATACCTTTGCCACATATACTTTCTAAGCTTGAGCCTACTTTCCCATAGATTCTGTATGTACTTGTTAGAAAACACACTTCCCAGGTTGAAAATGTTTTGTGCCATGTTACTAAGTACTCATTTCTAAAAGATAAAGTTAAGTTTGGCAAACTGATACTGACTGATAATCATTGAAGGAAGCACACTGGCGGTGACTTGTAAGCTACTGTGTTAGACAGACTACACATTCCCTTTCCTCAACCCCTCAGGAATGGATCACTCTGGAACTCCAAGGAGAAAAGTACCAGCCACCATCTGCGGACTCCACCTGACAAAGTGAGTAGGATTTGGAAGAGTAACACCAGAATCTCTACTATGTTAGTATCAATGAAATTTTAAGACTGAGAGGAAAGTCTTCAGTGAAGTCTTCTAGAGAGAAATTATGGGAGGGCATGAACAAGGATTACAAAAAAACAGATCAATTCTGACCTACCCATATAATGAGATCAGGGATCTATGGATATGTCACAAAAAAGAAAACCTGAACTGAGATGGCAGCAGTAGAAATAGAGAAGAGGAAGATAGCCTGAACTACTTGTTTTTCATAGGAGGTAGTAAGCATTACTTGTTTTGAGGTAAGATCTGCTTATTGGGATTTGTTCTGTGAAGGTTAGCTATAGGCAAAGGGCCACACCCAAGGACCTAGAGGGCCACATGTGGCCTCAAGGCTGCAGGTTCCCCACTCCTGATTTAGTGGCTTCATTTGATAGCTGTTTCTTTTTAAGAGTCTGATATAAAACCATTTATTATATTTAATTAAGTTATTATATTTACATTTATAATTTATTTTATAGTTATATTTTATTATTAAAATAATAGTTATTAATTTAATTAATTAAAATAAAGTATATTGATTTATATTTATAATTTATATATTATAATTAATATATTACAAACATTGAGAGTCTGTAAAGGCTCATTGTAATAAACTAAAAATAATGAAATTGATTTAAAAAAAGGCAACTTCTATAAAGAATCTTTACTTCCGTTATCCCTGCAAACCCTTTAATTAAGTGGAAAGGAATACTGATTTAAGTATTCAATGTCATATTTAAAAGAAAAGAAATAGAAAAGTATAATTCCAAAGTCTTAGGGGTTTTTTTTATTCCTGAAGTAGGGATATGAGGGGAAATGTAGGATATTGAATGTACTCACTAAAAACCTAAGCAGTATTCACTTCCAGCAAGTATTTTAGAAGTTGTCATAATTGGATTTATAATTACTACACATGTAAAATTTTTCTCCTTAATCTGTACTAATTTACTATAATGTTTTCTTAAAATATACCTGTTTAGTTCAGGATATTAGGGGAATTAGGTTTTCCTCTTTAAGAAAAAAAATTTAAAACTTTTTCAAGTCAGATAATGTGAACTATTCTGAGGTATCCGAATTATTTTTTAATCTGTAATTTGTTTTAAAATACTGGTTGTGATAGGCTAAATTTACAATAGTTTAGCTCAGCCATTCATATGGCTTAATCCAGACAGAAAATTCAAAGCAAGTAAGTGACTACATACAAGAAGGTCTATGATGACTAGTATAATCACTACAGCAGAAACAATGATATGAAATTTTGTTAATAGAAGCAAAATGTATTACTAAAATGTTCTTTCTCCATGGTTTGTTTGATTTCTTTAGAAGTGTTAACAAATATTAACTATGCACCTACTCAAGGTATGGCATCGCTCCAAGTCATAGGCTGTACAAAGTACAATAATCCCTGTTTTCAATGAACTTAGAATCTAATAGGGCAAAAAAAAAGAAAAGAAAAATGGGTATACAAAAGATACAACACAAGCCAATGTGTGCTAAGTGTTAGAGACAAACTATATGCAGTGAAGACTGCAGAGAAAAGAAGAATCCTTTCTGGCTGGAGTAATGAATCAAAGCTCAAAAAGCAAATGGAATTTGATATATCTTAAAAAGATATATTGTATTTTTTGTAGTTGAAGACAGATGGAATGGCATTCTTAAGAAAGGATGTCACACACAAAATTGGGTAGGAAGCAGGGCAAAATAGGCAGCAAGAGAATATACAATATTCCAAATTGGTTGTAACGTGGATTTTTGCTGAGTAACAGTAAAAAATAAAGCTGAAAAGTAGGTTAGAGTCACAGTGGGGCAGGCCTCAAATAGCAAGCTAAGGGGGTTGAACTTTATTTGTAAGAAAAAGAAGTCAGTGAGGGTTTCCGAGAAGAAAAATACTATAATCATAGTGGTGATTTACAACAATTAAGGGTGATGGCCTAAAGAATGGAATAGCCTAAGACACTTTAGAAGCAACAAGTCAGAATTATAGATATGAGAAGGCATATCCCATAGTGATGAGAATGGTAAACAAGGATTAAATAGGAAGAGATATTGGAAATCTCTTCTTATTTATTTTAAATGAGAAACCATTTATGTTTCCTGAATGACATAATTAAGGTTGCTTTCAACCACTGCAATAAGTTTCCAAATTGATGTGGGAGGGATATTGTATATATCTTGCCACACTTAAAAGATATAATATTCATGATAAAACTGCATAGAAGCTAAAATTCTATGGGCTTTTAAAAATCTATGGGCTGTGTGGACATGTTCTACCACCATTTACTTTGACCTTAATTTTTGTTCATTTCCAAATGCATCCTTTCTTCTGTCTCTAGGCTCATTCAGTCTGCAATACTAAAAACTCTCTAGATAAAATTAAGTTTAAGGAGTTGAGACTAGAACTGAATTTGTATGCCCTGTGCAACATTCATTAATGTCCTCACTGATATCTCTTCTCAAGAAATAAACACATCCTTCTTTGTGCCCATTCTCTACCATAATAAGCCCTTGTGATTATTTATAACCTCATGAATCTAGAGACGAGAGACTAACCATGAAGGTGCAAGGCACAAAAACAAAATGTAAGAGAATATGATGAAAGTGTCAAAGACAAAAGTCAACAATACACTGACGTGCCAATTAAAATACAGAACAGCATTAAAGTTGTTTTGAAGAAGTTGAGCAGAAACAAATGTATATAATTAAATGACTGGGGAGGAAAGGAATAAGGGAAACAAATTAAGGAATCAGCAACTATATAATTTACAGAATTAGATGGGATATCTAATATACTTCAAGTATAACAAATGTATCTTGATTTAAGTGATTCCCAATAGATTTATAAAGAGAAAAATTAGGACATTTTTTCAACATTTCAAAAAAAATCTGTAATTTCATCAGTGTAGGAAATCCCTACACCAATGCAAAATACAAAGCCCTCCCTATCCTTGGCAGATAATGAGAAAGATAGAGACAGAGAGAGGAGGAGGAGGAGGAGAACAACAACAGAAAAAGAAGAGAAGGAAGGAGGGAAACAGATATATATAGAGAGAGATATCAACTGGTATCCAATGTGGTAGAGTATTTCTGAATTTAGTTAGGCTGATCTTCAGATGATAGACACAATATAGTGTCACAAGCCTATACTTCAAGACTTTCAAGGTTGGTAGGACCTGCCTGAGCTTATTATCTGCTGGCACAAACTTCAAGAACCGAGGTTCACCTCCATGCCATGAAAAGACAACAGGGAAGGATTGTAGTGTAAATAGGAAGTGATTATTCACACTTTTAAAAAGTTAATCTCTTTATAAAAGGTTTTACAATAAGATTTCTTCAAATGGCCCATAAGATTATGGTTTTATTCACATACACACACAAAAAATATCTGTGCACAATTTTTCAGGAATACATTTGCTGCATAAAGGAGATAAATTTGCAAAGGGCTATTCCCCAAAAGATGCTGATCAGCTGTTTTCTAGCTTACAGATAAAACAAAACAGGAAAAAATAGGTGTTTATCAGGAGGAATTAAAGTAAGTCATAAGAAACAGCTTTCTATTATCAGAGATATGAAATACTGAAATAACATAATAATGACAGCAATTAATTTCACTCTAGAGCTCTTGGTGTGTATTGGGGAGGTATTGTTTGCTTAGGATAAAATACATAAGCTTTCACAATATCTTCATCTCTTTGCTTCATAGAATTATGAAAACATAAACTGAGAATTGGAAGCTCTATGCTTCATGGAATTAAAAAATCATCAAATCTGGTACTAGAAGGGCCCCAGAGTTCAAATCAACCAATCTCTTCATTTTATGGTTTTTAAGAAAGGTTCATTTAAGGATAGTTAAATGATTTGCCCAAAGGCACAAGAAATAATAAGTGTCAAGGATTTGAACCTAGGATCTCAGACTATAGAGCCAATGCTTTGCCACTGTATTACACAAGCCTCCTAATGGGTGATAGATTGACCAGCATTTTAAATAGGAACACACATGTGTAGACTACAGTTAAAAATGGAATGCAACTTCCAGGTACATTTATTCAACTACATTTCAGTTTTCCTACACTGGAAATATTTAAGGTCTCAAATGTAAAGCTTTAACCAGAAAATAAGGTAGTTCTAGAAAGTTCTTAATTAATCTGTTCAAACATATCTGAACTGAGATAATCCTTCATTTTAATGCCTCATTCAGTGCTACAATTAGGTTTCAACCACATCCATGAAGTTTATGTGTTACTGGTTTAAGATGGTCACAAATGTCTATAACAATCTGGTCTTTCAGTAGGAAATTGCATTACCAGATCTGTAAAAATTAAGCTATTTACTGAAAACTTAAATTCATATGACATGATGTTAATAATTTTAATAATTTTTTCCTCACTTTTAAAATTCTAGTGGAGGGGGTAAAAGTTAAAATCTAAGACTTAGTTATTTGACGGGGGGCGGGGGGAGGCGGTTTCTTCCTTATCATTACAATTAATATAGTTGCACCTGTTCTCACAAGGAAAACCAAACATTTGCCAGTTATTTCTATAGTATCTCCTCTCTGGCACACCTCCTAATTTCACAATTAACATAGGCTGCCAAAAAGCAGCAGTGTTTATTAAGTATACATGTGGAGATGCTACTTATAAGACTATACATAAAATTATTTAAGTGTGCTTAGATGTATGTATAACATGTATGGTTAAGAGTTACAACAATTTACCAAGTAAGTACCTCAAATTCCTTTAAACCAGTTCTTCCACCAAAAGGATGCAGGTAGTTATAAAAATAATAATAATAGTTTTTTATAGCACCTACTGTGTGGTAAGTATTATTCAAATATTATCCCAGATGATCCTCATAAGAACCCTGAAATGTAGGTACTATTATTATCCACATTTCACAGTTAAGGAAACTGAGGCATACAGAGGTTATATCATTTGCTCAAGGTTACATGGACAGTAAGTGTTTGAGGCTGGATTGGAAATCAGGTTTTCCTAACTCCAGGTCCATTGCTCTATCCAAGGAAATCAGCTAGCTACCCCATCATCACTCAAAAATCATTCAAAGTTGTTGGATGTGGTTTAGTAGCTAATAGCAAGGTCAATATGCTTTCTACAAGCATTGGTGATTAGCCCCTCATACGCATCCCTCCCCCCCACCAAATGTAGCACGATATAACAGAGAGAATCCTGGACAAAGAATCAAAAGGCCTGGCTTCAATCTTAGCTCCTGTATTAAGGCAAGTAACTTGACTTGAAACTGATTGTCAGTTTCCTCATCTATATAAGAGTAATCCCACTCACACTACCAACTTCACAGTTGTTCTTGGAAGCAAATGAGAAAATGTATGTGAAGTGCTTCGAAGCCATAAAATATCACATAAAATATTTATTGGGGTGTGTGAGTGTGTGTGTGTGTATGTGTGTGTATGCCCATGCACTATGGAACATATTAGGATAAAAAAAGCAGAATGTAAACCTTTTTTTCAACAAACAATTTAAATTAGTACCACAAATTGTATTTCAAAAGATTTGTTAAAATGCTTTGTTATTTTCTACAGAGCTGAGAAAAGATGATAGCATCTAACTGATTCCATAGCAGAAAAGGAATTCAGAAATCTGCAAAGTCTTCTTATACTTGGGGCATATATTTTCCCCTATGAACCCATACATCAATAAACTTTCAGTTCCAGCTCTGTAAATTACAACCCAATTGTCCAATTATGAGTAAGTAACTGCCTCTCTCAGCCTCCATTTCCTAATCTGTAAAATGGGTATAATAACATTTTACTACCTAACCCAGAAGGCTCTTACAGTTTCATATCATCTAAAGTACTTTTTTCAAGTGATCTGGCATTATTACATCAACTGAGTTGTCCAGATCCATCTGCATCAGAGAGACAGGAAAAGAGAAAGAGAAAGACAGAGAGAGAGAGAGAGAGAAAGAGAGAGAGAGAGAGAGAGAGAGAGAGAGAGAGAGAGAGAGGAGAGAGAGAGAGGGAGAGGAGAGGGAGAGGAGAGAGGGAGGGAGGGAGGGAGGGAGGGAGGGAGGGAGGGAGGGAGGGAGAGGGAGAGGGAGAGAGGAGAGAGGGAGAGAGAGAGAGGGAGATAGACACCTATTAGTCTCAGGAGAAATGTGCTACCCCCTAACTAGATACAAACTCCCCAAATAATCCTCTTCTCACATACTCCCTGAAGCAGATACACATGTCATAAACACACAGAAGCACACACCTATACAAAACACATTTTGCACTATTAGCAGAAGCTAATTATTATGCCAGTAAATTTTAAACCCAGAAGGCCCAAAGTTTTTCAGACAGCATATGTGAATTAAATGGAGAAAAATCAAGCTCCTGGCAAAAATTCAAGTTCTTAGATCATATTCCTCACTGAGGAAGAGAATTTCCACACTTTACCTTGGAGTTCTTGTGTAAAGTTTCCATTTTTTGATTTTCATTCTACGGCATGGTTGCCTCCTGGCTTAAAACATACACAAGTCATCAATCGCTGCAGGATGAACTTACAAATCCAGTTTTTCCCTGAAGTACATAAGAATAAGAGTTTAAGATAGTAAGTAATCTGAACTTGGATTAAAATTTGTGCTCTCATTTTTTAGCACAAAATTAATTTCCTGGATTCCAAATCTTGTTAGTTTACATAGTTGAAATTCCTATATCTAATGCTGATGAGCTGTAGAACTGTTTTGAATTTTAGATACATCATGTTCTCAGACATTAATTTGATTGCTCCAAAATGGATTACATTTCCTCCTTCCTCAAAATGTATTACTGTTCATAGGACAGTTGAACCTGGTTAGTCACGGGAGATCCAAGCCAGCAGTAAAAGGAGTGGATGAAGGCCAATATCTGATATAAGCACCACGGATAGCTCCTCCAACAGAATCTGATACAAATGAGGTCTTTCTCTCCAGAAAGGCAATTCCAGAGTAGTAAGTAGTGTAATTAATAAGACCCACACCCTCCAAGCAGATTCTGTTCCATTTTAAAAAGCCAGGTCTCTTAAAATATATCTAGCCGTTTTATTCTGTGTAAAGGGAAGTATGCAAAGTCATAGCCTTTGTCCTCATTCACCCAAGATCCCTCAATCATAGACTTTTATGAGTAATGCTATGTCTAGGTTTGGAATCTACCTTGGATCTCCTCCATTTCACTCTCCATTCCATGAAAGGCAATCAACAGAAAGGAAAAATAAAATAGGAAGATGACTGGTTTGTAAAAAGGAAGACTCTCAAACACAGTATACCAGGAATCTATGCTGAGTAATTTTGGGTACTATGTGGGCAGCCACCAGCTAGACATGCTTAGCCATGAGGCTTCTAAATAGGCTGAAGAGTGAGTCCACACAATGACAATACAGTAGGTAAAGAAATCAATCCCCATACTTCCCTTTGCAACTTAATCTTACACACTTAATATCTTAACCAATACTGACTGTCTTGTTCCTCTTCTATTAACCCCCTTAGTATTTCTGCCCATTTATGAAGCTTCATTTCAGTAAGCTAAAAGGCTTAGAGATCCATAGAGAAAGAAAGCCGGAACATCTAAGAGCTATGTAGAGGTCAAAATAGGGATATATGGCTTCTACAGCTGTATCCTAAAGAGATCATAAAATTGGGAAAAGGCCCCACATGTACAAAAATATTTATAGCAGCTCTCTTTGTAGTGACCGAGAACTGGAGATTGAGAGGATGTCCATCAGTTGGGAAATAGCTGAACAAGTTGTGATATATGAATGTAACAGAATACTATTGTGCTATATAAGAAATGATGAATAGGAGGACTTTAGAAAAACAAGGAAAGATTTATATGAATTGATGCTGAGTGAAGTGAGCAGAAAACAGGAGAACACTCTACACAGTAACAGTCACAGATGACTTATTTTGATAGACTTAGCCCTTCTCAGCAATGCAAGGACCTAAAACAATTCCAAAGGACTCAAGATGGAAAATGCCATCCACATCCAGAGAAAGAACTATGGAGTCTGAATGCAGAGCAAAGCAGACTATTTTTTTTCTTTTTGGTTTTTTTCTTTTTCATGGTTTCTCCTATTTATTATAATTCTTCTATACAACATGACTAATGTGAAAATATGCTTAATAGGAATGTATATGTAAAGCCTACATCAGATTGTAGGCCATTTTGGGGAAGGAGTGGGAAAAAATTCAAAACTTGAAAACTAAAAATAAATAAACAATAAAAAATCTTTAAAATGGGGATATATGGAAAAGAGAGTTAGCACAAAAGGGACTTAGCGTTTAGGCACAATCTATATAACAAGACTTAAAGAAAAACAAATCTAGAATTACTGCTTTAGAGCTCCATGCTATTAAGCTCAAAGAAAAATAAGATCTAAGGTGTACCCATTGACCTCTATTAATTTAATTACTGGTAGTAATTCACCAAAAAAAAGATCATTTTTCTGTTAAAACTTTGAAACCACAAAGTTTATAAATGTCCTAATGGAGTAAAAGTACTTAAAAGGCAAGGAAATAAGTGGCAAGAGCAACCATGGCAGCAACCTGGTATTCAGGGAATTATTTCCAATGATGGTGTGAGCCTGGAGGTCATGGTTTGGGTAACAGGTACTAGAGATGCCAAAGTGTTCAAATCAAGAAAGTAGATACAGGAAGAAATCAAATATGAGCAAGGCTGACCAAGGCCAAGTGGTAAAAATTAAACAAAGGAGGGAGAAATGATTGGGGTAATGTTAGACTTTATAACCTTGGAAGTCAGAGAATCATAGAATTTCAGAATTGGAAAAGAACTTCAGTGGTGATCTAGTCTTGAGCAAGAATCCCTTCTACATCATTTGTGACAAGTCATCATCCAGCCTCTGCCTAAAAACCTTAAAGTGAAGAGGATTCGTGCCACATCTACACAGCCCTTTATTCATTTAGTTTGAATTGCTAAAAAGTTTTTCTTTACATTATGCTTAAATTTGTCATTTGCAACACCCACAAATTTTGCCCTCTGAGGTCAAGCAGTACAATTCTAATCTCTCTTGAACACAATAATTCTTCAAATATATGAAAATAACAATTATGTTTTCTAAAGTGTCCTCTTTTCCAAGCTAAACATTCCCTGGAGGTTATGTCCTTTCTAATTCTGTCTATGGATTCTACAAAAACTAGAGCTTTAGAACTTGAAACTAATGGGAAGGAAGACTGACTATATAATGCACAGCTGCTACAGCCACTCCTACAAAGTAGCCATAGTGAGGACTCCAAATGTTCCTTAGAAATAACCATATTTTTAGGTGTTATTGTATTGATTTAGGGTCAAATTTTTACCGAGAGAAACATTTCCAATTTTACCACAAAGAATAATACCAGCTAACATAATAGTACTTTACATATATATTTCATTTGTTTCTTACAAGCTTCTAAGGTAAGTGTTATCATTATTCTCTTTTTTCTAATAAGAAAACTGAATCTGAAAGAGGTAAAAATTTAGGATTAAGGTTTGACTTAGGGTGTACCCAGGGTCACACAGTTAGTCAGAGGCAGGTTTTAAACTGAGGGCTTCCTCATTCCAAGTCTAACATTCTATCCACTATGCCACCAAGTTACCCCATCAATATAAAGTCAAGATAGGTAATTTATAAAAATATTTTTTGGCAACCTTACTTTTCTATACAGGTGAGGTACACCTCCCAAATTCATCATAATTTTTGGTAATATCAAAGTAATTAATTTGCAAGTTTAGTGAAGGACTGTTCTCTCATAACTGCTAAAAACTGAAACAAAATTGTAAAAATCAAGAAAAATATAAACGACCATCAAATAAATTTAAATGATCACCTAATAAAAGCTATATTTTTATTAGCATGGAGATACCCTACTACCTAGATCTTTACTGGTTTCTCCTGGTGTACATATTTTTCTAAATCTCAAACTGACTCACAAACACTGTTTTTCCCACTGAGCCAGTCATCTGACTAGTCAACCCTATTAGTCATACATGATGGAATATGGAGGAGGGAAGCATGGATAAGAATGATGAAAAAATGGGGGGGGGGAGGGAAGAAATCATTGTTCCTGCTCTCTTAGGATTAATATAGCAGTAAAATGACTCTAGGAGTTTCCAAGATAGAGCAGGGTTGCCAGATATCACAGCTCCTTGGAGTCCTGTACAGGGCTCATGTTTTGATGTCAAGAAACATCTTCTAGACCATATATGGATAATCTACACTAAAGATCATCAACATGTAAACAACTGGAAGTTGATGTTTCTTATAATGAGAAGTTAAAATGTCAAAGCCACTCACATTTTAAAGAAACTTTTCATTATTTTAAAATAAAATTGTACTTAAAAATACAATTTCACTTAAAATACACTATCTCAGACATAAAATAGTCTCATAATCAAAGTTTATAGATCCAGATGGTGAAGGAACCCAATTTAACAAGTAGCAGAAGGAAAGAGCCTTGAAAATCAATGCTAATCATGACTTTTCAAAAGAGATAGCTAATCACTTATTTCCTGTTTTAAAATTCACATAATCTGATAGCATCATTTGCCATTCAAAAAATTTTGAGAACAGCTTCTTCCTCTAATTTTGGGTAATTCCAATACTATGATTCTGTGCAAAGTATTCTAAGATGAAAGCAAATGCTTTTTCATACATCCAAAGCTACATGATTTTTACCTATCATCTTTCTATTCTTTTTGTTTCAGCACTTGCTCATTAACTTTCTATTTTTATTTGAAAGGATTGGGGTGTGTGTGTGTGGAGAGAATGAATTGTTTTTCTTTCTCCTTTAAAGCATTTTTAAATGGCCTTTATCTTCCTCTTTTACTTTGCTCATATTTTCCTGTAACCTTCTCTTATAGAAACCATTTTAATCTATTTCCTTTTCTTTTTTCTGTGTAACTACTTTTTGTTTTGCTTTATTCTATACACTCTTCTACCTGTGCAAAAAAAAATGTGTATATCATAATACTCTTATGGCAGAGTAACAATTTTGGAAAGTGAGAATGGTCAACACAATATTTTTACCTTCCTGAGAAGGAAAAAAAAATTACATGACTTCTGAAGGTTACCCTTCAAGCCTTGAGAATCAAATATATAGGATCAATATAAATCAAACTTCTGGTTATTACAGTTGATTTAATACACTAAAAATAACTTACAAGCAAAATGCTCTTTAAGTGCTATGATGATGAGGCATGGAATTAAGAAAAGTTAAGTAAACTGCCTATGACCTCACTAGGTTAACACATTTATAGGGACCCAAAAAGCACTGACTACTAAGCTGGTTGTTTTCTCCAGATTTCACAGAACTTTTACTTCACTGATGTAGTTACTCCCTTCACCTATATATCAAAGCCCCTGAGAACATCTTCAAGAATTGTTGTGGCTCAAAACATTCCAAAAATCCCCCATTGGATGGCTAATCTTCTAGTGATGAATCTCAATCCTAAATTAGTTTTGCTGATTCTTAACTGAGAATCTGTTGCCAGATCAACATCCAAAGTATTTACAGCTTACTAAGATATACAACATTTAGCATTAAGGCAGCCAATAATGAAGGAGTTTGTATAATTTGGTCTTAAGGAGACCAATACTAGTTTTAAAAAAAACCCAATTAAAAAAAATTACTAGGCTAGATGTAAAAAAAAAAAAGCAAACAAACCCCAACACTTGAATATATATACGCAATATTTTAGGTGAATAAATGTCAATAAAATATTTTTCCTCAGTGACACACATAAAACAAATATAAATCATCTGGGTGGGGACAGGGAGAGAACAGTTCTTTTAAATATCCTTTTCTTGAACAAGTTTAAAGGATCATATTTCATGTGTTACTATGAAGCTCATAAGCTAAGATATGACTAAAAAAAATCTAGGGTGGATTTTCATTAAAAAAAGGAAAAACCCATGTGGAAATGTCACTCAAACTTTTGTCTTTGGTTAAAAGAATCAAAATTTTTCCTCTAAGCAAAAATTTTCCTCTAAAACCTTCCAAGAATATTCAAACTAAGGTCTTACAAAAATTAAACATTTAAGGACTGAAACACAGTTTAATTATTGCTTTTGCAGATTCTTTTATAGTTCGATTTTGTTTTTTCTTTTTTTCCTTCATTCGCCCTTAGTTAGCAATAGAATTTTTCATTCTTCAGTATCAAAGGACATATTATTCCCTTTTCTCTAGCTCTATTCTTCCCCCTCTACTACTCTTCTTCCATATTACTCATTAATAATCTAAGGCTCTTCTAGTAGGGGCAGGGATGGGGGAAGGAAATCTATGCAGGAAGGAAAAAGAAAGTTGGCAGAATTAATTTTTGCCAGATTAATTGCAGTGATATGCAATACAGTAATTATCCCTTAAGAAACCAATAAAAGAAGGCTACATACTAGGAGTCAGGAGATAATACGTACTAGAGGGGAGACTTTAAACAAATCACCTCAACTCTCTGAACAACAATTGCCTCATATGTTAAAATAGGAATAGGCAGATGGCTGGACTAGATAATCACTTAAGGATCTTTCGGGTCTAAGGTTTAAATTTCTGTAACTATTGGAATTACAGAAAAGGTGCAAACAATAACAATTCCCAAAATTTCTGTTTTAACAAAGTAAAATAAAAAGCATGACAGAGACAACCTACTATTTTTAATTTCTTCAAAGAATGTTACAATTATGTAGATGAAAGTTTAAAGTTCAGAATGGCATACAAAGTCATATAACACCAATACCATTAAAATTGCATTTAAAAGGCAGACCCCAGGATTGCATAGCATTAGATCTGAAAGAAACTACATCTGGCTTTGGGCTGTATTTACAGATATTATACATTTATAGACAGGTTGAAGGATCTTTAGCCATTCAGAAATTTCGCTAAATTCTCTCAGACAGCTTCAATCCATGTATGCACTCATTTAAAATGGCACATACAGGTTACAATAAAAGCTATTTTTTCACATTGAAACAAAACAAAAATCTCTCCAAGTTCTAGAAGTGAAAAAAGGCAAGCCACCACAAGTTATTAGGAAGTTAAGAGTAAACCATACATAGTTCAAAGTTGCAATTGTTTTGGAAATACCAAGGTAATAATACAGTAGAAAGGAAAACTAGCTGCCTTTTATTGGCTTTACGAATACTGTATGCATACGATGTTTACTAGTGAAACCTATTCTTTCTGTAGATTATAGGCTAAGATCAAAAATCAGAACTGAAAGGAACCTTAGAAACCATGTACTTCCCTCACTTTACAGATGAGGAAACTGATGTTTTTAGATGTATTTTGAAGAATAACAGGAAGATAATGAAATAAAAAGTTGCAAAGGAGCCTGGTTCCTTAGCACCCTAAAAAATGTTACCAGAAATACCAAAAATAAAGTAAAATTGCCAGAAACTTTTAGAAGAAAAATTAAAGCTCTCCAAGACTATGCTGGGCAATAAATCTTTGAAAAAAAAAAACTAGTAAGCAAGAGAGGTAAGGGAAAAAGTATCAGAAAAAAACTCATCTTGAAATAATATCAGAAGTAATATCATAAAACTGAAAGAACTGTAAAGAGATTTCAAATGGATAGCATACTCATCTCTAGCCCTCTTCCCCAACTGCCTGTTGGCCATCTTCAACTGAAGTTTCAAAGTCATCTCAAACAACTGTTTGAAACTAAATGCATTATCTTTTCTCCAAAATACACTTCCCTCCTAATTTCTGTTTTCATCCACTCAGCTTAGCAACCTTGGAGTTATTTTCCACATCTCACTCTCACTCACACACAACCCATCTTACAAGTTGCCAAGTCTTGTCGGTTCTATCTCTGCAATATACATAGTTTTCACTCCCTTCTTTCAACTCACACTACAACCATCCTAGTGCAGGCCTAAATGCCCTTCACCAGAACTCTTTCAGTAGCCTTGGAACTGGTCTTCCTCAAGTCTAACTTTCTAATCCATTTTTCATAGAGTTGCCAAACTGATATTCCTAAAACACAGGTATGGCCTACTTAAGAAGCTTGAAGTGTTCTCTACGGCCTCAAGGACAAAATACAAAATTCTGTGTTTGATATTTAAAGACTTTTACAATCACTGCTCCATTTCTTTCTAGAATGATTGAATTTTGCTTCTCCTTCTATCTTCCGGGGTGGGGAACAAGTTAGTTCTATGAAGTTTGACTTCAGTCAAAGGGCTGAACTGGAGGACTGAGAGGGCCACATGTGGCTTTGAGGTTCCCCACCCCTGCTCCAAACCAAAAAAAAGAAAGAAAAGACACAAACCCCTTCTTTTTAACATCATTTAAAAAATATTAGCTATGACAACAATACATGAAAAAATTAAATGACAAATAGGTTAATATAGTTATTCTGTTAATTAAATAACTATATCTAGAAAATAAGGTAAAAAATTAGAAAGAGGGGATGGGTATAAGAAAAGTCCCCCAAATCACTAGCATTTTGACATATCCCTAACAAAAATCAAGAAAAAATGATAGACAAATGCTATTTACCATAATAAAATGTATTCCATCTAAGATACAAATAAATAATATCTATAGAAAAACATGTAGATAACTGGTCTAAAGACAGTGACAGGCAATTCTCAAGAGAAGAAATCCTGATTATCTATAGCTATCCAATATGTGCAACAATATTTATAACCACTCTTCCTAGGATAGAAAAAAACTGGAAATTAAAGGGATTCTCATCAATTGGAAAATGGTTGAACAAATTGTGGTATAACAAAATGATACAAAATTACTGTGCTGTAAAAAAAATGAGGAAATAAATTATTTCAAAGAGACATGGAAAGAAATTAAACATTTGCATGTTTATAAATAAAAAATACTAAAAGGAAATTATATTGAATGAAATTGTGGAGATTAAAATGCTTTCTAGCAAACAAAAGGAAAATATTCTAGAGACAATATATAGCTAATAAAATAAAAATTAAAAGATGGGCAGCAATAAAGTCCCAGCTGTCCTGTTTCTGCTTATAAAAATGATAGAAGTGAACTCTATTAATAAATGTCACCAAAGAGAGACATTCCACAACTTCACTTAAGAATGCTTTGTAGAAGGGACATAGATAAGAAAGGAAGTGAATTTACCAAATTTGAATTATACCAAAATGAAACAAGCTATACATAGTATGGAAAATGTCTTAGCTTAAAAATAACTTTTCAGTTAAAAAAAGTATTTAAAAAGTGGGTCAACCCTTAGGACAGTAATTAATAGGCCTGAATTTCCTGTCATATGAAACATGTCTTATTATTTCTACAAGGGTATGGCACTTGCAACTAGACATAGCAGAAGTTCATAATTTCATATATAATCCCCATTTTTGTTGTCCTTTGTGTATTGAAATCTTCTTGTTTGTCAGTGTTTACTGAGTTCATGATAACAAGTCTGTTTAAAGAACATCTTGTAGAGTTACAGGTTCATGAGCCAACCGTTTTTAATAGCTAGTATGTATATACCACTTCTTCAAAGTATTGGACATGTATATCCTTAGATGTTACTATAATTCCCATTATACAGGTGAAGAAACTCGGATGAGAAAAAAAGTAAATGGCTTGCCCAGGGATACATTGCTAGTAAGTGTCTGAGGCAGAATTTGAACTCATTTCCCCCATATCTTCCCTATAATCTTGCCCACTATGAAACCTGGCTCCCTTCCAACTTTTAGAGCTTGAAAAGGATTTTCTAGAGATTACCTAGTCCCACTGTCTTTAGCATACAGACAAAGATACTGTGTTTTGCTCAAGGCTACACAGGTAACCATCCAGAATCAGAATTCAGCTGTTTGCTCCAAATCGAGTGCCCCTTCTACTATGCCTTCCTCCAATGGATAGAAACTTGGTTCCTTGGTTAAATACACATGAATCCTATTTTGAAAAAAAAAATCCAATCTTTGTTATTCCATTTATCAGATTCTCTAGAGATTTCTGAAGACCATAATAATATTAACTAATATGACAGCATGTAATAGAATGATTGCTATCAAAAGCCTTAAAAATACTTTTCAGCTGTGGTTTTCCAGATGGGTATGAGTCACTTCAAAAGAAGTCAAATATAAACTGAAGACGTTAATATGAGGTTTACATTTGCCATGACTTTACCAAAAATACCATCACTGGCAAAATGCTAAACCTACTAGGAATCAAGAAAGGAACTGCAGGTACAGATTTTTTAACCCCTCAAGAAGGAAGTTTGGGGAGAAAAAGGAAAAGAAAATGTAAAGAGAAGAGAAAAGAGGAAAGGAAAAAGGAAACCCAGAGGAAAGGTAAGCCGATCAAGCAGGAGGAACAGGCAGGAGTGACTCCATATAGCTTGTTTGCACCTGCTCAGAAGTGGAGGAGGAGAATTAAAATTTCCAAAAGAACAGAAGCCCACTCCTCCCTCCAGCCCACCTGAAGCACTGACTGTACAGTTTTAAAAAGAAGATATGCAAAACTTCTAGAAGCTAGTTGGCTGAATGGTTCCTTTAAGCAAATATTCTCTTAATTAAATAGATGAAAGCTTCTTTGAGGGTTCCTCTTGTGAAATGAGGTTAGACACTTAAAACATAATCCTTTCAACCTGCGTAACACTGTGCTTTACCAGTGACCTCTTAAGGTATGTTTGCTTGGTTTAGCATTAATTTTTTTTTGCTCTCTAAAAATCTCAACATTTCAAGTTATGCTTTCAGTTTTAAAAAAGAAGTATTTAAAACTGGATCAACCCTTAGGTCAATAATTAGTAGACCTGCATTTCCTACATATTAAGGTTGTCTCTTATTATCTCAACGGGAGGTACTTATTTTGTTTGAAAAAAAAAACATATGCCATACAACAAACACCTAGGGGAGGGAACAAATTGGAGGATACGATGAAATCACCCTTCAAAAATATCATTAACCAGGTGTAAAAATTCAAAAATTTAGGAATGACTGCTCTAGGGCTTCTAAGAATTCAACTAAAGATCTCAGTAGGTTTCCCATCTTATTTACACATTATAGTTGTATCCTATTAACCAATGCCTGTTACCTTTCAGAGTTAATCATTTATCTACCTGAGGCCTTCTGTGCCAAAGGATGAGTGAAGCAAACAGTTGACCCGTAAACCATTAACCTCTCCTCTTTATAGTTTGTCTGGACCTAATTCTATGGAAGTCAGCCTTTTAAAATTCAATCTGTAAAGTGTTCCAGGGAATGAAAGACATGAGACAAAAATATTTTGCAAAATGAAAGCTATGACGTCTAAAAGACTTAGCTTCTCCTTAAAAGCATGAATTGCAAATAAGATAATAAAAATTCATGGTCTCATACAGATAGAGTGTACAAAGAATCCTTAACTATCTTTAGAGTTGAGTTGCATTTTATTTTACGTTTAAAGTTTTTTTTAAAGAACATTCCCTAGTATTCTGAGACCTGATTTTATTAATGAGAGAGTAGATTTTTTTGAGATATTTTTATTTGAACAATTTTTTAAATAAAAATTTCCTTGGGGAGATTTGGTAACGCATTTCCAAAAATGTCTGTTATTTGATACATTGTGAAGATCTACCGGGCAATCACAACCACTAAAAATACAATAGCATTTTCAGAAATGAAAATGAAGTTCAGATGATAGTCAGCAATTGAGGTTAGATCTTCTCCTTTGATGCCTATCACCAGAAAGACCCTCCAGATTAGGGGCAAAAAAACACAGGATAGTATGTGTAGCTTCAATTTGGGAATGATTCAATCAGCTGTTGCAACAGGCAAAAATCTACCAATTATGTTTTTATTGTTAATTTAAACTTTACATGAAATAAAATTCTTAGCATAAAAATCAGTCATATTACATTCTCCCAGAATTCATTGTGAAAAGGATCCTCTTAGCCAAACTTATTCATTTATATCTTTGACTTTCCATTCAGAAAGTGAGTCTACATATGATAAAATAATTATTTCATTATCTTGAAAAGGTTAAATTTCCCTCTAATGTTAAAGTGTATCTTTTTTTTATCATATTGCATTGCCTTTTTAATATTCCAGAATTCTTGAAGTTGGTAGAGGCATCAGCAAAATTAGGTTCTAGTGCTAGCTCTGCTATGCTGCTTTGCAGGGGGGCGGGGGTGGTCAGGAAGGAAGCAATCGGGGTTAAGTGATTTGCCCAAGGTCACACAGCTAGTAAGTGTTTGAAACCACATTTGAACTCAGGAGTCCTCTTGACTCCAGAGCCATTGCATGACCTAGCTGCCCCATTCTGTGTTATCTTAAGCAAACTCCCAAGCTCTGCAGACATTCAATTTTCCTTCCTACAACATAAAAATAAAAATGCCCAGGGAAGTAATCAACTATTTGACAAGGCTGTTTTATCAAATAATCTGAAAGTGTTTGGGAAAGTACAAATTATTATGCAAATGGAACATATTATTAATTATCTACAGATTATAAAGTTCCTTTCCCAGCACTAAACAAGTTCTCCCTCTCCCCCCAATTTCTACAAGTATTTTATCAGATTTCTCTTTTTTTTAACCATGATGATATATGATTCTGTCTGCCTGGGTGAAGATCTCATAGGACAGGAACTGTTCTCAATTTTATAGCGCTCTCCCCACCTTTTAAAGGGCTCATATCCCATGAGGAAATTTACAAAATTTACAGGTATTACTATTACTATCACCATCTCTTCTTTTTATCTATTCAATAAAAATCCATTAGTTCAGGTTACATGAGTAAAAGAAACAAAACAACTTAAGTTACAAAACTTTTAAAAATAGTTTGATTTCTTAATTAGGTAATTCTTTGACATCTTATTTATACTTAGTATACACCTTCTTTAAAGAATAAATTTCTCCCTAACTCATTTATCCAAATTACCCAGAATTCCATATTGGTAAGATTTTACTAGTCATTCACCAAAACTCCCATTTAAGGAGCTACATGATCCTTATATACTATTATTGTATGTACAGATAATGTATAGACTAATCTGCTGATACCTGGGCATTTTGAAATTTTAAGTATAAAAACTGAAATCTTAAGCAATTTTTTGATATTAAGCACGAGCTTGTATTAGCAACATATTTCAAGCCCTAGAGAAAGTAGTTATTAAATGACTTAACATAAACAATTTGAAATAAAGTATAAGAAACTGGATCTATGACTTTCTTGAACTTCTCACTTTGTGTGTATATGTATATTATATATATATATATATATATATATATATATATATATATGTCTGCATGTATGTCTTTTGTCTTTATCTTGGGAGATTACATTTCATTTTATTTTTTTCATCCTACTTGTTTTTACGAAATTTCCTGCATTACTGCTGCATGTATCAGACACTTGCACTTTAAAATTTTTTAATTTTTTAATTTTTATTTAATTCATTTTTCCTTTGTAGTTTAAATTTTAATTTAGTCTGTTACTGACTCCTCTTGAGGAAAAATTCTCTATACTGAGTTTTTAATTTTAATTTTGCATTTGGTGAATTTTCCTTTTATCAATTTGATATACAACGTATTTTTGAAGTACACTTTCAACTTCTTGCTATGCTATTTTGTTTTCTTCGCTAGATCACCAAAAGTTATCAGTTAGGCTACATGAAGGGGAGAGGATGTATGATTTCCCATTTCCCTCCCCTCTTCCAGTTCAATTAATACCATATAGTCAAAACACATTTACTGATGCAGTGACAAGGTGTTAATACACAGGATACTTCGTAAAGTATAAGCACCTCTCTGGTTGTGCCAGAAGTGACAGGGCTGACAGCACTGAAAACTGGGTAAACCTCTGGACATAGTCGATATAGGTCAAAAGCAGCAGAAAGTGGAGGCAGGAACTCCACTTAAAAACCAGAAGTTTTAAAGTTTTACTTGGGAGACTCGTCCAGGAACCTTCAGGCTGATTTCAAATCCCAAGTGTTTAATCCCTTTTGAGGAAGCCCCACATATTTTATGGGCTTTTCTGAGTTTGTTTGCTTTTTAAAAAAACCAAATCTGTTTGTCCCATCATCAGGTGAGTTTGGAATTCCATTTGATTACTCTACCTATTACGTAGAGAAAATTTTTCATCAAACAAATGAAAGAAAATATTGGGGATTAAACAGAGAGATTTGATTATATTAAAATATAATATTTTGCAAGAAAAGGAAAATGAAAAAACACACTAGGAAAATATTTGTAATAAAATATATTACATAAAAGACCAACAGAGTTTTAAAGGAACTAATATGTGTATACATAAAGCACATAAAAACATATATACACTGTGTATATGCATACATACATATGTAGGTACACACACAGACACTGCCATGGAGGAATGAATGGTAAAAGAACCTGAATCGATAATTTTTTAAGAAAATACAATTCACACATGAAACAATGTTTTAATTCCCTAGTAACAAAATACACGTAAAATCAACAGTGGGGAGGGAGAACAAGCATTTACGTAGTATCTAGCATGTTCTGGGCACTGTGCTAAGCACTCAGGATCCAAAAAGACACAAAAGTTACAACAATGTAAAAGATCATTAAAACTCTGTGAACTCTGATCCTCTGAAAAACCAGAAACTCTCCCTGAATACAGGTAATAAAACATACCTCCTTTTGCGAGAAATGATCATGGGCTCAGTTGTTTTGATATATACCTTATCCTATTAAACTGGGGGAAAAAAGCAAAAATTTATTTTAAAAAAGTAAAAATAAAAAACCTCAGTGTTGATAATACTGCAGGGATCTTAAAACCATAGATTTAGGGGCTGGAAGGGACCTCAGAGGTCATCTAATACACCCTGCATATAATGAAACTGAAGCCTAGAACAGATAAATGGACTTGTCCATGATCACAAAGTAGTAAGCAGCAAATTCGGGCCCTGTTGTTCTGAGGGCCACTAAGTGGTACAATGGATAGAGTGCTGGGCCTAGAATAAGCAAGACTCATCATCTGAGTTCAAATCTGTCTTCAGTCACTGACTAGCTGTCTAGTGTGACCCTGGGCAAATCACTTAACACTGTTTGTTTCAGTTTCCTCATGTGTAAAATGAGCTGGAAAAGGAAACTCCAAATGGTGTCACAGGGAGTTGGACACAAATAACAACAAATTATTATAAATCCAAAGTTATTTCCAGTATACCAGGATATAAGATAGTGAAAGTGGAGACTAGTAAATACTTTGAAGGGAGCAATCTGGAAAATGTATAAAGTAATTAAAACTGATCATACACTTTAACTCAATGATCTTATTGCTAGAACTTTGTCCCAAAGATATTACAAAAAAGAAAAAGGATTATATGTATTATGTTTTATACAGAATACTAGTATGGAGAGTGCTTAGAGAATGCTAAATAGATTTATTAATACAGTAAAACTTTGCATTCTTATAAAAAAGGGCAAATAAATACTAAAAGGAATATTCAAAGATGCATATGAAATAATGCAATCAAGAGCAACTGAATCAGAACACCATGCATTCTGTCTACAACTCTATTTTTTAAAGTAAATATAATGGTATTTCATATGGATTTATAATGTAACCTTTTTGGTGGATATTTCTTATTTGATAAATTCAATTACATTAAATATATGTGTAACTCTGTTTCGACTCTTCTACAAAGGCTTACAGAAACTTTCATTTTCTTTAAGAGGAGAAAATTTAGGAATCACAGCTGTAGCTGTCAAGCTATGAGGTACTCTGCTCTAGAGAGTCAGGGAAAGTGCTTTTTAACATGAGTCTATGAAGTGTTTATGGAAAAGACAGAAAGAAGGCAGAAGAAATTTCCTTCTTGTTGGATCTATCTTAACTGTTATTTTATGAAGAAATTATATCACAAAGAGAATTTCACAAGTAGTAAGTCTGGAAAGAAACTTAGGAACAAGGGCTTGAGAGAAGCTAAAGAGATTTTTTTTCCTGTCAAAGCTGGAGATAAGCTGGAAAAGACAGAGAAAAGAAGATGGAGGGGGATCTTCTTTCTTTATCTTCAAAAAGATTTTGTTTTCCTGAATGAACTAAATAGAATAGGACTGTTCTCAAGAGTGAAGATAAATCATCTAAAGTCACAGTGCGGTATGGAGGTGTCTCTAACTATGATTTTTCTCATAGCTAAGACATTGCAAATACTTGTGTTTTTTATGATTAATTTTAATATTAACTTGCATATTCAGTAACTGTAATTTTGCTCAGCAGTATTCATGATTACTATTTAGAAAGGAATCTTCTCCAGTTGAATAAATCAATAATATCTGATGAAGCAATCACGCAATCAAAAAGAACTTAATGGAGTAAAGGACTTTTAATACAGTAAAGGATTACTATGTTCCAGGAATTGTAGGGGGACACAGAGGAGGGGTGGTACTAAGAAAAGCAAAAACAGTTTGTACCCTCAAGTAGCTTATTTTTTAAAGTAGGGAAACAACATGTAAATAATAAGTACATATAATTTAAATACAGAATAGATGAAAGTAATCATAGAGGGGTAAGAATCTAGCAGCTGGGGGTCAGAGAACTACAAAAAAAAAAAATGGCAGCTACATGACACAGTAGATACAGCCATAAACCTGGAGTCAGGAACACCTCAGCTTAAATCCTCCCTCAGATACTTACTATCTGTGTAATCCTGGGTAAGTCATGCAACCTCTTTATGCCTCAGTCTTCTCATCTGTAAAATGGGAATAACAGTACCATCTACCTCCCAGGATTATTGTGAGGACAAAATGAATTAATATTTATAAAGCATTTTGTAAACTTTAAATCCCTATAGAAATTCTGGCTATTGCTATAGCTGTTATTCGAGCTGTATCTTAAATGAAGACAGGGATTCCAAGAAATACAGATGAGGAGGGCAAATATTATAGACATGGGGGACAGCCAGTGGGAAAAGATGAAGATGGGAGATAAAGTGTCATGTAAGAAGAATAAATAATAGGTCAACGTAATTGGTTCATGGAGTGCTCAGATAAAAAAGCAGGAAGGGACCAGGTTGTGAAAAGTTTTAAATACTAAAAGATGACTTTATATTTGATGCTGAAGGCAATAGAGAGTAACTAAAGTTAACTGATAAGATGCTAGATGGCAAAATGGATAAGAGTGCCAAGCAATCTTCCTAAGTTCAAATCTGGCCTCAGACATTTATTAGCTATGTGACCCTGGACAAGTCACTTAATCCCATCTGTCTCAGTTTCCTCATCTGTAAAATGAGCTGGAGAAGGAGACAGCAAACCACTCCAGTATCTTTGCTAAGAAAATCCCAAATAGGGTCACAAAGGGTTGGCTATAACTGAAATGAATGAATGACAAAAAACAAACGTTTATTGAATAAGGAGGTGATGTGGCCAGACCAGTTCTTTAGGAAAATCACTTTGAGAGCTGAGGAGATTTATTGGGTTTGAAAGCCCTGAGAAAGAAAAACTAATTAGAAGGCAACTTTGAAAGACCAGGCAAGAGGTAAAGAAAGCTTACACTAGGTTGGTGGCTATGGGACTAAAGTGAAGGGGAAATATATGAGATGTTGTGAAAGGAGAAACAAGAAAATTTAGTGGCTGATTAGATGTGTGAGGTGAGAGGGAAGTCAAAAATGACACTGAGATTTAGAGTCAGGGAAGATGGTGACACCCTCTGAAGTAATAGGCAAGTACAGAAGAGAGAAGAACTTGGTGGACATGTTGAGATGGAGAAACCTATGAGGCAAACAATTCAAGATATTAAATTGGTAGTGGGTGATTAGGAATTAGAGCTCAGGAAAGAAACTAGGGTCAGCTACGTAAATCTGAAAATCATTTTCATAGAAAGGCCAATTGAACCTATTAAGAACTGAGGAGATCATTAGTAACTTTGGAGAGTGCAGTTTCAGTTGGATGATGAGGTCATATGGTTTAGAATTGAGTGAGAGGAGAGAAGTGGGAGCAGTAAGTATACATGGCATTTTCAAGTAGTTCAGCCACTAAGGGGAGAAGAGACATAGGACAATAACTATCAGAGATGGTAGGAACAAAAGAGGGATTTTTTTTTTAGGATGGGAGAGAAATAGGTGTGTTTGCAGAAGGCAGAGAAAGAACTAGCTGATAGAGGGAAGAGACTGAAGATCAGAAAGAGGTGACTGTAAGGACAATCTTTTGGGACAAGATGGATCAAGTCTGCATGTAGAAGGGTTGACCTTGACAAGAATAAAGGCCACCTCCCCATTAGAGACTGGAGTGAAGGAGGAAATTTTGTGAAGTACAAAGTAAGGTCCTGAGCTAAGACGGTGAGCTTGGAGGGTATTGTGGAAGACCTGAAGAGAGGCAAGGTTTGGAATATGGCTGAACACCAGACTTAGCTCAATAAGTAAGACACATTGAAATTTCATTAAAGGAATTATAAACTAATTGTGGAAGGTAAGTAGCACAGGGGATAGAGTTCCGGGCCTGAAATTAGTAAGACCTGAGTTCAAATCCAACCTGAGATACTTACGAATTAGATGACTTTAGGTAAGTTATTTAACCTCTGCGTCTATTTCATCATCTGTACAAATAGGGATAATAACAGCATTTCCTTCCCAGGATTGTAACATGCTTAGCACACTGCATGGCACATACTAGATGTTGTATAACTTCTGGCAGCTAGGTGGCGCAGTGGGTAGCGTGCTGGACCGGGATTAAGTAAAATCCATCTTCCTGAGTTCAAATCTAGCTTCAGACACTCACTAGCTGGGTGACCTGAGGCAAGTCACTTAACCCTGTTTGCCTCAATTTCCTCATCTGTAAAATGATCTAGGGAAGGAAATAGCAAACCGTTTCAGTATCTTTGCCACAAAGAGCCAGACATAACTAAAACAACCGAGCAGCAATATAAATGCTAGCTACTATTATTATCATCATTAATATCACTCTAGATCTTGGAATGATAAGATAAAAACTAGGGAAAGCGTCAGGGAGTAGCTGAGGATGGACTGAGAAGTGTATTTAGTGACCCATGAAGCTATATTACATGGTAGAGGTCATTCTCCTAACCTTGCTATCTGGTATAATCTTGCATGGCTGTGAGTCATGGAACACTACAGTCGCAGAAGAATTAAAAACAAATATCACCCAGAGGGCAAAGGAGAGGCACATGGTGAGTGTAAGTAAGCTATAATACTATAACAAACAAGGAATTTCCCAGAACTATAGTATAGCATGTCATTAAGGAAATACAAATCACAAAAGAAAATGGGCTGGTCATTGAGGGATGACTGATAGAAACTCCAGCTACTCCACTGGTACCTTCACAATAGCAGAAGAAAATGAGGAAAGGTCTTAGCACATTGGCACATAAAGTGGACATCCTGTGGCAAACTTGAGGAAAGACATGTAAGCATTAGACAGGAGGGGCAAAAATGGATGCATTGTGACTGGTGTGTGTGTTCTTCCTTCATTGCCGAAGACAACCATACCATCAGAGAAATGATGACATGACTTACACTTGACTTTGTTTTGAGTGAGTGAGGGCTGTGCAGGTCACCAGCCTCACTTCTCCTCCAGAGCCATCTGAATCCAGTGACCAGATATTCATCAGGATGACTGGAGATGACCCAGGATGAGGCAATTGGGGTTAAGTGAGTTGCCCAAGGTCACACAGCTAATGAGTGTCAAATGTCTGAGGTGAGATTTGAACTCAGGTCCTCCTGACTCCTGCCCTGGTGCTCTATCCACTGCACCACCTAGTTACTTTGGCTACGGTGACTGGTATTGTTAGAGAGAATATCTATTAGATCATAAATACATATGAGCATAATTTTAAAAATTCTTCCTCTATAATTAATATGAGAGTATTAAGTTGGAGGTTTACTCCATTTGTTCAATTTTGGTTGTATATAGATGAGAACTTTTGTGTTGGTCAGAATGCTATAAAGGACCAGAAATTTTGTTGCTAGCAGGTAAGTACAATAAAGCAGGACTATAGCACAAAGGTGAAGACAGAGCCACAAGCTTCATCCAGTCCTTCTGTTCTTGACTCTAGAATTATTTGCATGGCAATTATGGGGCATTAATCAAAGCCAAGAGGAGACTCTTGATTCCATCACCATAAAACTCTAGTGGAGTTTTTATTGGTTGGAGAATCCAAAATGGATCTGAGGGATGTAGGCTGACCGACAATTAGGATTTTGGCAAATGTAAAAAGGAATTTTCTAACCCCAAATTAGAGTCAGTAGCACAGAAAAAAACACCTTAATCTTTCTCTGATAATTTGACAGTTTTCACTCACTGCACTTGGTTGGGTACAGCCTTAGTTCATACACTAAAGATCTTTAACTTTCCCTTGCCAGCAAGTGGCTCACTAAACCCTGTATCCCAGCAAGTGGTAGTAGAGTTCAGTAAATTGCCTCTGAGGGGTTGAATAGTAATCATATGTACTACAGCCACTGTTAATATGGTAACATGCAGGAGAACTTATCATTTGCAGGAATGGAGATTTTTCTTTATCACTTAATTTACTATGCTTCCGTATTAAATGTCCCTTGCTTTGAGTTAGTATGTTCCATGACCTTAAAATGATAAACACACTGGTATGGGCTCATGAGTTATGGCTTTGAGAGGGTGTTGATTCACAAAGTATCTTGAACAAAGTTACTTTGTAAGGATTCTAGCATGAAAAGGGTGCTGAGTGCCAAAGATGTTTGTTGTAAACACTAAGTGTATCATAAACATAATGAATTTAATTTTTTAAAAGATGGTCTTTGGCTCAAAGATCTCATCTTATTATACGTAAAAAATATATAGACACATACCAATTGATTATGTGTGCGTGTGTGTGTTTGTCCTTCGTTGCCAAAGAAGACCATGTCATCAGAGAAATGATGACATGACTTACACTTGACTTTGTTTTGAGTCAGGGAGGGCTGTGCAGGTCACCAGCCTCACTTCTCCTCCAGAGCCATCTGAATCCAGTGACCAGATATTCATCAGGATGACTGGAGATGACCCAGGATAAGGCAATTGGGGTTAAGTGACTTGCCCAAGGTCACACAGCTGGTGAGTGTCAAGTATCTGAAGTGAGATTTGAACCCAGGTCTTCCTGACTCCTGCCCTGGTGCTCTATCCACTGCACCACCTAGCTGACCCTACCAATTGATTATATAAAGTAGTGAATGATTAAATGTCAAAAATAAGTAGTATCAACAATACATCAATGCAAACAACATAACTATTATCATCTACATTTGGTTCTGATTTGTGTAGATCCTTCAAGTGTTTGGAAAAGTTTTTATAGCCAGTAACAAATGATTCAGAGTACTGCTAAAGAAAATATTTCAAACAATAAAAATATTTAATATATATTTGCTAAGTCTTAATAGTAACACTCTTTAACTCCAAAATTTAAAGATGAGTGATCGTATCTTTCATAGAATGATAGATTTAGAGCTGAAAGAGACCTAAGAATTCATATAAACAACTCCTGTCCTTCTCTTATATATGAGAAAACAGACTCAGAAAAGTTAAGTGACCTGCCTATGGTCACGTTGGGAATAGGAAATGATAAAGCCAGGATTCAAAACTGGATCTTCTAAGTCCAAATCTAGCTTGCCTCCTTTCAATCTACTAAAACTGTATATTCTATATCCCCTTAGCAAATCACAAACACATATAGTATAGGTTAGAATCCCCTCTAGCATTATATATTGAAAGAATTTAATTTAAAATCAATTAAAGTTTACAAATGAAACAAAGCTCCAAAAGTCATTATCATTTAAAAAATGATTGTACTGCAAATGCATTTTAAAAACAAACATAGCTGAATCTTAAGAAACTACAAAGATACATGCCTCCCTAACTATTACGACTCACATCTTCATTTACATTAGACTGACTTCGTATTCTGTCTCCACTCCACATTCCACCAAACTACTCTACCTGCTGTTCTCTGTATGACATCCCACCTCCTGACTTCTAATACTTCACCATCACCACCAGCCCTGACTAAAAAGTTACTTGTATTTTTTTTATTTATTTAATGACGTACTGTTTCATCCCAGTAGCCTATCAGCTCCTTGAGAGCGGATGTTATTTTGTGTTGGTCTTTCAATCCTCAATGCCTTACAAGTAGAAGGCATTTAATAAAAGTATGTTGAATTGAATAGAAAATGATACTGTTACTGCGTACACCACTACGTATATACACATATATATATATACACAAACGTTCTATCTAATCTATTTCTGGAGGGAGAAGGGTGAGCAATGTTTCCATGACAAGAGCTGTTTAGATCAGCAGCATCCTGTAACAAGACCTTCATGAGATTCTACAAAAAACGGAAAGACTCAATGGATAGTGAAAGTCAAACAAATCCAAGGACTTTACTCCCAAAACAATTTCAGATGTCTTATCTTGATTTTATAGGTGCTATGAAGTATGGAATTTCTATAGGGTTCAAATATAAGAATTTTTTTGGTATTTCTTTGCATAATGTAAATGATTTACAACCAGATTATGGATCATAAAATGAATTTATCTATAGACTCTAAAATCTTTCTAAGAATGTCTCTAAAGCCAATTATACAGCTCTCTGGATCAATTCATCCAGAATACCTAGAATTGTCTAAATCCTAATTCCTTTCCCTATAACCTACAACTCAAAGTGCTTTCCCCATAGTAAATTAGATTAGAAAGGTTGTCCTTTAACCCTAGTCAACTTCTGCTGCCATGGGTGAGCAACCTGTGGCCTTCAGGGCACATATGATCCTCTAGGTCCTTAAGTATGTCCCTTTCAAACTTCACAGATCAAATCCCCTTAATAAAAGATAATATAAGGATTTGTTCTGTGAAATCTGGATTCAGTCAAAGGGCTGCACTGGAGGACCTAGAGGGTCACATGTGGCCTCGAGCTGCAGGTTCCCTACCCCTGCATAAGCTATTTTCATGTTCATCAAAAGAAGCCCTGAGATTCAATGAAAGAAAACAGTATGTAAACATTATTTCCAATGTTGGTATCACAAGTATAATACCAAGAATTGTAAATCACAGGCAAATAGGAATTTCAAAAGCCCCAATTGTGCATTTATTATATTAAAAATAATATAGGTTGTGGAAGTAGAGAGAAAATATTTGAATGCAACACAAATGTGGATAAAGAAAAATCAGCATCTTATGCCTATGTTCCATGATAACCAAAACAATGAATTTATAGGAAAACTTGAGTTTGAGTCCTACCTCACTTAACCAGCTGTGTGATTTTCTCAGTCTCAGTTTCCTAATCTGTAAAATGGAGATAACAGTAATACCTCACAAGTGAAGAGTAAGTGACATAATGTATATAAAGCATTTTTCAAGCCTTAGAGTGTGATATAAATGTGAGATATTATTAATACTAACAATCCCTGTGGCATGATAATAACACTGGACTTGCAAAGGATATGCCAACAGAGTAGTAGCAGAAAGGCTTCAAGTATATGCAAAATAACACAAAGTAGTTTTGAGAGAGCAAAATATCAATTTGGTAGGGAGGTGTAGGAAAGACTTAGTTTAGAACAGAAGTTCCCAAACTTATTTAGCTTATCAGCCCCATTTAAAAAAAAAAATTACTGAGCACTCCCCTGGAAATCCACTTTCTTTAACCCTTCAATGGTTTTCTTTAAAAATCTGCATCATTGCAAAAAATATCAAATATTTTTAAATGGTACATCTCAAATTTAATAACTTCTTGTAAATTTGTGAGTTTTTTCCTGCACTTAAATCTTGATGATACAATAATGCATCATGTAATCATATAGTATCGTATTGTATACACGTCATTACATGCACATATTCCTGCTGATGCATGCTGAACTTCCTAATTAACGCTGGACTTCCCACAATGCGCAATGCCAGAGGACTTGACCACTGTTGCACTATAACTTGCATTTTGTGTGTTTATTTGGAAAACAACATCATCACTATAACTTTAACTCTTGTTACACAACAGATGAAACATGTATGAACAGTTTTTCAAAATTTTCTTTTCTTTTTTCCTTATGCTTCCACTACCTCCTTATTTTTATTCAATGCCCCCCAAATGCACCTGAGGCTAATGCCACCCCCCATCATTCCAATGCCTTCCAAGGGGCAATATTGCCTACTTTGGGAACCTAGGCACTGCAGAAGGCAGCAGTTGAATTGTAAATTCCAGAGAGACCATCCATGCAGAGGCACATGGGCAGAGAGGGATTGTTGGGTTTGGAAAAGCCTTATCAACTGAAGGAATACAGGAAAGTTTCATGAAAGAAGTGGCCTTTGAATAGGGTTTTACAAGATGAGTAGTAATTCAATACGGAGTAGGGAAAGAGGTGAGGACTGGAGAGGGATAAGCATGAGAAAGAACAAAGTATGTCCAGAAAGCAGAGAAAAATCTAGTTTGCCTTGAACACAATAGTATTTATAGGTAACTAGTATGACATAAAGCTGGAAAGGAAAGAGTTATCAGTCTATGGAGAGCCCTGAATATCAAGCAAAGAAGCCTGAACCATACTTGGGAAACCTCTGAAGATTTCTGAGGAGATGAGTTACATAACCATATCTATGAAGAAAAAAAATTAATCTAAAGAAATGAAGAAAATGAAGGCAGGAAGATATGTTAATAGGTCATCACAACTATCCAGTTAGTAATTGGGGCCTGTGCCAGGGTAATGGCAGTGAGAAACAAATAAATTAGTAAAGCCATTCCCACTCTCATTTTATGCTCTACTTCTGCCTTGTCCCCCACCTCATGTGTGTGTATACATATATATGTATGTTTGTGTGTTTACATATTATCTTGGTCTCATCACAGACTCATACTACTCTTCATTCCCTATACAAGTATCCTATTCCCACTCTCTGTATATATTTAACAACTCTCTATGTTCTGTCATAACCACCCAGCAGCTTGCTTCCTAACCATGTCCACATTAGAGGAATCTCCTGGCTCCTCCTTCATAGTCCAGTGGCAGGAACCACATAGCTACCACCCTAGTTCAGGTCTCCACTTCTCACCTGGACTATGACAAAAGTTTTCTAATCAATTTTCCAAGTTCAAGTCTCTCTCCTCTCCAAACAATCCTTAATGTAACTGCCAAACAATTTTTGTATGTCATTCTCCTACTTAAACTTCAGTGGCTCCCTATTACCTCCAGGATCGAGTATAGATTCCTGGGTCAGACAGTTAAAGTTCTTTACAGTAACCTGACTACTTTTCTATTCTTATTGTAAGTTACTTCCATCCAGGAAGTACAATTCAGACTCCTTAGCCTTAGCATTGTTTGTCATATACTTAATCTCCCACCTCTGCAGAGGCTGCCTGCTACAGCTGGAACACACCCCCTTATGTCCCTTTGAGACTAAGTTCAAGTGCCACCTTCCACACAAGAATACATATTCTCTCACACATGCACACATCCATACACACACACACACACACACACACACATATGTATACACCTACACACGTTTTCTCCTTTAATAAGACTAGGAACTCCTTAAGTCCTTAAGGGCTGGAACAATTTTCACTTCTACCTTCATATCTTCAGCACCTCAAAGCATATCTGGAAATATTGTAGGCATTTAATAAATGCTTGATGATAGACTGATAGTAAAGAGGAGGGAACTGGTGTATCAATGTGGCCAGTTTACTTCATTCTAAGTTTTATTCAACTGAAAGAGAAATATCATGTGTGTGCATGCTTGATCATTACATGCTGTCTTGCATTATGGATCAAATATTTTCTGTGTTAATATCTTTCCAACATATAAGCTCTTTGAGGGCAGATCCAGGAGAAATACTTTTCTCTTTTAATAGTCCACAGTGGGACTGCCCAATAAAGGCAAGGAATACATAGTAATTTAAAGCATGTTTGCTTGACCAGTTGACTACAAAGTCAGAAAAAAAACCTGACTTATGGACATAGAAATAAGATAAAGTTTGATATTAAAATTGGAAGGGAGAGCTATAAAAGTTATTCTGATGCCAAGTAAGATTTCTGGTAAGAAAAACCAGGTCAGTATCAGTCAAACAAAATTCTTCCCTACACATTTCTGTGTCCTTGTTCTACAATGAACAGAACCTTGGGTATACTTTATCCACTGAAGATTAGCAATCAACATTCTAATTAATATATGACCCACATCCATGGGCTTTCAATCCATAGTCAGGATCCTCAGGGACTGGAAAATATGTAGAAAGGGATATAAGGACAAATATCAGAAACTGAGACACCAATGCAGCTCAGAAGAGTTGGAAAGCAGAGAATATTTTTACATGGGAAGTTATAACATCCCTAGACTTTATAGATGACTTAAATTTCTGTCCTCCTCCTTAAATACTTCAGGAATTGCTCTATAAAGTCTAGATGGAAGTATTATTCAAGAAGCAAGCAAATAAACTCCTATTTGCCTAGTGGTGGCAAGAAGAAAGGTAGAACAATTCAGACAGGCAGTTACCATCCAACATTTAACACAGAATCAACTGATCAATCAATTAACATTATTATGTACCAGGCACTGTACAAAGCACTGAAGATACAAAATGAGGCAAAAGATAGTCACTGCCATCAAGGAACTTACAATCTAATGGAGGCAACAACATACAAATAAATATATACAAATATATACAAAGCAAACTATATACTAGATAGATAGGAAATAATCAATAGAAGGAAGGCACTGGAATTAAGATGGGTTAGGGAAGATTTCCTGTAAATGGTGTGAGGGAAAGAGTTTCATGGCATGTGAGACAGTCAGAAAAAATGCCAGGAGTAAAGATGGACCATCTTGTTCATGGAATAGCCCTGAGACCAATGTCACTGAAGAGAATATCTGTTGGAAAGTACAAGAAAGACTGGACAGGTAGGGGACAACTAGATTATAAAGGGCTTTGATATCAAGTAGAGAATTTTACATTTGATCCTAGAGGCAATAGGAAGCCACTGTAGTGTACTGAATAGGGGTTCACATGATCAGATCTATGCTTTAGGAAAAACACTTTAGTGACTAAATAAAGGATGAATTGGAGTAAGGAAAGCCTTAAGGCAGGTTACTGAAATACTTCAAGCATGAGGTGATAAGAGCCTGCCCTAGAGTGGTGGCAGTGTCAGAGGAGAAAAGAGGGCATATTCAAGAGATGTTGGAAAACAACTTGGATATGGGGAGGTAAGAGTCAGTGAAAAATCCAGGATGACTCCTAATTTGAGAGCCTGAGGGACTGGGAGGTTAGTATTGCCCTCTACTGTAATAGGGAAAGTATTGGGGGTGAGGGGATGAGTTTGGATATATTAAGTTTAAGATGTCTACTGCATATCCAGTTTAAGAAGTCTGAAAGGAAGTTGGAGATGCCCTATTGGAGGTCAGCAGAGAAACTGGGGCAGGGTAGTTAGGTTTCAAAACCATCAGCATAGAGACAGCAATTAAATCCACAGGAGCTGACAAAATCATCAAGTGACCTAGTACAGAAGGACAAGAGAAGAGGGCCCAGGACAGAACCGAGGACACCTATGATTCGAGGGCATGATCGTCAGCAGAATCCAGCAAAGAAGAAAGAGAAGGAGAAATCATATAGGTAGGAGCAAAACCAGGAGAGAGTAATGTTCTGAAAACCTAAATATGTCAAGGAGCACAGAGAGATTAAGGAGAATGAAGACTGAGCAAAGGCCATTAAATATGGCAACGAGAAGATTGTTAGTAACTTTAGAGAAAATGATAAGGTCAGAAGTCAGACTGTAAGGAATTAAGAAGAGTGAGAGGAGAGAAAGTGGAGGCACCTATTGTAAACTGACTCTTCCAGGAGTTTAGTTGCAAAGGGCCGAAGAGATATAGAACAATAGTAGGGATGAAAGAATCAAGAGAGGGTTTTCTCAGAATAGGAGAGATATGGGCATGTTTGTAACTTATAGGAATGAGCCAGTAGAGGGAGAGAAACTGAAAATAATAGAAAGAGTGGGGATGATAGAGGAGGCAATGTGTTGGAGGAGAGAGCATGGAAAGGGATCACCTGAACAAGTAGAAGGATTAGCCTTGGTAAGAAATAAGGCCACTTCATCATGTGAAATGGGTGAAGGAGGGGAAGTAGCAGAAGGTACTAGGTGAAACATGAAGAAGAAAAGAGAAGAGAGAGTTCATGGTGAATAGCCTCACTTTTTTTCTGTAAAATATGAGGCAAAGTTCTCAGCTGAATGGGAGGAGGGGAAACCAGGGGTTTGAGGAGGGATGAAAAGGTTTGGAAGAGCTGTTCTGGAGATGGGGATAGTGAATTGATAAGGGAAATATAGAAGGATTGCCTAGCAGCAGTGAGGGCCCAGTTGAGGTTATATAACAGAAATCTGTCAAGGACCCAGTCACAACTGTTAAGTGATTTTCCTCTAGCTTCATTCAGCAGCAATTATGTAGGAGCAAATGTGAGGTTTGGCTGGATGAAAATTCAATATGATACGGGCACTAGGTATTCAAAAGCAGAGAGCAGTATAGAGTTGAGTTGACTCACCAGGGTCAAGATAGAGAAAAGTGGAAAGAGTATCTAGTGCAGGGGTGGAAAACTGGGACAGAATTGAAAGGGGTTAAAGGACTTAAGGTCATCATGCAGTGTGGACAAAGAATAGGGTTTTGTAAGGAAAGGAAATGGAAGAGATGAAAAGTCAACAGAATATGACTGTGATAAGAAAATTTCAGAATTCCTGAACAAAGAGGTGGCACATTTGTGGGTGATAGCAAGATCAAAACTATGACCATATTTGTGTATGGCTGAGGTGGGGTAGAGGAGTAGTTCATGAGAGAGGAGTACACATTGAGGAATTGAATGGTTAGGGTTTATGAGAGAGAATCAATGTGAGTGTTGAAATCCCTAAGTATGAAGGCTGACATTGAGAAGGAGAGGAAAAACTGTGAGCTTGGTATCAAACTCATTGAGGAAGGAAGAAGAGTCAAGGTAGGGTGGGGTGTCTGTAAACAACAGCTAAAAAGACTTTTACTAAGTGGTAGATATGAATAGCATGCACCTCAAAGGAAGGGAGGTTACTGATGATGGAAGGAAGAGGAGAAACTGGAAGTGGCAATGGCAAGCAAGGAATATTCCAACTCCCCTACTTAAACCAGTGAGCAGAAGAGAATGAGTGAAGGTGTAGCTAGTATCAGAAAGGGTGGCCAGATAGGTTATGCTATCAGGGGGAAGCCAGGTTTCAGTAAGAGCTAACAGGTGGAAGGAGCGGGAGAGGAAAAGATTTAAAATAAAACGAAGTTTGTTACCTATGGAATAGGCATTCCAGAGGGCACAGTGGATGGGCTGGGTGGAAACTTTGGGGGATGGGGGTAGAGTGTTGAGAGGGATGGGAATGAGGAACTGGGTAGTAGGAGTATGTAGAATCTATAGGAGTTGAGAGTCACTGGGATTTGAGAAGTATGACCTAGTGTGAAAACGTTCATCTTGAATGTAGGTGCCACTCCTCTACCTTCAAAGGACCAGCAAAGCAGAAGACAGGAGGCCTGAAGTTAAAAAGAAGGTTGCTCTTCCTTGCACTATAGATTGTCACAAACCAGCTGGGAGACTGGCTGGCAGTAGCACATAGAAGATACATGTGCTGATACAAATGAAAGTGGTTGCTTTGTGACATATAGAAGATGCCCTACATGGCCTCTATTAGCCTTTCCTCAGGAGATATGCTGCACTCAGCAGGAAATGAGGGCTCAAAGCACTAGAGTATAATCTGAGGTTTTCTGATGTGAGAAGGCTGGTTATAAAGTTGCATTAGGAAGAATAATAGATCTGGAGATGAAAAGGAGCTCAGCGATTAACTAGTCCAGTGCCTTGATATTACATGGCAAGAAATTTAGGCTGATAGGGTTAAATGACTTCCCCAAGGTCATGTAAATAGTAGTAGTAAATATAGCCAAGTAGATACAAGAGTAGCAGAAGGGACCAACCTAACAAGACAAGGGCAGTGTGAGATAGCGAGAAGATTAGAAGTCACTCCAAGGTCTGTGGCATGTCTAGAACTAAGATCTCCATTTAGATATTTATTAGTTATATAAAACTGGATAGGTCAATTAATAATGATAATAGCTAACATTTATAGAGGACCTATGTGTACCAGCCACAGTGCTAATTGCTTTACAATTATCTCATTTGACCCTCACAACAACCCTGGGAGGGAGGTGCTATTATTATCCCCATTCTACAGAGGAGGAAACTAAAGCAAAAAAGAGGTTAAATTATTTGCCCAGGGTCATAGTCTCTCTAATCTTGTTTCCTCATCTGTAAATTCAGAATATACCTCACAGGGTTGTTGTGAGGTTTAAGATGTGAGATAATATCTGTGAAAATTCAACTATACAAATGTTTAAAAAGCTAAAAGTCCAAATTCTTTAGTCAAGGTACTTCACAAGATTCCAACCTACCTTTCTAGTCTTATATTGCAATACTCCCTCTCATTTATTCTATACTGCAGCCAAGCTAAACTATTCATTCCCTTTTCCTGTAAAGGTCTATATATTCCTATTTCCTGCCTCCAAACTTTCATTCACACCATTCTCCTACATGGAATGAGCCCTCCATCCTTTAAAGCCCAACTAAAATGCTTTTCATCTGACAGTAGTGATCTTTTCCTCATCTGTCTCATGCTATTGGAGGGTTGGGGGGGTACAGGGAGCAAAGATAGATAGAGACAGCACTGTTACAACTCCATTCTTTGTACTTATCTTGTGTGTTTATATTAGAATTTACATTCTAATTTATGTCTCTCTCTGTGTAAATGTAATTCTCAGTTCCTTGAGGAGAGGGAATATCTATTTTCTTCTTTGAATTCAGTGCTAATACACTCAACAATATCTGAACTACTCATTTAGCATATTATTTGAGTGAGACTCTAGCGTTAATTCTGAACATTTTTTCATCTTAAAGTTTTTAAACAAATTTATTTGACAGCCCCTAGCACTTTGATAGCTCTGCATTTTTAATGGATAAGCTACCATAAAATTCAGAAAGAAAAGACATAGTAATTACTCTTGTTAATAGGGTACCAAAGAAGTCATTTTGATTTCTAAACCATGAATGTTAGTGCTTGGCACATAGTAAATGCTTAATAAATGAACACTAAAGCTTTTGTCAAACTTAAAAAGCAATTGCTTTGACTATCAGCTGAATGATGGGTACTCAATGTTTTGACCTACATTTATATCTTCATACTTAATTTTATAACAAATGTATCAGGCATCTGATAAAGTGTTACCATTTAGATGTGTAAGCATTTTATTTATAATGGTCCAAGGAGCTTTAAATTGAATATGATATTTCCTGCAAACAGGGTTCAGTCTGGCTAAATGAAAATAATCTAGCATATTAAGTACATGAAATAGCAACAGAAAAAAACATGTAGTTGTATATGCAACTTTTCAAAATTTATCCTTTAACATATACAACATACAATTGGAAAAACTGGACTTTGCTTATTGTTTGGGTGATATGAATGTTCTAGATCATTTTCTATATCAGCACTGCTATTGATTCGTCTATCTACATCTTCCAGTTAAACATTATTTATTTTATTAGTTCTATTCCTAGTATCAATTATAATTTTTCTTTAGGCAAAGAATCTTTCAGAGCTATAAAGTATCTATGTATGTATCCAATTTAATTAAATTTTATTACATTTTCATATCTATGTTATTTTCCCTACAAAACAAGATAGACAGGACCATTTCACAGGTGAAAAAAATGAGGCACATCAAAGTTAAGTAAACTGTTCAAAGTCACATTAGTTTAGAACTCGTTTCTCTTGACTCGTAAACCAATTTTTTTCTACTAAATTAAATGAATTCTAAAAATGAAATCCCTAATTATCCCCTGAATCATCTGATTTATTTCTTCTTATACTCAAAAAAATCAGACTCTCAAGCCTCCCGCCACAGTGTACATAACAATCTCTTAATAAGTGTTTTTTTTTTATTCATTTACTCAACAACTGTCATGTTTTTGAAACATAGCCACCTGGCTAGGGCTTTTCTTAGTAATGATACAAAGTTTTACTTTTGTCATTATTGGCTGTTATGTTTCATTTATCACAAATAAAAGCAACAGGAAAAAAGGAATTGTAGATGTAGAAATAAGAAAGAACTTAGAAGTTATCTAAAGCAGCCCTTCATTTTATAAATGAAGAAACTAAGGCCCAGAGAGATTAAAAATTATTTCTCCACACAAGCAATAATGGCAGGGCAGAGACTCAAACCCCGGTCCTTCGACTCCGAAGCTGTCCCTACGCTCATACCACCTCCCACCCACCCTCATCTACACCAACACTATTATTTATTTCTTTATTTCAGCTTCACATCCATCCAGCTTACTTCCACAAAGAATTTAAGTCAGCTTAACGACACTAACAGTCGTTGCCTAAAATGCACGTCGTAATAAGGTGAAAGCAAAATTGGATTTAAAAGCTCCACATCAGGAAACAGCACAGAAGCGGAAACAAAGAGACAGAAACATTTAACTACGACTTTTGTGTGGTCTGAATTCTTTCCGAACAACGGACTCGCCTTGGTCCTTTTCTACACAAATCTGGGGCGACTTTCCCAGCACTCTCCTATATCGCCTTTTCTAAACAATTACATCATAGGATTTAGAGCTAGAAAGGGTTTTAAAAGATTATTCCCCTTCAATTTACAGATGAGAGAACTGAGATTAAATGACTTGCCCAAGGTCACCCAGGTAGTAACTGATGATGACAAAACTTCAATTCAGATCTAACTTCAGAGCCCTTTCCACTACATCATCTCCTTTACCAAAAGGGAGACTACGGGAACTTGTTCTTTTTTTTTTTTTTCACATTTTTTTCCCCTGCGTGTGCGCGCGTGTGCGTGTGCGCGCCTACAGATAGCATTACCTCCCAAGGAGCACAGATCACGAAAGGCCCGGCCCAGGTTCTTTTCGCAAGTAACACCTAATGGTTAGAAGTTGACAAAACATTTCCCCACACACACACACTCGCGTCTAGGGAAAGGCGAGAAAGCAAATGGCTTTAGACCCGATCAAGCTGTAAGGACTAAGTACTTTTACGTCCTCCTTCAGTCCTCCTCACTCCCCCCTCCCCCCAGGAGAGAAGAAACAGCCAGTATCGGAAACTCTAGAAAAAGAAAGCGACCCAGGAGTACAAAGGCTGACCTTCTCCTCTCAGCCCCGGGCTCCCGACGCAACCCTACTCCGGCGGAACCTGCGAACTTCAGCTTCGGGGCGGGGGGCAGAACCCCAACCTTCTCCCCGGGGCTGAGGCATAAGCAGTTTGCTGAACGGGTCACCGACTCGCTCAGCCCCAGGGCACAGCCCGGCAGCCGCTTACACCTTGGAGCCCGCAAGCCGGGGCAGCTGCGGGAAGGCAGCTCTCTCGGACAGCGCAGGAGAAAACAAAAACCAAAAGACAAAAACGTGTGGCTTGCAGTTTCGAGGTCCCGGCTGCGCTGCCTCCTCGCCCCCGCCGCCCGGCCGAGAGACGCTCTGCCCAAGCCGGGAGCTACCTGGGCTTGAGCTTCAGCGGCCCCCGCGCTGAGCCCCGCCGGAGAGGAAGCCCAGGAGGACGCTCACCGGGCACGCACGCCCCCACCTGAGAGGGGCTCCTGGCACCGCAGCTCCTCGCGCAACCTCGCGCGCCGCCCGCCCCGGGGATGGGTGAGCAGCTCGCGCCTCCCCCCGCCCGTCCGCCTTCCGGGCGGGGGAGGGGGGAGCGGCGAAGAGGGGGAAGCTGCGCCCGCACCTACTCAAGCGAAACGAGCCCGCTGGGGCCGCCGAACGTCCAGCCCGGCCGCCGGCCCCGCAGCATCCCCTGCCCCCGGCACCCCCCGCCGCGCCCTGCCCCACCCACGCCTGCCTGTGTGCTCAGCCTCCCCCTCTCCGAGCCCCAACTTCTCTGCCTCCGCCGGAGCTCTCCGGAATCCGGGGCCAAGTTTCTCCCACCTTGAAAAGTTCGCAGACGGGAGAGGGAAAGCCCTCACACCGAGTCCGGGCTCCCCCCGGCCCCCAGCCGGCGGAGGGCAGCTCCGCGGGGAAGCGCGACCTCTCCCGACTCCGCAACTCGCGACCGCGTCCTCCCCTTCCCGTCCTCGGGCGCGCGGGCCGGCGAGGTCGGTCCGCTGCGCTCCTGTTCCAGCCAGGCACCGAAAAGGAGAAGAGGAGGAGGAACGGCGGCGGGCGGGGAAAGGGGTGGGTGGTGGGTGATGTAGATCCCCTCTCCACTACCGGCAGTGCGGTGGTGCAAATAACACCGCTTCTGGGGATTTCTGAGCTATTTATTTTCCTCTACACGTGAAACAAAGACTTTCTCCCCCACCGGTTTGAATGTGGTAACGATTACAGTCCGTGTTGTGATGAATCTGGAGTCATCTCATTAACCAAGTCCTGCCACAATCACTTCTTGTAATGATCAAAATCTTCGGTAGATAGGGACGGCAGACCTAAAAGTACGTCTTTGTGACGGTGAGAGGAACATAGTTTAAATGCCTTCAGGTATTCAAAATGCTTGCTCCAGAATAACTCTGTGCAGTAGGTACCACGTGTACCATAATCCCCATATTACCTATGAGGAAATTGAAGCCCACAGAAGTGACTTGCCCCAGGATCACGTGGCTATTTAAGTGTTAGAACTGGAACCTCAATCTTTTGATTCCAAGACCAGTGTACTTTTCCCTCCTTCCTAGCTAAGCTGTATATAGTTTAGTGCTTTAAGTTGACAAAGTACTTTACCTCAGTTATCTCATGTAATAATAATAATGACAGTAAAAGCCTATGTGTAAATAACAAAGTTGCAAGGCTCGTTTGGGTCCATTATCTCATTTGATTCTCAGAATACCTCCTATAAGGTAAATCTTAGAATTACAATTATCCCCATCCTATGTATCTTTGTAAAAGTGGCCATGGGCTCTGGTAGAGGTGGGAAATGGACACAGGGAAATCGTGTTTAGACTTAGGGACACAAGTTCACTATCTTTTTTTACTCATGGATGCTTTCGTGGAGGAGGTACACAACTTCTAAAACTTCTGCAAGTGAGAGAACGCGGTAACCTGAGTAAAGAGAGCTTTCAGGGAATACCACAAATCCACAGAAGTGGGCTAGAGTGGATAATGGGACTAAAGAGACATTAAGAAATTGAATCTAATACAAAAGGAAGGGACAGGCTCTAGGACAGGAAACAAACGAATTAAAGTGGTCCAATTTGGCCTCTGAAAAACTTTGAAGCAGAACTGAGGAAGCTCTTGAACCTGACTTGAAGTATAATGGAAAACCATGATCATGTTCCACATTGGGAGTAGGAGCTATAACTAATCTTCATTTGTAAATTTAGTGAGTGCTGTATTGTGAGCAAAGAATTTGGTAATTTAAAATTGAGATGTCAATTTCTTTAAACTTATTGAGTTCTTGAAAAGTTATATGTAAATCAAATCTTATGCATTTAAAATATAAATGGATTGATAGTGCTCCTGGTTTAAATGCAAGTCCTTTTGTATGGAAATAATCCTCCATATATTTTTTTTTAACTTTTCAGATTTCTGGGTTTTTTTTATTACTTTCTTTAAGTTAGCCAAATCTGAACTGTTACAAAATCAGAGACAGAAGGAAGTCAAAAGTGTCCTAGAGCAACCTGTACCTGAACATCTTTTCCAAGTAGTCATTCAGGTTTCATTTAAAGGCTTGGGGTGAGAGGCAACTCATCCTGAGGTAACCTATTCTACTTCTGGATAGCTTGAGTCTAATTTAAGAATCTCCTTTTCTTCATCTTTCACCCTTTCTCCTAGTTCCACTATCTGGGGCTACACAGAATAAGTCTAATCCCATTGATTGGAGTTATAAAATATTCTCTCCCCAGTTAGAAGAGTGTTCAATTTCTCCTTCCTCTCTTTAGAAGTTTCAGGAAGCAGCCCTTAGTAATTTGAATAACTCCACCCAGATAACCCTAGAGGAATTGTGATGACTTTTGAGAAGTAATGAAAAAAATAAAGTAGTGCTCTCATGAGACTGGGAGCTGTGGGAAATGCTGATGCTGATACTGATGGAGATACTGATACTGATGGAGAAAGTCACTATTTGGGCACTAGTGGAGAGAAAAGTTACCCTGAGCAATATGGAATTAAAATGAAAGAAGTATTTCTATGATATAAGGACAAGTGCCTTTCTAACTTTTGGGACAATTTATGTGTTATCTGAGGTCACAGCAACCCCAGTAGGCTTCAGAATTTTAATCATATGGAGCTTCATTTTGGAACTATGATGCAGAAGACCAGGAGAGAGAGGGAGATAGAGAGAGGGAGGGGAGGGGAGGAAGAGAGGGAAGGGGAGAGGGAGAGAGAGAGAGAGAGAGAGAGAGAGAGAGAGAGAGAGAGAGAGAGAGAGAGAGAGAGAGAGAGAGAGAGAGAGAGAGAGAGAGAGAGCACAGCTTTCCTGGGAAAAGGAATGCCTTCCATCTGCTGGGAGCCCTGAAGAATTGCAGGAGGTGTGAATTGCTGGAAAACTGGTACTAGGCAGCCAGCCAGAGAAGTCATGAAGGGGATCGCTGATAAAGAGGAAGAACTTCCTTCTCTGTCATATCCAATTGAACCCCTACCCAAGGCAATAATGTAAGTAAGAGAGTATAAAAGTTTTTGAGGAAGGTTGTCCACCAGCAGGCACTGTTTTCCCATGGATTCTCATGAGTTTTGTTGGTGCTTTGAGTCTTGTGAACCTATGGACTTAAAAGTGAAGTTGGTGATTTACACTAGGAATGCATGGAGGAGTGTCAGATGCTGTTGTTCATATATTATCTTGGTAGCAGCAATGAGCTAAAGAAGTGAGATATTCCCTAGAGCCTTTGACACAAGACTTGTAGCCCTCTCCCTTGCAAGTTTTTCAGATATTTGAAGACCATGGTTATGTTTCCCACAAGTCTTTTCTTTAGACCTTTGATTAAACTATCCAAAATTCAAATGCAACTCAACACATATTTATTAAGAAGTAATGGAAGAAAAGTGAAGTGATGGAAAGACTTACATGAACTGATGCTGAGTGAAGTGAGCAGAACCAGGAAAATATTGTTCACAGTAACAACCACATTGTTCAGTGACTGACTTTGATAGACAGCTCTTCTCAGCAATGCAGGGATCGAAGATGAGTCCAAAAGACTCACACTGGAAAATGCTATCCACATCCACAATAAGAACTATGGAGTCTGAATGCAGATGAAAGCATACTATTTGCTCTCCCTTTCTTTTATTGCTTTATTTCTTCTTTCTTATGGTCCCTCCCATTAGTTTAATTCTTCTTTACATCATGACTAATGGGAAAATATGTTTAATATGAATGCATAAGTAGATCCTATATTAGATTGCATGCTGTCTTGGAGAAGAGATGAAAGGGGAGAAAATTTTAAACTCAAAACTTTATGGAAGTGAATTAAAAATAAATTATTTTTTAAAAAAATTTAAAAAGTGAAGTGAGCAGAACTGGGAAAACTATTTCTATAACATCAATATTATAAAAGAGAAGAATTCTTAAAGACTTGAGAAGTCAAATCAACCATAATTCCAGAAGATTGTGAAGAAGGTTGCACACTTCATGGTAGAAAGATGGTGGGGCTAATTTGCAGAATGAAAAACACATTTTTTTTTTTTAACATAGCCAACATGGGCATTTGTTTTACTCGATAATACTCATATGGTAAAAGAATTCTGTCAGTTTTTTCTTTCCTTTCCATTCTCCTTCTTTCTTTCCCCCACACCCCAGTAAATAAAAGGCAGGAAAATGCTTGATAATTGAAAAAAATGAAAAAATATATTTTTAAAAAAGATGAATGTAAGAGCATTAGACTTTGCAGTCAGAAGACCTAGGCTTGAATTCTGACTCTATCACTTATTTCTTTTGTGATCCTGGGCAAATCACTTAACAATAATAACTGATATTTATACATTCTATATACATTGTCTCATTTCATTCTAGCAACAACTCTGTAAAACAAGTGGTTCAGATATTATTAACTTTATTTTAAAAAAGAGGAAATTGAGACTAAAATATATTAAGTGATTCCCCCTAGGAACGCATACATAGTGTCTAATACAGGATTTGAATCCAGGTCTTCCTGCTTCAAGTCCATAACTATAGCATCTATTCTAACAGGGATAATATTTATTATACCTATTTCACAAGGTAACTATGAGGAAAGCACTTTTTAAGCAGGGATGTACTGGAACCAGCTCTCTGGTTTTTATTAGCTTATTAAATTTTTGATGTGAGCATTTACACCTCAGAATTGGCAGTTGCTTCAAATAAGGATTTATTTTTATTGTTTTGTTGATCATCTACACTTAGAAAATGTTGATAATTCAAATTAAACTTGGAAGTATGTGTATGTTCATTCTCCTTCTCCACCCCACCAAACCATTTGTTAAACATTTACTAGCACACCCATTTTATTCTGTAAACATTGCTTGAGCTCAGCCAGAGGGCAGTAGAAGGCTCAGACTTGAATCCTGGTGACTAAAGGCTAATAATTAATGATGATTGATGATGATGATGATGATGATGATGATGATGATGATGATGATGATGATGATGATGATGATGATGTCATCATTTGTATAACACTAAAATTTACAAAATGTTTTTTATTCATTATCTTATTTGAGTTTCACAACACCTTGGTTTATAATTCTTAAAGGATTATTTAGATGTGGATTAATTGTTTTGTGAGAGACCTGGTGCTAAACACCTTGGGGATTCAAAGAATACACAAAGATCCTGCCTTACCCATGGAGGTTTATAGTCTAGTTATTTTTAACCATTTAAAAGTTTGCTTCATCTTTTTTTTTGTCTTTTATTTACTTCACTAAAATCCTGCTATTGATGCCTTAAGGTGGCATAGAAGAGATTTTAATGCTATGTCATTAGGTTTTGAGAGATTATAAGCTAGAAAAGGTTCAGTACAAACTAGATGAAGGCTCATGATCAGGTTAGCCACCAGTTGATAATTTTTTTTTTACCATAGAAACTAATAAAATCAATTTATTAGGAGGTTTCAATCTTCATTAATAGAGTGAGCATTCCCACAGATCAAATCACAAATCCTTTAAATGCTGAAATATATGCTATTGTTGTTTTATGTTGTCTTAGAAATAGCTATAAAAAATATTTGAGTTGTAATAATTAGACACTTAGGCTTATGGCAATTCTGTGATTATACATCCATCATAATTTTGTACTGTGCTTAATTACAAGGACATTTGGTTCAACAAGACATAGGCTACCTTTAATACCTTAAATTTGATAGGCTGCAAATAGATATGGATTTATGGATTATTGTTTGGTGAGAGTGGTTTTGTTTTGCCTTTGGGGACCAACTCTTGTGGCTTTAAACTATATGCTAGTCATATTTTTACAATTCAATGCATTTATTTATTGTGAATCATTTAATTAAAAAAACCTTTATAAAGTCAAGGAATGTTCAAGTTGGTAAGAACCTTAGAGAACATTTAGTATAACATAGCCCTTTAAAAAAAATAGTTAATAACAATGAGACCCAGAGGGACCAAGTAACTTGTGCTTGTATTTCCACAATGTCTTCATTTTCCCCTAGGGAGTTTATCCTCAGATTCTGTTCCACATCCTTGATGAAGTATGAATGCTGACTTGTAAATCATATCACATCTGTTTTCCAACCATAGACCAATGGGAAAAATACAAAATCAGAAGAAAGAGTCAAAGAAAACTGGTTAGAAAAAAATAAGGAAATAGTTACAGCAGAAAAGCAGAAAATGGTGGTGTTGTTTATATATCAGAATAGACTTTACTACAATGTACTACATCCTAAATGTTCTCTAAAGCCTCTTCAGTTAAAAAGAAGCAAAATATCTTCTCTCAACCCGAGAATGATCTTCGTTCTTAGAGTGTAGGTACTGAAGTTTTACAGATCAGTACAATTATTTACAATAACTAGAAAAGTTTAAATATTATGTAGACATTATAATCAGTGGTATATCTAGGGAACCCAGAACCTATCAGGGTATGATAGCATCCTCAGACTGAAATCCTGGTGACTGAAGTTCAATCAATAAGAATGATGATAAGGATAGATAACCCAGTGGCATGTCTGCTGCTGGTTGTTCCAGGTTCCCTAGATGGTCACAAAGGGACAGTAGGAATCTTCAGATGCCAGTAACTGCTGTGAACTAGACATTGGACTTTGGTCTCTTGTATACCCTTGGCATGATAGTAGCTATTATGCATTCCCCAGTCCTTATGAGGTGTCTTGAAAGTTGTGAATCCATAGAGACAGAAATGCTCTAAGCTCAGCAATGAAGGTACACTTTGGTATGACTAATATACGCAAGAGGCTAGCATGCTACACTTTATCTTTGTTGTTCCCATTTACTATTGTACTTATTACAAAAACTGATTATATTTAAGTTTTTAAATAACTGAGGTTGAGTCACATGATTATTTTTGAATAGTTACCGTTCACTAGCAAAGTAATTAGGCACTGCCAAAAGATAAACATAGTATATTTTCTGAAAAGCAAAAATGGAATAAAATAGAAAGACAACAAAAACAGAGATACGAAATCCTAGATCAGGACTTTTAAGTTCTGGTGACTTTCAGTATACACATCAGAGCATCTCATAGCACATGGCTGCCCTGTAAATACCTTTCCTTTCACTTGAATCACATCAAACTCTGCCTAGGCTAGCATCATTACTTAATTCTTTGGCAAGCAAAGAATTACCTTCATATGAATAGGTAGAGTAGCCAAGATTGAGAGAGCATCCATAAAAAAATATGGTGGATGGGTACCATGCTAAACACTTTACAATTATCTCATTTGGTCCTCACAACAACCTTGCAGAGGAGGTACTATTATTATTGCCATTTTACAGATGAAGGAACTGAGTTAAACAGAGGTTTAAGTGACTTGCCCAGGGTCACAAAACTAGTATCTGAGCCTGACTCAAGGCCCAGCACTCCATTCATTGTATCACCTATCTTTCCCACATATACATATATTGCATATATATGTGCGTACGTGAATGTATCGAGGCAACCAAAATCTAAAGCCTTTTCATGCTTTCAACTCCCTTATGTAGTATTAAATAAATGTTGACCAATAATCATATTAATATTTAATAAAAGTTCTATAATTTTGCAAAGGATTGACTTTTTTCTTTATATCATAGAAAACTCATGAGGGGGAAACTTATTCCAAAGAAGTTATGGAGCTTAGGAGTGGGAGAACCAGGATCCTAACTGATTCTCCAGAAATACCATTAAGAATCTCTCAGTGGTGCCAGACCCCACACCCAAATACCAGTTTAAAGACTTCTCAGATGCCAGCAGGGAAGCAAGAAGCCCACACACCAAACACTCAATAGAGGATCTGTGGTTAGAGTTGAAAAACCCCCTGCGCTGAGAGAGTCTTATATTCCTGCTTCTCTTTCCTCTCCCCCTGTATTCTTGTTGTATCAGCAAGAGTTTGAAACAGAGAAATGAAGAAGGAGGGTGAGTAAGCAGATGTGGAGGATCTTGGGGAATTTTGTATAGGGTCATGGGGCAAGGCATGCAAAAGGGTATCAATATGTTTGAGACTAATACAGATGATAACACAGTCAGACCTGAAAAAACTGCTTCAAGTAAGGTAAACTGTACATACCTTTTCAAATATTTTCATGGCAAATTTTTTCATTTCAGTTCGTCAAAGAGCTGCGTGAACAAAGATCTATTATTTTAAGAAACTTTTAAGCATGGAAGTCTTTGTTTAAAAAAAACAAACACAAAAGGCTGCTTGTTCCAGAAAGTCTATGCCAAAATGACATTTTTTTAAAAAATCTTGATAGTTGTTTGAATTTACTTTTTTTCTTCAGGTCACAGATTCATAGTGTTGTTCTAACCCCACCCCAAAGGTGGGTATTTAACTAATGGTTCTTGATTAGAATTGCATAGAATGTTAGAAATAAAGACAGAGTAGTTTAGTGGAAAGAATATAGAATTTAGAGTTAGAGGACCTAGATTTAGATCTGATTCTGATCTTTATAACCTATGTGACTTCAAGAATTAATCTTTTTTCAATTATTTATTTATTTATAACATTCATTTTTTTAAAATTAAGCTTTGAATTCTCTTTCTCCCACCCTTTGTGAAGGCAAGAAATATGATATCAATTATACATGTGAATCATGCAAAACCTTTCCCCTATTAGCTATGTTGGGGGAAAAAGGCAAGAAAAATAAAGTGAACAAATATGCTTTAATCTGAATTCAGACTCTATCAGTTCTTTCTCTGGAGGTGAGTAGCATTTTTCATCTTAAGTTCTTCAGAATCATCTTGGATCCTTGTATTGATCACAGTTGAGCATTGTATATATTTCTTTCTGTGTACAATGTTCTCTTGGTTCTGCTCAGTTCACTTTGCATCAATTCATAAAGTCTTCCTAGATTTTTCTGAGATCTTCCTGCTTATCTTGTCTTATAGCATTCCATCACATTCATATACCACAATCTGTTCCACCATTCCCCAATTGATGGACATCCCTCTATTTCCAATTCTTTGGCATCACAAAAAGAGTTGCTATAAATATTTTTGTGCATGTAAAACTGTTTTCTTTTTCTTTGATCTCTTTGGGATACAAGGTACTTATCTATTTGGGCCTCAGCTTTCTGATCTGCAAAATTGGGGTTTGTACTGAATGGTCTTGAAAGTTCTTTCTAGTTCTACTGACATCTATAATCAAAATGACATAGACAAAACCTAACCATGTAATCAACCTTTTTGTTTTATAGAGAAGCAAATTAATCTGGAGGGTTTGATCAATTTTATCTATAGTCACACAAAGCCAGATTTAGAACTGAATTCTCTTGAACCCAGGCAAGACTAGTGTCCTTTCCACTACCTCTTCTATTTCCTATCTCTATTTCTCTCCATCTTAGTCCTTTTCTTTCTCATACTTCAGTGACTGAAATAATAAGACAAAACAAAACATCTTTCTTATATCCCAAATGATGTAATAATCATCATGCTCTTTTATCCTCCCAAGATAGCCATAATGGTTGCTTTCCCCAAATCATACTTGACTTGAATTTTATTTACCTGGGCAGTATTGTATGTACAATTCACATATTTTATATGGCCAATGGAGTTTCATCCCCAGAGCATGCAATGCATGCTGTCATTGCTGCCAACTCATCTGGAAGAGTCTGGTGAGTCAGCTTCTGAATAAGCATAATGATATTTAAGAAAAGAGCCCATCTCCTTGATTTGAAGTATGAAAAGAGATTCTATAACTAGTTCTGTTACAATAATAACACAGTGAAGATGTGGATTGTTGATTGTCTGCATAGAGGGAACTGGGATACATTCAACAAATACTAACCAGCCAAAGTGATTTCCTTTTTCCCTTTTTTTTGGCTGGCTGTGTGAATACATGGCCCTGATGTTATTTCTGTTTGTGTTGTATTTATTGTTCCTACTTTTACATGAAAGACTATTGGAGACTGCTGTAATTTTATGATCTTTGAAAGATCAAAACAGAAAGTGCCAAAAGTCTTAAGAGCTAGAGTCCATGCCATGATTTATAGAAGGCTGAAAAGTGGTGAGGCAACAGCTCAGATCTTCAAGAGCAATTGGCTTGACCCAACCCAATGGAAGCAGAGACATAGACTTGTCCATCCATGATTTATGTTGCCTTTGGAAGTGAACTTGGTGAGATGGATGCTGTAGAAACTATTTGCATTTGAGCCCACTCTCCTATGAATTAAGGGGCTGTTATAGAGAAGAGTGTGTTCCCAGATATTGAGAGAAATGGTTTGTAACTTATTTTTGCTATATCTTCGCAGTAAATAACCCTTTTTAAAAAGCTAATTGATATTAACTGATTAAGAGATAGTGGTGGTATGGGAAAAACATACCAGAACACTGGCTTAAGCTTAAGCCCCTCCACTGTTTCTTGGGGGTATTCCTAGAAGAACAATTCTTAACCTGAGGTTAATCATTAAGGGAAGCAGTGGTAGACAGATTTCAGGGAGTCTATGAACTTGGGTAGAAAAAAATTATTTTAAAAAAATCTTTTTATTTTTACTAACCTCTAACTGAAACTTTGCATTTCCTTCAATTATGGATATTCTTTTTAAAAAAAACCATTAATCTGAGGAGTCCATGACACACCAAAAAACTGAAGAATTTCTGTCCAAGGACCTTGAGGGGAAGATGTGTCTAGTTTAGAGATAGTCAGTTCAGAGTCTCGTTACAGTAGTAAGATCCTTGTCAGATTTCAAGAAAGCAATAGCCAATACACAGCACCAATGTTCCACTGATATCCATTCAATGTTTGTTTAAAAAAAGCTAGATGAAGGCTCCCATCACATTAAGTGAGCCCTCATGATGAATTTATGAAAGGACTAAGATGAGAGATACACAAGTTGAGAAGGGTTTGGGAAAGGCAGTGATCTATACCCTTGGAGGAAGCTCAAAGATCAATCAAAGGTTAAAGAAATAAACTTCTGTTCATTCCAGGACTTTTGTGTGTTAGTTTCCAGTAGCAAATCATTTTTAACAGCAATATTTGCAGAATTACTATTTAACATGTATTTTGTTGAATTAATGTAATCCAATCAATGTTTCATGGGGACTTGCTATGGCAGTAAGTTCTGTGGAGATACAAAGATCCCTAAGATGGAATTCCTATACTCAAAGTGCTTACAATCAGCTAGGGAGTAACAGGTACAAAAATAACTTTAATATATGATAGAAAGTGAAAAGTGTTATAAGAGCAGTGCATACAAAGTGCTATAAGGCATTCAGAGGAGCAATATTATTTCTCACTAAGGAGACCAAGTAAGGCTTCATGGAGGATGTGGTTCCTAAGCACATTTTAGAGCATGTAGTTGGTATTCATTAATTGATCAGTCGATTGAATGATTAACAAACCTAAAATAACTGCCACAGGAAGACAAATTGCTAGGCAAGGATTTGTGGAGGTCTAGGGAAGTACTTCTGTATTACTTGATTTTAATCCTGCGATTTAAAAATGATAATTTCAGGTAATCTTTAAAAAGAACTTCATATTTCTTCTAACAAGATCAAATTTGAACTTAAATCAATTTCATATCTGTGAACTCTTAAGTTCTCTCTTTTATAACCACAACTCACTGTAGAATGAAACAAAGCATGCAATCAGTTACAAGCAAATTTTTTGGTATTATCTGTAACAAACAAGTGAAACACCAAGACCAAAGAGGAGCCACACCACACACAATCCAACAGACCCAAACCTGGGTCTGGAATTTATTGAGCTCAGACCAGGAGAGCAGTGAACAGACCTCCCCCTGGATCACACCAGTTTGGGAGCACTGAAAATCTGCAGGTCCCATGACTGAGCTGTGAAAACAGAAAAGGGGCATAAAAAACGGGACAGAAAACCTCAGGCCAGTGAGCTGTCTCAGGAGTGAGCGGAGCCCAACATGAATTTAAAATCCAAAATCAAGATGTAGACTGAAAATATGAGCAAACAAACAAAAAAATCTAATTGTGAAGACAAACACAGGGAAGCTCAAGACACTAACGCAGAAAAAGACAATGACTTGAAAACAAGCAAAACCTCAATGAAAATAATGCAGAATGAACATAAGCCAGACAAGAATTCCTAGAAAAGTTAAGGAAAGAAAATTTTCAAAGTAATAAAAAAATTTAAATCCAAATAAGCATGATAGAGGTAAAAATGGGAAAGAAATGAGAACTATGCAAGAAAGTTAATGAAAAGAAAATTAACATTACTTTTCAAGAACTTACAAAAGGAAACTGCCCAGATATTTTAGAACCAGAAGGCAAATTAGAAATTAGAAAAAAACAAAAACCAAAACCAAAAAAACACAAGTCATCTCTTGGAAAAAACCCAAAAATGAAAATTGTCAGAAATAGTATATCTAAAATCCAGAGTTTCCATATCAAGAAGAAAATACTGAAACTATCCAGAAAGAAAGAATTCAAATAGAGTTCCAGTGAGGATCATGCAAGATTGATTAGTTCTTACTTGAAAGAAACAGAGAACTTGGAACATAATATTCCAGATGGCAAAGGATCTAGGATTACAACCAGGAATAATCAGCCCAGCAAAATGGAGTACAATCCTTTGCTGTTGTTATTGTTTCATGTTTGACTCTTTGTGACCCCATCTGGAATTTTAGGGGCAAAGATATTGATGTGGTTTGCCATTTCCTTCTCCAATTCATTTGACAGATGAGGAAATTGAGGCAAAAATGATTAAGTGACTTGCCTAGAGTCACATAGCTAGTAAATGTCAGAGGCCAGACTTGAACTCAGGAAGAGGAGTCTTCCAGACTTCAGCCTGGCACTCTATCCACCGCACCTCCTATCTTCCCAGGGGAAAAAATAGACATTTCATGAAATAGAGGACTTTTAAGTATTCCTGATGAAAAACCAAAGCTAAATAAAAGTTTTCACGTTCAGGACTCAAGAGAAGCATAAAAAAGTAAATATGAGTGATAAATCATGACAAACTAAAAATGGTTCAACTCTTTATATTTTTATATGGGGAGATAACACAGGTAACCCCTCAGAACTTCATCAGGGATTTTAGAGTCTAATTAGGTAGAAGGCTTGGGTTTGATGTTATTATGTTTGAATGATCTTAAAAAATGAGGTATAAATGGAGAAAATGAATGGGGGAATTACCCCATATAAATGGGGAATGTAAGGAAGTTTATACAATGGAAAAGAAAGTGGGGATGAAGCATGCAATACGTGAACCTCACTCTCATCTGGACTGGTTCTGGGAGGGAAAAATACACAAACACACAAGTAAAGAAATTCATCTTACCCAATAGGGAAGTAGGAGGGAAAGGGGTTAAAACAAAGGGTAGGCAATAAGAGGGAGGGTAGATTAAAGGAAGTAAAGGTCAGAATCAAAACAGACTCCTGAAGAGGGACAGGGTGAAAAAGAGGATAAGTTTAAGAGAATAGGATGCCAGGAAATTCACATTTAGCAATCGTAACTGTGAAGGTTAATAGTAACTCAAATATATAGTTCCTAAACATTTACAAAGTGCTTTTCTAAGTGCATTGTCCCATTTAATCCTCATAACAATCATAGGAGGGCAAATCACTAACTTTCAGTGGTACAAGTCGTTCTGTATGACTTTAAGTTTCAGAGAATGCATTGATCTCCATTGGTAGGTCTTTAGGAAATATGTATGTATGTATGTATATCAAATCTCAAGTCCCGTAAAAAAAAATATTCCAAAATCTTGTGACATAGGTGCTATTATTATCCCACCTTCACAGAATGGGGAAACAGAGAAGTTAAGTGACTTGCATCACACAAGTATCTACTCTGAGGTGAGATTCAAACTCAGTTCTTTCTGACTCCACAATACCCCTTTAGTTAAATATATAGTCTTTAAACTGGTTTTCTAGTAGTATTTATCAGTCACACTGAGCCATCCAGATTTTCTCATCTGGTCAGCAGTGACCAGATGTTACAATTGTGATAATACAAATTTTCAAAGAAGCGCTAAGGGTGTAACTTTTAGCTACATCAGACTTTTTCTCTGTGCGTAGATAATTAGTTTTAATGTGGAGTAATAGCCTTAGACTCATTTCCAACATACTTTTACCAACCGAACTAACTAGCCTTTGCATTCCTGTTCAGATCTTTGAGCATGAAGCATGTAAAGCATGCACAAATCCATTTACTGCATTGAAACATTCAGAGTGCACTGATAAAAATGAATAATCCTTAGATATTTTCATGACTACTTTTCAGATTTAAAATTATGCAAATCATTTAATTTACCTTTAGCATAAAATTTGTCATTTATTAATGTCCCATTTTATCAAACTATGTTTGTCTGAAATATAAAATTATCAAGATCCTTGACCAAATCCTATTTCTGCCTTCCTCACCCATTTTCTAAATTGACATCTCTGTGACACCAACATCAGTAGTGAGAAAGTTAATTAGCACCATACATCTTAGTATATCTTCCCCAAAAAAGTTCTAGGGCAGAGTAAAATGGGTTAACAATGTTTTGACTTAACTGTGTCTCTATCATTAGGAAAAAAAAAAAACATTTTCTCTGAAGTCTAACACTAATTATCTGCTAAGTGCCTTGCCTCAGAAGAGCAAGAATCTAGAGGAGATAAATGGGAAGGGACATAGACCCTGAACCCAAAGGGAATAGTGAATACAAATGAAGAAGAGACCGACTCAGCCTCATGAAAATACATTTATTAACTTTACACAGCTGGGACTCTAAATTATGGGTCAGTTTAAATTACCTGGGAAATTGTTTGGTTGTAATACTATTGTGGTACCACTTACAAGGAATATTAGCTAACGTGTGTTCCTAGCAAAGTTCCCTTTCTTTAACTCAGCGCTTGTTTTCTTCTGTTGGAGTTAATGTTTAATGGGCACATATACGACTAAGCAGGAGTTCTCCGTTGCTGGTGGAGCTGAATAAGGAGAACGAGAGGGAGGAGCAGGATTATCACAGTGACCCCAATAGGAGAAGAAAAACAAACAGGATTAACAACCAGAGATTGAGGATGAAAGATTGAAAATCATCCTTCAGAACAGGGGGTAGATGGTGGAGACATCAAACGTATGTAACAGAAGATCTGTATGATTATGGGTTTTTCTTGACTTAACAGCCTTTTAATTTGAGGAACATCCTGGTCCTTCAGTATTGGTTGGGAAGCCACTTTTGACCTATAGCTTTTCCCAGATTGACTTATTCTTTGACTATGACCTTGTTATCTGGCAAAATCGGAGAAAAGCGTCAGGAATCCACTCTTGTAAGGGTGGAAAACAGAGGATGCACACTGCACAAGATATTCCACTAAAAAAAAGGTGTAAGGGTTAGTGACTAGGAGTTCAATGGCTAGATAACATTTGGTCTGAAAAAGATCTGTGGAATATTATCACCACAACTATTTGAAATAATTTTAGAAATGCCAGTTATAGCAATAAGACAAGAAAAATAAATCAAGGGATTAAGTACGGACAAAGAGTAAACAAAATTGTAACTTTTTAAGGATGATATGGCCTACTTAGAGAACCTTAGAGATTCAGTTAAAATTAATTGAAAAAATAAACTTCATTCTGTAGCAGGATATAAAATAAACCCAAATAAATCATTCACCTTTTGTATATTACCAACAAAACACATTAGGAATATATAAAAAGAGATATTCCATTAAAAAACAACTACAGCATGTAAACAACATTATCAAGAGATGGAGGAACCATGTAAAAGCATAAAATATACTTTACAGAAATAAAGAAAAACCTAAACAGTTGGAGAAATGTTGGTTGGATCATGCCAATACAATTTTTAAAATGTCCATACCACTTACAATCTGCTTTTTTAGAGCCATACCAATCAAACTACCAAAGGATTAATGATAATAGCTACCATTTATATGGCACTTTAAGGTTTGTAAAGCACTTTACATGTATTACTGGGTATAGGGTGTGTTCAGGGAAGAGTAGTACCTCTCTGTGAAGGTTGCTGAGTTCTTTTCAGGGCTGCTTTCCACCTGATTCACCCAGTGGCTCCAAGAAGCTGTAGCATGCACAGTGACCACACCCTGGTAAACTGTTCTGGCAGATGAGCTAAAGCAGGTTCCAGGTAACCAAAGGGTCTCAAACCCTTTGGTGTCTACTGCAAGAATTCCCCTGGTTGAATGGTCAGATGAGAAAAATTTGTCCTAATGACCAGGAGGGAAGCTGAAGCAGGTGCTGTGGAACACTGTGGAACTCAGGAACGGAGAGATTAGTTGGACATCATAGATGCCAAGGTCATCCACTGCATCCCAAGCCATCACCAATTGTCTTGACTTTGTCTTGCCGTTGGATTCTGATGACTCTGGAAGACAGAGTAAGGCCAATGACTTCATGCAACTCTGCCTCACTTAAATCTAATTTATGCATGAATCAAAAGACATCACCCATATCGTTTTACCATCTTTACCTACCTCAAAGTTCTGTAGCTACAGGCAAGTGATGAAGCAGCAGGTGTGGATACACTGGGAACTGTAATCACAAGTCTGCACACAAGTAGCCAAAGCCAAAGGGTCTTCTTCTTACTGGATGAAGCAGTGGATTTGGTGGCCCCTGAACAGCCTTTTTTAAGGACCACACTGCTCACCTCCTGGTGTGAGGAAACAGAAAGAAAGGTGCCCTAAATTTATCTACTTCACTCACCCCTGGCTTATTTACCATGGCAGTCAGGGATCCTACCCTGTAGTATAAACACACAAAAATGTACAAAAACTTTTGAAAAGATGATCTCACTCACCATCAGCGCATGTAATGTGTACATGCTTATGGACAACACAAAATCCAGTAGACGTGAAAGACAAACAGCTCTTATTATAAGAGAACTTGGCAGGTATTACATCCAAATAGCTGCTCTGAGAGAAACAAGGCTGGCAAATGAAGGCAAGCTTACCAAAGTTGTAGCTAGGTACACATTTTTCTGGAGCTGGTCACAGAGAAAGGGAATACCATGAAGCTGGCACAAATTTTGCAAACAAAACTAATCTAGTCAACAAGTTTGTGTGCCTACAAAAAGGAGTGAATGACAGGCTCATGACAATGTGATTGCCACTTGCAAGAAAGCACCATTCCTCCATCATTAATGCCCAACCTCTTCATGATGAACCCTGAGTTCAAAGAAAAAATTTATGAAGACCCAGAGATGCTCATCATTAATGTGCCAAAAGAAGACAAGCATATAATTCTGGGTGACTTAAATGAAAGAGTAGGCACAGACCACCAAACATGGCAGAGAGAAAATGGGAGAAATGGAAAAGGAAACAGCAACAGTCACTCACTACTGAAGACTTGTACATCTCATGATCTTCTCTTTACCAACACTGTCTTCTGTTTACCTAACACAAAAATAACTCCATGGATATACTGTCACAGCAAACACTGACATTTAATAGACAATGTCACTGTAAGGAGAAGAGATAGGATGTTAGTGACAAAGGCCATGTGTGGTACAGAGTGCTAGATTGATCAAAGACTTATTCTCTCCAAGTTGAATATTTGCATTCAATAAAAGCAGGGGCCTCAAGGCAAGACCAGAAGAATTAATGTCAACAAATCAGAGTGCTTCTCTGAGAGGAAACAGGTTGTTACTAAACTGGAGGGAAAGCTGAGCCAACACACGGTTGGCAACAGTGGAAAAGAAAGGGAGCAGCTTTCAGAGACTTGCTGTGCAGCACTGCATTTACTCACCTGGGCCAGAATACTCACAAACATCAAGACTGGTTTGACAGAACTGATGGGGAAATTAAGAAGCTGCTAAACTCAAAACAAGAACTCCACAGGTTTGAACCAGTAGGATAGTTCATTTGCCTCTATGAAGGCAGCATTTAACTCTATCAGAAGTAAAGTGCAAGCAAAGCTTAGAGAAATGCAATATTCTTGGCTCGGCAAGAAGGCAGATGAAATTCAGTTTTATGCTGATAGTAACAATCCAAAGTGCTTTATATGATGCCCTGAAGGCTATTTATGGGCCAAAGACCTATGGTGTATCTCAACTACTCAATACTGATGGAGCCACATTGATCAGTGATCCTGGAGAGATGAGCTGAACACTTCCATAGTGTTCTCAACAGACCTTTATCAATCTATGCTGAAGCCACTGACCATTTACCTCAGGTTGAAGTCAATCCCTCTCTAACCAAGTTTCCACCTGAAGAACAGATTTTGAATGCCAGTCAGTTCCTCTCATGTATCAAAGTGCCTGGTGTTGATTTTATTTCAGGTGAAATTTACAATGCAGGGGGTTCCATTGTTCCTTCCAAAGCTAATTAAAATTTTATGGGTTATATGTCAAGAGGAGGTTATACCCCCGGAGTTCAAGGTTGTTTCCATTCTTCATCTCTATAAAGGAAAAGGAAATAGATCATCCTGTGCATTTTAGTCATTGCCATCAAGATTCTTGCCAGAGTCCCTCTTAATGGGCTAATCCTTCACCTAGCTGAGAAATAGTTAATATGGTGTTTTCTGCCCAGCAACTCCAGGAGAAATACCAAGTGCAGAACAGAGGTCTATACACAATAGTGGTTGATCTGACCAAGGCCTTTCATACTGTCAGTCATGAGGGCCTGGGCAAAATTCAGTTGCCCAGAGAAGTTCATCAGTATTGTACACCAGTTTCATGACTGCATGCTTGCCCAGAGTCTGGCGTTTTCCCAGTCACCAGTGGAGTGAAATTATGTGCTTGTCCCCATGCTTTTTAGCATGATATTTTCAGCAATGTTGTCAGATTTCTTCAGTGCAAATGAAAATGGCATCAAGGTCAGCTACCACACTGATGGCAAATTATTTAACTTGAAAAGGGTATAAGCCACTAAAGTGGAAGGAGAATTGGTGCATGATTTTTTGTTTAAAGATGATTGTGAACTCAGTGCATCTCTGAAGCTGTGATGCAACAAGGTATGGATCAATTCTTTGCTGCTTGTGCTAATTTTTGTCTAAGAAAATTTTTGTCAAGAAAATACAGATTCTCCACCAGCCAGAACCATACCATTCATGTTGGTTACAGAAAATAGAGAAATATTGAATGCTACGGATAAGCTAACTTATCTTGGCAGTATACTTGCCAGGGATGTATATATAGATGATGAGGTTGATGCACACATTGACAGAACTACTTCAGTGTTTGAATGACTCCAAAGGAAAGTGTGACAGAAAAGAGGTATTAGACTGCCTACCAAACTGAAGGTCTACACAGCTGTTGTACTGACCTCATTGTTTTATGCCTGTGAAACATGGACAGTATACCAGTGCCATGCCAGGAAACTGAATCTCTTCCATTTGAATTGTCTTAGGAAGATTCTGAAGATCACCTGGAAAGATTAGGTACTGGATACCAAGGTTCTTTCTTGAGCAGAATAGCTAGGCATTCAAACTCTACTGCAGAAAGCACAATTCCTATGGGTTGGTCACATTGTTCAAATGCCATATGTACATTTGCCTAAAAGATTATTTTACAGAGAACTTACACAAGGCAAGTGCTCACATTGGGGTCAGAAGAAGCAATATGAGGACACTCTCAAGGTCTCCCTGAAGAACTTTGGAATCAATTGCATGACATGGGAGACATTGGCAATGGACTTTCCAGCATGGCATGCCCACATTAAAGAAGGGCGTATCCTCTGTGAGCAAAGCAGAATTGCAATAGCTCAAAAGAAATGTGGGATGTGCAAATTTAGAGACATCTCCACTCCAAATATTCATGTAGACTATTTGTGCCTGACTTTTGGTAGAGCTTTCCACGTTTGTATCGGTCTGGTCAGTCGCAGTCAGACACACTCTACCTTGCCTCCAGTATGGTGACATCATTTTGGCCCTTTCCAGAACAAAGGACAACAACCACATATATTATCTCATTTGATACTCATAACAATTCTGTGAGGTAGATACTATTATTTTTCCCATTTTACATATGCAGAAATGGAGGCTAACAAAGTTGCATGCCTTGCCCAGGTTTACACATCTATTAAGTGTCTGAAGTATCATCGAAATTCACCTCATCTTCAATCTGACTAAAGAACTTTAGTCAGAGTGCTACTATCATCTGCTCTTAATTTTAAAGAGCTAGGAAAAAATTGTAACAAAATGTCAAAAATATCAAGAGAAATAATGGCAAAAATAGGAGGGGGAGACCTAGAAATTCCAGATATCACACCATATTACAAAGGTGTAATCATCAAAATAATATGGTATTGTAAATAGAGTGGTGGGTCAGATTAAGGTCCTAGTACACAATAGTAAATGACCATAGTAATCTGGTGTTTTATAAACCCAAGGATCCGAGCTTCTGGGAGAAGAACTCACTATGTAACAAAAACTGCTGGGAAAACTGGAAAACAGTTTGGCATAATCTAGGTATAGACCAACATCTCACACTATATACCAATATAAGTTCAAAATGGGTACATGATTTAGACATAAAGGGTGATACCATGGGCAGATTAGGGGAGCATGGAATAGTTTGTCAGATTTATGGATAAAGGAATAATTCATGACCAAACAAGGCTTAGAGAGCATTACAAGATGTAAAATGAATAATTTTGATTATATTAAATTTTAAAAGTTTTACACAAAAAATCCCCCCATGCAATAAAGATTAAAAGGAAAGCAGAAAGCTGGGGGGAAGTTTTACAGCAAGTTGTAGCATATATGTACAAAAAAAGTATTTAAAGCAGCTGTTTTTGAAGTGGCAAATAACTGGAAACTGAGGAAATCCATCACTTGGTGGATGGCTGAACAAATTGTGCTATATGAATGAAATATTATTGTGCTATAAAAAATGAGGAGGAGAATGGTTTCAGAAAAACCTGGAAAAATTTACATGAACTGATATAAAGTGAAGTGAGCAGAACCAGGGGAATATTATATATGGTAACCACAACCATGTACAGTGATCAACTGTGAATTACTTAGCTATTCTCAGCAATGTAATGATCCAAGACAATTTCAATGTACTCTTAGTGAAAAATACTATCCACATTCAGAGAAAGAACTGATGGTGTCCGAATGCAGATGGAACCGTACTATTTTTCACTGTATTTTTCTGTGAGTTTTTTTGTCTGTGTTTTCTTTCTCAACATGACTAGTATGAAAACATGTTTTATGTGATTACGCATATATAGCCTCTATCAACTGCTTATTATCTCAGGGAAAGATGAGGGATGAAAGAAAAGGAAAGATTTTGAAACAAAATTTTTTTTAAATGAATGTTAAAAGTTTATGTACAATTAGAAAAAATAAAATATTAGACTTTTTACAAATCTATTTGGCATTCACTAAAAAATAGAAAAGTTGATCAGTATAATAGATTGAGCATACAACATGCAGAAGTAAAACAAAGAGTAGCATATTATTTGGTAAGCCCCAAAACCTGAACAACGGAAGTAGACTCTTACTATTTGTATTGGAAAGCATGGAAGAAATTAGGTTTTTGCAAACATTTCATACCATTATATCAAAATAAACCCCAAATGAAAATATTACCTAGATATAAAAAGTTTATATCATACACAAATTAGAGCAGCAAGGAAGGAATTACCTTTGGAAACTATGAATGGGGAAATGTTCATGACCAAACATTAGGTAGAAAAGATTGCAGAAGATAAAATGGACAATTGGTTATATAAAATTTAAAAACTTTTGCACAACAAAACCAATACATTTTAAATTAGAAAGAAAGTAGTTAACTGGGGGAAAAAAATCTTTGCAGCAAATTTCTCTGATGAAGTTCTGGTATCCAAATAATATAAGGAACCAATTCAAATGTCTAAGAAAAGAATCACTCCCCAGTAGACAAATTCTCTCAAAGGAAGAAATTCAAGCTATCATAAGTCATATGAGAGGGGGAATGCTCCGAATCACTAGTAATTAGAGAATTGCAAATTAAAACAACCCTGAATAGACACCTCATACCCAGCAGATACCCATCAAAAGAGGAAAAGATAATTGTTGGAGGTGCTGCGGGGAAACAGGTACGCTAAGGCACTATTTGGAAAAATTTCCCAAAGTGACACAATTGTGCGTACCCTTTGACTCAATAATACCATAATTAAGCCTACACTCCAAAAAAGACCAAAGGAAAAGGTTAAGGACCTATGTATACAAAAATATTTATAGCAACTCTTTTTTTAGAACAAAAAACTAAGAGAGTGCCCATCCAATGGGGAAATGGCTGAATAAGTTATGGTACATTAATTTTTTGAATATTGTTGTGCCACAAGAAATGACAAAATGGACAGCTTCATAGAAACCTGGCAAGGCTTGTATGAACTGTACAGAAAAAAGAGAGCAGACTTTGGAGAATGAGTTATCCAATAACAATATTTCAAGGAAAAACAACTTTGAAAGACTTTAGAGCCCTGATCAATGTTACTAACAGTTATTCTAAAGGACTAAAGATGCTACACATCTTCTTACAGAATAAGATACGTATTTTTGGATATGACTAATGTGGGAATTAGGTTTTTTTTAACTATGTATACTTGTTATTGGGGTTTTTCTTTAATTTTTTTTCAGTTGGGCAGGTGAAATTTGAGAGAGAAGGGTGGCTAGCCATAGGATTTTCAGAAGAAAAAAAAGTTAGTGAAATATTTTTCCACAAAAGAGAACAAAAAGAAGGCCATATGAAGACACAGACAAGCAGAACAATTTTAAAAGTAGCATGTTTAATTAAATTAAAAGGAAAAGCAAGCTATATGGAATAGAGATTCATAATTTTACATAAAAGCCTTTTTCTGTTCTATTTTGCATACAGAAGTGTTTATTTAGCATTTGTCAAGTTCAGAATAAAATTAATTTTAGTAAATTTTTTAAAAAGATTATAGGCTGTGGAGTCGGATGCCCTAGGTTCAGATGTTACCACTGGGTTCAAATCTGACACTACCTGTGTGATCTTGGGCAAGTTATTCACTTTCTGAGCCTCAATTTGCTCATTTGTAAAAAGAGAGTGCTGGCCTAGCTGGCCTCTGAAGTCTCTTCCTGCTTAAAATCAATGGACTTGACCTGTGATTTTATGGATGTAAGTAGTTTATGATGAGGAATTTCCTCCAACTGGAGATTAATACCTTCTCTGAATATTCTATCTTTAGAGAGTTGCCTGGCATACCAAGAGGGCAATTGACTTGCCCAGGGTCATATAATCTGAATGTTTCAGAGGTGGGCTTTGAACCTAGTCTTTCTGACACCGGGCCAGCTCTCTATCCCATGCTGATATGACCCCATGAAAACTGGCCTGTCAAAAGTCATCCAGGAAGTAGCTAGATATCACAGTTCCACTAAACTTTCAAAATAAGTTAGTCCACCAACAAGTAAATTAATAATAAGTTAATACTTGTGGACAACCTAAAAATTCCCTTTTAGCATCTTTTTTCTGTTTTTCTACCACTCTCCCATCAGCATGGAGGAAAGAGTAAGAGACCAAATAGGACTGAAATTTATTTTATTTTTTTTTATTTCATGGCTCATCGTGGCCAAATAATTCATCATCTTGAGGTCAATTTTCGGTTAATGAGCCTCTCCATATTTAGCTAGGTTCATCTTCAGACAGTAGTCATGTAACTGGAACCATATTTGATGGCTTTCCTGCTTAGCAGAATCTGCCACCACTTATATGTTATAGAGGTATGGAGGAGATTAGATTTATGGCCTCCAAGAGCACTTCCAACTCTAAATCTATGATCCTACAATCATGCAAATGACTATGGGGAAGTTATTTTTATTCTTGAGGTTATTTTCACATTGACCAATTATATGTGAAAGTAGTAACAATGAGTGGCATTAATTAAGGTCAGTAAATAGGCCTGTTAGGAGAAATATGCTAAAACAAAAACGCATGAGTCATAATCTGAAAGGACAAACGGAATTCTGTGCCAAAGTCAAGCTAATGAGTTCACCAGTAAAAACAACTTTAGAGATCTAGGAAGGTATCTTGAAATGGAGTAAGAGTAACAAAGGTAGAATTAAAAGTAGGTTAGCACTAAGTTGATTAAGTAACCCTTGAAGGAGCATTAGGTGTCAGTAAAACACACACACACACATACACACACATGCTGTCGCTAAATACTCTTTTAGGGCAATACAATGCTTGACATGCCAGCTATACACAACACATTCAAATGTATCAGTGTTTCTGGAGTCCCAGACACCATTCTTCCCCCTAGGAATACTTCCTGCCATCATGCTTCTCCCATGTCTGGGGCATTCACATTGCACAACAAGTTTCCATGTTTTTTCCTTAGGCCCATAGCTTAACAAGTTTACTAGATACTTAAGACAGCCCTATCATTAGGTCAGGACCTCCTAAATTACATATTCATCTTGTTTATCTATGATTACTTGAAGTGAATGAAAATTTGGTTTAAGTTTGGGGTCAAGGTGGGCCTGTCTCAGCAAGAACAAGGGAAAATATAGTTGATAGAGGGTAAAGAAGGTAATCCGAACTGACAGGCCATAGAGCTTACAACTTGAGAAGTAGGAAAGCAGATCATGAACCAGTCCACCATATTCGAGGAAAGCCTCTGCACATATCAGATTCAGGAAGGTACCTGGGCTTGATCCATTAGGGCTTATGGAGTACAACTCATTGGAGTTGTAATGAGTTGTACTGCTGTTCAGCTTCCCATTTATATGCCTCCATTGCTATTTTTAGGGTTTATTGCAAGTAGTCCAAAATAGTCTCTAAAGTCTCCCCTTATAGAATAATGAGGTGAGTGGAAAGAAGTAGGGATAGAAACCATAATTTGTATTTTAAATTGCTGCTTTTAGTGGATGAGTGAACTATATTTCTTAGTCTAAATTTTACTTTTTATTTTGAAGTTAAACACCAAAACATGGAATTTCCACGTACACAGTAAAGTAAAACAAAATTATGCATGAAAACATGAATTTCTATTTTATACCACTTGGTTTTTAAATAAATGATAAATTCCACACATCTTTCAAAACTGTCCTGTTTGTGCTTTCTTCTAAACTTCCTTATGTTCTCTTCTGTACATTTATATATATATATATATATATATATATATATATATATATATATATATATATATATATATATATATATATATTTCAATGGCATGGTTTTGAACACCAGTATCGCTAACTTCCTTTCTTCTTTCCAACTAAACAAACTGAGGGAAAGGAAAAAATCCCTTGTAACAAATAAGTACAGTTAAGAAAAATAAATGCATAGCGACCATTTTAAAAAATGAGTATCTCTTTCTGCACTTCAGATTACTTCTCTGACAGGAGGTAGGTAGCGTGCTTCAATATAAGTCTTCTGGAAACATGGCTGATCATGAAATTTATCGGAGTTCTTAAGTCACTCAAAGTTTTTTTCTATACAATGTATATACAATGTATAAATTTGTATGACTTTTCCTGATTCTATCACTTCACTCTGAATTACTTATTACCCAGGATATGCATACGACTCAGGACTCTCTAAAATTGTTTCTTTTGTCATTTTCTATAGTCATTTTTTTTGCACATTTAAATTGTTTTCAAGAATAGGTGGAACTTTCCAGTTCCGTGAATAATAGACCAACATCCTTGTATTCCCATAGCCCCTCTAACAATAACAATGTCTCTAATCATCTTTGTCAGTTTGAAAAGTATGAGGCGAATACTTGGAGTTGTATCTTGCTAATTTTTTCCACTTCTTTTGAAAACTGTTGATATTCTTTGACCATTTATCTATTGGGTAATAGCTCTTGGTTTTAATACAAGTACGTTCATTTCCTAGATTTTATGGATAGCAGATTTTTATCAAAAGTATTGTAGGACTTTTTTTCCCGCAACTTAACACTTTCTCTTCATTTTCTAACTACAAATTTTCTTCATACCAAGGAGTTTTAATTTTATATTATCAGAATTGTCTTTCTTGTCTTTTGTGACCAACTCTACACTTCAGTTAAGAATTTTCTCATCTAAACATAGAACTGAAAGGTGCCTTCTATTTTCCTTTCATTTTGTTTTATGCTGTGACCTCACATTTACATCATATATCTGTTTGAAAATGTATGAAAGAACCACATAATAAAGATTTGCAGTTTGATATACAATCTCCTCCTTTGGTTGCACAACATATGAATATGCTAATTTTATTTGATATTTGTTAAAGCTCAGAATAAAAAAAAATAATGCATAAGAGAAAAGAACCAGTCACATTTTAAAAGTGAAGAATAACTGAAAGACAGCCCCTACACTCCACTGACATACTCATCGTGTCAAGAGAAATCAGGAAAGGCTCCCAGAATATTAGGGGAACCTTCTGTCATGAACCTGTGGGATTATGTAGCCAAGTCATGTAGGATAGACAGGTATAGATGGTTGGTAATTATTTCACTTTCATGCTTTAATAAACTACACAAGTGGCACATCAGCTTCAAGTCATAATTGCAACACTTTACCAGACCTGATCCAAAGCAGTAGTATTATCACTTTTTAAATTATATTACTGGAGCCCAACCATAAACAATGAATGTCTCTCAATTATTGATCTTTATTTCTGAGAGTTGTTTTGTAGTTGTATTTTTATGTAGCCTTTGTCCCAAAGTCCTTTAGTATGGGACTCTCTCCTTATTGGTGGAGATGAAAACCTTGCTCTATGTGAGGGGCAGGGGCACAGTTGGTAAGAGGCAAAAGAGCTCCAGTTTTTCACTAGTCCTATTTGGAATTCTCCCAGGAGAGTACCCCTTTGAGTCCCATTTTAGGGTCTTCAGGACTCTTCAAAAGGAAATTCCTCTTCAAGAGTTCCCTTTGGGACTGATTAAACTTAAAGTTTTCCTCAAGCTTCAGGTGCTTCTGGCTTCTAGCTTAAAGAGAAAAGATAGAAGAGGCCAACCCCACTTCAGGTTGCTGAAGGAAAAGACCATAGGGGCCAAACATCTCCATCATGCCCCCATTCTCCATTTTCTAAACTAGAGACTTCAGGGAATTTTTCCTTGGGTAAAATCTAGGACCTTCTTTCTTGGTTGAGCTGAGTTATCTTGCCTCCATTGGGAAAGCTGCTTCATTCTGTATTGTCTGGTATATATTCCCTTATGTATACCTTCTCTGATTTCTCTTTTGCTTTGATTTGTATAAATGAGTTTTTTTTGCTATTTGCTATATGAATTCATTATGGAACTGGTACTGGTAGGAAACTGTTCAAGCTTTAGATATAGAGTTCTCTTCCTCCTCAAAATGATAGTGATCAGAAGTTATATGGAAACCTATCATATCTTCTAGAAAAACTATATTTAAGGGGGAAGATAGATATACTTTTAGTTTAGTACCCCTTCTCTTTAAGGAAAGCAGAGTGGCCTCTGGACCAAACTTCCTGCTTCACATTCTGTAAGGAATTAAAGTCTCCTTTGCAGAAAGGTGGAAGGAAAAGAACTGGAGATGTCTGTTCTTAGAATCACACACAAGGAAAGCTCTCTTCCCTATATATTGTGTACGTGTATGTATGTGTGTGTGTGTGTTTGTAGGTTAACACCCAAATATTTTTAAGCATTTTGTAGTTTTTTAAAGACATTTTTCTTATTTCCTATCTGAGTTTTATGAATAAGTTCTGATTTTGTGTTTTGCTATTAATTGTTCAAATAAACTTTTTATTGAATTGTTGTGATTCTCTAAGTAAATAATCATACTCTTTGTGTAACATTGTTTTGACATGAAAATGAGAGACTCTCAAGAATATGCCATCCCACAGTCCACTAGTTAGTAACATTTAGGAAGTAGGACTTCTGAGACTATTTTGAGAGGATTTTGAGAGATGAACACCATATAGAGAGAAGTCAAGACTTAGAGTTCAGTGTTTGAGTTGGACAGTTCATCTTACGTATTGAGATAATGTGAACATGCCAGAGGTAGAGCACTGAGTCAGGTTTCTGGGCATGTTCTCCCCCTGTCTCTTACAGAAATGCTGATGGGTCACTGATGCTATGGCTACCAGTATGGTTATCTTACCCAGAAACTGACTCAAACTGAAATTGATGGTCGGTGAGGGATCTCCCTTATTTCCCTGCCTGTGTGTGTGTGTGTGTGTGTGTATGTGGGTGGGGTGGGTGGGTGGGTGTGTGTGTGGGTACATATGTATGTGTGTGTGGCAAGGTTGGGGGAGGGCAAATACTGGGAGTATAACTCCCACTAACTGCTCCACCCCTTTGGAGTTTTGCATCTTCCTTATTTCCATAAGGGAGAAGGAGTTAAAAGCAGAAGCCAATTTCTCCTTTGGCAAGCATCCCATAAATTTTACCTCTCTCTTTTGCCCTCTGTCTATTCATTGCAATTATTTAATTTCCTCTTTGTACATAAAAGAAAATTGGTGACTATTAATCTTTTTTTGCATGCTCAATGCTAGCAACATGAGTGTAATTTTAGTGAAATCATTATCTAAATAGAAACACCCTGCTTCAGCATGAGGTATATGGATGTGATGGAGAAGGGGGTTTTCTCCATAAGTCTCAAATACGTTGAAGACATGTTGAGTTAGTACTCTTAAAACAACTCATATTTTAAGCAGCAAAATGTTTTAAGCAGAAAGAGATATTAATAACCTCAAGTGAATTAAAACCCCTAGTTATAAGAGAGAGAACCATTGAGGCAAAAGCTGACTAAAGGAGCTATAAGGAGAAATTTGTTTACCAGGTGTACCTTACATGTGGATTTCCTTTACCAATATTTACACATGGTTGTTAGCTTTGAATAGCCCTCCCCAACTCTTATCTGAAAGTGGAGTTTTACCTGAATAGTTCACCTTGACCTGTGATAATATTTACCCATGCCAGGTCTTATAAGCTAATCCCAAGGACAGTTAGGTCAAATATATGAATTATATGTGAGAACTCTGATATAAACTGTCATATAAAATGACATGAGAATGTCCCCTTATCTAATGACTGCAAATAGAGAAAATTTTACATCTTCTCCTTCTCTTTACCTATGCTTGTTCTCTCTCTTTTTTTGTCTTTCTGATATATACATTTATATGTATATATACTCATGTACACATGCACATGTGTCTGCATGTATGTACAATGTGTATGCATGTGTGTGTCTAGTATTTCTGATATTACATCAAAGAACAGTGGGAATGATGAGTACTCTTGTTTTATTCCTGACCCTACAAGGAAAGTTTTCAGTGTTTATCTCTTACAAATAATATTAGTTTGTTATATATACACATATATATATACATATATACATACATATTGTTGATAATACTAGGGATAGGCTTTTTTATTCTTATGTTTTTTCATATTTTTAACATAGAATCAGGAGGCTGAGTGACTGTAAATTTTATGCTTTCAGTCAGATGCCTAAATTCTCATTTTATGATTCCACATCTACCTAATGGAAAATAGTAAAGTTAACTCCTCTAAAAATTGTTAGTAAATCTCATTTGGTTGAGCTAATAGGTAATTTGAAGGTTCTCTAGGTCCTGGGTCTCTAGTTTGTGTCAATGATGATAAGGTGCCATGTTCCCTGGAAATGGTTCTTTTGTACCTTAAAAGAGGATTTTATTGTATCTTCCTCCATAGAGTGTAGTTCTTTCCTGCTGCAGTCAACTCATGGGCAAAGTATACACAAGGAGCAGGTATAGGGTATATGTGTGTGCTACTGTTTATTGGTTGTCTCTACAATGAACTGTTTTTGTGAATCCAGGCTGATCAGGAGAACCAACATAAGCTGGCACATTCATTCTATAAATATTTATTGTGTTTATTACATGTCAGGCATTATTCTACGTTCTAGGAATACAAAGATTAAAAACATCCCTTGCCCTCAATGCCCTTATATTCTCTTTTTGGGGAAAAATATGTATATAGATGAGTAAATATAAAAATATTAAATTACAATAAAATGTTAATTTAATATTACATAAATATAACAAAACATAATGTGATAAAATTTATAATATACTAATGTGTGTTAAATTAAATATTAATATAAGTATATTAAATTAAAATGAAAGCAATTTAGGGGAAGATTAGTGCCAACAATTAGGGGAATCAAGAAAGGACCATCTCAGAAAAGAGGTGATACTTGAATTGAACATTGAGGTAGGGTTTTCAAGAGGTAGAAGTGAGGAGGAAGAGCTTTTCATGTATAAGAGTCAGATAGTACAAAGATGTGGAGGTGGGACATAAAATACTGTATGTACGGCAACAGCAAGTAGACCAGTTGGTCTGGAACCTCGACTGCATGACAGGGAATAAGGTAAAATAAGATTAGGTAGGAACCAGACTGTGAAGAACTGTAAAACCCAAACAATGTACTTTGTATTTTACTGTAGAAGCAATATAAAATTACTGGAACTTCTTGAATAAATAAGTGACAAGGTCAGACTTGTACTTTAGGAATATATACTTGGTTGCTGAATGGAAGGAGACTGGAGATGAGGAGCACAATTTGAAGGCTATTTCAGTAGTTCAGGCAAAGCACAATGAGAGCCTGAACAAGGAAGAAAGAAAGAAAGAAAGAAAGACAGGAAGGAAGGAAGGAAGGAAGGAAGGAAGGAAGGAAGGAAGGAAGGAAGGAAGGAAGGAAGGAAGGAAGGAAGGAAGGAGAGAGAGAGGAAGGAAGGAGAAAGGAGAGGAAGGGAGAGAAAGAAACAAAGAAGGAAAAGAAAGGAAGAGAGAGATACAGAGAAACAGACAGTAAGACTGTGCTAAGTACTGAGGATACAAATAAACCAAGCAGGATAGTCCCTGTCCTCAAAGAGCTTACAGTATAATGGAGAAAGACAAAACATAAAAGGGGATCGATCTTATGGAAAGAGAGAAAAAACAACTTGGCATTGCATAGAAATGTCCTGGAAATATAGTGGAAGCCTGGATCTAGTTACGGTGAAGCCAAAGTAGTTCCAAGGAGAGAGGTCAAGTGGGCAGAAGGTAGGTGTCGTGACCCAAATGGAAAGTCATGGGTGGAGATAGCCTAGAAGTGTGGAAGAAGCCTGGAAGGCAAGATAAGGCCAAAGCTGGCTTATCAGAGAACAAGGGTTTTGGTCATATGAATGGTAGATTAAGTGATATTGTGGAGGAAGAATAGAAAAGCTTTGGTGACTAACTGGAAGGGGGTGCTGGTGGTGGGGGAAAACAGAGTTAAGAATGACTTACAAGTTGTGCACCTGTATGAATGGCTATGGCATTTATTTTGCAATTATATACAGTCCTTCTGTAAAAATCACTGAAGATACTCTTTTCTATTGATCACACTTTCAGCACCTATTTCAACAATGAAATTATTGTGTCAAAGGGTATGATTATTTTTGTCACTATTACTGTGTACTACCATGTTGCTTTCCAAAAATATTCTACCAGTTTGCAATTTCACCAGCAATGAATAAGTTTCTTCAAAATTGTAGTTTGCTCTTCTTATCAATATCTTTTCTTCTGATTTATTTATGCTGGTGCATACTAACCATGCTGCTCTTAGTTCATGGTACTGCTGTGAGCCTAAACACAACTAAGAGACTCAAATGTTCAGAAATCTCTTTTAGTAGTTTATCTTTTTGCTACCTAATCACAAATATCCTATGATGGTGAACATAACCTATATAGTAGCTCATGTAAATAGCAAAGTACTGCAAATCAGCCACAAATATTTATCTATAAGGTGCTTGATGTTAAGCTATATGATGCCTCAAATTCAGGGGAAAAGGATAGTTCTTGTACAGTAAAAGTTTATATTCTCAAGTTAGAACAAATACAAATGGAAGATAAATGTGATGAGATCTGCAAACACACATCTATCTGTATATATATATGATATATGTAATATGTGTGTACACATGTATTTAATTTGCACATTTAACTTTTAAACATTTTTAGAATGTTTTAGTCTGTGGTTTATATTTTGTGGGAAGGCAGGAAGGAAGTAAAGATAAGAGTCTGTTGAAAGAGTAGGGTAGTACGATAGGAGGGAAGGCTGGAGAACTAGATAATAACTAGGAAGAATGGGAAAGAGATAAGGGAAGTGAGGAAAAGGAAGAGGTGAAAACAGGAAGGAATTGGTGTAGGTCCAAATGACAAGTGAGAAAAACTGGCTGCAGTCATTTTAGGAGGACAGATGACTCTTAAATTTTGCTCCAGGGTCTAGCTAAGAATAAAAATGCTTATGATGATAACAATTTTTATAGTACTATATACTGTTTCATCTTTCTCAACAGGTTTAGTGATTATTGCTGGTCATGACCCCCAAAACCTTGACAGTTTAGCTCAGAGGTGTCACACTTTTGGTTCATGGGTCACCTTTATGGTTTTCTAAGTCAATGTGCTGCCCATAGGGATTGCTTTCTATTTGGGGTTGATCATTGGGCTAAAGTCTAATAAAATGAAATTCAATAGGGATAAATGTAAAGTTTTACATGTGGATAGAAAAAATCAACTTCACAAGTACAGGATGGGGGAGGTATGGTTAGACAGATTTTTTTAAAAAAAGAACTGGACTCTAAGTGGACTTAGTGGACTCTAAGTTCAATATAAATGAGCAGTTTGGTGAAGCAATAAGAAAGTTAATGAAATCTGGGTGAGTGAGGAGGGTTAAAGGCATAGCATCCAGGAACAGGTTGATGATAGCTCCACTGTGCTCTGCCCTCAACAGACTTTATCCGGAGTATCATATGCAGTTCTGGCTACCCCAGCTTAAGATGGACATTGATAAACTAGAGAGTATCCAGAAAGGAAAAACAAGGCCTTGAATGAAAGGCTTTGAGTCCATATCATGCAAAGAGTGGTGGAGCTGGTTCATACCTTCTCAAGAGGTCCAATTGTTAAAATTTCTGCATGGGCATTGATACCTTGAAAAGTGGCAGATGCTAAAGTTGGGGCCTGATTTACCCTTTTGTTAATTGTCTATGCTTAAGAAAGTGATAGAGTAAATATTACTAAAGCAAACTAAATTCTAAGATGCGTTGTACATACACTTATGTACAACGCATACATTTATTGCCTTTGAGAGACAGTTTTTAAACATTTACCAGAAATATTCTGCAAATATGGTTCAACTGATGGAGCTGGGATTGCTTAACCCAGGGAAGAGAAGAGTCAGGGAGAATACTAACAATATTTATTTTCAAGTCAATAAAGGGCTATCATACGTCATATTCTGTTTGGCCCCAGAGATCAAAACAAAGACAAATTAAGTTTGTGTTAGGGGAAAAATCTTAACAATTCAAGCTGTTCAAGAGTGGAATGGAATGCTTCCCAAGGCACTGAGTTCTTAATCTCTGAACAGCTTCAAGCACAGGCCGTCAGGTATGACACAGTAGGGATTCTTTTCAGCTATGGGTTAGATGAGATAGTGGCTGAGGTTTCTCTGAACTCAAATGCTATGAATGTATAGTTCCTGGATTGGGAAAATGTTGTGGAAATAGAATCAACAAGACAGCAAGTGATCAGATATGTGGGGTAAAGGAAAGGAAGAATGAAGAATCAAAGATGATCCTGAGGTTGCAAACCTGGTTTACAAGAACGATGATGTCCTTAACAGAAATACAGAAGTTAGGAAGATGGGTGGATTTGGGAGAAAAGACAATGAGTTCTGTTGTAGACATGTTGAGCTTGAGTTACCTAAATTCCACCAGCTCAAGAGGCCCAACAGCAAACTGGTGATTTGGGACTGGACGTTGAGTCAGAGATTAGGGATGGATACACACACACACACACACACACACACACACACACACACACACGTATGTATAAATATAAACATATACATATAAGTATGTGTGTGTATATGAACCCACACCTATATGACTGCTCCATCTCTGCCTCTACTGGATTTTTATCTAGGTCTAGCCCACTAACCACAGAAGTCCCACAAGAATGAGAGCCAGGCTCTTTGTTCCCTTTAATTGGTTTCACTTAGCGATCTCATCACCTCTTATGGAATCATCTCTATGCAGATGATTGCCAAATCTATTTTCTAGCCCTCACCTCCAGCAGCCTTACATCTCCAACTGCCTATTAGACATCTCAAATTAGATGTCCTATAGATATCTTAAACTCAACATGTCCAAAACTGAATGCATTACCTTCCCCCTCCCTTCAAACTTTTCCAAACTTCCCTATTATGGTTAAGGTTACCACTGTTCTCCCAGCCCCCGAGGTTTGCAACCAAGGTGTCATCCTTACTGTGTCTCTCATAACCCATAACCAATCTGCTGCCAAAACCTGTCAATTTTACCTTTGTTGCATTTCTCAAATCTACTCCCGTTTTCCTCTGTTATTGCCACCACCTTGATGGAGTATTAGATAGATAGATAGATAGATAGATAGATAGATAGATAGATAGATAGATAGATGATAGACAGCTAGACAAAGATATATCTATATACAATATATATATATATACATATATGCCCTTATCACTTCACAGATTACTACAATAACCTGCTGACTGGTTTGCCTGCCACAAGTCCCTCACTACCCCAGTATACCTTCCACTCAGCTGTCAAAGTGATCTTCCTCAAGCACAAGTTGGACCATATCAACCCCTTTTCAATAAACTGTAGCGGCTGCCTATTACCTTCAGGAATAAATACAAAATCCTCTGGCATTCAGAACCTTTCATATGTTGTCCTCCTTTCACCCCACTCCCACTTTTTTTTAAAACTCACCAATCATAGTTTCCAATCCAGAGACGCTTGCCTCCTGTTTCTAAAACAAGACATTCCTTCTCCTGACTTCAAGTATTTTCACTGGCTGTCCCCCATACATGGAATGCTTTCCTTCCTTATCTTTGCCTCCTGACTGTTCAAGTCTCAGGTAAGATCCCACCTTTTGCAGGAAGCCTCTCTTAATGCCTCGACTTTATTGACTTCCCTGTCATTTCCTATTTATCCTCTATATAGTGTTCATTAGTAGTTATTTGCATCTTATCTCTCATTAAATTGTAAGCTTCTCTAGAGCAGGGGCTGGCTTTTGCCTTCCTTTGTATCTCCAGTACTTAGCACAGTGCCTGGCACATAGTAGGCATTTAATAAATGTTTGTTGACTAAAGAGTCAACAAAGGTCCCAGAGAAGTAAAAGTGACTTGTCCAAGGTTATAGATGAAGACTTAAGTCAGCTGTTGCTGAAATTGAGGCATTGGGGATGGGGGAAATTAAGAGCTCACTAAATGGAGTACAGTGCTAAATCAGAGTTAAGATTGTAGAGAGCCTTGAAGGTCATGTTAGGGAGCTTCTATTTTCTTCCATAGGGGAGATGCTTCATGTAGTGAACAGAACCTGTCTTGGTGACCCGAGTCACAGCCCTGGTTATGATACATATTAGCTGTATGACCTCAGAAAAGTCAAGGACCTAGGACCTCTCAATGTTCCAGGCAAATCTCTAGTACTGTATAAATAGACAAGCTGCCCAGATATATCCATGCTGGAAGGTTCCTGAGTTCAGACTTCCTCCTGCCAAGGACACTCCAAAAGGACAGTCACTGAATGTTTTTAAGTGACATAATCTGACTTGTATATTACAAGGATGGATTTGTGAGGGAACATTGAAAGCAGGAGGACCAGTAAAGAAAAAAGGCCTGAACTAGGATAGTGACCGATGGTATGGGAAGACTGCTGTATGAGACTGTAGAGGCAAAATCAAGTAAAACTTGGTAACCCTTTGGATATAGGTGAAGAGAAGGTGAAAGATCAAAGGCAAGGTGAAAGTTCAAGGTTTTGAGCCTGCACAGCTGAAGGAATACTATCCTCCACAGAAATGAGTTAGTTAGAACGGGAAAGTTTGCACATGGGGACTTTGAAGATCACAACTCTTTAACTAATACATTTCAACACAGAAAAGTCTTGTTTCCTTAACTGCAGAACAAAGAATTTTCTTTCACCAGCCACTTTTGGTTGAGGTTATATCAACCTGAACAAGAATGAAGTTCCATAAATGCTTATGGACTTGACAGGCCATGACTTGCAAGGTCCAACATGAGATAAGATTCAAGAATTTTGTACAAATTTTGCACAGAATGGTATAAAAACCCAGACAGCTACTTCTCCCAGGTTGGCAACAATCTGTATTTTAAAGTATGTTAATGGAGTATTTCTATTCTAAGCATCACTTGCTGACCTCCTGTGTTTGGACAGAATAATGCTAACTTACAAGAGTCAGAAAATTACTAGCTCAAAGGATCAACTTACATGTTGTTTTATATTCTTTTTCACATACTTGATATGAGTTTTTAAAGGACTTTTTCCTTCCAATTCTTTTAATTCAATATATTTCATTAGGTTTTTGATGTTAAAAGTAAATGTAAAACTGAAATGAGACATGCAGCATGTTTCCTCCTGTTAGTTCCAATTCATCACTTTTATCATGACTGTGCTTGAAGACTCTAGGTCCAAGAACCTCCCTGACACCCTTAACATCCAGGAACAAGATATTTTCAAATTCTTTGGCCCCCAAATCTCCCCTTACAACCTTTGTAACAAAGACAATTAAAGATAAAGGCATGAACTTTCCAAGGCCTTGCTCTGACAATCCCACCTTGATTTGCAGTCCTTTCTCCTCCCTCCAAAGTATGCCTGCACTACTAATTTAGAATTTAGCATGTTATTTTATCTTTTTACAAATACATTTTTACTCTACCTGTGCTCCTCGAGGTCAGAGCCAATAGCTTTTACCTCTTTAAATTCCCTCAGGATGCCATATATAAAAGAGCAGAAATTTGCTGTGAATGATTTGTAAACAAATTCACCATAAGACAAAATGAAAAATTTGGACTTGAAATCACTTTTCTGTTTATGCTCATTTGTGTCAACTTATTTACATCAACATATACATCAACTCTTCTGTAGATAGAGAGCCAACGTGCAAAGGAAAGCAAATGGCCAGAGGAAATGCCTAAAAAAATGTGACAAAGACAGATATTCTGTAGCAAACAAAAGACTTCATACTATTGTTTGAACAAAACTGGAGGTAGAATTCAATGCCAACAACGGTCACACTAGCAAGCCAGAAGATAAAACAAGGGGAGAGGGGAAGAAAAAACCTTGTAATGACACAAGGCAACCTCATTAAGAGTCCCTAGAAAATGGTAAGGAAAAAGGAGGGATTTAGACTAATGAGAACTGGGCTCAAAGATGGCTTTGTGAATGAGTAACTTCGTGTACACCCTCGGGGTTCTCATCTGTAAATGTGGGAGTGGGACTAGATGGCCTCGAAGATTTCAAGTTTTAACCCTTAACTTTGGGGAAGTGCAAACGGCTACGTGCGTCACCCATTTCCCAGTCTCCCCCATTCCCACCAAATACACTCTCTTACACCTTGGATTGCTAGGATTTTTATCTTTATGGGGAGGTAAAAAATAAACCCCAACACCCAAACACAAGTTTCCGAGTTCATCTCCCTCTCGGAGTGACTGCCCGGACGTTGGCCGGCGCCGAGGACGCCCCGTGGTCACAGTCCCGGGCGTTTTCTTAACACGCAGACGGGCCCGGCCGAGGCACCGCGGCAGCGGCAGGACGACGCCGACTCCGCCGGGGTCGGAGACGGGCGCAGGCCGGGGAGGACTCGGGCCTCGAGGAGCCGGAGGCCACAACGGGCGGTCTCCCGCGCCGGGGGCTCAGTTCTCCTCGGGCTTGTCGGCCGGGGGCCCGCAGGGCTGCAGCATCTTCTCCATCAGGTTGAAGCGCACGCGCGCTTTGCTCTCGTTCTCGGCGATGGCGAAGTAGTTGAGCAGGTCGAAGTGGCCCATGTAGGAGCAGTACGAGTCGCGGTGCTGGTTCACCAGCCATTCCCACTTGGTGGTGTCGGCGTGGCCCGTGCCGATGTATTTGGACTGCAGATGCTCCAGCTGGCTGTGGATGGTGTAGCGGTCCGTCATGGCGCCGAGGCCGCGGCCTGCGCTGCTCGCCGGCCCGGGCGGTCACACCTGCGGCGTTCCGCAAGTGGAGAAAGAGAGAGACACCAGGAAGGTACACAACGGAACTTCGAGCGTCGCAGGCGTTAGACGTCACAGATCTGATCACTTTCCTAATTGGTCTTCCCCAAAACCGGATGCGGAAGTGGCTAGTTCTCTTTACAGAAGGGACCTCTGAGGCATTAAAATCCTCTTCTAAACTACAAATCCCATGATGCTTGATCGCGGGTGTGCAGGCGTGCTCTATTTCAATTGTCCCTCCGCATTCACCGGCTAAGGAAGTGCTGCATTCTGGGACTTGTAGTCGGCTTAAGATCCGGGTTTTAAAAGCGGCGAGCTTCAGCCGCCAAGAAGTTTTTTTTAGGGGAAGGTTGGGAGTTTGACTGTACTTGTAGGCTGAGGCAGGCAGGTGGTTCAGTTATAGTGAGGTTAGGCCGTGATACCTGTACTTGCGTTGAATGACACCTCCCATCTGACTCAGAGAAGGCAAAGGAGGGAACCCCAGCCGTGGAATCCAATCTGAGACTTGAAAACTTAATCAAGTCCGGGAATTCCCGACCGTGGGTCCATGAACTTTTTTTTTTTTTATTCTGATAAGCTTTTCGAATGTGTCCTTCGTAATCTTACGGATTTTATGCATACATACATATATGTATTTGAGGGAGGGGGGAGCTTTATATCCCCAGCAATGCTTCTTCCACGGTAACAGGCATACCGTAAGCATTTAAATGCTTTTTGTCTGGAAAAAGAAAACATTCTTACACAGTACGCGTATCTTTCGGCGTTGAGTCGGAGCTTCGGTGAAGCCTTCGTTTTAAGGCCCTGTTAACTTTTGATGATGTCATCAACATTGAACTTGTGCTATTATTGTGCTGTTCTGGCCTCCCGAGCCAAGCAGAATGAAGCTAATCCACGTTCCCAGTAACGGCCTTTCTAACACTGCGCACCTAATTGCTGTTTCAGTGATCTGGGCTAAATCTCTCTCCTTCCTTCGGCCAAGCCTCAGTGAGTTCAAGGCTTTCACCTCTCTTAGTTCTTCCCTCTGGATCAAGGGATCAGAACTTTGTGCTGAAAGGGATCTTTATTTTACAAATGAAGACTGAGGCTCAGAGAGATGCCTTAAATTTATAGAGGTAGTGCTAGTAGCAAAGCCAAGGTCAAACCCAGGTCCTGTAATTCTAAGGCTCCATTGCGTGACAGCGGGACCAACACTCCAGCTTCTGGATGTTCAAGTTCACTCTAACAGTGATGGCATGCTTGCCCTAACAGACGGCCAAGGTTTTGTCTGACAGGGTCCGGGGACAGTAATAATCTCACCTCCTTATTTCTGTACACCCTCTCAGTGCAGTGGAGGATTGTATGTGTGCCTTTGGCTGCCATATTCTATTTTTTAAGGAGTTGTTTTCTTAGGTCAGTTTTTGTGCTTCTAAAAGTTGTTGACTCTTTTTCATAATTCTGTCGTATAGCTCTCATTTCTTTTCCCAATTTTACTTGAAGCAGAGGGACACACACAGAGTAAAGGCAAAAGGCTGGGGCAGAATATATTATGCTTCAAGTGAAGTAAAAAAAAAAAGCAGGGGTAGCAATCCTGATCTTAGACAAGGCGAAAGCAAAAATCAATCTAATTAAAAGAGATAAGGAAGGAAAATACATCTTGCTAAAAAGGTACTATAGATGATGAAGTAATATCAGTACCAAATATAAATGCAGCAAGTGCAAGCTTCCAAATTCTTAGAGGAGAAGTTAAGTGAGTTACAGGAAGAAATAGACAGCAAAAACTATACTAGTAGGGGACCTCAACCTCCCCCTCTCAGAACTAGATAAATCTAACCACAAAATAAAAAAGAAAGAAGTTAAGGAGGTAAATAGAAAAGTTAGATATGATAGACCTCTGGAGAAAATTGAATGAGATTAGAATGGAATATGTCTTTTTCTCAACTGTACATGACACCTGCACAAAAATTGACCATGTGTTAGGGCATAAAAACCTCACAAACAAATGCAGAAAGACAAAAATATTAAATGCATCCTTTTCAGATCATGATGTAAGAAAAACTAAATGCAATAAAGAGCCATGGAAATATGGATTAAAAATTAATTGGAAACTAAATAATCTAATCCTAAAGAATGAGTGGGTCAAACAACAAATTATAGAAACAATAATTTCATCAAAGAGAATGACAGTAATGAGACAACATACCAAAATTTATGGGATGCAGCCAAAGCAGTGCTTAGGGAAATTTTTATATCTTTAAATGCTTACATGAATAAAATAGACAAAGAGCAGATCAATGAATTGGGCATGCAATTAAAAAAGCTAGAAAAAGAACCAATTAAAAATCCCCAATTAAACACCAAATTAGAAATTTTGAGCAAGAAAACAATTGAATTAATAAATAAAACTAAGAGCTGGTTTTATGAAAAAAACAATAAAGTAGGTAAACTTTTGATTAATTTGGTTTTAAAAAGGAAAAAAACCCAAGTTACCAGTATCCAAAATCAAAAGGGTGAATTCACTACCAATGAAGAGGAAATTAAAGCAATAATTAGGAGCTATTTTGCTCAACTCTTATGCCAATAAATCTGACAATCTAAGTGAAATGGATGAATGTTTACAAAAATATAAATTGTCCGGATTAACAGAAGGGAAAATAAAATGTTTAAATAACTCCATTTTAGAAAAAGAAATTGAACAAGTCATCAATGAACTCATTAAGAAAAAATCTTTAGGGCCAGATGGATGTGCAAGTGAATTCTACCAAATATTTTTTAAAAAATTAATTCCAATAGTATATTAACGATTTGGAAAAATAGGTAGAGTTCTACCGAATTTCTTTTATAACAGCAATATGGTGCTGATACCTAAACCAGGAATAACCAAAACAGAGAAAAAAAATTATAGACCAATTTCCCTAATGAATATTGATGCAAAACTTTTAAATAAAATATTAGCAAAGAGATCACAGCAATTTATCACTAGGATAATACATTATGTCCAAGTGGGATTTATACCAGGAATGCAGGGCTGGATCAATAAGGAAAATTATTAGCATGATTGACTGTATCAAAAACAAAACTAAGAGAAATCATATAATTATCTCAATAGGTGTAGAAAAAACTTTTGACAAAATACAGCACCCATTCCTATTAAAAATACTAGAAAGCATAGGAATAAATGGAACTTTCCTTAGAGTGATAAGTATTATCTATTTAAAACATCAGCAAACATAATCTGTAATGGGGATAAGCTAGAAGCCTTCCCAATGAGACCAGGTATGAAACAAGAATGCCCGTTATCACCACTACTATTCACTATTGTACTAGAAATATTAGTTTTACCAATGACAGAAGAAAAAGAAATTGAAGGAATTAGAATAGGTAATGAGGAAACAAATCTATCATTTTTTGCAGATGATATAATGGTATACTTAGAGAGTCACAGGAAATCAGCTGTTACACTACTTGAAATAATTAACAACTTTAGCTAAGTTGCGGGATGTAAAATAAATCCACATAAATCATCAGAATTTCTATATGTTACCAATAAAGCTCAGCAGTAAGAAAAACTCAGGAACTATATGATCATTATTATAAAACACTTTTCATGCAAATAAAGTCAGATCTAAACAGCTGGAAAAATATCAACTGCTCTCATAGGTAGGCCAAACTATATAGGCCGAATAATGACTATCTAAATTAATTTACTTATTCAGTGCCATACCAATCAAACTATCAAAAAATTATTCCATGGAGCTAGGAAAAAATAATAACAAAATACATCTGGAAAAACAAAAGGTCAAGAATATCAAGGAAATTAATGAAAAAATGCAAAAGAAGGTAGCCTGGCCATACCAGATCTCAAACTATGTTATAAAGTGGCAATCATTAAAACTATTTGGTACTGGCTAAGAAATGGAGTATTGGGCCAGTAGAATAGATATAAGACACATTACTATAGTAATTTACTGTTTGATAAGCCCAAAGACTCCAGCTTCTGGGATAAGAAACTCACTATTTGAGAAAAACTGCTGGGAAAACTAGAAAACAGCATGGCAGAAACCAGGCAAGATACGGTCAAAATGGGAACATGATTTAGACATAAATGGTGATACAATAAGTAAATCAGGAGAGCAAGGAATAGTTCACCTGTCAGATCTGTGAAGAAGGGAAGAATTTATGACCAAAGAAGAGATAGAGAACATTGTGAATGCAAAATGGATAATTTTGATTACACTAAATTAAAAAGGTTTTGCACATACAGAACCAGTGCAACCAAGGTTAGAAGGAAAGCAGAAACCTGAGAAACAATGTTTACAGCAAGTGTCTCTGCTAAAGGCCTCATTTCTCAAATATATAGAGAACTGAGTCAAATTTACAAGAATACAAGTCATTCCCCAGTTAATAAATGGTCAAAGGATATGAACGGGCAGTTTTTTCCACGAAGGAGAGGATTCAACTTCTTTACAACCTAATTTTTGACTGGATATTCTTAAGTACTCCCAAATTATTTTCTAAGGAATTTTCAAGAATTTCACCTCTATAGTATGTCAGGGAAAGAAAATTAATTGTTTCATCAGCATCTATCTCTGTTCCCAGTACTAAAGTCATGTTATTAGAGGATGCAAACTCTGAACCTGTCTTGGTTTTCACCTATTCATTGTCCCACTTCAGTCTCTACTCAACACATGATCATGCAGTTTCTCTTGCTGGGCTATGGCAGGGAGCTATGACCTCACTAACATCTCAGATGTTCCTGGCCCTGACATCTAGATATCCAGGTTGTCACAGAGAGAAAAAGAAATACAGAGAGAAAAAAGAAATACAAAGCACTGTTATATCTTTGTAAATTTCCACTAGAACTTCATGACTGGCAAGGTAGTTCTGTCCCTTAGCTATGTGACTTTGGGCAAGTCACCTAATTATTTGTCTCAGTTTCCTTATCTGTAAAACAAGGTGGTTGAACTAGATGGGCTCTAAAGTCCTATCTGGTCCTTTATGAAATCCAACTCATTCCATTCTTCCACTCCCACTCTCTCTCTCTCTCTCTCTCTCTCTCTCTCTCTCTCTCTCTCTCTCTCTCTCTCTCTCTCCCCCCATTTAATGAAAATGAATAAAAACATGGATAGACTTGCTAGAAATAATGATGAGCAAAATGAGCAGAACTAAGAGAATATTATAGATAGTAACAGCAATAGTATTTTAAGAATGACTTTAAGCAACCTAGTCATTTTGACTATTATGAATGCCCGAATTAATTACAAAGGACATATGAAGGAAGATACATCTGTATCCAGAGAAAGAACTGATAAACAGAAGTGTGTATATAATGATTTTACACACACACGTATACACACATACACATGCACATATATATGTATATATATAACACATATTTGTGTCTAATGGTAGGTGTCTCTAGGGCATAGGGAAAAGGGAAGAAAAAGGAATAAAAGAAATTTACATACATGATAACTTTATTATATATTTACAAGGAATAGTAAGCTGTGCATAATAGAATTGTAGTTTCATGTGCAATCATTTTTTTTTATCTTACTGTTATGAAGAAGCTTGTTTCATTTTCTAAATTTAAAGTACAATTAATAAGAATTTTTAAAAGATAAGAAAATGAAGGGAGACATACTGTTTTGCAACAAGCAGGTGTTACATCTGAACACCAAACCAATCTGATTTCCTTCTCTGTCTTGACAGGAGTGGGAATAGTATTTCTATTTTAAGATATAGCAATACTAATTGGTATTATTTGTTCTTCTGAGTTGGGGAGAGTGCTTCATAGTTCCACTAAGTTCAACTAAGGCACCAACTCAAAACACTTATGTCTGGGGATGAAATGTCCAATAAGCTTATAATGAACCCGGAAATAAGAGATGTTCTGGGACCATATGCACTTTCTAAGGTCCCAGCAAGTCTTTAATAGTGAAGGCACATTCCATTTTCTCTAAAGAATTTAACTTCATAGTAGCAGAACATTTCCCCAAAATTTGAACTTTAAAGTAACTTAGTAGAAGACCCTGCATTGACATGTGTTCTCCAGAGGGAGAATTGTGGGATCAAGTAGTAAGGCAGAGAAGGTAGAAAGTGTAACGGTATTCCTCCATTCTCTACCCTTTCTCTCTTCTTCATCTTTAACCTCCTCACCATTCCTATCATCCTTTCATGAATCAGATATTTGGGATTTTTTTGAGAGTATGTGACTCTTTGCCTCCCATCTTCAGGCCCTTAGGGATATAAATAAGCATAAGTTACTTGTTATTAATCACAAGTGATATTATACAGTTGTCTCTGTCTTAGCACTGGGAAAGAAACTACATAGCCTTTTCTCAAAATATATCATCCACAAAAACCTGCGAACAGAATGGATGTCCATTGATTGAGGAATGGCTAAACAAATTGTGGTGAATTAATGTAATGGAATATTAGTAGGCCATATGAAACAATGTAGGCCATACGAATTCTCCAGAGAGCTCTGGAGACACGTGAACTGATGCAGGGTAAAGAAGCAGGAAAAGAAAACATACAGTAACGACAGCAATAGAAATAGAAATACTGTGACGGCAAAACAAAAACTGAAGATTGTGTAATTTTTTTAAAAAATCAAGCTTCGTTTTGCATGAGTTGAGAAAATGCATCTTTAATCCTTCCTTGTGAAGGTGGAGGACCATGGGTGTAAACATTGTACACTTGTATATGAGATTCAGTGGAGGTATTGAATAGTTTTGTTAAATTGATTTTTTTTCTTTTTCAATTTTTTGTTATAAAAAATTATTTTTATGGATGGGGATGAAGGAGGGATTTTTTAGAAATGAAGATGATTCTTAAAAAATCAGGCGATAGTAATCATTTTTTTAAAAAAGGAAATGTATGTTACATTAAGTTGAGTAGTATTATAGAATGCCATAAGAGAATATGAAAATTAGAGCAAGATGAATGTGACCGCAGGGATTTTGAGAATAGTGGGCATCTAGGTAATATAAGTGAATGGAGCTTTGGACTCCGAGTCAGGAAGATGAGTTCAAATTCTACTTTAGATCCTTACTGACTATGTACCCCCCAGGAAGTTACCACCTCTCAGTCTGTTACCTCTTCTGCAAATGAGGATAATGATAACACCTACTTTACCGGGTTGTCATGAGAATCAAATAAGAGTTATTTGTCAAGTACTTTGAAAATCATAAAGTGTTATAAAAATGCTAGCTGCTATTAGTGCAAAAGTGTAATGAGTTGGGTTTTTTTTCCCATCGGAGTAGCATTTCAAATTTTCAGTTGAATCTATATGCAGGTTTGAAATTCAGTTTAAATCTTTAAAGGAAGACTCCTCACAAACACCAAGATATCCAGCAGTGTACTTTGATTAGCAACTTAGCTTCAACTAAGGCACCAACTCAAAACACTTATGTCTGGGGATGAAATGTCCAATAGGTTTATAATGAACCCAGAAATAAGAGATGTTCTGGGACCATACGCACTTTCTTAGGTCCCAGCAAGTCTTTAATAGTGAAGGCACATTCCATTTTCTCTAAAGAATTTAACTTCATAGTAGCAGGCCTTGAAATGAGAGTTTGCAAAATTACAAACATGTTCAGAAGTTTTAATTGGATTAGCATAACTTCTGTGAGTTATTAACCAAAAAGAACCCATGGGAAATAACTAGGACAATCTTTCATTGCTGAGCTAAAGCTCAGCTAAGCTCCCAAAACAGTCATAATTTTTAATATGGGCAGAGACTCCAATGGGATAAGAAAGGATAGAACTGATCTTTTTCCCCCACTAACTGGTATTTAATTAAATAGGTTGTTCCATTCAAAGTCTACTTGGAATAAAGCTTGACATTTACAGCTGATCTCATGAGAAAGGAGCAACTGCTTCACAGCTGGGTTCTACTTTTTAATTGGATTCTAGTAGATACAAAATTTCTCTAACTCCTATAGAAACTTAATCTATTACATCATTTTTATACAACATAAGTCATTAGCAAGGAATCCATTTTTATCTTTAGTTTTAACATCAATTTCATTTCTAAATATAGTCCCCTTCCCTCCTTTACCCAGGAAGTCATCCCTTGGAACAAAGAGCAAAAAACTTCCCAGTGAAAGTAACCAACATATTAACTGAGTTTCATAGTATATTCAGTGTTTCACACCCATAGTTCCCCACCTCTACAAGGAAAGAAGAGGTTTATTTTCTCATTTCTTCTCCAAAACCAAGCTTGGTCCTTGTAATTACACAAGGTTCAGTTTTAGTTTTTGTGATTTCCATTTCCATTGTTGTAGTTACTGGGTGCAGTTTTCCTGCTCTGCTTACTTTTTTCTGCACCAGTTCACATTGTCTTCCTATACCTCTCTGAATTCTTCATGTTCATTATTCCTTATGATCCAGTAATATTATACTACATTCATTTACCACAGTTTGTTTAACTATCCCCTAATGAATGACACTGCTTTGTTTCTGGTTCTTTGCTACCACAAAAAAAAAAAAAAATGCTGCTATTTTTATAGGTTAAAGGTCCTTATGAGACCTTACTGTCTTCAGTTTCCTTGAGGTGTATGTTCAGTGGTTTGATCTCTCTCAGTCACAGGTTATAGGCATTTTAGTCATGGTTTATTGAGGAATATAGCACTGCTGAGTAAATCTTGGAAAGACATGAATACAAGGAACATGGTTGCTGAAGGGCCTCCTCAGATACTTCTAAATAAGGAGCATATTTGAATCTGGACCTGTACAGTCCTTAGTGCTCTGTTAAAGGCCAGCATGTCATCAATGCTTCTTCATTCCATGTAATAATTAATATCTGTATGAAGTTTTGGGATAAAGCAGCAATACAACCTGAGTCACTCACGTCTATTTTTATACAGCAAATGCTTTGCCTCTAGTGTATCTCTTGCTATGATGTCCTACTTTTATGTCTACACTTTGAACAATAATTTGCAGTCAGACACTTGGCTTTCTGATAATGTCTGGCTTTTTTTACGGTACAGCCTTGGTCCTGGGGACTCTATCTACTCTATATACCCATAGCTATAATGGACCTCTCTCCTGCAGATGCCATTGCCCATATGTTTATGACTTCTCGATTACAAGCTACAAATCTCTATACATTCACCATGAGATGAATTAAAGCAGTCACAAAATCGCTGACCTAAAGGCCAGCCCTAAAAGTGGCAGTTCCTTTTGACAGAAGTGACCCTGCTCACATCCCTTTCTGAATATTCTCTTTTTGCTTAGCTTTTGAAACAGTACACCATCCTGGTATTCCTTCCTACTTTTCCAACTGCTCCTTCAGTTTCCTTTGCTGGTGCTTCATTAAGAAGAATGGGACATCCACCTGGTCCATTACAGTGGATGTTACCCAAGGTTCAATCCTAAGCCCTATTCTTTTCTGTCTTGATAATCCCTCCCATGGCTGTCTTATTCACTACCATGACTTCAACTATTTTTTCTGAGCAGAAATGACTTCCAGCTCTATCCCTGATTTTTCTGCTGAACTCTATACTATACTCACATTTCCAACAGCTCACAGGATTTATATTATCTCAATATCCCACCAGAATTCCACCTTGATATATCCCAAGATGAATTTATCTTTTCCTCAAATCCTGCTCCTTCTTCTGACTTTACTGTTATAGCATCATATATCAGAATATGGAAGGACTTCATAGGCCTTTAATCCAATGACTTCATTTTATGGATAAGGGAACTGAGGTCCATGGAGATTAAGAGTCTCATCCAAGGTCACATACTTAGTAAACATGAGAGGTAGAATTTGAACCCAGGTCCTCTAACTCCAGAACCAGTGCTTTGTCCATTGCAATACACTATTTGAGTGTTCTCACCATTCACCAGGAAACCCATCTTTGAAATCTTGTTATTATCTTTGACTTTCAAATCCAGGTACCAGGTGGTATTGATTCTATCTCCATAATATTTCTCCCATCTATCTCTTCTGTATTCTAACTGCCATCACCTGTAGTACAAGAACCTCATTAACATCCACCTGGACCACTCAGTAGCCTCCTCATACCTTCTCTTTCTCTACCTCCTCCAATATATTCTTTATGCTAATATAAGACTTACCTTCTCTATACACAAATCTAATAATGTCACATCTCTGATTAAAATCTATCAGTGGCTTCTAATTGCTTAATAAGTTAATTTCAATCATTTACCTGACATTCAGGGTCCTCCACGATCCTGCACCATTTTATCTTTCCTATCTTATCTCATACTATTCCTTCCATACATTTTATGCTTCAAGCGTTGGTATTAAAAGTACTAAGTAGGATGGTGTTTCTTTTCTCCTTCCCATAATTGACTATTCAGGTCAGAGAAAGGCTTCAATTCAAATAGATTAGTTAATATGCATTGGATGGTGACTTTTTTTGGTGATGTAGTGATTGAATTGAAATGGGTTACTTTTAAACTCAAATTTAGGTTAAATCAAAACAGAAGGTTACATAAATTATCTGGCAGATTTAGATAGTGTGGGCAGGCAATCTGAATAATTCAGTAAAGAAAGTTGAGTCAGATTAGTTAGGCAACTCAAAAATAATTTAATATCCCGAATTAAAAGTCACCAAATAATATCTTAATGATAAGAAACAAAGTAAGGTAAAATATTATATACCAATGTAATTCCCTGGAAATGAAGAAGGAAACTATAAAACTAATAGTAAATTATTTACTATTGAGATTATTTAAATTTTTTAAGCATCATTTTAGTGCAATAGCCAGGATGGCATTGTCCACATGTAACCCCGAAAAACAACATTACTATTTGCTATATTTGGATATTGCTTAACCAAAAGTCAGTACCATAGTTATATTTCTCAGCCATATAATTTTCAAGAGTTAAGGTAAATATCAACTTTCTTTTATGGAGAGCACTATTCATACAACCCGCACTCACTAAAAGAGATTGAAATAGGCACAATGGCAATTTATCTGTAACCTGGCTTACAACTTCCATTGAAAGTGATTCTTTCTCATGTTATTGAGACTTATTTGACATAGATCCATTTGATATGTACTGTTGATTTTTCTGTAAATAGAAAATTGCCCTACAAATTATCTGCACAGATGTGACTATTTTTGTTGAAGTGACATATGGATATTTGCCACATCTTATGCTATTCATAAATCATCTATATGTATATGACTTCATTTTTTTAAGCACTGAGTCATAATGGTAAATAAGTAGTGAAATGCAATTTAAGTGTATTCCGAACTGAGGCTCTTAACGTGGGATTAATGGAATTATAAGAGATCTATTGGATAGATTTCAGCTGGTCAACAAAGTGTGGGGGGAGGGGAAGAAGTTACACCTGTATTTTTAATAGAATTGGTTTCCTTTGTCATTTATCTTATGCATTTAAAAACATTATTCTAAGATCCTTCTCAGAATCCACTGGTTTCACCAGATTGCCAAGAGTCCATGACACAAAAAAAGATTAAGAACACTGTTCTAAAGGTAATACTGTATATGGGGATGCATAGATCATTCAGAAAGGCCATGTGGTATAGTGGACAGAAAGCAGGCCTCAGAGTCAGGAAGACCTAGTTCTAGTTCCACTTCTGATAATGTATTTTCTATGTGACCTTAAGCAAATCACTTAACCTTTCATGCCCAAAGTAACACTCTTAAGACTTTTAAGTCTTAAAGCAGAGCAGGTGTCAATCCAATTTAGCAGAGGGAGCTTTCTCACTGGGTATATAGACTCTCTTCCCCTTATGTCTTTCTAAAAATATTAAAATATCATATTATGTCAGTGTCCTAGACTGAAATACTTTTGTAACATCATTTTCAATGTCTAATAAGTTTCCAAAAGAAAATTAAGTGAAAGGTCAAAGAATTCTGGTCTCTGGAAGATAAATTGGGGTGGTAACTGAAAAAAGGCTGGAACCTCTTTCACATTAATCTAGTTAAAAGCATGGTCTTCTTCTGCAACGGACGAACACAATCCTCTATCAATCCAATATAGTATTTTACTATATTGACAAAAGGTCGTTGAAGATACTTTGAAAAAAAGATGGAATATTTAGAATTGCATATTAGGAAGAGTGTTTCATGTGAAGGCTACACTGCTGAGGGGAGAGACTAGGAGATGGAGACCAATTTGGAGGCTGTTATAAAAGTCAAGGTAAGAAATAATAAGGGCTTGAATCAGAGTGATAGCTGTAGATGTGGAAAGGTAGAGACTGGGTGGAGAAATTTAGAAGGTACAACTCTCAAGATTTGACTGTCAGATATGAAAGGTGTGGAGAGGAAAGAACAAAACATATCTTTAAATTATTGAGCCTGGGAATCTATGAAGATGAAAATAGTCAGTGTGGTATAGTGGAGTGTGGTGATTGGGAGTCCTGGGTTCCAGTGTTGCCTGACACTTCTTTGTGTGACTTTGGGCACTAACGTGAACATTAATAGAGCCCTTTGAAATATGCTATAAGCTTTTTACAGATCTCATTTGAATTTCATAAAAACTTTGAGAGCAAATTTTACAAGTCTTATTATCTCTATTACCTATGTAAGTGCATGTGGTCCCCACAACTAGACTCTAATGGGATTTGAATACAGATCTTCCTGACTCCAGTCTAACACACTTTCTTAATCACTTCACCTTTCTCTTTCCATCTGTAGAAAGGAGAGAATACCTGTAATATTTGCCTCAGAGGAGGCAGCATGGCATATAGAGACAGGTTTAAAGTCAGAAAGACTTAAGTTTGAGTTCAATCTCTGTAACATTGGCAGAGTAACTTTGGGCAAGTACCTCTCAGTGACCCAGACACCTCTACAAATTGTCAGACATCTTTTCTGTGGGAATGACAGAGTGAAACTCTCCTAAAGATGGGGGGGGGGGTGGGGTGGGAAGAAAATGAGCCCTGTTATTGCACTACTATCCAAATATTATGTGTACAAGTCAGAATTCATTTGTTCAGGGAATTCCCAGGGAATAAACTTTCTCTAAGAAGGCAGATCAGCAATGGTTCTACAACTTGGAGTCTTAAGAGTGGTACTCCAACTACTTTAGTAGAACTGTTACTCCCACTGATGGGGTAGCTAGGTGGTGCAGTGGATAGAGCACCCGTGCAGGAGTCAGGAGGACCTGAGTTCACTTCAGACACTTGACACTCATTAGCTGTGTGCCCTTGGACAAGTTACTTAACCCCATTTGCCTCATCCTGGGTCATCTCCAGTCATCCTGATGAATATCTGGTCACTGGAGAAGTGAGACTTGTGACCTGCACAGCCCTCCCTCACTCAAAACAAAGTCAAGTGCAAGTCATGTCATTATTTCTCTGATGGCATGGTCTTCTTCAGCAACGAAGGACTAACACACACACTCACACTGATAAAATCACAGCTCCTATTTCATTTGCCTCACAGGGTTGTTGCAGGGCTCAAGAGCACTTTGTAAACTTTTAAGCATTATATACGTTTCAGCTATTATTGTTAGGGAAGGGCAAACTTTAAAGGAGTATTATTTTATAACTAGTTCTGCTAAATACAAGGACCTTTCTTTCCTTTTGTTACTTTCTGAGAAGGATGGAACAGAGAGGAAAAAAAATTATTCCCTAGACACTTTTGGCTGAGGTAATTATAATGGAAATGTTGGGCCAGTTATGTAGCCAGAGTAAGGATTAACAGTTGGAGAGCCCACATGCTGCACTGGTAGACATGTCTAGAAACTCTGAGAAAGCCACCCATCATGTTGGGTGGACCCCCTTTTGAGGATATATAAGACCTAAACAAGACTTGGATAGTTTTTAATCTAAGTTGTTAAAGAGAATACTCACTCATCCACTGAGATATTGAAATACAAATTTCAGCATGAATAGGAATGAAAAAATTACTTGGCCATGAGTTGCCAGATCTACTATCATGTAATCTGAGGGAGATAGACGACAGGTTATATTTTGTTGTTTCAGCTGTATCTGATTTTCAATGACCCCAATTTGGGGTTTTCTTGGCAAAGATACTAGTGTTTTGCCATTTCCTTCTCAAGCTCATTTTACAAATGAGGAACTGAGGGCAAATAGGATTAAGTAACTTGCCCAGGGTCACACAACTAGCACGTATCAGAGACCTGATTTGAATTCAAGTCCTGACTCCACAGCCAGAGCACTATCCCCAGTACCACCTAGCAGCCAAAGGCTGCGTGTGAGCGCGCACACACACTTTTTTTTTTTAATCTTGTGGCAACCCATTTTCCCATGATGGCAGGGATGGATTTTTAGAATGCCATCTCAAGAGTATTACTATTGGAAGATCATCTACTTCCTTCCTGGATTTAAGAGACTAAACGGTGTGTGTGAAGTTTCACTTATGCAAATTAGCAACTCCTTTATAATTCACCAATTTAAAGAGATGCTAAAACACTAAGAGATTATATAACTTGCTCCTAATCACATAGCCAGCCTGTCAGGGGCAGAACTTAAATCCAAGTAGTCCCCACTCCAAGGCCTTCCTTCTATCTTCCATGACTATAAACCTCTCAAAGATATCTTATACTAACTAAAAAAAAACACTGACCCAACTGAGTAATTTACATTTCATTTTCTATTCTCTTTTCCAAGCTTGAATAAGATTCATTTGTAAACACGTTTTTGCTTGTTTTTTAATCCAACATATTTTAAGAAATTTTCCCTCTAAAAGCAGAGCTATATGATTGAATCCACTTAAAAGATATGTTCATTCCTCCACAGTTTGTTGTACAAAAAAGCCTAATTTGAGTGCCAATTATACTCTTTTGTGAGGGGTTGCTTTCTAATTTGCTTGTATTCCAAAAAACTCAACTGTTTTCCAATTTTTACCACCACCCTACCCCATTCTTCTTCTTGGAGCTTAAAACTGCTAAAGACAGGCTGTGAACCTGCCAGGGTCCAGCCCAAAACTCATTCCCCATGACTTGATCACTTTTTCCTGAGTTTGCACAAGGTCGCTGTCACCCATTTGTAACTTAGAATTTTTAAAAATTTAGCTTTGCCTAACATTTCGGGCAACTAGATTTTAATCCCCTTTAGTCTGGTTAGGGTCCATGGGTTTTATCCTACAAGCTACAGGTACTCAATGCTTGCTGTCATGATTTATGGCCAAACTCCCTCAGTGAGACTTCTGCTGTTCCACTGCTATCCATACACATTTGTGATACTTATTTTTTTGGTCAGAATCTGTGATTTCATTTGTGTAGGTTATATCCATTAAAGAATCTTCTATTAATATAGATCAGGCATCTTAGAGAGTTGCCTAAGCCACTGAGAGTGGCCGTAAGATATTAAATGGCATTCCTTGGGTTCAAGTCCTGCCTCGGCTCCTAATGGCTGACTTGAGGCAGGGCTCAAACCCGTCTTTCTTACCCCGAGGCTATTTACCATTCGACTTGCCTCCATCATCATCATCACCTATTATGTGTCAAGTTACATGTCACCTAACCTGTAAACACTGAGACAGAAAGAAAGCCAGCATCTCAAGGCGAACATCAAGACTCAAAGAAGGTTAAGTAAAACGTGGCAGAAAGACTTAAGAGTCATGAGATAGAACCAGGAACTTAAAATTGCCGTTTGAACGCAGCAGTGATGTAGAAAAAGCACCGAATTTGGAGTAAGATCTTGGTTTAAATGGTGGTTCTACCTTGGGCAAGTGACTTTCTCTCTAAGCCTGAGCTCCCCGATGTGTAAAATGAAGGAGTTGGATTAACGAGGGGTTCTTGACCTTTTTTGGGGGCAGGGACCACTTTGGCAGCCCCCCAAAAAGGTGAAGTTTATGGACCCATTCTCAGAATGTTTTCAAAGGCACAAAATAAAACACATAGAGATTACAAAGGAAACCAATTATATTGAAATGCAGATATCAAAGTTACTTTAAACACAAGTTCACGGACCGCAGATCAAACAACAACCAACGGCCTGGATTATAGGAGATCTAAAGTCCAAGTCCTTAGTTTCTCGGGGGCTTTTTGGTCTTTACGGGTCTCCTCCCCTTCGTTATGGTACTGCGGGTCACGGCAGCACGGGGCCGTGGGGAAGGGGACGACACAAACATCTCGTACGTCTTCTCGGTTCCTCCCTCCCCGCTCCAGAGCCCTAGCGTTGGCCCCGGCAGGACTTGGGAATGGCCCCAGTCTCAGAGTATGAGTCCGGCTCCCGCGGCCAGGCTGAGGCGGGGACCACGCGGCTCCTCCCCTGGGGCTCGGACCTCGCGGGGCCCGCAGTGAGCAGGGAGCCACTCACTCTCAGGAGGGAGGGCGCGGGTCCGGGCAGGCGCCGGGGGCTCAGTTCTCCTCGGGCTTGTCGGCCGGGGGCCCGCAGGGCTGCAGCATCTTCTCCATCAGGTTGAAACGCACGCGCGCTTTGCTCTCGTTCTCGGCGATGGCGAAGTAGTTGAGCAGGTCGAAGTGGCCCATGTAGGAGCAGTACGAGTCGCGGTGCTGGTTCACCAGCCATTCCCACTTGGTGGTGTCGGCGTGGCCCGTGCCGATGTATTTGGACTGCAGATGCTCCAGCTGGCTGTGGATGGTGTAGCGGTCCGTCATGGTGCCGAGGCCGCGGCCTGCGCTGCTCGCTGGCCCGCGCGGAGGCCGTCACACCTGCGGCGTTTCCCGGGCACAGCACGGTCCCAAACCAGAGAGAGCGCACCGGGATGCACGACGGGACTTCCGGAGTCGCAGGCTTTAGACGTCACGGAGAGGCAGCCACCGCTTTTCTTCCGGAAACCGGAAGCAGAAGAGGCTTCAGAGACTACGGATCCCACCGTACTTAGTCGGAGGTGAGGAGACAAGGAGGCGCATTGCATTCTGGGTTCCCTTACAGCACCTGGGCGGGAGCGCTGCATGCTGGGACTCGTAGTCACCGTAAGATCAGGGTTTAAGGAAGGTCACGTCTAAGATGTCAGCGGCAAGATTTGTTTCTTACCCCCAGATTGTAAATGGCACCGTTCAGTTAAAGTAAAAATTAGGAATAGGAAACGTAAGACTACTTAATTTGGGCTGTTGTTTAGTAACACTTAAGAGGTAGAGAAAGGAAAGAAAGGAAAAACAAAAATTTGGAAGACGAAGCACAGAACAGAAGCGACCTTAGAGGCTACTGGGACTGTCTCCGTTAAGAAACGTTTATTAGGCACCAACCATGTGTCCTCCGTAGAGTCCCCGTCCCCCCATCGGTCCCAACGGGTGGTGAGAAGAAGGTGCTTCAGTACCTCCAGGGAGGTGGAACCCCTGCCTGAAGCGGCAGCCCGCTCATCCCACTTGTGGCTAGCTCATTGTCGGTCTCCTCCACAACTTGCCCTCGGCGCTTCTGGGAGCGAGCTCAGCCTCCATGGAAGGGTTTCCGAGACCCTCCCGGCAAAGTCAGTACTCCAGATCTTCAGCTGATGCGTTTGTACAGACGGCGCGCACCTCGGTTACCGCCTCTTCTCTCCGGCTTTTCAGCGCAGCACAAGGAGGGTGCCTGTGCTGCCTGGGGCAGAGGATGGGCCATCGTAACTGTCCTTTAACCCACATCTCTTGTACAAGAAACACAGTCTGCTAAAATCCCGATAAGTTGTGTTTTCTAGGTCTGTGAGTTTATTAATACTGTAGGGTTTTTTAAGAGTCATACCGTGTCAGATCTAGAAGGAGTCCAAGAGATCATCTAGAATAACTCCCTCCTAGGTGTGAACATGGGAGCCCGGAGATGTAAAGGCACTTACATAGCTAAGTCACTTGTATAGGTAACTAGTAGCAGTGACAGAAATAGAAAACAGATCTGCTATCCAGTACTCTTCTCATAGCACATAATAGAGCTGGAAGCAAGCTCATTGATTATCTGGCCATAAGATCGTACATTATGAGTGAGAAGAGTATGGAAAGGTTGTCTAGTCTAACTCCCTCATTTTACAGAGAAAGAAATGGAGTCCCAGAGGGTTTAAACAATTTGTTTTAGGTCACAGTGAATAGTAGAGCATGGATCTGAACCTAGATCTTTTGACTACAAATCCAGCACTCTTCCCACTATACCACACTGCTACTCAACTCATTTGTTTTATAGATGAGGAAACAGGCTCAAAGTTGTAAATATCATTGGCTCGGCCCATTTTGGGACCCAAACAAATTTGAAAAAAAAAATAATCAGTTGTGTCTGACTCTTTGGAGTTTTCTTGGCAAAGATATTGGAGTGGTTTGTCATTTCTTTCTCTAGGTTATTTTATAGATGAGGGAACTGAGGCAAACAGGTTAAGTGACTTGCCCAGGGTCACACAATTAGTAAGTGTCTGAGGCCAGATTTGAACTCATAATAATAGTTCACATTTATACAGCATTTTAAAGTTTACAATTAAGTCCTTTACTCACAAAAAAACCCTGTGAAGTAATTAACCCTTTTCTAGTGAAGTAATATTTTTCTCTCCACATTGCATTTGAGGAAATTTGCCCAAAGTCATATAACTAGTGTCAAAATACTCTATAAACAGAAGTTTTTACCATTATTATTAGCTAATCCAATCCGCACCTGAAGCATGAATCCCTAAAACATTATATACAAGTGACTATCCTGCTGGGAATCTATCCATCATACTTTTATGCAGTTCTGATTCTTAGGAAGTTTTCCCTTTTATTGATCTGAAATCTGCCTTTCAGTAATTTCACCCAAATGGTCTTGGGAATGTACTCTGTAGTGTAATGTTAATGAGATAAGGTTTTCCCCACCCATTAATAGGCCTCATGTGGAGCCCATTGGAGGAGGGACTTGCCTAGGAAGGAGCTTGCTTAGGGGGAGGCTTACTTGTAAAAAGACTTCCAAACCTTTTGATACCAAGTTGATTAGGGTCTGCATCATGTGGGTTGTGATGCCTTATGGCTCTGAGAAGTATATATATACTCTGAGTTCGTATTTTGCTTTGGGGACTCCGTTATGAGGACTTTGTGATTTCCTTGTCAAGACTCTGAATAGCCATGTATTCAAATTCCCAACTACTCAGATGTAAAGGCTCTTTCTATCCAGTGGTATATTTATATAGCATAAAGTGTATAGCAATATTGCTTTCATTCATGCATTCAGAGCCCTGTCTGTTGACTTTATGCTAATTTCTCTGCTTGTAGATTCTGTTTGTATTTTCTCTGCTTTTATTTTCTCTGACTTTTCAGGGTGCTGACTTTCCTCCTACTGATTATAAAAGATTGTTGACCCCTTGAAAGTTGCTTTCCTTTAAGAAAAGCAGATGCAAGAGCCTGTGCTAGCAGGCCTTCCTGGCTTGCTAGGATGTTTGCTGTTACAGTAGTCAAGTAGCACAAATCAAATTCTTCTTACACAACAACCCTTCTGATATAGGAGGACAGTTATCTTGTACCCTCTAAGTCTTTTCCAGTCTAAAAATTCCCATTTCCCTCAACTTCTTCTAATATGGTAGAGTTTTTCTGACCACCTTACTCTGGATATGCTTCAGCTTGTCAGTGTGCTTCTAAATATGTTTTCTCTAGAATGGAACACAACACTCTAAATGTGTTTTGGCCAGAGCAACTTATACTGAGACTATCATCCTTTTCATTCTGGAAATTAAACTTCTATTAATATAGGCTAAGATTATATTATCCTTTTGACTGCCATATAATACTATTGTTTTATTTTGTTCTTGAAGGCAATAAAATTCCAAAATCTTTTGCAAATGAAATGTTATCTAGTTCCATTTCCCCTACTCTCCATGTGTGCAGTTGCCTGCAACACACATTTTCTTTATCTGGTTTAACCAGTCTTTTGGAAAGGTTAGGAAACAAATGTAGTAGTTTCATTGTCATTAATAATGAAACAAGACCATTATAAAATTGCTGACACATCTGCTCCATTTTAGATCTACTTGTCCTCCTGTCAGTTTCCTCTATAAATGCACTTAGGAAGATGTGACCTACTCGGATCATATATCAATCTTTTACAAACTTGATCTCTATTGCTTTTTATTATCTTATAAGAATGTTAGCCACTGTAATGGAGAAGATCTAGCACAAAGTCCAAGTTGAAAAAAAATTCTCTATTGTTAGTAAGGTCCTTCACATCCTCCTGTTGAGGATGACTTCTTCAGGTTGTACTATACACATATTTACATATGTGTATATAAGTATATTGTTATGTTACATTATTATGTGTGTGTATCCTAAATTTATCCCAGAAGAAGGGTCCATCTTTTTATTGTTTGTTGGGGGCCAGGGTGGAGTGCGGTTGACAAGATCAGGATAGACCTTCAGGGGAAACTGTTCTTGGAGACTGTGCTCATTATCATCTGGAATGGCTCTCCATTCCCCCCCAGGTTGTTGTCTCTTGAGACAGAAAACAAGGGATATGTAAAATAGATGCCCCTAGACTGATTTAATCACCCTGACTGATTTAATCACTGGGACAGGAGACAAGCAGAATGTCACATAGACTTGCAGTACTTTGTCTGTATAAAACCTAACCCTCAGATCAATAAACGGAATTGGTCTATCTTTTCCCACCTCCCGTGACTCTTTTCTTCAACCACATCACCGAGCCATGTAGGGACGCGGGTCGTCCACTACAATTGTTAATATCCTTTCTTTGAACTTTTAAAATACAGTTCACAGAACTGAATTCATAGATCTCCCCACCTTGCTTATTTACCTCTTGTTCATCACAGATTCAAAGATGGTCATATTCTTGTGACTTCCATTTTACTCACCAGTTTCTTCTTTTTTTCAGAATTGGTTCCAAAAAATAATCTCTAAATTTCTGATAGATTAAATTATAAGGAGGACAAATCAAGAATTTATCAGATGCTCTATTATTAACAGAGATATATCTCCAGTAGATAGATCTCCAGAGAGTTTAAATTTCCCTTACAACGCTATCCTGCCTCCATGAAGCTTTGTCATCTGCATTCGGGAGCTCATCATCCATTTCTTCCTTCCGGTCATGTAGTCTGTAACATATTGATACACAGTATTACTTCAGTTTCTCCAACCTTCAATCCTTAACCAAAAACTTTTCATCATATTTATCTCTTCAAGTCCATGGACTTCCTCACAGGTATATGTTCTGTGTCACTTAACAGTCTGTTCCTTTTGAAAATGGTGTACCTTTCTTGGCTACATTCCTGTCATGAATTACATCCAACCATGTTTCTGTGATATCTAATTTGGTTATGTATACCTCCTAGCATTAACATATCTAGTTCTTTGTTATTTATACTATGCCCATTTATATAAATATCTGAGATCATGAGTATGGTTACTGATGTGCTTCTCAGATTTTTGTTATCTGTGAATTACTGGGTATGCTCAGAGCAATTCTTTGTCATAACTATTACTCTGTATAATATTTGGCTGAGCAGATGTGGGAGGGTGAGCTTTCTCCTTCCAATTCCATTTAAAATGGTAGAGTCTTAAAAAAAAAAAAATCAAAGCTATTGGTCACCCAAAAGACATTAGAAAAAGACTTGGTGGGCATGAGTATGCTACAGCACATTGCTAACAAAGGACTGTACAGAAGTTGCATAAATGATATCACTAGAGAGAGACATGAATAGAAAAAGTAGTGAACTGATTTTACAATATGAATAAGCAATTACCAACGACCTGTTTATGTGCTCCATGGCACTCTAGCTACTGCCAAATCTCCCTGAGTATATATATATATATATATTACTCCCCAGCTGAGCAAGGGCTCAGACAATGATTTCCCTCTCAAATGTATGTCTACATAGATACATACATGCTTTTTTTTTTTTTTAGGGAAAAATTCAGGGTCATTGTAAGTATTGCATAATACCTTAAAGGCAATCCAGACTCTTTTTTTCTCCTTCCATTCAATTCTGATTTTAGTTAATTGGGGTTATTAGTATGTGTACTAATAGACCAGTTTTCTAGGTTGTCCATCTAACTGTTTAACATAATTTGAACAGTAAATAAGTCTTCATACACTTTGATTTGCCTTTCTGAATAGTTAGGATAGTCACTCTTTACAACCTAATTGATAGTGGTAAACACCTTTGTTGACCATATACCTCCGTATTTCATGCTTCAATTAACTGGAGGGTCATTATTAATTAGAAATTTTCCAACCAGATCTATGATTTCAGTTGTATAGGAAACTCCTGGCGAGTAAACTCCATCTTGATCAATGAAGGGTGACACTTATTTTGCAATTTTATATTCATAGAGTTGCCTTGCGAATTCTAATTGCCTAAAGTGACTTGCTTACAGTTCCTTCACCAGTATTTATCAGTATATTTCAAGAGGCAGATCTTGAATTCAAGTCTTCCTGACTCTGAGGCCAGATCTTTAGGCACTATGCCATGCTGCCTCTCAATCAATTATAGTCAGTAATTATTACTAATCCGAGTTAAGTATGGAAAGAAGAAAGTAGCATGAAATAGACTCCAGTGGGTCAAAATGATATAATTTATAATACAGTATACAAAGAGAACAGTTGATTTTAAATCATGATTAAATCATTTAAATCATAAATATCTTGATTTTTAAATGTTTAGCAATCCAAAACAAGTAAACTTTAAACAAAAAAGAAAAACTATTGTAAACACTACTTTTACTACAACCTTGTCAAATATTGATGAATTTAATGACTGGCTATTTCTAAGTGATGGTCAGTGTTTTATGCATTAAGAAATAAAATTTTATGTAATTATTTCAATGATAGGGAATATAAATGGAAGAAATTAAAATTTTGTTTTAAATTTTAACCAAACAAAAGCTTTAGAGGAAATGTTAAAGAGTAGGTATTTTTAAAGGAAACTCTTAAATTCCATACCAATCTAAAAAACATCACTTTCATACCTATTTAGTAGATACATAGGAATAAAAGAAATTTGTCACTAGAGGATGCTAAAACATTAGCTACAGGAAACAATTGTCCTTGGCAAACATTTTCACAGTTGCTCATTAGGCTCTCTGTACTGCTGATAAAAGTAAAACTATACGGCTGTCTTCACATTGATAAAGGATGTGTCAGATTACCAAGTTTCCTCATCCAAAGTATGTTTACGGTCAGGCTAAATGAAGGAGGTGATATCAAATGATGTGGAAAAGAATGATCTGAAGTTCAGGACAGAACCTGTGCTGATTAACTTGTTAATTTTCATTTTATTTGGTGGTTCATTCTCCTTATGTCTCAACGTTTCAGGCCTTCTTGAATGGAAACCCTATGAAAATCCTTCTGTGTGAAATGGGAACATAGTTTTATATACAAACAGGAAAAGAATACATAGATCGTCTTTCCAATGATGAATGCTATGTTCTAGACTCCATGGAAAACATTCCCCTTGTGGCCCACTGGAATTGGAAAGATTTCGACCAGTTACACTGGTTGGTCATTCTTATTATTGGGCATAGAATGGCAGTAGTCTGTTAAACAAAGGCGGTGTCCTTTCTGTCTGACTTGTTCTGTGTTCTTACCTGGTTTAAAACGTTGAACTTTTTTTCGCTGGCTGAAAGTCATAGAATCACAATATTTGATAATTAGAAAGGACTTCACTGGCTATCAAGTCCAACCTACATACTAAAGGAATTGCCACTATAACATATACCCTACAAGTGAACATTCCATGTATAAGGGGCCAGCAATATGCTGATAAAAGTTTAACAACTGGCTCTCTAGAAAAAAAGTACAAATGCCACACTTGTAGGTTTATCTGCTTTATCAACATTTTAAAGTTTAGACAAAAAACAAAACAATAAATTGAGCCTAATTTATAGCATTTGTTGATTTTGAAAGTGTATGTACATGCCCCTTGAATATTTAATAGTAGTCTCTTGCAAACCAATATGGGCTGTCCCCAGCTTAGCCCTGGAAAAGGGAACCCACCAACTATCTAAGTAGCCCATGACCAAGCAACATTTCTTTTAGTTATAAAAACCAAAAAAACCCAGCCATTTGAAAGTTAAGGGTTCCTAAAAGTATTTTCCCTTAAATAAATCTACGCACCTCCACCTCCAGGCAGCACTGACTGCAGATGAACACATTGGTTAAAAATTGAAATGAAGGAGAGTCTAGACATAGGAAAACCTAATATATACTCTTTTTTTTAAACGCAAAACCTTTCTCCAAAAGCTTATTCATGTACTCTTTCTTTTATTTTTGTAATATAGATAGAAAAAGATGACTGAGAGGAGTATTATAGTTTTTTTTTTAAACTAGTACTAAAAGCTGACTTAATCATGTTATATATCCCAGAAGATAAATTTCCTGGTCACCTGAGTATAAAACAAGTGTTCTCTGATGGTGGACCACAATGGGCAGCTCAGATAATGGAGCTCCACCTAGCTCAATCAACTCAGGATATCTTCAGTGCCTTCTCCTATAGCTAAGTAAAAGTCCCTTTGTTAATAACTGAATGACCTACAACTGTCTCATTTCATTCCAGAATTGCATATAAACTACCAAGGGACAGGACTACATCAGGCCCATCCTAGAACATCAAGAAATAGTCAATGATAAAACTTATGGCTTCACATAAAACATGTGTATGTGTCCAAATTATAAATAGCAAAATGCTGTGAGCTAGAGATTCTAAGGGAAGGAGGCAAATTTGATCTCATTGCTATGATTGAAACTCAGTGGAATGGGAACCATGAATACAGTATGGCTTCTGAAAGGGTATATATTATTCAAAAAGGGGTAGAGTTAATCAAAGGAGACACAAAGTGGCAAGTAGCCTTATATTTTAACAAGATATATTCATGGGAGAAAATATGGAGATCAGAGTGGAGGGAGAGGGGAGAGAATATTCTTTACCAAGCACCTGCTGTGCAGCCAGCACTGTACTCAATGCCTTACAAATATTATCTCATTTGATCCTTACAGACATGATAGAAGAGAGTTTGAGTAAGGCTCAATGGAGGGAGAAAAAAAGTGATATTGTGGGAGTATGCTACAAGCCATCTAAAGAAATTATCAAGAATTCAGGAATCATATTAAAAACTTGGGCCAGAGGCATGATATAGGTGATGACAGAGGGACTTCAATTATCCACACATATGCTGGAGTTGCTGTCTGCTAAAAACAGAAAAATGAATACATTCTAGATTTGCTCTGATGATAGTTTTATACTCAAAAGATGAAGTAAATATCAAAAGGAATAGTTATTTTCTATGGGATTCTGCCTAAAAAAGAGAAATTGTCAGCTGAATTAAAAAATGATGGGAAGCTTAGGAGGAAGTATATACTCATACAGATCACCATACAGAAAGAGAGGTAACCTTGGTACAGTCTGAAATGTACTCTAGAATTTGGAAAAGTAGATTTCAAAGACTTCAAGAAATATTGTGTATGATTTTGTTCAGTTATTTCAGTCAACGTCAGAATTTTAATGACTCCATTTAGGATTTTCTTGGCAAAGATACTGGTGTGGTTTGCCGTTTCCTTCTGAAGCTCATTTTATAGATGAGGAAACTGAGGTAAACAGGGTTAAGTGACTTGCCCAGGATCACACAACTAGTTAAGTGTCTGAGGCTGGATTTGAGCTCAGGAAGATGAGTTCCTGACTTTAAGCCTGTCACTCTATCCACTACACCACCTAGCTGCCTCATTGTGTATGATATCCTGGACTAACATTTTTAAAAATGAAATTCTACAAGGAAAATTATCTAAGGAACAATGGGGAAGCTCGTAAAAATAAAATTCTGAGGATGAAATGGAAACAGTTGGGAAGCGCTCCAACTCTGAAGCTACTATAGAAATACATATACATCTTGAGGGAATCTTTTAGCACCAAACAATTCCCATAATCCAGAAGTATTTAAAATAATTCATATTTCTTAAATGAAGACAAACTAGTTGTTAAGTAGTAGAATCCCCTACAACACTCTTAGCAGCATCAGGAAGAGGCAAAGGCAGGTGAAGCCCGAGGTAAAGCTCCTATCATAGAGGGAAAGTCTAAGCTAAAAGAAATGTAGCTGTTAATATATCAGGGAATTTAGAGGGTTTTTTTTTGTTATGGGTTAATCATAGAAACAATATGAAAATTTGTATTCTCTTCCAAGAGAATGACTAAAGGGAAGAAAAACCTAAGGATTACAATAGTGGATGTAAAGGGACTAATCTCTGCGATAAAATGAAAAATAATTTAAAAACTATATTTTTTTAAAAACTGACTCAAGAACATTCTATTTACAATAATCATTCAATCCAGAAATAATCAAGGAGATCTAAAAAAAAGGTGGTTTAAAGTTTATCACACTAGTACCAAATCACAAAAAGTTGAAATAATACAGTTTTATCAGGAAAAAAAGTTGAATTCAAACCAGAAAGCAAGAAAAAAAATAAAAGACTTTAAAAAAATCATCAAAAGGGTCCTGTACAGAATGAGACTATTTCTATTTTAAATATATATATGTATCTAATAATTCTTTAGTAGAATTATAAAGAAAGCCCTCAGTTATGCAAAAAAGATAAAGAGAGGCAGCATGGTATGGTAGATAAGGCACTGGACTTGGAATTCAGGAAGATGTAGGTTCAAATCCCACCTCATATATTTATTAGTTTTGTGATCCTGGACAATTCTTGTAACCGCTCTATACCTCAGTTTCCTCCTCTCTAAAATCAGAGTGTCATCTTGATGGGCCCTGGGGCCATTTGATGTCTAAAATCTATGATCTAGAATGATAAAAGAAAGATAATAAAGAGATTACATAACTTGAATATTAGTGAAATTAGATCTAATATGTGTATGAAAATAATTTAATGAGAAAAGAAAGAATATATGTACTTGTTCAGCATATATGGGAAGTACAAAACAGTCATCATATGTTAAACCACAGAGAAGACAGATAAATGGGAAAACAAAAATTTAATATGCCATATTTGTGGATCATAATGAAATCAAACTAAAAAATAACACAAAATGTATAGGTCCACTTGAAAACTAAAACAATGATTTTATTAAATAATGACTGAGTCAAAGGGAAAATGATAAAGAAAAATATTTTATGTAAAATATGTAAATACATATACTACATAATAAATCTATGGAATGTAGCTGAAGCAATAGTGAAGCAAAATTGTAGCTTATAGCCAGGCTCATCATTTAAATTTTTCTGCCCACATTTTTTTTTCTTTTTTGGTGGGGGAGGCAGCTGGAATTAAAGGACTTGCCCAGGGCCACACAGTTAGTCAGTGTCTGAGGCCAGATTTGAACTGACTCAGGGCTCGTGTTCTCTCCACTACCCACAATTTTTTGGAGGGCAACTTAGAAGGAACGATTTTTTTTTCAGAATGATTTTTGTTTTTCTGATTGTGAAGTCTGGTGGTATCTTTTATGTCACCATTCCTTACTTAGCCTTTTGCACTTTAATTTTTAACTTTGCTTAAATTGTTAGACAATTGCTAAATTTATTGAAATGTATATGTCTTAAAAGTCTGAATGTTACTATGTGCATACTTGTTTCATATTGCTGCATTAAAAAATAATTGGTATTGTTTTCATGATTTGACTTCATGTCCTCTGTTGTGCTATCATATTATTTAAGTACAGAATATTAATCTAATAGACTATGGTAGCTGTACTATTGCGTATTTATTCTTTGCATTAATATTTGGCTATTAATATGGGCACATGTGAAACAATCTCCAGAAAAGATGGGAACAAAGGCAGTACATTCCTGATACATGACTATCAGGAGAACTGAACCAGAGGCAACTCCTTTCTTGCCCAGAACTGCTAAAGAGACTCTGAGGGTACAGACTGAACTCACAGGGCATGAACGTACTGATAAAACAACTTGCACTGCTGCCAGCCCAGATACAGATAAACAAGCCTGTAGTGATCCTGATAAGAAACTAGACATGTGAGGCCAATAACAAAGCTGAGTTAAGATGTGACAGGTAAACCTGAAAATATGGCTATACATGTATTGAGGCAAGGATATTAGAGATTGCCCACATGAATTGGCCTTTCATGTAATTGCATTCTTACCATACATGTGAATTACATATTTGCGTTTGCTTATTTCTTATTCTGCCACTAGTTCATTTGAAGAAGTTTTTCTTAAGTTCTTGCTATTGCAAGGTCTGTTTGTTCATCGTTTTGTGTATAAACTAATACTTATGGTGAAGTTGTATTTTACATGTGGGCCTAATGTTAGTGTTCTTGTTGTAACTAGCTCGCTTTGCCTTATTAGTTAGCCATGCTTTGTTTATTATTGATTGATTTGTACTACGAATATGCATGTATGTTTGAAATGTGCATGTGTTATGTCATTCACGTAGTGAGGCATGTTGCTCCTGCAATACCATCTAAAGTGATACTCTGTATAGAGCCATATGTATTGTATATGTTGTTAATGTTCATTCATTTTATTTTGGTTTCAGTGGTACTATTGGTTTGTTGTCTGGGATGCCAGGAAAAATCACCCTTGTTTTAAAGGGTGATTGTGTTTTTGTGTTTTTGCTGTAAAGTTACAGGTTTCAAACTTGCTTCAGGTGATTTTTGTAAGGGAGTTCAAAAAGTTTGGATGTGGGGAAGAAATATCATTAGGAGCTAAAGTCCATTTGTATTAGACTATCTTTAGTGATGGGAGATTGATCACTCTAGGTTCTGTGCCTAGTTACTATACTAGAAACTTGAATGAATTTCCTTGGGTAAAATTTGGAATTCTCTCTCTCTTTCTCGGTTAAACTGAGATATCTTATTCCCAGGAGGAGATCTCATTCACTCTAGATATTGTCTGCTATATTCTCATCTGTGTAGCTCTTTTGATTTCTGTTTACTATTGTCTTGGATAAAAGGGTTTATTTTCTAATGGTTACGTGTAGTTTATGTGTACCTAGCATGAAGCCTTGGGTATATAGTTTGGGGCACTTCTTTCCCATTAAGGGCTAGCAATGAGAAGTGTAGCTTGAACTTAAAAATTGTTTTCCCTAGACTAACAATACTTAGGAGGAAAATAGATATAGTCCTAACCCAGAGCACTTTCTGATGAGATGCCAAACTCATGGCCCTCAATTTCATGTTCCCCTCCTGGCAGAAACCGAACTCTTTTGTAGAAAGATGAATGAAGGAGACTCTTCGCTCCCTTAACACATATTGAGAAAGAAAGAAAAATAAAACTCTTGTTACATACATAGTAACAACGAACTTCTCCATTGACTGTGTCAGAATGGGTTGTTTTTTTTCAATCTACCTTCTAAGTCTATAATCTGTCTTTCAGGAGGTAGTTAACAAAGTAGGTGTAATGGGAAAATTCATATTTCTAAATACTTTCATCAAAAACAGAGTTCTGAAGAACAGCTCCGTGAGTTGGGCCTGCAATAGCAACAACAAAAAAATTAAAATATCAAAAAATTTAAAATACTAATTAAACACCAAAGTGGGAATTTTGAAAATCAGAGATTAACAAAACTGGAAGCAAAGGATAAAATAAGATAACAAATGTAAAGTGCTTTGCAAACCTTAAAGCTTCTCTATTATTATGTAATAACTTTATTCTTATTACATATTCTTATTAATTTCATTATATAACATATAATACATTATATTTTAATTATATGTAACTATTATTGTTTTACTACATTATAAAATAGATATTTCAAAAGTTGTCATTTCCTAACAGTCCTTATCATCAGGATCCCCCATTTAGACAAATCTGGGAGACAGATATTCTCTGATTGGAGAAAAGATTAGATAATGTAGTCCTGAGCAAGAGAAATGTCAGCCCTGCCCTCTTGGCTCCAAATTCACTCATGGGTCAGGGCTCATTAGGTCATCCTAACCTCCTAAGATTCTCAGAGTTCACCCAGAGTAATTTTCTTAGAGTTGGCTAGGATCTAACCATAAAACACTCTTTGAGCTGAATCAGCTAACTTAGACCACTCAATCTTCATTTAATAAACTATTAAACAGTGAACTCTCAAGGGTCCTGAACTTCATCCAGGTTCTTTTCTAAGGACCTTTTAGGCCCTTGCTGAAAATGAAAATGTTAAATTCACAGCATCTCTTAAGATTCAGTGACATTTGAGCAAAGTAAAAGAAGGTGTCTGTGTGGGGAATACCTTTCACAATGATCTAATAGGTACTTAATAAATGTTACTAGATAGAATTTGTTGAACTGAAATTATCAAGAAAAGTGGGGAAGTTTCATATCTTGGTTGAATGAATGAATGAAATAAGGGAACGACTATAGGAATTAGTGACCTTCAGTCCTTTATCCATTGCCCAGATTTCTGATCAACTCTGATGGCCACCAGTTAAGGTTAGACCAAGCCTTGGAGTTAGGTGGATCTCTGTGGGACTCTGTAGAGAACTGCCTGTTGGCAAAGTGATTCGATTCATATTCATTGAGAAGAGTGCATGAAAATAGGTCAGTGATTATGGAAAAGCAACCCTCAGTTGGGGACACTGATTGGATGCCATAGACCTGATTGCATTCAAGAGCAGAATGATGGAGGATAAACAGATGACTCAGTCTTGAAAGCCCCAAAGCCTGAGTCAGTAGCAGCCACAAATAGCTATGTCTCCTATTTTTACTCCTCTCCACTATTTAACTGTTGCCTTATAAATAAAACTCTTTATAGAGCTTGCTACCCTTCCCCCCCCCAACTCTCAGTCCTCAAAGCTAGTAAGCATTCTTTGTTTCCCTCAAGATATTCCTTGTCTGTGTTCTTTTTATCTATGATGTGTTAGTAATCAGAATTCCAACATACTAAAGGTTGCTCAGGTCTTGGTAATTGAGCTGCCAGAGACAAACTTCCCCCCCAAAATCTTTAGCCCTTCAGGAAGCCCAACCCCACCACCCACCACCCCCTTGAAACATCCCCCTACAGTGATATGTTGTTTCTATTGTCTGAGCCATAAAAGCTGGGACTATGTCAGTTTCCATCTTTTTAAACCTTGTATCTCATAGGTGCAAACGTTTGTTGAATGAATGAGCGAACATGAGTCATGGAAAGGAATTTTCAGGACACAAAAATGCAGAAATTTAGCAATTGACTTTGAGATGTATGAATGTCTTTTGTGTGTGGAGGGAAAGAGAACAAATATCAGATGTAGGGAAGGGGCCCAAGGTATGTAGTAAGGCTCCTGGTGTTACCAGAAGTTGATGTTGTGTAGCTCAAAGGAAGGTAGACATCTCTAGCCTTTTTCTCTCCTGACCCTTCTCCAAGGGAGACTTTCATTCTTACTAGGAGAAGCAAGAAGTTGGGGCTGGAGGTGACTGTGCTCTTAGAGAGAGGGGCTACTGGTCTAGAAATATATCTCCCTTAAATGGTCTAGGGGATATATTGTGTTTCACCTAACTTCTGATCACTTTGCATTTGGTGGAGGAGGACTCCATATTTTATATCCACATCTTGACCTCTTTCTTCTCCAGAAGACATAAATTATCAAATGTATTCAAATAGGTTCCAATATAGTCATTTTTTTGGACTGATTGGTGATTAAATTTAGATTTAAATAGAGTTGTTTATTTAGGGTCAGCTAAAAGTCCCAAACCCTATTGTTGATGGACAAAGGAAATGCATTTCTAAAAATAGGAATATTCAAGATTCCATGCATTAGAGTCATCCTTGACATTTCCATTTCCTTCCACTCCCATCCCCAACCAACTGCTACATTTTGTTAATCCTGTCTCCACAGTATATCTCACATTTGTTGTCCTCTTCTTTCTAAATCCAGATTTAGATTCCTCATTGGATTCCTCATCATCTCTCACCAGGACTACTGTAAGAGATTTCTAATTCTTTCATTCCTAAATCCTAGAGGGTTTTGTTTTTGTTTATCTTTGGAACATTGTTTTGAATTCAAGTGAGAATATATCACACAAACCCCCGTTGCTGTATGCTGCACTATCTCCTTATTTCACACTTGCTCCATTGCCTTTTAGGACTGGTAGGAGATGAAGAATGTTTTTTCTGCTAGGGGCCAAATCATACCTGTCATAGAACTCTTCCTTCACGGAGACTCATTGCGATATACCAAGTTTTTCATTCATGTTTCATTGATTTCCGTGCCTCACAAAGGTTATTCCAAATCTTCTTTTCTTTTCTACAACTCTGTTACTTCTCTACTCCACTACAAACCTCTTTGTTGACACTGTTCAATTTGATTCAGTTCAACAGCATTTATTAAGTACCTATGATGTGTCAGCAGGCCTCAGTGGATAGAAAGATTTCCTCAAAAGCCAAGATGAATTGGGTTCAAGTCTCTCCTCTGATGCATCCTGGCCATGTGACCCTGGGCCAGTTGCTTAACCTCTCGGTCCTCTCACCAACTTTCTAAGGCTATCAGCTGCAGAAAAAAGTGACTCCCTGGTATTGGTAGAGAGAGTTTCCTCGCCTAGAAGTTCCTTCTTCCAAGGAAAGCATGGGTTTAGTTCACCATCCTTATAATACTGTGGACACTTGATTGGTCACCAATCAGTCCAAAAAAATGACTATATTGGAACCTATTTGAATACATTTGATAATTTATGTCTTCTGGAGAAGAAAGAGGTCAAGATGTGGATATAAAATATGGAGTCCTCCTCCACCAAATGCAAAGTGATCAGAAGTTAGGTGAAACACAATATATCCCCTAGACCATTTAAGGGAGATATATTTCTAGACCAGTAGCCCCTCTCTCTGAGAAGAGCACAGCCACCTCCAGCCCCAACTTCTTGCTTCTCCTAGTAAGAATGAAAGTCTCCCTTGGAGAAGGGTCAGGAGAGAAAAAGGCTAGAGATGTCTACCTTCCTTTGAGCTACACAACATCAACTTCTGGTAACACCAGGAGCCTTACTCCTGTAGACACTTGGTTTGGTTAGACAAAAACAGAGTTCTTCCTCTCAAGGAGTCTACGTTCTACTGGGAAGAGTAAGAATGTACACAGATAAGAAATGCTAACCACACATACACACACGGTAACTTCGGAGGAGTACTAACAACTAATCTTCTTATAGGAGATGGCATTTAATGACCATTTCCTCCTTCATGCAGAAGATTAAATATTTCAAGTTAACTTTTCTTGAATTTGTGTTTTGTTGTTCAGTCATTTTTGATTCTTGGTGAACTCATTTGGGGTTTTCTTGGCAAAGATACTGGAGTGGTTTTACCATTTTCTTCTCCAGCTCATTTTACAAATGAGGAAACTGAGGTAAACAGGGGTAAATAACTTGTCAAGCATCACAAAGCTACTAAGTGTCTGAGACCAGATTTGAACTCAGGAAGATGAGTCTTCGTGTCTTCAGGCCTAGCATTTTATCTACTGTGCCACCTAGCTACCCTATTTATGTCTTTACCCTGACAAATTACCCTGCATCTGTCAGCTCTGCCGCAGTCATATGATGCTTATAGGTATCATCACAAGGATTGAATCATATGGCTCCTTTCCCATAATCAAAATAATTCAAGAAAATTCCTTTTCCACCAAATGCCAGTTCCACAATGAGCACACATAGAGATCAGCAAAGAAATCTATTTATTCAAATCAGTAACAAAACAGAAAATCAGAGAAAGTATACATAGGAGAGTATATACCAGATAATACAGAATGAAGGAGCTCTCCCATTAGGAGTGAGATAACTCAGCTCAACTAAGAGAGTACTGGATCTCACTTAAGGGAAACTAGAAACCCACAGTGTCTAGTGTAGCGAACTGAGACAGAGACATGATGGATACTGCCAGCTCCTCTCATATCTTCCCAGTCTTTTCTTTTAGCAACCTGAAGTTGAGTAGGCCTCTCATATCTTCTCCCTCAAAACTGGAGGGCAGAAGCACAGTAGTGGTGCCATACTGGAAGAAGACTTGAAGATTAACAAGTCCCCAAAAGAGACTCACCCTGAAAAGTCCCAAAAGGAGATTGACTGAGAGCTGAAGGTCTCAACTCTGCCCTGCCTCATACAAGTCAGGGCATTCCTCTACACAATAAAGAGAGAGTCCTATATGAACAGATCTTGGGACCTGGGTTACGTGTACAAAGGAACTGCTCAGTGAAAAATTGTATAAGTGGAGAGCAGGGGAGGGGGTAGGGGTGGAGGAAGAGGGACCTGAGAGAATAATCCAAATCCATGTCTGCAGTGAAGGGATGGTGATGCTCATAATCTTCTGGTAAGGATTGGGGGAGGGGTCTGCAAGAGGTGGGAAGGAAGGCAGTAGGGGGCAGGGACAGGACTTTGGGTGCTAGAAGTGGCAGGGAGTCTTGATCCAGAGAGGGTTAGGGGGCTATGCAAAGAGTATTCCCATGTCAGAGGAGATGTGTGTCCATGATGGAAAATGAAGATTTTATGGTAGTTTTAGTCTGAGAAGAGTTAGTTAGTCTCATTGAGAGACCACGTTTTCTGGAAAAAAAATGTCTCGATAAACAGCATTCTGCCTCAGGACAAGGAATGTGTAAGTTCCTAGGGGCATCTGACACCCAGAATGGGGAGGTTAGGGGTTAGAGTGATGCAGAGCCAGAGATCAGAGGACATAGCCTTCATGTAGGAAATTTACCTTGATAAGGGCTGGATAGTAGGGTAATTTCTGCCATATGGAGCTATTTCCACCTACCATTGCTTCCCTCACAGAATAATATTTCCAAAAATGCATGCATACATGAATGAATGAAAAACAATTGTTAAGGATTTACTATATGCCAAGCACTATGTGGCATAAAGTGGGAGGGGAGACAGGGTCTGATCTAAAAAGACAACATAGAAATTGGTTAGAAGAGAGAGAGTAGAAACTTTAAACCCTATAAGGGAAACAGAAAATAAAGAAGGAAAATTTGAGGCACAAGGATATAGTCAAGGAATCATAAAATAAAATTCATAGAATAGATTAGAAGGAAAAATTAAAAATAAGGCCAAAATTCAGGAAAACTTACAATAAAAGAAAATTACTAAAATTAAGAGGTCTCATGAGAGGAGCAAAGGGAAGATTTTTAAGTAATTGAATAACTGAAAGAGAAGAGAAAGAACAAAAGAGATGGAGAAATAATAAATGAGAGAGAAGAAAAATAAATAGTTTAAACACAATCAAAAAATGGGGGAAGGATAGACCAATATGAGTGAAGGAGGAGGAGAGGATCTGTGGGAATAGATTAGCATTAAAGTAAAACTAATCCTAGGGACAAAGTATGAAATTAAGCAAAGATTTTTAAAAGCAACCCTGAGGAATGAAATGAGGAAAACACTAGTTTAACAATCACAACATTAAACATGAATGGATTAAATGATACCATAAAATAAAAAAGAGTAGCAGAACGGATAAGAAAATATAGCCCAACAATCTCTTTTATACAAGAAATAAATCTAAAAAGTAAAGACACATGCAAAATGAAAATGAGAATCTTGAATAAATTTACCAAGCATTAGCTAAGTCCAAAAAACCTGAAAACTTGCAACATGTCAGGAAAAAAAAAATTCACCACACCAACAGAAACAAATAAGGAAGTTATGTTTAAAGGACCCATAAATAATGTACCACTATTAGTATTAAATACATATTCACCAACTGGAATAGCACTGAGATTGAAAACATAGAAGTTAACTGAAAAACATATAAATAGTAATATAGTAATATCAAGAAACTTTACATTTCTTCTCACAGACCTAGACATATCTACCAAAAAAGAAAATTAGAGATGTGAATAATCTATTGCAAAATTTTAAAGCCAAAAGTCTTCTTAGTTGGACATATATGTATTTTTGGCACATTATTCTCTGTTTACAAAACTAGACAATGAACAAAGGCACAGAGAAATTATAAATAAATGTAAAATAAACCTAAGTACTAAACTCATACCTTATAGATAAAAATACAACAAAAATATCAATTAATGTTAGAAACATAAGCAAAAAATACAGTTCTACATGGGAACTATATCATAACAACTGAATCTATTAGTGAGTAAAAAAAACAAATCATAGACTCAGTACATATATGAAGAGAATGATAATGATGAAATAAAATAGCAAAATCTCTGTGATGCAGCTAAAGCAGTCTTCATAGGACAAAAATATATCCTTGAGAACATATATCAACCAAATAGAAAAATGAAATAACAAGCTGAATATTTTTTAAATTAGAACATAAACTCCAAATAAGCAAACAAAAAGAAAATTTAAAAACTAGAGGAGAAATAGATAAATTGGGAGATAAATCACATCCTTTTCCCACAGTAGCCAATCACGGGACTTGTCTTCAGTAAAAGCATACCTACCTTTATCCCATAATACTCTCCCACTCTACCTCGTCCATCTACTGTGCAACCTCTCACTTTCCCCTTTCTGACCCTGTCCTTGTTCCCCTGGGCTTCTGCGGCTAGACGGGTGTCATTGGGAAAATCCCCTGTCCCCCCATACCAGTCTGCCATCCTCTTTTTCCACCCAATCCTCCTCCAAATCATCTCATGACCTAAGCCCACACTTATTAGAGGAAGTGAGGAAGTGAGCACTGATTAAAGAGCCCCACCTCCTCACTTTCATTGTGGATAAAGAGAATGACTCACACAAGATGACTAGGCATGAGTGGATTGCAACATATCGCAAATTTCTTTATAATATTTTTTCCTCCCAGACTCATTTCTTTTCCAAATTTCACTATTAGTGTTGGGGATACCACCATCCTTCTGGATACTCAGGTGTCAACCTTGGGGTCATTTTAGACTCTCCATCCTCCCTTATCCCACATATCCAGTAAGTTGCCAAATTATATCTCTAGCCCTATTTCTCTTTCATCTGTTCCCTTCTCTCTACTCACACAGCCACCCCAATAGTTCAAGCCCTCATTTTCTCTCATTTGAACTATTGCAACCTGTCCCCTTGTATCAATCTGCTCCACCACTAAAATCCATCCTCTACACAGCTGTTAAAGTAATTTTTCTAAAACTCAGGTTTGGCCACCTCATTCCCCTCCTTGATAAACTCCAGTGGCTCTCTAATGGCTCTACAATCTCCTACTATTTCACATTTATTTCATCTTTTAACATTTTCTGATTTTTTTGTGTTTTGAATTGTACCTAATCATTGGTATAATAGTGCAGACTATGAGTTCCTTTTAGAGCAGAATACTTTTTGCCTTCCTTTGTTTGCCCATAACTTAGCACAGTTCCTGACATATAGCAAGCAACAGAAAAGACCTTAGATATCATCAAGTCCAGTCTTTTCATTTTACAGAAGAGGAAACTGAGTCCCAGAGAAGTGAGATAACTTGCTCAACATCACTGAGCTAGTTAGTGGAAGATGCAATAATATAGCCCAGATATTCTAATTACTAGTCCAATATTACAGATATGAGATAATCTGAGGCTGAAACAAGGATTTAACTATTGAGAACTCAAAGGTAACAAGAACTGGCCTTAGTTAAAATGTGGCTGTCCATGTTTCCTTTTCAGTATTGCTTCTTTCATACTCCACAACTAAAAATTGTTTTTCTCCTAGGGCTGCAGCCCAACTTGAGGAAGCTAATAAGGAGAGAGAATGCAGAGGAAATAATCATTTATATAATATCTAATATGTGCCAGGCACTGTACTAAGTGCTTAATAAATAATATATAATTCAATCCTTGCAAAAACTTTGAGGAGTAGGTGCTATAATTATCCCCATTTTTACAGTTGAGGAAACTAAAACAAATTAAATGGCTGACTCAGGGTCACTTAGCTAATAAGTATCTGAAGCAGGAGTTGAACTTAGGTCTTCCTAACTCTAAGCCCAGCACTCTATCTACTGTACTCCCTAGCTATCACCAAGTTAATAGTTATCATCCTTCTGTGACTGAGTCAAGTAAAACAACTGTTCCAATTCTTACCACTTTGGAGCCAGATTCTCAGTGCCTTCTGGGAGGACATGGACAAGACTTACTCAGAATGAGACTGTGTGAATGGGTTGCTCTGTCTCCACTGGAAGGAGTATCTACATTGATGGTCAGATCCATTCACCCATTAATTTATGAAAGTAAATGTAAAGTCCCATACTTGGTTTCAAAAAAAGTACTAATGTGCTCATGGAAGAAGGCTAGGGGAAAACCTCCAACATCTCTTACCTTCCAGATAGTATATAAAATTTGGACGGGCTTTCTTGAGACAATTCCTTGGTAAAAGAGTGATGCTAATTGTGTGAGTTTTCAGGCCAGGTAGGAAGGGAGGGTGGTTGGACAGCAGGTCAGAGTGGAAGATCTTTGGAGTTAGGAGGGATCCTGGCAGTGCCAAATCTCACTCCATTGGTAATGTCAACCAGACTGCATTGGCCTCTAACCTGTGGATGGCCAGAGCAGAACTCAGCAGGCCAGAGACAGGAGAGTCAGGAATCAAACAGAAGTTTAATTTTAAAGTGAGGGAAATGACTCTCAAGCAAGGAGAGAATCTAGGGTGTGCCAGGGCCACACCCCTACTGGGGGAGACCTGAGGCAGTGTGGGGCATATACCAATGGCTGTGCAGTGAGCTGTAACCCTGACAACGAGGGGTAGCAGCAACAATGTGAAAAGTTTGATTCGTAGCAGGGCTTCATGACTAGGACATGGGTACTTCCCAAGATTGTCTGAGCTCAGAGAACAACTGGTATTGGTCAAAGCAATACAATAATTATGTGATTTTGCTAGAGGGTAGCTCCAAGGATTGTTGTTATGACAAACTCAGGGCACAGCTTGCTTGCTGGGCCTTTGTTCTGGAAAACATGATATCTCCTAATGTCTCAATAGTAACTGCCTCTTTGCCGTAGACTTATATTTGCTTATTTGCTTGTTTCTGGAAAATTAACTTTGTTACAGTTAGTCTAGAAGAGAGGAAACTTTTCCCATTGTACACTGATTTAGATTTTTCAGTAAAAGATACCCACTCCACATATTGGTTTCTATTCCTTACCACATCCATCACAGATCTTTCTAAATGGTGCTTTTCAGCAAGATTGATCGGTATTGTCAATAGAAAATAGTCTTCCACAGACTTTGAATTATAATGTCATTAAAAAGGGCACAAAGAGGCTAGCCAATGACTCAATAGGCAGGATATTACCATATGAAAATGTGAAGTAAGAAGAAGCTAAACTTTGAGTTAGGTCTTTCTAACACAATTGCTGAAGTAAAATTCACTTTTCTTCAGATGCATTCTAGGATGTGTACATACATATATGAAAAACTGAATTCATGGAACAATAACAATAATAGTTTGAAATTACATGAGGCTTGGATCTACCATCTCAGAAAATGTATGCATCAGTGTTGACTTTCCATTTTCCAACTTTCCTCTAATGTTGGGATGTTACAATATGGATGATACAATTGGAATGTGATGGCTTTGAGGTAAGGTTTTTTTTCTCTTGTAAATTCATCATGAAGCCAGTTTTTTCCCCCATTCTAGAAGTTGCGAATACTGCAAACAGTAAGGTGTAGCAAACATTATTTAATAATGAAGAAAAATCAACTTTGTAATAATTCCATTAAAATTAAGATTCTAATATAAAAAAAGAAATTATGTGAGTCTTGATGATTACAAAGCACTTTGGACTCATGAAGTATAGCTCATTTGTCTCACAACAATCATGGGAAATATGTAGTGTTTCAACAGAGTAGGAAACTGAAACTTGGAAAGGTTAAAAGTCTTGTCCACAACACAATCACAAGTCCAGTAGGTGGGACAGCTGAGGTCCAAACCCAGATCTTCTTATTTCAAGTTTTTGTATACTTTCCAGTATAGTGTGACGTAGTACAAGAGTCTTCTTCGCTTATGGAAAATGACTATTTATAACGAAAATTTCTTTCATTTTTCAGAATGATTCATCAAGAAATGCTGTTAATTAGTCATAGATCATAAGACAACAAACTAACCCAGTGGTTATCAAAGTGTGGCCCAACTCTTTCTTTTTACTTGTATTTCTGCCTGTAGCACTAGCTTGGCACCTAGTAAGCACTTAATAAATGCTTGTTAACTGCCTCTTTTAAAGAGAGCAACCCAAATAGTGATGAAAGGCCTTGAGTCCATGCCATAGCATGATTTGTTGAATGAAGTAAAGCTATTTAGTCTGGAGAAGAGAAGACTCCAAGAATGTAATGACTGTCTTCAAGTGTTTGAAGGTCTATCATATGGAGGATCAATTAGATTTATTGTGTTTGACCCCAAAGGGCAGACCTAGAAGCAATCGGTAGAAGTTATAGGGGCAGATTTAGGCTTGATGTAAGGAAAACTTCCTAAAAATTATACCTTCCCTCCAAAAGTGAAATGGATAATGTTGGGAAGTAGTGCATTTCCTATTATTGGAGATCTTCAAGGAAAGATTGGACAATGACTTGCCAGGTGTTTGTAGTAGAGATTATTTTTATTGTTTGAGTCGGGGTAGATGGCTGTTGAGATCTCTGACCAACTTGAAATTCTCTGATTATGATTCTATAAAGGGCCATCCTAGCTAGGTTGGTTCTGTTGTTGGAGGTCCTTAATAGTCTTCCTCTTTCAGGTTTGGTGGCACTTAGCAAAAAAAAAAAAATCACACAGGACATGAGTTGGTACACTCTAACGTTCAAGGAAATCATACTCTAGGTGACTTTTGTTCAATTTCAAATGGGTAGCCATTAATTTTAAGGAGGTAGGAGTGAATCTAGAAAATGTCATTTCCAAAAGACTGTGCTGCCTAAATACATCATAAATTCCCTGAAGAGCACTTGAATCATTTGTTTGGTGTGTTTTTACATTTCTTTATACTACAGAAGAATCCAAATTCTGTTACTAGCAGAACTCATGTTATCTCATCTTCTCAAAACAGTATATAACAGCTCAGTTGCAGTGATATGATACAATATATCCCATATTATCACTAGTGCTCCAATACCTCTGATACAAGCAGGTTGGGTTCAAAGTGTCACAAGAGAGGCTTACATGATCATCCCCAAACTGGGAAGAACATACCTAGCAGTGGTACTGGAGGGTGGTAGTGCTTTGCTAAGCAAGTGAGCAGGAATCATCCTCTTATTTGCTTCTGCTCTTGTTTATAGGGGCAGAATCTGTCTTTCCCAGCCTTGCCCTTGTCTTCTCCACACTGTCATGGATTTTTCCTCCAGCCTCTTCCTCTGTAAGAATGGTTTTCCTTTCAAAATGTCTGTGGGAAGACAATAAGAAGGAAAAATGCCTGAGTTTTGTTGATAACCTTTGTTATCAGGACCAGTGCACCACAGCCTTTTCCCATTGAAACTGCTGACTCATTTTGCCTAGAAATATCTGGTGCTAGGTTTCCTTTCTTTGCTCTGGGTTATTTGTAAAGTGGAATCAATAATTTTCTCATCTATAACTTGAAGACCTTCAAAATAGCCTTTATGAATATATGTTACAATTGAAAAAAATATATTTCCTATCTTTTCTTTTCTTTGCTTTATTTCAGTAATGAAACACAAGTCAGAAAGATAAAGATTAGCCTTATTTATCTTATGGAAAAAACCTTAAAAGAGAAATAAAATGAACTCTTAAGAAATGGAAATGCACAAACTAGTATGGTCTTAGATGCATATGAATGTGTATGATTATAGATATCTGTGAATGTGTATGTAAGTGTATTATGTATGTCTATATATGTGTGTGTATATGTGTATATGTATGAATTTGTGCGTGTATGCATGTGCAGGTACATATGTATATGTGTGCATGTGCTCACATGTATATGTGTGTGTATCCATGCTTAATTGTAGCCTTCTTGGGGGAGGGGAGGGAAGAAGCAGGGGAAAAAGAACAAAATAAAAAGTACAAAGCAGAGAACAAAATAAAACCTATAAGGAAGTAAAAAAAAAGATGGACAGCTCTGAATACAGTATAAAGGTTTTCTTGAAATGAAATTTATGGCTTTATATTTTGAATCCTCTCATGTTCTACTGTGCACATGGCAACATTTTTTCTTTTCTTATTTTATATTTAAGTTTTAGTATTTAAGTTTTCCTTTTCTTATTTTGTATTCAAGTTTAAAATTTTTTAAATTACCAAAAAGAAAGAAAGAAAGAAAGAAAGAAATGGAGATTCAGAAATCAAACATACTTCTCCCAAAAGAGAGAATTACCATGGGCTCAGTAATCTGTACAGTTTCAACAAACCCAGAATATGCTTCATGTCTATGGTCAATAACTTAACCAGATAGTCTCTTTCCTGTATCAGCCATTAGCGGTAGGTGTCCTGCCTCCCAACCTAGCCCACCTCATGTGCTGGAAGGTGTGTCTCCCAGTCTACTTCTCTTCCTCGCAGTCCTTCTTGTCCCCCTACCCAATGATGAGGGGACTGGCTTGTCAGTCAAATTTTGGCTCAATCAGTCCAGGGTTGGAACTTATTCTCTAAAGGTCAAAGAAAGGAACTCTGGGGTATTTCTATCCTAATCAGCAGGCCTATTTCAGCATCCTTATTTCCTTAGCAGCCCCAAAAGACACTACACATAGAGTCCAGAGGAAGGCACATGAGATGGATAAAAACGGGCTGTAAATAAGGAAAATTGCAAAAGGGTAGTTAAAAGTCGTATGTTGCAGACCCAAATGTCTTTTTATTCTATTTCTTACAAAGGAAATTATTAATATCTTTTATTTTTGATATCACTGTTATTTCTTTTTGCTCCTTGATCCCCTGCCTGGAGAGCCATTCCTTGTACTAAAATATAAAGAAAGATGAAAAATGGCACTTCAGGAAAACCAAAGAACATTTCAGCTGCGTCAGACAGTATATATGCAATATTCCATACCTCTCATACTTCATATCTGCAAAGGGAAGGAAGCTCCTTTTCTTATCTTTTTTCAGATCCAAGTTCTTGGTCAGCATAATGATATAGCAATCTTTTGCTCCTTACATTTACATTTTTTTATTCATTAAATACATTGTTTTCCTGGTTCTGCCTACTTTATTCTACATTATTTCATATGTTTTCCCATGTTTCTTGGTCTTCATATTCATTGTTTCTTATGTCTCAGTAATATTCCATTACCTTCATTGACATATTTTGTTTAGCAATTCCCCCTTCCATGAGCATCTACTTTGTTTCCAGTTCTTTGCAACCACAAAAAAAGCTGCTTTGAACATTTTGGCTTGTATGAGACCTTTCTTCCTGCCTGGAATATATGCATAGTAGTGGAATATCTGGGTTGACATTTTTGTCACTTTCTAAAAAGCATAATAAAATTGTCTTTCAGAATTATTGGACAACTTCCTAGCTCCACTAACTGTAGTGAGTCTTTTTGCAGCCCCTCCAATATTGACTATTTACATCAGCTGCTATTCTGTTAGGCTTATTAAACTCAAAAGAGAGCTTGTTGTGTCTTCAAAAGTCTATTATTCTCTGTTTTCTTTTTCTCAATGTAAAGAAATTAGGATAGACAGTGCAAAAGCTAATATAAAATATTGCTTCCTGTTGATATTTCAAACAATTAGGTGATTCAGCAATGAAGACTATTCTTCTATTTCTACCCCCTACAAAAAAGTAGCTATATATCAAATCCTATCTTTATTTTTTCTTTTTAATCTCTCCATAACTCTCATGAGATAAAATTAAAAGTCAGCTGCAAAATTAGTTACCAAGTGTTTGACCAAGATAAGCAGTAATACTCCTGTTGAAAATTGAAAAACTATTATTACATTGTCAGAACCAAAAATAATTTTTGCCTGCAAGCTTTACTGATGCAAATCCATATTAAGCATGATGACATTAATGTAAATGGCACAAAAATAAGTATAATTTACACTTTAGCCACGGGTATTAAAAACATCAAGAATGACACTGCTTCTTTTTCTCCCTCTCCCCACACCCTCCTCCCCCAGACTGCTAGGAATACATGGGAAAACGTTTTAATTCAGATAAAGAATTATTAGATTTTTAGAGAGGGAATCTATTGAAATGGATCACATTAAGAGTCAAATTTGAGCCAATGCAAAGGGTTAAATAAAAACGATAGCTAGCATTTTAAATTTTACAAATATTATCAAATTTATCTTAGAAGGAAGGTGCTATTTTAATCTCTATTTTACAGTTGAGGAACATGAGGTAGACAGAGGTTAAGTGACCTGCCTAGGCTCACACAGCTAGGAAGTATCTGAGTCTAGATTTGAATTCAGATCATCCTGACTCCTGGTCCAGTCCTCTCTCTCCTATACCATATAGCTGCCTTAAAAAAAAATTGGTAGATTTGGACAGGATGGACATATAATTCAGAAAACCATATCCCCATTTTAAAGCAGGGTATCTAGCAAATTTTGTGATTATTTTTGTTTTGTGTGAGATTCTTTATGACCCCATTTGGAGTTTTCTTGACAAAGATACTAGGGTGGTTTACCATTTCCTCCTCCAACTCATTTTGCAGATGAGGAAACTGAGGCAAACTTGTGCAGGGTCACATGATCTATCTACTTCACCACTCAGCTGCCCCTAGGAAATTTAAGGTTAATTTAATTACTAGAATGATTTGTTAAGCCTTCCTTAGCCACCCATATTCACCAAATAATTATTTAACAATTTAGGGATGGGAAATACTTTTATCTATTAAGATTCAGAGACATGGAAAGTTAAATGGAAACTTTTCAAAGTAGAGATAGGACTAATAATTGATTATTTTCAAGTCTATTTGAGTCTCATTTTAGTAATGTTCTAACGTGATGGTCACTGATAGCACTATGCACATCTCCAGGCTTGATCGGTGGAGTTCCTTGGTCAACTTGATGAACTGACAGACAGCTAAAGCCTTTGTTTGACACTTCTGCATTCTCTCTATAGAAAGGTGGACATGCTTACTATCTTGACCCATTCATACCTTATTTAGGAAGAATGAATCTCAGTGAACCAAGATGATTGAGGATGACTGGGCCTATGAAAGAGAGACTTCATTACAGACCACAGGCCATTTTGTCCCTTTTGGCTTCTTTTTAGAAACAATCACAGAGCAGCACAGTTAAAAGAAGACTTGGAGATTAAGGGGAGTCTATGGCTGTAACATCTCCCCAGGAGCTCCTAATAGGTGCCTTGGGGAAGGCACACACCCAACAAGAGACTTTCTGAGTTCCAAGTTCTAGAATCTAGCCTTATAGAGAGGGAAGGTGGAGTACCTGGACAGTTCTTTTTTTGGGAGAAGTTTGAGCACATGACCCTATATCTGAAGGAGAAAAATAAGACAGAACCATAACAGGGTAGCAAAAAAGCTGGACTTTGCTATCTACTATCACCATGAATTATTTGAACAAGGAAGGTCATATAGGAAGGAGATTCCCTAGTAGTGAGCCCAGAAGCATTTCCCTCCAAATCCACAATCGTCACCTTGCCTGCACCGTTTGAAGAAGGCTTCCCAGTTTCCCCAATCAGCCATTTTATTGCATTACAGGCATGCTCTATGAATTTCCCATACCCCAATAGTTGCCTTGCCATTGTGCTAGGCACCTTCTTCTAACTTTCCTTTCCAGCTACACTCACCTACCTGATATCCTGAGACAACTCCACCCCCCTGACTGAACCCCTATGGCCAATGATAACCTATTTGAATTCAGTCCTCAATAATGAACCCAGCTCCCCCCCCCACCCCCACCCCCGCCGGCTTTCCCTGTCTATGCCCATGATTCTGAGCCCCCTGCTGACCTTGTTCAAAACACCTTTCCTCCCTTCTTTCCTTCCTTCTTTCCTTCCTTTCTTCACTTTGCCAAACCTAAAGCCTAGTGCACTCTGAAGCCCATACATTGTACAACAACAGGTCCCTGCCCAAACTCCACTTGAGGGCTCTTTTCAGACCACTCCCGGCTTCAGAATGACTATCAGTAGTAACTGTTGCTCTTTCCCTCCCAGCTCCATTTACTTGTTTTTTTCTTTCTTTTGCTCATTAAAGGGGCCATTCCCTGTTTACATCTTAAAGAGGCCTATTCACTGAATGGGCATCACCTCACTCCAAGTGAGTACTCGAAAAGGCCAAGGTCTCCCAGTGCATCCTGGGCCTTCTCCAGTATCCTGATGAATATCCAGTCACTGGATCCAGATGAGCGAGGAGAGGAAGTACGGTTGGTGACCTTGCACAGCCCTCCTTCACGCAAAACAAAGTCAAGTGCAAGTCATGTCATCGTTTCTCTGATGGCAAGGTCTTCTTCAAAAAAGGATGAACATAGACAAACCTAATCTCTTTTACTTACCCCTTACCCATCTTTAACTAACCCCTTTCTTTCACACCCCATATTCAATCAATTGTCAAGTCCTGTTGTTTTTAACCTTTGTAACATCTCCTCTATATTTATCAGCTCATATCTGCTCTACTGGAATAGTTTTCTGGTTCATCTCCTTGCCTCAAGTCTCTCCCAACTTTAATTCATCCTCTGCTATCAAATTGATATTCCTAAAGTAAAAATCTGATTAGGTCAACTCCATTGGCTCACTACTACTTTCCAGCAACAAATACAAAATTATATGTTTGGCTTTTAAAGCTCTTCATAACCTGGCCCCTTCCTAGCTTTCTATTTTTATTTTTTTTATATTTTTATATTTTTGTCCCACCCACATACATAGTGATCCAATGACACTGCCCCTTGGAATTCTTAACATAGGACACTTCATCTCCTGACTCCAGGCATCTTTACTAGTAGTGTCCCATACCTAGAATTCTCACCTCCATTTCCTGTCTTCCTTTGAGTCATAGCTAAAGTCCTAGGGTGGACTTATAGGGCAGCTAAGGGGTACAATGAATAGAGTGCTGGGCCTGGAGTCGAGAAGACTCATCTTCCTGAGTTCAAATCTGGCTGGAGACACTTACTAGCTGTATGACCCTGGGCAAGTCACTTAACTCTGCCTCAGTTACTCATCTGTCAAATGAGCTGGAGAAAGAAATAGCAAATCACTCTGGTATCTTTGCCAAGAAAATCCCAAATGGGTCAAGAAAAATCAGACACGAGTGCAACAACTGAATAAAAGCAACAAAGTCTTAGCTCTGCAAGAAACCTTTCCCAGTCCTCCTTAAGCTTAGTGCTGTCATTCTGAGATCATTTCCACTTTATATCTTATTTGTAAATAGTTATTTGCAGGTTATCCCCCCATTAGATTATAAGCTCCTTGAGAGCTGGGACTGTTTTTGCCTTTCTTGCATCCCCAGTACTTAACACAATGCCTGGTACATAGTAGGTACCTGATAAGTGCTGACTTCACTTCTCCAGTCCCTCAAGGTAGCATCATTAGGAAGGATGCTATAGCAGCAAGTACCCTGGCCTGCTAGCACAGGTTCTTAGATCTGCTTTTCTAAAAGAAAAGCAACTTTTGAGGGGTCAACAATCTTCATTAGTTTACATATACCAAAAGAGACAATACAAACAGAGAATTAAAGACCAACAGACAAGGGTTCTAACTATCTGATCATAAGCTATACACATCACAGATCAACAGACAGATCCAACTGTCTGACCATTACATACATATATAGTTACCAGAGAGAGAGAAGCACCAATATCTGGATTGATTATATATATATATATATATACACACACACACTTTTCTGAGCCGGAGGGCATCACAACCCTGGTGATCCAGTGCCTCCTTAATTAACAAAAGGTATGGACCTTCCTACAAAACAAATCTCCCCTAATCACGCTTCCTATAATGGACTCCAACTGGGGCCTATTAATGGGCAGGGAAGATCTTTAACTCCCATTATTACAGATGCCTATATGAGAAAGGGAAGAGAATTGTATTGCTTGATTGCTGTTTTTCCATGGAGTGAAATAAAAGCAAGTCTGTACTCCATATGCATTGTTATCTTCAATGTATAAGTAACAGGTTATCTCCTTAAACCATCTTCACATCAGTGGAGACCTAGTTATGACCTACAAAAAGTACGTTCTGAGATTTCCCAGAGGAAGGACTGAATGGGAGAAAAATGAAGCAAAAAGTGAAAGTATTGGAGAAGCACCCAAGACTGAAATGGGTTCATATCAGTCCAGAGCTTGGGATATTGGTCCATGGATTATACATAAATGATTCAGAAAAAATACATATTTACTATGTTTGTACCAGCCATACAATCTCAAAGTTATGGATAATTTAAATATAGTATAAAGGTGAAAGTGTATGTCACTTAGTATGCAACTTGAAAAATCAAGAGTCAAATGCAAAAAAAAAAACTACTTAGGCTTGCATAACAAAATTAACATATTTTGATACTTTGGCATTTTTAATTACTCATGAGCTCATCTATGTGGTTATTGCTTTCCACAATACAGATCATAATCCATCCATACCTTCTTATCCCATGTGATTCCTGTACATATCTTTTATTAAAGAAATTATTGATGCTCTTTTATTTTTTAAAAATGTCTTTGGCACTTCCCAATGACTGTCCTCTGACCCCAAAGTACCCCAACTTACAACAAATAAAAATAGTCAAGCAAAATGAATCAACACATTGGCCATGTCTGAAAATATTTTGTACCTGGTGTTCACCACACCTTTTTGCCAGTAAGTGAGATGTTTCACTTTTAAGTACTCTGAAGTCAGGACTAGTTCATGCTTTTCAGAATTCTGAAGTCTTTTAATGTTGTATTTCTTTAAGTTATTGTTACTGTGTAAAGTTTTCCCTGCAGCCCTGCTTACTTTACCCTGCAGAAGGGTAGACAAGTCTACTCAGGTTTCTCTGAAGTCTTCATATTTGTCATTTATGTGACAGTAACATTCCATTAAATTATTATACCACAATTTTTTTCAGCTACTCTTCAAATGACAGGATTTTATTCCTTATAGAACTTTGATTTATAAAAAGGATACAGCTAGGGGGCACATCAGATGGAATGCAGGCCCTAGAGTCAGTGGGACCTGACTTCAAATATGACCTCAAACACTTACCAGCTGTGTGACCATGGGCAAGCTGTTTTGCTTCAGCTCCTCATCTTTAAAATGAGCTAGAGAAGGAAATGGCAGACCACTCTAGCACTCTTGCCAAGAAAACACCAAATGGGGTCACAAAGAGTCAGACACTACTGAAAAACAACTGAATATATTATAAAAAGTGATGATATATTTTATGACACCCTTCCCTGAGCCTTTGACCTCCTTGTATTATATGTGTAGTAGTGATATTACTGGGTCAAAAAGTATTTACAATTTTGTGACATTTTTTAGTATAATTCCATTTTCTTCTCCAGAATGGTTGGATCAGTTTATAAACCCATCAATAATTCATCAATGTATGTCTTCTCATGGTCCCTTGGACATTATATCTTTTTTTTTTTCCATTTGTCATCTTGGCCAATTTGAAGGATGTGAAGTGAAGCCTCAGCATCACTTTAATACGCATTTCTCTTATGATTAATGATTTTAATTCTTTCACATAGTTGTTGATCTCTACTGTTGATCCCTTACTTTTGAAAATTGTCTTTTTATATCCTTCTACCACTTATTCATTTGGGGGTGGTTCTCATTCTATATTTGTATCAATTTTCATCATAATTTATCAGATATTTGTTGCAGAGACTTCCCTCAATTAATTACTTCTCTTCAAATTCTAGTTGTATTGATTTTGTTTGCGCAAAAAGTATTCAATTTTATGAAATCAAAATTGTCCATTTTATATTCTGTGATTCAATGTCTTTCCATCAATTCTCCAGAGAGCATGTAGCCAATGAGCTGTGTGTTTTCCTCTTTTTGCTTTAGTGTATCTTGATTACTAATGTAGCACTCAAGTATCCTATCCTTCATTCTTGCTACAAGATTGCCTGACCTACTTTTCTAGTGATATATGTCTTTCATGATGCCTTTTATGCTATTTAAAAATAAAAATGATAGGATAATGAATTTAGTGTTGGAAGGGACCTTAGAGACCATTTAGTCTAACCTCCTATTTTATGTATGAAGAAACTGAGGCCCACAGAGGGAAAGTAACTTGCCCAAGGTGACACAGGTAGTGAGTGGAAGATCAGATTCAAACTCAAACCCTCTGAGTCCAGATCAGTCCTGTTTCTGCTACACTACGAAGTTGCCTTGGCATGGTAACTATACATCTTTACATTACTCTTTGAGTTAACCCTACTTGTGAATCTTCTGAAATAGTAATAATCCATGATTTGCATTATCGTAATGTAGAGATCAAGCCTTGGAGTCAGAAGACCAGGATTTAAGTGCTGCCTATGAAATATATGAGCTTCATAACCATGGGCAAATTGATTCTACGAGACTAGGAGTTATAGACCAGTTGCCAAGGTTCATCAGTGTAGGGCATATCTCATTTGGGAATTATCTACATGGGCACAGGTCAGTACCAAAAAACAAAACAAACTTCAAAACCATTATCCAGAGAATTTTTTTATCCAGATTTGTAATATCATGGGTATAGGGAATTTCCAGTGAGGGAAACACCCTTTACCAATGAAGAACAGCAATTATTCTGCAATTTATAAACTTAGAGAATTGCTTGGGGCATAGAAAAACATGAAGTGATTTTCTCAGGATAATTCAACCAATGTAAGTCAGAGGCAAGACTTGAACTCAGGTCTTACTGACTCCAAGATTAGCTTTCTGTCCACTCTGCAATGATGTGTCTCAGCTAGAGAATAAGCAAACGTTAATTGGTGGATTACTGGAAATACAGTGAAGTCAGCAAAATTACCATAATGTAGCAAACTATCCCTCAGTTGCGCTCTGTACCAAAAAACCCCAAAACAAAAAAACAGAACCAAAGTATTTATGGCATTAGTACTAGCTAGCTCTTTTGAGTAAAAACCAAGTTTGAACTGGGTCAGTTCTATTCTCTTCTGTTCTGGGAGGCAGCGTGTTACGTACAGGATTTGGAGTCAGAAGATCTTGATATTATCTAAATTGAACTAGATCTTGCCTGTGAATACAGTAGTTGTACCATCTGTCTATCTGTAAAACAAGCAGGTTGGATCACATGATCTCTAAGGCTTTTTCTTTGGAAATGGACTACCTCAGATGGTATCATTAGCCAAGAGGTAGTTAGGTAACACAAGGGATAGAGAGCTGGACCCAGAAGATTTGAGTTCAAAGCCAGTTTCATATATTTACTAGCTTTGTGACCCTGGACAGGTCACTTAACCTTTATCTATCTTGGTGCCCTTATCTGTAAAATGAGGATAAAATGTAGTGATTTCTGTAAAGCACTTTGCAAATCTTATGGTGTTATGTAAATGCTAGCTAATAGTAGTACCTGTAGAGCAATTTATGCTTTTTCCACTTCTCTGTTAAAAAGAGAATCAGGAAAACAATTTACACTAGGCTTCCCATAATGTAAAGGAAATCAGCATTGTAAGAACATTTGTAGAAGATTGAAGAACTCCAGTCAATTCAGTCACCAATCATGACTTCAGCAGACAGGTAGTGGATTGATTATGGATACAAAGTGAGGCATAAATTTTTAGATATGGCCATGTGTTGATTCATTTTGCTTTATGACCTTGTTACACAACGAAGAGGGGTCACCTAGTTTGGAAAGAGGGAAGTGTTGGAGAAAGGCATTGGGAAATGGTAGCTTTATTTTAAAAAATATCAATAAAAAGAAAAGAAGTCAACTCTGAATACTGCCTAAATAGCTTGTCTCTGGGAATTCTGCAGCCTCCTGAGTGATTAAGTGGTGATTAAGAATTCATAAAGCTGTAATGAAATTTAAAAGTAACTTTTCAAGTCATGAGGGATTCAAAAGTACTAAATGGACAACATGATTAAATATAGTGTTAAAATCATGCAAAATCAACTCTTAAACATGAGAGTGAAGGAAATTCTGTAGCAGCTAGTCTTTTAACTTTTCTTTACAAATGGTTTAGAAAGGAAATTATGGAGTGGAATATTTTCTCAAATATTTTTAGAAGAGACTAATGTTTGATTTTTTGATTGTGTTTGTGTCTGCATGTGTGGGAGTAATTTGTGCAGCAGGATGGAGCTAAGACAAACTCTAGATTGCCACTACTAGCCTCTTATTTTTCCTGTCTTTAACCCATCCTGCACATAAGCATTCCAGATTACTAGAATACTTTAAAAAAAATCAGATTTCATAGGCATATAATCTCCCTTTACAAACACAAATCAAAACCCTTCCAGCAATAGATTCACTTCCATTTAATTCAGCAAATAGTTGTGCCTGCTATATATAAGGAGGACACTAAGCTAGGTGCAAGGATACAAAGATATTTTTTCCTAAAAACCAATCCTTGTCTTGAGAATACTGTATTATAGTATAGTTTGGTATCTGGTACTGCAAGTCCCACTTTCTTCCCACTTTTTTTCATTATTTCCCTTTAGATTCTTGACTTTTTTTTTTACCTCCAGGTAAATTTTTTCTAATTCTATAAACTAATACTTTGATAGTTTGAGTGATATGGCACTGAATAAATAAGTTAATTTAAGCAGCAGTCATTTTCATTATATTGGCTCCATCTACCCATGCACAATTCATATTTCCCCAACTATTCAAGTCTGTCTTTATTTCTATGGACAGTGCTATGCAATTGTATTCATATAGATCTTATGTATATCTTGGCAGGCAGACTCCCAATTATTTTCTACATTCTGTAGTTACTTTAAATGGAACTTCTCTTTCTATTTTTTCCTGCTAGGTTCCCTTTCTTCCAAGAATAGCATTCAATTGCATGATATTTCTTTGTTGATGGAGTCGAAAATATATAACCTCTAGTCAAGCTTCTGGTCGAATTCCTATTGCTTCCTTGGGATAATCTTCACATAAAAGAATAACTTGGTATATTCTGTCAGAACTTGTACCTTACTGGCATAATGGGTATTAGAGAAATGCTTGCTTACTAACTGGTAGCTTTTAAGAACCCAAGATCATTTCTACACCACAATGCCTCTAGGGACAGAGCAATCCTTTTTTTTTTTTTTTTTTTTTTGCTAAAATTTTGTAGTGGGAATTATCTTTTTTGTTAAGCATCAACAAAAATATTTTAATATACGATGAATACCATAAGATAGCATTATATATGAACTGATGAACTTCAGTCACAAATGTTTTATTATTTAATATTTTATTATTAATTTGAGGAATGGACTAATGCTGTTGCTTGGAGGAGACCATGGAAAGATTGATGGAGGAAGTAATGTCTGAGCTGAACTTTGGGGAAAGAGAAAGATAAGGAAAGCATGCAATCCCAGCTCAGCCTGGGCAAACACATAGAGGGTAGAAATGAAAACAAAACTGGGGAAGGGCAACAATTGAGTTTGACTGGAATGTAAAATTGTGGCATTTAAAAAGTTCAAGAGACATAGGTTCTGGGTAATTTAATCATTTTATTAATTAGACTAGCATGTTTATTAATAAAAAGAGGTCTCAAATGCCAGAGACTCCTTGTGGTGATGGGCTCACAGTTTATATACCCTTACAAGAGTGGGTGTTCCTGATTGGTTAACAGCTGAGAAAATGAATATTCTAATGAGAGGTAGGCCATAATTACAGTGAGGGTCTGGAGGTACTTGGATCACCCAAGTCTTGGTCAAAGAGACTTATCAATTACCACATCACCTGAGTGACAGACATCAGACCTGTCTGAGTAAATTCAATGAGCAAGAATCCTCCCATTAGTCTAAACTTAGAATTTCTTTTACTGTCTGATTAGATTCTGGCCTGGGTAAGTCTTTGCCTACTATTTCCCACACTGGTTGATTTCTGGATGAGGAAGTAGAAAAGATGAAAAAACATTGGTCTGAATACAATACTTAATTATTAATACAAGAGAGAAATAATCATTTCTCCCAAAGTGAATGAAGGGCAATAAAGTGAAACAAACTTGGACAACTAAATTAGAGTCAGGTTACGAAAGGTTTTAAATAAAGCTAGGCTAAGGAATTTGTATTTTATCTTATAGACAATCGGGAGTGACAGAAAGTGTCTGAGCAGAATTTCATGATTGGATCTATGCCTTAGAAAAAATATTTTGGCATCTGTGTGAAGTAAAGTGACAATGCAAGAAGAAAAAAAATCATTTTGCTTTCTTGGGCCTGGTCTTTCTTGCAGTCCCAGACTATATCTGCCATAGACATGCCCCCTTTTTCCTAATACCTCCCCACCTCTTGGGGAAATTTCTATGCTGGAAACCTTAATGTCCTTTGTTTCCTGGAGGAGAGGAGGGGGTTGTGGCTTCCATAGGTATGAGTAGAGCTACTTTTGTACAGTCCTTAGCATCTACCTTCCTGTGCCATCAGAAATGTTAAACCAATTATGAGTCTAAGTGCAGCTCTGCCCTTCCCCCATAAAACCTGCGGCCCTGGGCTTTATCACTGAGTACCCCATACGTATCCTCCCCATCCCCATATTCCTTCTCTAGCCCTAAGGTGAAGATGTAGACTTGCTTTGTGTCTGGGCTCAGGAATGGGAAGGGAGTAAGCATTTATTAAGTACCTACTATATGCTAACCACTGTGCCAAGTGATTTACAAATATTTTATTTGATCCTCACAATATCTCTGAGAGATAGGTGATTATTTTATCCTGATTTTGCCATTGAATAAACAGAGGCAGTCAGAGGTCAAGTGACTTGTCCAGGGTCACTCAGTAATTTTCTGAGGCTGAATATGAACTCAGTTTTTCCTGACTCTTGGCCCCAATATGGAGAGGTAGGCTTCCCTGACTCTCAAGTATGAGCTGCTCAAGTAGGTAAAGAGGATGACTACTGCCCTGCTGCCGTCCCCTTTCCCTTAGCTGTATTCACTCCTAATCTCTACCTCTTAAGAAGAATCCTTATCTTTCAACATTCAGTTCAAATACTACTTCAAGTATGGAGACTTTCCTGCCCCCCTCCCCCAAGTTGTTAGCTCTCTCCCTCTTCAAATTACCTTAAATTTAGGAATGTAACCTGGGTCCCCAAAGGCCTTTGATATGGGACTTTCTCCTCATTGGTATAGATCAATTCCCTGGGGAAAGGGAGGGGTGGAGAGGGACTGGGGCACTTTGGTGTGGGTGAGAGCAAGAGAGTTTCAGATCTCATATACTCTAATAAAATGTATGCTCTTTAAGGACAGAAATCATTATGTTTTTGTCTTTGTATTCACAATGTCTGGTGTTATGTTTTGCACATAGTGGGCATATAATATCTTTTGAGTTGAGTTGAGGATATAGCACACACATACACACATATACACATAAATTTGAAAGTTTTGAAAACCCATTAGATAATAGTACATTTATCAGGGCTTTGAGCAGTGCAGAGAATATGCCCTAATGTAGCTCAGGTGAAATCACTGTGGTCTAGATTACTTGGAAAAAGTTTTATGGAATTTACCCCTGGAGGGCTGGCATTATCTTACTTGAAAAGGCAAGGATGGAAGTTGGGTAGGGAACATTAGATAGAAGAAACAAGAATGTGCTTGGCATGTTCCAGGAACAATAAGAGGACCAGACTGGCCATGGGATCACGTAAACATTATCTAAATACCTGTGGCTCAGAACCAGAGCGCTAGGTTAAGACGGACTGTGTTCAAACTCAGCAACTTCTTCATAAAATCCCTGTGGCTCATGCCCTATTTAAGGTTTTGCCTGACAAAAAGAATGATTTGGCTCACTTTGCCCCAACCAGGGTTTCTCTCAGAAACATTAGAATTTAACTTATGACTATGTCTCCGTAAAAAAGGAAAAAAACCCTCCCATGCTTGTACTCAAGCTAACAAGAAATCTAATATAGGAGTTTATTTGTAGAATTTACTTAACCCAATAAAATGTGCAAAAGACAAGCAACTATATTCGGAAATAGACAAAACAATCCCAGTTTTCTTCTTCAAAAGACCTCTGCCTCTTAGGAACATCTAAAATACATCTGACATGTATATATTTGGGTGGGACTGGGTGGGACTCCCCTCAAAGAGCAAAGCATTCGAGGTGACTACAGAATAAACCTATTTTTCTCTGGAAGTGCAATGTCTTTGTAATTCCCCACACTAACGAAGGTCTAGATTCAAATCTGTTACTCCACACTAATTCTATGCATTATAGCTCCTTGGCTCTGGCTCCCTTTGGTTCAGGAACTTGGTATGGTGTATAAAATCCTTTACTTGGTCCAGGAATCATTAAACATCAATTATCAATCAATCATCATCAATAAATGATAAGGGCAACTCAAGCAAAAGATAGATCTGCACCTTATCAAGAAGACATCCTCTTTTGGACCAGGTCTAAATGGGTCCCATTGATTTACTTGGGTTCAACTCCCTTGCTTTTACATTTGTTACAGCATGTGATCTGAACCATGTATCAAGTCTGAGGATTTCTGACTCTTCATGTGCTGTGCTTTTAATCTTAAGCTAATAGGAAACCATTACTGGTTCAAGTCATAGGTCCTCACACTAATTAAGCCTCAAGGAAGCTTTTATTACTTGTCATTTAAGGTAAAACAAACCCAGCCTATACTGAGACAGGCAGCTCTGGAGCACAGGGAATTGAGCACCAGATTAGAATCAGGAAAATTTGAGTTCAAACTGAGCATTAGATGTATAATAGCAGCATGATCCTGAGCAAGTGACTTCTGTCTGCTTCAGTTCTGACATCTGTAAAATCAAGTTAACAGGAGCACCTACCTCCTCGGGCTCTTGTGAGGATCAAATGGTAAATTTTTGTAAAATACTTTGCAAACGTTAAGATGCTATATAAATACTACTTATCTATTATTACTATTACCATTATCATATGTTGCTCTTACCACACATCATCAATGAACAAAGGGTTATGTCAACGGGGAAACAAGGAGCCTGGACAATGCTCAGATGTATTCACTATATCACACTATATCAGTATGGTCTTTGGAACTGATGACAGTGGATAATGTGTATGTGTGTGTGTATATATAAACAATATATATATATATATATATTCATTTATCAGGTATCTTTAATTATCTGCTGTTTGTAGAACACTGTGCTAAATGTGGAAGGGAACACACATAATATATAAATATTCTAGGTGTTTATATGAAGCCTTGGAAAATTTTGCTTTGTTTTCACTGTCTCTGAATCTCTCCATAGTCCCTAGGTGATTCAGAGAGGACTAGACAGAGCAAATTCAAATGCCTTGCTACTAAAAATGAGATTGCCCCTTAGTTCATGCTAACTCCTTGGTGACAGACAGGATTAACAGGTTAGTGGCTATAAATTATAACCTCTTCTCAAGGTGATGTAATGGATGGAACTTAGAGAGAGGAAGACCTGAGTTTGAATCTTGCCTCCAACACCTACTACCTGTGTGACTCTTGGCAAGTCACTTAACTACCCTCAGTCTCAATATCCTCATCTGTAAAATAGGTATAATAATAGCACCTCACAGGGTTGGAAGGTTCAAATGAGATAATATATGCCAAGTGCTTTGCAAATCTTAAAAGTGCTACATAAACGCTAGCCATTGTTACTATCAATATCATTATTAGGACTTCTGAGGGCAAGACATGCGCAGCCCTGGGGAAAACCAGGCACTGCTGATGAACCATGTACTGAGAAGACTTCATGCCCATCCTTACCAAAGTCTGCTAAGAACTGTGAGCTACTGTGCTTCGTACCAGCTGTGAAACTGGTGAACTGATGAACATTGACTCTCTTCTTATTTCCATATTTCTGAATGAAAAGTTCTTCTCTTTCTCTCCCTATCTTCCTTTTCTCCCTTTCTCTTTTTCCCTCCCCCCCAATATAAGACTTTGGTTTCTACACTCAGGATATTTCCTCATTAATGAATGATGATTATCTCTGCACAAATAAAAGAGACATTGTATTTTTTTTTTAATTTTAAATCTCTGTGTATAAGTTTGTGAATTCAGAAAAAAGAGAACTGTGAGAATAAACTTCTCCAAGGAGTGGAGACCAGAGACAGATAATTGTAGTAACTTCCATTAAAATATGTACATATAATTCCAACTAACAAAAAATTACACATCGACTTGGACCTGGGAAGGAAATGATTCAGTGTTGCTTTGCCCGAGAGGAAAGGATGAAATTTGTCCTCGTTTTTGCTGTACCTTTATGTGTATATTTATTTCTGTTTCCCTGACATATGCACACACATCTTAGTCCTTTTTACTCCTTCATCTACTTTGGAAACAGGCACATAGCAAGTACTTAAAAAATTCTTGTTAACTGAATGAAAGTTTTGATAACATTTTTATCAAGCATACATATTCCACTAGAATGTGAAATGTTTCAGAGCAGGACTATTTTAATCCACTTACTGTAATGATATTCCTATAGCTCAGGTATGACCATATGATACCTCAATTCAATCAATTCCAATAGCTCCCTGTTATGTCTAGGTTCATATATAAAATCTTCTGTTTGACTTTTTAAGCCCTTCATAACCAAAATCCTTCCTACCTTTTTATTTCTTGCACCTCTATGTACTCTGTAAAAGTGTTTGTCTATTATCTACACTGTCCTATATTGCAATTTTTTTATATGAACTGTGAATTCTTCCTGGCTATTTAGTAGAAGAGTAAAATCTGAGAACATTCAAGTTTATTAAATTGAAGATACAGAGTTTATAGTAGGGAAGATATCAGTTTTATTTTAAAGGATAATTCTTTTTTAAATAAAATTTTTTTCAGTCAAATAAATTCTTCTTTTCTCCCTCTCACCTCTCTGCACCCCTAAGGAGAAAGAAAAACAAAACCCTATTATAAATATGTATAGTCAAGTACATTCCCCCATTGGCTATGTTAAAAAAGTGTTTCAATCTGCACTCTGAATCCAGAATGGAAGGGGTTAAGCATTTATATAGTACCTTTTGCTAGTTACTGTGTTAAGGACATTAGAAAAAAGCAATGAGCAGGACCCAGAATTGAACAGAAGGAAAACTGTAAACTGGACCAGAAAGATGCAATACTTTTCATAATAACCTGCTTTTTGATACCAATGAAAAGGCAACAAAAGATATAGAGGTTGAGGAGTGCTGCCAATTAACCCTTACTTGAGTGAGCCATAAAAATCTAGTTTTAATTGCCACCAGAATTTCATTAAGATTATTGGTGGGTTAGAGCTGTGATACAAACATTGAAAATTTAACGTAATGCTGATAAATAAGGGGGGATATAATTCAGAAAGTTCAGAAAACAACTAAACAAAAATTGTCCAAAGTTCAAAAACAGGCAGTATTTTAATTATTTATGCCCATCAACCTGGGAGAGACCAGGGTAAAGGAAACTTTGGGTGGTCTTATTTTATCTGGCAAGAATTCACAAAGTAATTAATAGTAAATCCAGCTGTAATACAGATCATTGGTCTGGCAGTAGTGGCTTAAGTTTCTGTGGGTCCTTGCTTTTTCATTTGTAATGTTTAAAAAGAAAAAAAATCATGAAATTCTACTGAAAAGACTTCTTTTAAAAAAATACACCACCTTTGTAATGGAAAAAAAATTTTTTCTTGTCCTATTAACTTACATATAACATTTTTTTTAGTATTTTAATAGTTTTAATATTTAAAGATTGGATTTGCCATTTCATACCAAAATGCAAAAAAAGAGTGGTAACATGCTGTAGTGGATAAAGACCTGCCTTAAAGTCAGGAAGCTGGGTTCTAGATCTTAATTATTTTGGCTATGTGATGCTAGGCAAGTCACTTAACCTAAGACAATTAGTTGAAAAGAAGGTGCCAGTCTACACTAGTGGAGAGTTTCCTCTCCTAGGAGTTCCCTTTGCCAATTCCTATCCTAAGATTTGAAATGACCCAGAAAGGTCTTAAGGATATAAAGAAACAGCATGTTATCTGAACATCTATGTCATTTCCCCAAGTGCTCTTGGGAGCAAGGCAGAACCTTTCTTCTAAAACACTTATTATCTCTCTATGGTCAGTTATCCACCCCATCATATTCTGGTGAGTGTATCCATGCAGGAATCTAGGCTTAGCACTTTACTTTCTCTAAAGGGGCGTTTTAAAGGTGTCAGAGGAAGGATCCTAGGCAGGAGGTGTATTCAATAGTACAACTTTTGGGTAGTCTGGCACTGGAATCAGTGTAACTCAGTCCATTTTTACCTCATTCATTACGTGAGCTATTCATTTGCATCAAAATAATTTTCCCTGTTTATTGACTCATGTTTCCTAAATGTCACTTCATTTTTCTTCATTTAACATTTTCATTGGTGTGACATTTTCTATAAGTTAATGTGTGGTTTCACAATTGCTGCCTATTAACTGAATGAGACACAAACAGCAGCGAACATCAGACCCAGATGGAGAAAAACAAGGATATCAGGGGAATTGTTCCATCAAAATGATGGTCAAAGTTAGGTTTCTTTTTCTTTTTCTTTTTAGCTCACATAGAATGTTATAGCCAAAAGGCACCTGAGAGAACATTCATTACACTCCTCTTATGTTACAGATAAGGAAACTGAGGCTCCAAGAGCTGAAGCAACCTGATTAAGGTCACTAACTGTGGCAGTACCAATAGAAGACAGTTCTACATTCATCTTATTAAGTACTTACTGTGAAATGTGCTCTTTCTGTTGCCTTCTCTTGGGAACAGCACCGAGGGAGTTGTCACAAAAGTGCCCTCACTTTCCTTCTTGGGAACCAGTACATTTACATTGCAGGGAGCTGACAGTGGCAAGTGACAATGACCAGAAATTTCCTGGTTCAGTGTATGCTTTTCCTCTAAGGATGCTCTCTCTGAGTAAGTCTCCTGCCATAGCAGTGTGCCTGTTTTGGGTTGCATATTGGTTCATTTCAAGGGCTAAGGGTTAACCTGACACGAGGTTTTACTTAAGTTTTTCTCCATGATAACTGTAACTTCTTGTTGGATTTCCTGCCAGATAGTTAAGCCACTCTTTCTCGTAGGTACATTGGTTGCTCTCTAACGGTTTTCCTTTGTGTCCCCGTATCAACAAGACATATATTGCTACCCTGTAGCAAACTGTGTGTGTAGCACATACTCAGAGATTGACCTTGGTAGGTGTGTCAATTGGATGCCCAGCCATTGGGAACAGGGCAGTACTGTAAGAAGCAAAAAATGCCACAGGAGTTCTAAAGAGGGCATTCCAGGTTTGGAAGGCTCTTTTTCATTTACCACCTTTAGATCAGATTTAATTTCTCCACTGCTAACATAGGCATGTATACAGGGCATACCCAAGATCTCAAGAAAAAAAGTGACTTTGTATTTTAATTTAATTGTATTATGTATTCTTTTAGTTTTCAGTATGAATTGTTGTATCATATAATAAGGACTATATATATTGTGTAATTTAGGAGCTGTAGAAATGTAGAAAAAAGCCAAGTTGGCTTACAGCATGAGTCTCCACTATTGTGGAACTGCATTGCCATCATTCTCGTCTTCCCTTCTATTAGTCTAGAAAAATCATGAATAGAGGAGCAAAGGGGCAATCTTGCCAGGTCTCTGTGGGAAGAACAGTAGAGGAGCACTGTTGGAAATGGATCGGGGAACAGAGAGTGGGGCAAGAGGAGTTTGTAGGCCAAATTTAACTAGGGATGGGGGCAGGGAGCCTGGTGTATCTCCAAACACACAGAGTTCATAGATGGCCAGCATGATGGCTAGCTTCTGGACATACTCCAGCAGGAGGCAGAAAGGGGGATCAGATGAAGGTGGGGAGCGAGGGGCATAGCGCTATAGGGATACAGGAGGGGAGAAGGGAAGTCTCATGTCTACAATCTTTGTTTTTCTTGGGAAAAGACTTCTCTGAAACACCCACATGAAAATCAAAAGGGGATAATGACTCATCAACATTTTGTTTCCCTTATGATTTTATACGTTAAACAAGTGTAGGGTTCATCAGTTAATTACAATGATATTATTGAAGAATTTAAGTCTCGGTTAAAAAAATATCTTTCTCTAGGTGAAGAAAACTTAATCTGTTTTGTTTAATTTGGGTTAACTTATTATAGAGCTAAAGATAAAAATCATGAGAGCTGATGTCTTTGAATATACTTGTTATCATTACAGTAAAAATGTGGTATTTTCAGTTTCATTTTTTAGGCTGCTGCAGAAACCTACCTTATGCAGTGAAGGTGCCAAACTATCAAGAAAGTGAGTAAAAAAAACTAAGAATAACACAGTTTGTAGATTGTTTATAAACTACTTTGACTAGGTATTCTAAATGTGATATTTATTATATTATTATTATATTATATTAATCTTGACATTCTAGCTATAACCCAAACCAGAAGATGAAAGTTGCTGTGAAATGGAAAACTGGCTTACAGGTGCTCCTTGGAGAGGCAAAGAAAAGAGTTGATGGGATAGAGCTTTAGAAGGCAATAAGAAACATTAAGTACTGAAGTACTCATGGTAAGTATTTGCAAAAAGATCACTGTGAAAATATGTGCATCTTATATACCAGTCTTCGACGATGAAGTGGTAGGAATTCCAGAAGAACTTGGTAACACCCTCCAAATCAGAACACACACTCTGGTCCTTGGTGACTTCAAGTGGGAAAAGGGAGTATGGGAGAAATATATAGGGAAACTTTGTTCAGGAAGAAGAAAGGAGAAAGGTGAAGGGCTTATAGATTACACACATGCCTTATATCTCTCATACATTTTCTTTAAGAAAAGTATTAGTAGGTGTTGGAAATGGTGAGCCCCATGTAACACCAAAAATAGATTATATTTTACCAACCACAAAGGCGGGTGATGTGGAAATTTCTTTCTGATTTAATTTTCTTTGAATAGTCATCTATCAACTCACTGAGATAAGATCAGAAATAGTAAAATAGTAATAATACTGAAAGATTCAGCATAGAGGGGGAAAAACTCTGGACTTTTTAAACAAGGAACTGAAAACAAAAATGGGAAGTGGACAAGAGAAAAAGACATCACTACCACTATCATGTTGTTATTGAAAAGCTAAATCAATGTAAATTAATTGCTATAAGGAGACCAAAAGAGACCATAAAGCCCCTTAGAAGCAAATATTTAATTTACTTGCCAGATGGAGACAGCTGCCAAAAATAATACTAGACTAGAATATATGTAAAGAAATGTACTAAGAACGATGGACAATTATGAACAATATCATTTCATAGAAAAGATAAAAATGGAGAGTGAAACAACTTTAATGGAAGCTCAACAAAAGATCCAACTAAGTTAAGTCATCACAGGAGCATTAACAGATCAAAAGGGAAGGAGGCTTACAAACAGAAAATGAAAAAAAGATTTGCAAAAATCATCATAATTAATTGTTTTGTTTATCGGGGAGCATGGAACCAACATACTCATACCTTAATATCATAGTTGCAGATGTGTTCATAGAAGAGGTAGAAATGGCATAAAAGAGAACAAATATAGGGGAAAGAACTATATTGACCAAATGTGTATCTAAGGAGATACTTGCTTGAGGTGACACAATTATGAGAACATTGAGGGATTGATATACAAGGTATCTGAAAGAGTGAAAGATAGCAAAGATGTAAGGGGAAAATCTTGTTCTAAAAAAATGGGGGCCGGGGCGGAGCCAAGATGGCGGAGTAGAAGGACGCACATTCACGAGCTCCAAGCCCACAACCCATGGAATTGAGGTAAAAGGAGAGGCCCATAAATTCTGAATCTCTGCAGGGGGTGCACAAACATAGGGGAAGAGATTTCCGTTCCACTGAACCCTGGAGAGCCGTCCCCGGGGTCCATCGCACTCGGGAAAGCGGACCCCACCCCCACCCCTGGCCGCGACCCAGAGAAGCTGACCTGAGCAGACCTCAGAGAGGAAAGCTCCGGGAGAATCTCCGGCAGCCGGGAAAGTCCCTCTGCCCACAGAAGCTAAAGGTCAGTTAAAAAGAAGCCTGCGCTAAGGGAGGGGAGCGGGCCCCCTCGGGAGGAAGCGGCGGCGGCAGAGACGGGGGCAGGAAGCGGCGGAGGCAGAGGCGTGGGCGGGCGGCTGAGGCGGCAACGGCCCGGGACTCAGGAATCCCCCAGCAGCAGGTAGGATCTTCAATACTGAAGGTCTTTCCAACCTGAGGGAGCCGAGCAGGGGAGACGGCCCTGCCCCCGCCCTGCTCTACTGCTGAACGCCTCTGAATAAAACCCCCAAGGGAGCTGAGCACAGCAGGCGGCGGCCCCCCACCCCGCCCCCACCCGCTCTGTTCCTGAAAGTCTCTTCAGAAAGCCCCTGAGGGCCCAAGCTAGGAAGCGGCCCTGCCCCCACCCTGCGCCAGAACTAAAGCTTGCCGCGGGAAAGCTCATTTGAATCTCAGAGGCCAAATACTAGCTGGGCGGATCCAGGTGGAGGTGGAAAGGAATCTCAGAAGTCAAGTAACTGGCTGGGAAAATGCCTAGAAAGGGAAAGAAAAATAAGACTTTAGAGAGTTTTTTCCAACAAATGCAAATGATCCCGACCTTCGGATCTGATGGGGAGGACGAGGACGTATTTTTCCCATCAGGAAAAGATGTGGAGGGTGGGGCCTCAGTACCCCAGACACCCCAGGGGGGTGTTGGGTGGGCTCAGGCCTTGGAAGAGCTTAAAAAGGATTTTGAAAAGCAAGTTAGACAGGTGGAGGAAAGACTGGGAAGAGAAATGACAAAGATGCAAGAAGAGTATGAAAAAAAGGTCAATATCTTGGTAAAGGAGTCCCAAAAAAATGCTGAGGAAATTAACACCTTGAAAAATAGGCTCACTCAATTGGCAAAAGAGGTTCAAAAAGCCAATGAGGAGAAGAATGCATTCAAAAGCAGAATGAGCCAAATGGAAAAAGAGGCTCAAAAGCTCACTGAATTTAATAGTTCTCTCAAAATTAGAATGGAACAGATGGAGTCTAATGACTTTATGAGAAACCAAGAAATCACCAAACAAAACCAAAAGAACGATAAAATGGAAGAGAATGTGAAATATCTCATGGGAAAAACAACTGACCTGGAAAATAGATCAAGGAGAGACAACTTAAAAATTATGGGACTACCTGAAAGCCATGATCAAAAAAAGAGCCTAGACATCGTCTTGCATGAAATTATCAAGGAAAACTGCCCTGACATTCTAGGACCAGAGGGCAAAATAAGTATTGAAAGAATCCATCGATCACCACCTGAAAGAGATCCAAAAAGAGAAACTCCTAGGAACATTGTGGCCAAATTCCAGAACTCCCAGCTCAAGGAAAAAATCTTGCAAGCAGCCAGAAACAAACAATTCCAGTACTGTGGAAATACAATCAGGATAACCCAAGATCTAGCAGCTTCTACATTAAGGGATCGAAGGGCGTGGAATAGGATATTCCAGAAGGCAAAGGAACTAGGACTCAAACCAAGAATCACCTACCCAGCTAAACTGAGTATAATACTTCAAGGGAAAATATGGTCTTTCAATGAAACAGAGGACTTTCAATCATTCTTAATGAAAAGACCAGAGCTGAAAAGAAAATTTGACTTTCAAACACAAGAATGAGAGGAAGCATGCAAAAGTAAACAGCAAGGAGAAGTATTAAGGGACTTACCAGAAATGAACTGTTTGCATTCATACAGGGAAGGACAATATTTCTAACTCTTAAAACTTTTCAGTATCTGGGTGGTTGGTGGGATCACACATACACATGTACACGCATGCACACACATACACACATGCATTCACATGCAGAGACAGAGAGCACAGATTGAACTGAATAGGATGGGACCATACCTTAAAAGAAATTAAGGTAAATGGTGAGAGAGAAATGTAGTGAGAGGAAAGAGGGGGAAATGGAAGGAGGTAACTATATGTCATTTAAGAGGCAAGTAGGAGATGTTTTTAGTGGAGGGAAAAAGAGGAGAGCTGAGGGAAAAAAAAAAACAAAAACAAACAAACAAAAGTTTACCCTCATCACATTTGACTAAACGAAGGAGTGAAATGCACACTCATTTTGGTATGAAAACCTATCTTACAGTATAAGAAAGCGGGGGAGAAGGAGATATTGGGGGGGGGGATGATGGAAGGGAGGGCAAAGGGAGGAGGGAGTAATTGAAAGTCAACACTTGGGGAGGGACAGGATCAAAGGACAGAAGAGAAACAATGAGGGGCAGGTTAAGAGGGATGGCAATTCAGTTAGTCTTACACAACACGACTATCAGGAAGGTCACTTGCAAAGCTACACAGATATGGCCTATAATGAATTGCCTGCCGTACCAAAGGGAATGGATGGGGAGGGAGGGATGGGGAGAATTTGGAACTCAAAGTTTCAGGAACAATTGTTTAGTATTGTTGTTGCAACTAGGAAAGAAGACATACAGTTAATGAGGAATAGAAAGTCATCTGGCCCTACAGGAGAAAAGAGAAGATGGAGACAAGGGAAGGGAGGGATGACAGAAGAGAGGACAGATTGAAGATAGGGAAAATTAGATTGCTTGGGGTATTGGGGTGGGGGGAGGGGAGAAGGGGGGAGAAAATTTGGAACCCAAAAATTTGTGAAAATGAATGTAAAAAGCTAAATAAATAAATAAATAAATAAATAAATAAAAAAAAAATAAAAAAATAAAAAAATGGGGGCCAAGAAAACACAAATAATAACTGACCTATATTTCATTCTGTCCTTTAATCTACACAAAATCTTTCTGAGAGTCACCTATAATACAGTATCCTTGGTGAGGGTGTTACTAGGGAATAAGTAGGCTTTTACAAGGTATATGCAACAACAGACTATATTCTTACCACTTCACAATCAACTAAAAAATGTAGAAAATATAAGATCAGATTGTACTAATTATTATTATAATACTAAGAAGTATTTAACATATGAGGATAAAAATAACTACCTTACTGGCTCCTGTACAAGGTTTCTCCCATCCATCAAAATCAGTTCTTTGATTCTTTGAAAGATACAGTAGAAATATTATTGTCCAATTACCCTCTGATAATTAATTTCAAATGAGACTAAAACAGGGATATGTAAGCTCAATGAAGATTTATCACTATTATAGAAGATCACAGAGATGATCAAGTCTGACCCCCTGCCTTGTTTTACATATGAAGAAACTGAGGCCCAGAAAAATTAAATGACTTGCCAGGGTCATGGAGCTATTAACCCAGGTCTTCCTGACTTTAAGTCAACCTCTTTTTTGAAGAGATTCAGTTTGTAGATGGATTTTCTATGGATGGTCCTCCAGAGGTTTCTATTTGTATATGACATTGTGCTGATTACACAAAGCTGTGGAAGTATACAATGTTACATTATACAATTATATTATACAATGTTACATTATACAGTTATACAATTATAATTCCTCAAAAGATTTTGGCCAGTCCATTTATACAGGAAAGGTCAAGTGGACGAAGAATGTTCATAGCCTACATTTAAACATACATTTAGATAAACAACCAGCAACGTGTGTACATGTGACAATAAACAAAGCCCAGAGTTAAACTGGAAAATGATTTCCCACAGAAGATTGCAGTGCTCCTTTAATAACCGCAAGCTTCTCATGAATGCAAAGGCTCATTTTTAAAGCAAGAGGACCATATAGAGGGCAAAGTTGAAATGGGTATATGATGGCTGTAAGCAGGCTGCAATACATATTCTGTGAAGAACTCTGAAGAAGAGGGGTAAAATATGTCATCAATAAATGGCATAAGAGAAAAAGGGATGAGTTGGTCATGTGGTAAGAGTAAAGGATAACAGTTAGTTAGCCAGAGTGCTCCACTGGTACCTTCTAGATAGTAGAAGAAAATAAACAAGACCTGCTGCACATTGCGTGAACCATCTGTGTCAAACACGTGGGAAGACACCAGGAAAAGTCACAATGAATGAGCAGGCTTGAATATTGTTACCTGCATTGTAGAGAATTTACAAATCAGTGAGTTTGCAGATACATTTGAGGTATTTTAAAGTTTAAATTTTTTTTTTAAAAGTCTTAGTTTCTTTACTTTGATCAGGATTCAATAAATGCTCATCTTTTAAAGAAATAAAATTCCCTAGGTAAGCTTTTTAATGATATGTGCTATGCCTACTTTGGACTACTACCAACACCACTGCATTCCCCAGAGGTCCAATCTGCTGATTAAAACTGGTGCTTTTAGCTGATCCAGCATGTAGATTATCAAGGACAGGTCCAGGTAATGTTAGTCATCAGGGATCTATATTCATGATAAAGTTTTAACTACCTGTTCTTCTTAACAAGAAATAATAGGGATCTCACCATACAGGGAAGGGCAAAAGAAATGTCTTCTGTTGGTCTTTCCTCCTCTAAATTCTTGCTGAGCCATCATGTCTGGCCTGGCCAATGCATAGATATGGCTGGCTTAAAAAAAGGTCTGATAGTTCTGGAACTAAAGAGAAAGCTCTTTATTGGGGACTGTGGCTGGACATAGTATTCATCTCCACTATCCAAGTCTCATGCAATGATTAGATTATGCAGTACCATGTATCCCCACCATTACTGGAATTCTAATTAGACTGAACAATTTGTAATTGCTTTAAACTGAGGTCTACACTGTCTTAGTCCCCTGGATCATAGATTTGTACCAAGGTTAGTACTATTCAATTACTTCAACGCCTACATGGGAGGTGCAGAGTTGAAGGTGTAACTCATTGCTGCCGGATAAAAACTGAGGCTTTAAAGTCTATAGAGACCCTTGAATCCATCAATACTAAGACCCTCAAAGTGACCGGGAAGTTTGATTTTGAATACAAAGAACAGTGGGTTGGGTAGTTAGAATTGGTCATATTAGGTGGGAAGGGTCTGTTTTATGGTCCCTCCTCTTACCCACAGTGGCAGGTGGGTGATCTGTAGATAGTCCCATCCTAGATGGTTTTCAGGAGCTGGGTGTTAGGCAAAAGGGAAACAGAAAATAAGTCTAGGGATGTCTGAAGCCCTCTCTCTATTCCTGTGTCTCTGACCCCAGTTCATCTTGATTGAACAACAAAATATTGTGTGTATGTGTATGTATATATATATATAATATATATTATATATATATACACACACATATACATGTATGTATGTTTATGTATACACATATCTATTTTTTCCTTATCTCAATCTGCCTATCTTAATCTCAATTTTATTTTTATTGGCCAACAAGCTTCATCACAGATTAACAATTTAAGATTAAAAATAAATGTTTAGGAAAATAACAAAGTACTGCTGATGGAGTTATGAATTTGTCTAGCCCTTCTTTGTGGGGCCCCCCAAAATCACTAAACATTTGACCCAGTGATGTCACTCCTGGGCTCATATCCTAAAGTAATCAAAGAAATGAAAAGAACTCATTTGTACAAAGATATTTATGGCAGTGCCCCACCCACTGCCCTCCAGGATATATGTATGCAATGGTAATAAACTCACTTTTTTACTAGGCATTACCACCTCTCTCAGCCTCTTGCTGGACTGGCACAGAGTTGAATTCTCTACACCTCTGCCCTTCATTCCTTACTCCTTAATAGGCAATTTAGAAAATCTACTCATCAGGAGGAGCCAAGATGGTGGAGTAGAAAGATTCACATATGCTAGCTCTGAACCCACAGCCCATAAAATACCTGTAAAGAGGAGCTCCCAATAAATCCTGGAGCAGTGGAAGCCACACAACTATGGAGTGGAGGAGATTTCTGTTCCAGAGAGCCCTGAAAAACCGACACCAAAGGTCCCTCATGCACCTGACCCAGAGCAGAGCCCAGCCCTGCCTTGGCTGTGCGGCACCGAGAGAAGCAGATCCCAGCAGGCTTCAGGGACAGAATATCCAGCAGCAGCACAGGTCCCTTCACCCACAGGCGCAAAGGTCAGTGAGAAAGTCTCTTTAGCTGGCCAAGAGAGGAGCGGGCTGTCTCCATAACTCAGGCCCCCTCGAGAGGCAGCAGCAGACAGGGGCTCCCAAAGCAGACAAGAGCTTGGATCCATTGTTAAAGGTTGCTGCATAAACCCCCTGAGGGAACTGAGCCCCTTGCAGTGGCCCTGCCCCCACTTGAGTACCTGAACTTAATCTCACACTGAATAGCAGCCCAGCCCCCACCTGAGCACCTGAATTTAATCTTACACTGAATAGCAGCCCCACCCCTGCTGAAAGCCCTGAGGCTGGGAAGCAGCATTTGAATCTCAGACCCCAAGAACTAGCTGGGCAGATCTGGAGGTGAGGTAGGTGTGGAAAGGAATCTCAGAAGTCAAGTAACTGGCTGGGAAAATGCCCAGAAAAGGGAAAAAAAATAAGACCATAGAAGGTTACTTTCTTGGTGCACAGATATCTCCTCCCTTCCTTTCTGATGAGGAAGAGCAATGCTTACCATCAGGGAAAGGCATAGAAGTCAAGGCTTCTGTATCCCAGACATCTAAAATAAATATTCAATGGGCTCAGGCTGTGGAAGAGCTCAAAAAGGATTTTGAAAATCAAGTTAGAGTGGTGGAGGAAAAACTGGGAAGAGAAATGAGAGAGATGCATGAAAAGCAGGTCAACACCTTGCTAAAGGAGACCCCAAAAAATGCTGAAGAAAATAACACCTTGAAAAATAGGCTCACTCAATTGGCAAAAGAGGTTCAAAAAGCCAATGAGGAGAAGAATGCCTTCAAAAGCAGAATTAGCCAAATGGAAAAGGAGGTTCAAAAGCTCACTGAAGAAAATAGTTCTTTCAAAATTAGAATGGAACAGATGGAGGCTAATGACTTTCTGAGAAACCAAGAAATCACAAAACAAAACCAAAAGAATGAAAAAATGGAAGAGAATGTGAAATATCTCATGGGAAAAACAACTGACCTGGAAAATAGATCCAGGAGAGACAATTTAAAAATTATGGGACTACCTGAAAGACATGATCAAAAAAAGAGCCTAGACATCATCTTCCATGAAATTATCAAGGAAAACTGCCCTGAGATTCTAGAACCAGAGGGCAAAATAAGTACTGAAGGAATCCACTGATCACCGCCTGAAAGAGATCCAAAAAGAGAAACTCCTAGGAACATTGTGGCCAAATTCCAGAATTCCCAGGTCAAGGAGAAAATATTGCAAGCAGATAGAAAGAAACAATTCCAATATTGTGGAAATACAATCAGGATAACTCAAGATCTAGCAGCTTCTACATTAAAGGATTAAAGGGCATGGAATAGGATATTCCAGAAGTCAAAGGAACTAGGACTAAAACCAAGAATCACCAACCCAACAAAACTGAGTATAATACTTCAGGGGAAAATATAGTCTTTCAATGAAATCGAGGACTTTCAAGCATTCTTGATGAAAAAACCAGAGCTGAAAAGAAAATTTGACTTTCAAACACAAGAATGAGAAGAAGCATGAAAAAGTAAACAGCAAAGAGAAGTCGTAAGGGACTTACTAAAGTTGAACTATTTACATTCCTACATGGAAAGACAATATTTGTAACTCTTGAAACTTTTCAGTATCTGGGTAGTTGGTGGAATTTCACACACACACACACACACACACACACACACACACACACACACACGTGCATGCACACAGAGACAGAGAGCACAGAGTGAATTGAATAGGATGGGATCATATCTTAAAAAAATGAAGTGGTGAGAGAGAAATGTATTGGGAGAGGAGAGGGAGAAATGGAATGGGGCAAATTATCTCTCATAGAAGAGGCAAGCAGGAGACTTTTTAGTGGAGGGAAAAGGGGGAGCTGAGAGAAAAACAAGAAGTTTACTCTCATCACATTCGACTAAAGGAAGGAATAAAATGCACACTCACTTTGGGATGAAAACCTATCTTACAATACAGGAAAGTGGGGGAGAAGGGGATAAGCAGGGTGGGGGGGGATGATGGAAGGGAGGGCAATGGGAGGAGGGAGCAATTTGAAATCAACACTCTTGGGGAGGGACAGGATCAAAAAAGAGAATAGAAGCAATGGGGGAACAGGATAGGATGGAGGGAAATATAGTTAGTCTTACACAACACGACTATTTTTGAAGTCATTGGCAAAACTACACAGATATGGCCTATATTGAATTGCCTACCTTCCCAAAGGGAATGGGTGGGGAGGGAGGGATGGGGAGAAGTTGGAACTCAAAGTTTTAGGAACAACTGTTTAGTATTGTTGTTGCTACTAGGAAATAAGACATACAGTTAATGAGGAATAGAAAGTCATCTGGCCCTAAAGGACAAAAGAGAAGATGGGGACAAGGGAAGGGAGGGATGATAGAAGAGAGGGCAGATTGGTGACAGGGGAAATCAGAATGCTTGGTGTATTGGGGTGGGGGGAGGGGACAAATGGGGAGAAAATTTGGAACCCAAAATTTTGTGAAAATGAATGTAAAAAGTTAAATAAGTAAATGAATGAATGAATGAAAACTAAAAAACAAAGAAAACAACAACAAAAAAAGGAAAATCTGCTCATTTCACTGGTCTCAGTTCTTTTCCGTTTTCAATGACAGGAAGGTCTTCTATTGGTTCCAGTGGACTCTTTGTCTAAAACTCTATATAATTTTGAGCCCTAAGGAGCTCTGAGACTTTGATCAGAGTAGGAAAGCCATTGCATAGTTATATGTCTGGAAGCTACCTAGTGTATTCTGCCCTCAATTGAGGGGTAATACAGGTCTCAAACCAAAGCCATTTCTGGTTGGCATTTATTTTCCTCTTGCCCTTGTGAGTAGTAATAAAGTTCTGTTCATTGCTATCCCTAGGTGGCTCTACTGCTCTTCATTTGAACTCTCTTGCACTACAAACTACTATACCACAAAAAAAATTATGAAATGTACAGTTTCAGGGAATCCTGGGAAGACTTACATGAACTGATAAAGGGGGAAGGGAATAGAACCAGGAAAAAAATTTACACAACGACAACACTGTAAGGAAAACAATTTTTTGAAAGCCTTATGAAGTCTCTTCAATTCAGTGACCAACCACAGCTCCAGAAGACTGATGTGAAACCAAAAGACCCACTTCCTGACAGACAGGGGACAGATTCAAAGTGTAGAATGAGGCATATATTTTTGGACATGGCCACTGTATGGATTTATTTTGCTTGACAAAGTTTATCCAGTTTCATGACTTCATGTTTCTTTTGTTCAACTGAAGGAAAGATATGGTGGCAAGAGGAGGGCAAAGGATAGTGTTTTTTTTAAAAAAAAAAAGAGAAAGAAAGAAGAAAACGCACAGAAGAGCAGAGATGTTCAGAAGGAAACAAACAAGCAGGATAGCTTTTAAAAGTAACAGGTTGAACTTATATATTTTTTTAAAAAGGAAGCTCTTATAATAGAGATCCACAGTTTTGTGTTCTATTTGGTATATAGAAATGCTCCTACATATTATATGTTTATATTATAGACATGTATATGTATATATAAAAAAATAAAGCTCCCCAACCCTACCACCACTCAAAACAATCTGCAAAGGGACATAGGCAGAAAGAGAATAATTTGGACAGTAAATGGGAATCTTCCTCCCCTCCAGCCTCCACCTCATCATGTGTGTATACATATACATATATCCACACATGCATACACACATGTATATGTGTATACATGTACACACATACCACACAGTAGGAAGGAAAGTAAGATATTGTGGTTTGAAGGGTTGTTGTATGCCTTATTGGCCCAATGACTTGAACTTGAACTTGCTTGTGTCTTCAGGTCATAACAATTTCCATTGGCCTTTGACTGCTCTCTTCTAATTCTCCATAAACAGTTCCAGAGAGCAATCTGCCCTGATTCCCCTTCTAGGCCAGCATGCTTCTCTTACAGCAAGCCATGATAGCTTTCTGGCATCCCCTGACACCTTAGGTGGCATCCTTTAACTCTCTTTTTCTCACAATTCTAGTCCAAAGTCAGTAAGACAGTCAGTGTACAAGCAAGCATTTACTTAGCACTTACTTTGTGCCAGGCAATTCTAGGTCAACCTTCCTTGTCAGTCCTGTGAGTCAGTGCTGTGGCCAGTCAAAATGTGTGCTACCCTCTCAATACAAGTTTTTTGAGTGAATGAATGGACACAACTTAGGTCACAACTGAAGAAAAAACTTGGATTAAAGACATACCTGACAACTCACTGCCAGGTAAGCAGTCAGGTTAGCATCTATATCCAGATTAATTGATGGTAAAGAATGTGAAAAGATTGAGATACTGTGAGAGAGGTGGAAAAATTACTCCCCACCTCTTGAAATTACAAGGGCACTTTGAAAAAGAAGCAACCGATGCAACCTCTGCGAGAGTAATTTAGGGAAATCAGGAAGTAAACCAGAGATGTGCATGTGACAAACGTGTTTAGAAGTCAGACTAGAGGGTGTGAGGGCGAAACCATGGGAGAAAAGCCAGTCATAATAGGAACTCAGTTTCAAGTAATCGTGGGAGAATATGGAGGCTAGGAACCTTATCTTGGATCTCCTTCCCACTATGATTGTCATGGTGTGTAAGGATATGTATACACCTAGCTATGCACCAAGCATAGGGTTTGTAGCCTTGTAGGTAGGATCTCCCTAGAGAATGTCACAGATCTGCTCAAACTACTGTTCTGACATTTAGGGCTTGTGTACAGCACTCTCTCCATAGAAACTACAGAGACTGCACAAGATATTCGTTCAGATAGAATTCATATTTGATTTGTGGTTGCATAACAATCCCCTCTATGATATCCCCAAAGAGTGATCATCCAAACTGTGCTTGAAGACCTCTTGGAAAGGGAGAAACTCTATTTTTGGAAAGTTTTAATTTTTAGGAATTCTCCCCCCTACATCAAGCTTAAATCTGCCGTTCCAAAACTTGTACACACTGTGCCTAGTTCCACACTCTGTTTTCTGTCTCCAAGAAGCATGACATAATAATAGCATGGTATTTTAAAATTTTCAAAGAGTTATGTAAATATTATTTTGTTTTATCCTCACAGCTCTGAGAGCTAAGTGCTATTAATACCCCCATTTTGCTGATAAGGAAACTAAAGCAGACGGGTTAATTGATTTGCTCAGAGTCACACAGCTGGCAAGTATCTGAGGCAGGACTTGGGTTTTCCTTATTCCAGATGCATCACTCTATTAACTTTGCTATGTAGAATAAATAGCGTGATAGACTTGTAGTCAACAAAGACCTGAGTTTGAATTCTGCCTCTGACACTTAACGAGCCCTGTGATCATGGGCAAATCACATCTCTGAATCTCAGTTTCCTAATCAGTAAAATAGGAGGTAATAATTCTATACAACCTACTTCACTGGGCTGTTGTAAGGATCAAAAGAAATAACACACATACACACATATTTAAAATCTATGTCCCTATTTCAAAGTGCTAGTCTTTTATTATTTGCGCTAATATAAGTAAGCCCTAAAGGTCATTTAAGACCAGGTTTTGGAGAGTTATAAATATCAGGTTCCCTCTGTGTTCAACTTCTTAGTTGCAATTAATTAGGAATAATAATAACTGACATTAATGTGACACTTTAAGATTTGCAAAGCACTTTCCATATATTATCTAATATTTATTATAATTATTACTCCTCCCAGTTTCTGGGATAAGAACTCACTGTTCGACAAAAATTTTGGGGAAAACTGGATAACAGTGTGGTGGAAACTAGGCATAGACCCATGCCTGACACCCTACACAAGAATAAAGTCCAAATGGGTACATGATCTAGGTATAAAGATTGATATCATGGACAAACTGGAGGAGCAAGAGATAGTGTATTTATGAGATTTATGGAGAAGGGAAGAATTTTTGACTAAAGAAGAGATAGAAAGCATTATGAAGTGCAAAATGGATAATTTTGATTACCTTAAACTGAAAAGTTTTGCACAACCAAACCCAATGCAACCAAAATTCGGAGGGATGTAGTAGATTGGGAAAAATTTTTTATAGCTAATCTTGGGGATAAAGGCCTTATTTCTAGAATATATAGATAACTGAGTCAAATGTACAACAATACAAGACATTCCCCAACTGATAAATGGTCAAAGGATATGAACAGGCAATTTTCAGAGGAAGAAACTAAAATATCTATAATCATATGAAAAAATGCTCTAAATCACTTTTTGATTAGAGAGATGCAAATGAAAACAACTCTGAGGTACCACATCACACCTATCAGATTGGCAAACATGACAGAACAGGAAAATGATAAATGTTGAAGAGGATGTGGAAGAGTTGGAACACTAATTCATTGCTGATGGAGCTGTAAGCTGATCCAACCATTCTGGACAGCAATTTGGAACTATGCCCAAAGGGCTACAAAAAATGTGCATACCCTTTGACCCAGCAATACCACTTCTAGGACTGTATCCACAAGAGATCATAAAAATGGGAAAGGGTCCCACATGTGCAAAAATATTTATAGCAGCTCTCTTTGTAGTGGCCAAAAACTGGAAATCAAGGGGATGCCCATCAATTGAGGAATGGCCGAATAAATTGTGATATATGAATGTAATGGGATACTATTGCCCCATAATAAATGACGAACAAGAAGACTTCAGAGAGGTCTGAAAAGACATATATGATCTGATACTGAGCAAAAGGAGCAGAACCAGGAGAACTTTGTGCACAGCAACGACCACAGTATGCGAGAATTTTTACTGGTAGACTTGGATCTTCATAGCAACGCAAGGACATTAAAAAAAAAATTCCCAATGGTCTACTAAGGCAAAATGCCTTCCACGTTCAGAGAAAGAACTATGGAATTCAATTGCGGAATGTAGCAGATCTGTAGCAGATCATTTTGTGTGTGTGTGTGTGTATTATGTTTTGGTTTGTTATGTGATTTCTCTCATTTATTTTAGTTCTTCTACACAGCATGACTATAATGAAAATGTATTCAATAGGAACGTATGTGTAGATCTTAAATAGAATTGTATGCCATCTTAGGGAGGGAGGGAGGGGCAGGGAGGTAGGTAGGAGAGAAAAAATCTAAATTTTATGGTAGTGATTGCAGAGCATTAAAATAAAAAAGGAAAAAATAACTATTACTCCTATTATTGTTAATCACGAGGCAAATGTGAATTTCTATTAGATTTTTTTTTGACAATTCTTTTCTTTGTAGGAAATGGTATATAGTAGCAAACAAAATTTCCTTTATTTCACAATATGCTTTTTTCCTCATGACAAAATTATAGAAAATAAGGTTGAAAATGTAGGAACCAGCAGGCACTGCCCATTTTCAACACTCAGAAAATATGATGCAATATCATGTCAACACCTAAAAAAGTATTGTCAAGAACTCTTAGATCACCGGCAAGACAAAGTACCCACAGCAGAGTAGAAAAACTGTCAAGATCTCCCCATTGTCCTTGACAGTATTATCTATGGCAGGAGGCAGATGCTCTTATAGAAATACTTTGTCACTTGGATCAGTTGAATCCCTGGACACAGCACTGCCAAGTCTGCTTTTTCTACATCAACTCTTATAGTAAGATTACTCTCTTTGAAAGAATTTACTTTGAAACTATGCCCATAATGTTTCATGGAACTGATCTGTACTTTATTTTCTTCAGGGGGCAGAGAAGAAAACTGGAACTTGAGGAAGTGAAATATTGCAAACAACCCTATGAAGACATAATCATTCCACCTAAGGAATGACATAAGAAAAAGGAATAAAAGGAGCTGTATTACCAGCAAGTGAAAGAAATGGAAGAGGACAATGAAGAAGAGAAAGAGAAGGAAAGAATCATACTTCTCCAAAGTAAGGATTTTGAGTGTGGGTGAAGATTTTATAAATATATACATATGTTTGTGTGATAACATACATACATATATATGTGTGTGTGTACATGCATACACACAAGTTATCCCAAAAGACTTAGTGTGGTTTTAAGCATTAAAACTTAAACCTGAAATACGACTGTTGGGACAATCCCTATATAATGTGTACATATATGTGTATGAACCATGTGTTGAGACAACCTATTTATAATATGTACATATTTACATATGTATGTGTATGTACACATATACATAGAGAAAGGACTAGGGGAGGAAGAAGGGAAGGGGGAGGAAGAGGGAGAGGAAGAGGAAGAGAGAGAGACAGAGACAGAGAGAGGGAGACTCTAGACAACTCACTAAGGCTGTAAGTTGCCAACCTATGGGGGTAGAAGGAGTTTCTTCATCTGAGAGTTTCATATTTCAAAGATATCATAAGTTCATTCGTCATATATACATGTCTGTGTCTAATATACCTACATGTGTAAGTTTATATGCTTGTGTATTTAATTAATTACAATGGTTCATCCAAAAAGTAGAATAGAGGTTTAAGAATTGTTTATTTCTGAAAATGATGACCAAAAAAAAATGAAGTTGTATCTGTTCTCTAAGGCAAATCTCTGAAGTCAAGTCTCTAAAAAAATCAGACTAGGTCAATCTTAGAAGTAAAGCACAGTATTAGTGATGTACCTTTTGTTCAAGATGTACAGTTTCATTCTTTTATGAGTTCCTTTAAGACTCTGAAATGGTGCAAAAAGGGATTTCCGAGAACAAAACATTGAGTAACACCTGTGTATTATGCAAAAAACTCCTAATGAAAAAGTGGTCAGGTTTCACAAGTTGCTTCTGAGGAGGCCAAGAGTGAGTTCAGGGCTAGATTTTTCTCCTAAAGGACCTTTCTTGGCCAAATTTCTTTGAACCATCTTTGAGGGGATGAATGAGATGGTTCCTGTTAAATCTCATGACTCTTGGTATTTAGGTATCTCCAAGTAAAGTGTTCATTGAGATACATTTGAAGTTAAGGTCTTTAAAAAAGTGTTTACAGTATAGTGTTAGAGATCATTTGACTGTCTATGAAGTAATGAAACTTATAATATCCCTTCACTTTCCAATTTACATAACTTTACTAAACTATCAGAAATAGATGTTTTCCATATGATTTATTGTTTCTATTTCTCTCAAGTTTCTCTCAGGATTAGTTTTTATTAAATTCAATTCAACATTTATCAAAGACCTTCTATATGGAGAGCGTAGTGTTAAGTGTTAGAAGAATATAAGGTATGATTCAACACAGTTGCTACCTCCATGGAGTCTATGCCACTCTCAAGGACTTATCATAGTCATTATGTTCTAACTGTAACTGTTATTAATAATACTACAACAACAGTGATAACAAGTGACATTTGTACCCCAGTATTCCAGTGTATCTGAGATCTCAGCGTGTGCATTCTCTCCAACAATGCTAATTCCAACCCATCCATGCCTTGTGTCCTCATCTCCCCACATATTCACTACAAGGGATCCCAGATAGCCTTCTAGAGTCTGAAAAGCACTTTACCTACATGATTTTTCACCTGTGACTCACAACAGTCTTGTGAGGTGGATCTATGGGTTTGATTATCCCCTTTTATGGGTGAAGGCTCTAAAAGAATAAATGACTTGTCCACATACTCAGTCACACAGAAAGCAAAAATGCTATAGATGAACTCTGGGCACAGGTCTTTGACTCCAAGTTCAGCACTCTACAATACACCATGGATGGCAATATTCCTCTAGATTATCATACTGTTTTGCTTGATCATTGGTTTGAAAACTACACTTGCTTCCTTCTCTTTCTCTTCTTCCTTCTCTTCCATTTCTTTCAGTTGCCAGTAATCTGTGCCTTTGTTCTGTTTTAATAGTCTCCTTTGTGCTACTCAAAAAAGAAGTGATACTTCTCTATAGGGTAGTCTGCAATATTTCTCTTTCTCAAGTAACCAGATAAAAGAAAATATTAATATTAGAACTTCTCTCCTTACTTCTTGAGAAGGTAAATGAATTTTGTCATTTTCTGGTCTCTGGTGGATTATTTCTTATGTGAAAAGAACATGTTTTTGTCTAGTAAAATAAAGCCATTCTCAGAGAACCAACAGGTGTTCTTAGAACTCATAGAATGTTAGAGCTGAAATGGACATTAGAGGCCATGGAGTCTAGTACCCTCATCTTACAGCTGAAGAAACACAGACTGAGAGAGGTTAAGTTGCCCAAGCATCACAAAACTAGTACATACCTGAGGCAACATTTGAACTCAGATCTTCCAGTATCCATGCCCAGTACTCTGTCTATTGTGTCACTTAATTTTAAACCCTTAAGAACTACAGGAACAATTGAATGCAATTTCTCTTAAATTTTCATTTTTTAATTCCTACACATAACAAATGTGATATAGTAAGTAAAGAGATGAATCTATCTCTGACACCAATAATTTTTTTTTCTGAATTGAAGCAAAGGTGGTAAAAAGTATGTTCAATATATAGAGTCTTGAAGAAACAGGTATTTAATAACTGTGACTCTATATAAGATTCTGGGAATCAGAGCCAAATTAGGCATAAGACAACTGGCACTATTTCTCCAAACAGGGATATGGTGGAGAGGGCCACAATTTCTGTCCTCCCCCTCCCCTTGTGCAATACCTGCTTCCTTATTGTTCCCACCACTTGTTGACCCAGTCTATTTTCTACTATGGAATTTCATGCCCCTCTCCTGGGGCTGTCATCCAGAAGCTCCATGTCATATACTTACCTCAGCACCATGTCTCTTAGAATTAGGTTAGAGAGGGACAATCTCGAGGGCAAAAATTAGTCAAAGGTAATCAGCTAACTGAAGAAGCATCAGAAGTCCATTGTAAAGAGAGAATAATAAACCTTTACACATCTGTGAAATGGGGACAGTCATATATGCTACTTACCTCAAAGGACAGTTGACTGTAAACTAGTTGGTTGATTGTTGACCTTCATTATCAAAGAGCACCAAAATGACATCACCATGATAAAGTAAAGTTTCAGTGTGTCTGACTGTGGCTGCTCAGACCAATATGAACTCAAGATACCTCTACCAGGTTGGGCACAGATAGTCCATGTGAATATTTGGGATGGATACCCCAAATTTGTATATCCTATGTTTACTTTATGCTGTCTCAATTCTGCTTTGCTCATAGAGCACAGCATCATTTCTGATGGGGGTATGTCATGCTGAGTGGTCCTGTGCTAGTGTCTCCCATGTTGCACAATCAAATCCAAAGTTCTTGAGAGACACCTTGAGTGTCCTTGTATCACTTCTTCTGGACACCATGTGATTGCTTGCCCCATATGAGTTGTCCATAAAATAGTCTTTTTGGCAAGCATATACTTTGCATTCGAACAACATGGCCAGTCCATAGGAGTTGTGCTCTCTGAAGCATAGTTTGAATGCTTGGCAGTTCAGCTCTAGCAAGGACTTCAGTGTCTGGTACCTTATCTTGCCAGGTAATCCTCAGAATCTTCCTAAGACAGTTCAAATGGAAGTGATTAAGTTTCTTGGCATGGCGCTGATAGATTGTCCATGTTTCACAGGCATACAACAATGAGGTCAGCACAGCAGCTCTGTAGACCTTCAGTTAGGTAGTCAGGCTAATACCTCTTTTCTCCCAAACTTTTCTTTGGAGCCTCCCAAACACTGCTAGCTCTGGCAATGAGTGCATCAACCTCATTGTCAGTGTGTGCATCCCTGGTAAGGTAAATGAACTTATCCACAGCATTCAAAAGTTCTCCATTTGTTGTAACCGATGGTTCCACATATGGATAGGGTGGTGGTGGCTGATGGAGCACCTGTGTTTTCTTGGTGTTAATTTTTAGGCCAAAATTAGCACAGGCAGAAGAGAATTGAACCACACTTTGTTGCATCTCCACTTCAGAGGCTGCATTGAGTGTACAGTCATCTGCAAACAGAAAATCATGCACTAACACTCCCTTCACTTTGGTCTTGGCTTGTAGCCTTTTCAAATTGAAGAACTTACCATCAGTATGGTAGTTGACCTTGATGCTGTCTTCATCCTCGTTGAAAGCATTTAACAACATGGCTGAAAACATCATGCTAAAAAGCATGGGAGCAAGCACACAGTCGTGTTTCACTCCACTGGTGACTGGGAAGGCATGAGAGCATTGTCCACTATCCAGAACATGGGCAAACATACCATCATGATATTAACATACAATACTGATGGACTTCTCCGGGCAACCAAATTTTGATATAATTTTCCATAAACCCTCATGACTAACAGTGTCAAAGACCTTGGTCAGATTTACAAATGTTGTGTACAGACCTCTGTTCTGCTCCTGGCATTTCTCTTGGAGTTGTTGGGCAGCAAGCACCATATCGACTGTTCCTTGACCCTTTATGAAGCCACACTGGCTCTCAGGTATATGCCCATCTTCCAAATGAAGGACCAGCCCACTAAGGCTGATCGCTTACCTCAGAGGACAGTTGGCTATAAATTAATTTGCAAAGCAAAGTCTTGTTTGATCTCATTTGGGGTTTTCTTGGTAAAGAATGGAGTGGTTTCCCATTTCCTTCTCCAGCTCATTTTATAGATGAGGAAACTGAGGCAGAAAGGGTTGAGTGACTGCCCCGGGTCACACAGCTAGTAAGTGTCTGAGGTCAGATTTGAACTCAAGAAGATGAAGTCTTCTGATTCAAGGCCTAGTACTTTTTCCACTGCACACTTAGGATGTCAGATTTAGACTCAAGGCACCTGGGTTCTGATCTTGGCACTGACACTTTTAATGATACTAACCTCAAATTAATGCTTTTGTGATGTATCAGTCACAGACTGTCAGGTCTTTTGGTTGGTTTTTATTTGAACTGTAAGCAGAAGCGGGTCTCACACATCAAGGGTGCTCAATAAGTATTTGTCAATGAATTAAAATGGATGGATGATCAAATATTGTGCAGCCAAATAGTTGCTTCTTACAATGTTTAGAAAACGTTGAAATCAAAGATGTCAGCCATTTGTTACCAGGAGAGGAGCTAAAGTTGATAGAAGAATAAACCCCAACTGTTCATTGTGATGGACCTACTGACTTCTTACTATGTCTCATATCTATCAGAAGAAAACATTCAATCAAAAGGGAAGGAGAATAGTTTAGGTTTAGAGTATCCTCTCACTTTACTCCATGTTTCCTTATTTTTTCATTATTTTAACATATTTAAAATTGCGTTAATTCTTAAAGCATTGGGGCATGAGAACAGAAGAACATCAAAATTAGGGATGGAGACTAGACTTTTGATTTCATTAATACAGGGAACTCCCTATACCTAGGCTGGATGACACCCTCTCTCTGCAACTTACAGTCTTAGAAAGTTGTCTAGAGCCCTGAGACGGGTAAGTGATCTATCCAAGGTCAAATAGTCAGAATTTATCAGAGATGAGGGAGTGTGCCCTGGTGGTTAGAGTACTTTAACTCAGGAAGACCTGGGCTTTAATCCAACAGGACAACAGCAATCATAAGAGTTAGATATAATATTTTATGATTTGCAAAGCATTCCACATCTGTTATTTTGTTGGATCCTCCCATCAACCCTGTGAGGTGGGGACAACTATTAGCTGTTTTACAGATCAGGAAACTAAAACTGAGGAAAGTTACATGACTTGCTCAAGATCACACAATTAGTAAGCACCTGAGACTGGATTCAAGCTCAGGTCTTCCTGACTCCTAAGTTTACCACTAACTTTTGCGCCACCTAGCTGCTTCCTCAGTATTATAATAATGGTTGGCACTCATATAGTTTTAAGATTTTCAATGCATTTTACATATATCTTTCTGATCCTTATAATAACCCTATGCCATCTGTGAGTGAATAGCAGGATGTGATGATAAGATTATTAGGATTATTTACTTTAATAGTCTTTGATTTAATTGAGGAGAGTTGTGCCTTCCACCCCAGATTACAAATTCTCTACAACTTTAACAGCTGATGTGTCCAAAGAATTCATCATCCTGTGAACAACCTGATGAGTCTCTACACAACTTAACTATGCTGATCCTCAGACAACAGCTGTAAAGTCCTACTCTGATTCCTCATCCAAGTGAAAATGTGACTCTGGGCTCTTGAGAATGTTGTCAGTAAAGTGTAAGCTCAGGAAGGTTCTACTCTACTGGAAAGGTTTCGGGTATGGGTCTGGTGGTGATAATGCCTCAAGGATGGGCCCAGTGATGATTAGAAGAAATAGGAAATTAATAGTTCTAAGATCTCTAGTATATATTATTATCATTGAATTGTTTCTGTTGTGTCTGAATCTTCTTGATCCCATTCGGAGTTTTCTTGGCAAAGATGCTACAGTGGTAGCATCTTCTCCATTCCTTCTCCAGCTCATTTTACAGATGAGGAATCTCAGGCAAACAGGGTAAAGTAACTTGCCCAGGGTCACACAGCTTATAAGGATATGGGGTCAGATTTGAACTCAGGCCTGGTGTTCTATAGGACTTTCATAATTCACTGTGTCCAGATACAACATGGTATTCTGAGGGAGAGCCCACCAGAAAGCCAAGAAGACCTGGGTTCAAGTCATTCGTCTGACACCTACTGGCTTGTTGGGTCCTTGGACAAGTCCCTTAACTTCTAAGTGCTCTAGGCAGTTCTCTAAGACTACAACCTGAAAAGAACCTGCACAGATAGAAGGAATTTCTTCAAACAGGGAGTTCGCCCTACATATGCAATCACAGAAACAGTCTATTCCATACCTTGTTGCCTCAAAACAGACCTCAATTTAAACTGTCCCATTCACAAAGCTATCATTTATATTTAAAGATCTTCCAGGGAAAAGGATTACATAGTCTATTTTAGCAACCAGTTCCCATTGCTTACACAATAGACTACAGTTCAAGGCAGTGTGTGATAACATTGTAAGAATGGTGGAAAGTTATTGTGTCTTTATTAACAAAGGGAAAAGTAAAACTTATGAGAAAAGGAAAATGGAGAAGAGAGGAAGAAAGGGAAATGTAGACCTGAGAGAAGTGATACTCATTTCATCCTGCTCATATCCCTGTTACTGCCAATTATAGAGCAGGTCACTTTCCCTCCTTAATATAGTTATTACTTGTCTTCTCCACCCCAGTTCACACCCCTTTCAAACACCTTGACCTCCCAGTTCCTCAACATCCCAAATGCTCAAGACTGCTTTCAAACCACGCAAAGGAACTGGTGTAGTCATACCAAATACTTCCTTCTCTCCACACCCTGACTCAACTGAATCTGCTCTAGATGGCAGAATTCCTCATAATAGCTCTGATGGCAGATTAAAGAGCAGGAATTAGTCACATGTGATAACAATAGTTTACTTTTATATGGTGCTTTAATGTTTACAAAGCACTTTCCATTTGATTTCATTTGCTCTTCCTAATAGCCCTGTAAATTAGGCATATTATGGTTCCCATTTTCAGATCCAAGTCCAGTGTTCTGGTGGTACTTTGTGAGCCTCCAGCACCAAGCACACCACCCTGTATATGGTAGGCACTTAAAAGCTTATTAGATGAACAAGTAAATGAATACTATCACTATACATCAATGAGATTGATGTATTTTTCTCATTATGAATCAGTGAATAAGCATTTGTTAATATACACATATATTAAGAAAAATAATTAACTATTTGCCAGGCACTGTGCTAAATGCAAGAAGTACAAAGAAAGGGCAAAAGACAATTCCCTGCTCTCCTGGAGCTCACAGTCTGATGCAGGAGACAACAAGCAAATTATGTACTGACAAGTTATATCCAAGATAAATAGAAATTAATCAATAGCGGGAAGGCACTGAAATTAAGGGGGATTGGGAAAGGCTTCCTGTAGAAGGTGAGATTTTAACTGGGACTTGAAGGAAGCTAAGGGAAGCTAAGGAAGGAGGCAGTGATGAGGAAGGGGATCATTTTAGCCATTGGGAGATAGCCAGCAAAAATGCCCAGAACTGGGTGGTAAAGTGTCTTATTCTAGGAACACTAAGGATGCCAGTGTCACTGGATAACAAAGTATATGGAAGATGTAAGGTGTAAGAAGACTGGAAAGATTGGGGGGAGGGGGCAGGTTATAAAGGCCTCTGAATGCCAAAGGATTTCATACTTGATCCTGGAAGTGACAGAGAGCCACTGGAGTTGACTGACTGTATATGTTGACCAGCAAGTGTTTTTATGAACATCATGAGTTAAGTTAGTCATAAGTAAAACTTAATAAACTTCCATCTAGCTCCGAAGCTAGCAGACCTCTTACTTTCTTAGGTCCTACTTCTCTAAGTAATTGCCAGGTCTTATGGCTCATACCTCCACATCTCCTTTTCTCCTCTTACATGACCACCAGCGTAGTCATCATTTGCCTGGATTGTTTTTAGAACAGCCTTCTGATTGGCCTCTCTGCCTCAAGCCTCTCCTCTCTCTAAGCCATCCATCTCTACAAAGCAGCCAAAATGATGTTCCAAAGCACAGGTCTGACTGACCATATAAACTCTTGCTCATTAAACTACCATGGCTCCCTATTATATCAAAGATCAAATTAAAAACTCATCAGCCTGGCTCCAACCTACATTTCCAGGCTTATTATACATGGCTCCCCTTCACACGCTTCCTGGTCAAGCCAAACTGGTCTTGCTGTGCCTCAAACGAGAAACTCTACTTCTCATTTCTTTGCTTTTGCACAAGCTGTCCTCATGCCTGGAATGCGCTCGCTTCTTACTTCTGCTTTTTGGAATTTTCGTTTAAAGACTCTTCAAGGACTAGCTTCGTATCTCCCCTTGAAATTACCCTGCCTTTATGTACAGGCTGTTGTCTGTCTTTTCACATGTGTACCTGTTGTTGCCCTGGTAGAATTTCAGTTTCCTAAGGGCTGAAACAGTTTCGTTTTTGTCTTTTTAATCCCCGGAGCCTAGCACAGCAGGGGCTGGCACGTATTGCAGTAAGTACTTAAGGCAGGCAGGGGGCACAGCATATGGAGCACAACATGAGTTCAAATCAGGGCTCAGATACACACACACTAGCTCCATAGCCCTGGGAAAGTTAGTTAACCTTTCTCTGCTTCAGTTTCCTCAACTGTAGAAAAGGGGCTAATAATAGCACCTACCTTCTCAGAGCTTTTGTGAGACTTAAATGAGATTATTTTTTGTGAAGCTTTTAGTGCCGTGCCTGTCACATAGCAAGTACTTAATAAAGATTTGTTTCCTTCTTTAATAAATGCTTGTTGATTGAATAATTGATTAATATATCCAAGGATGAGAGAAGCAAAGTTTTACACAAAAAGGATAGCCTATAAAAAGATTTGAGGGTAGTAGATTTTAAGTGAATGGCAAATGGAATATTTCCAGTCCAATCCAACAAACATTTAGTAAGCACCTACTATGTGTCAGGCACTCTGCTAAGTGCTGGGAATATAATAGATAGATAGATAGATAGATAGATAGAAAGATAGATAGATAGATAGATAGATAGATAGATAGATAGATAGATAGCTAAGGCAGTCCCTTCCCTGAAGAAGCTTAAAGTCATATCAGAATTCTTGATTAGAGTTGAGGATGTGTGAAGATGTATATCTATAAATAAGCACTGTTCAATAGAATAAAGTCATATGAAAGAAACCTGGAATTTTGTGACCAGAGGGTCAAATGAAGCCAATGTGAAATACTGAAAAGGGGAATATTGTTGACATTTTGAAATTTTTTAAAGTTAAAAAGCATTTTTTTCAGTGTTAAAATTGATTGAGTCATACAATATTAAGAGCTGAAAAGGGACCTTAGATACCTTGTGTATAAATTCCCCATTTTGTAGATGCTGGATGTAGATGAGGAAATCAGGTTCCAGAGAAGTGTACTGATCTTGTTTTATTTTGCTGATTGTCAGCCGCCCAGTGAGAGAACTGTTTTCTCAATAAATGATCTGGGCCAAATATATCTTAGTGTAGATGGAAAGGAAGGGATTCAACAATCAATTTTATAACAAAATAAAGTGCATTGCATTTAATGGGGAAATAACATGATTTCAGGCAGTTGGGTGTGTAATAGACACAGCATTAGATTCTGAGTCTGAGGAACCTGAGTTTGTACCCCTTCTAAGACACTTACTAACTGTGTGACCTGAAGCAAATCACTTACCTTGTCTCAGGTTCAGCTCCCTTATCTGTAAAAGGGAGATAAGAGAGCATTTACCTCACCGGGTTGTTCTGAAGTGAAATCATATGTAAGTCACTCTGCATTCCTTAAAATGCAATGTCAATATTACCTCTTATGTTTTTTAGTCGTTAGAAATTACCCATTGCTTCTGGAATGGATTTCAGACTCTTCTTGAGTCATTTTCTCTTCTGTCTTTATTCTACCTGGATATACCAGGACAAGGAAATGTCTTCTCTGTTTGCCCTATGCTAAGCACACAGCATACTTTCATACCCAGAGAACAAGCCTAGATGTAGAGGAAGGCTTCAGGATGATTAGCCTTTCCATCAGTCTCTGTATAGGGATAGATAAGGAGGGGAAACCACCTTGGATACAGCACACATTGGGACGAAATGAGGCATATGTGTTGAATTATGCTAATACAGAAATTAAAAGTTCCGAAGAGCATATGAAAAGATCCCATTTTGCTAGAGTTGAGGTCTAAGTATATCTCTCCTTTTCTCACCTCCCTTTTCTTTTTTCTCCTCTTCCTCCCTCCTTTCCACTCCCCAATAACAGTAACAGAGTTCAAATTCAGTCTCAGACACTAGCTCTGTGACTTTGTGCAAGTCACTTAACTTCTCTTTGCCTCAGTTTCCTCTGTTGTAAAATAGCACCTGCCTCCCAGGGTTGTTGTGAGAATCACATAAGCTAATAATTGTAAAACACTTAGCACAATGTTTGGCACATAGTAATAACTATCATTTATATAAAGTGCCATATAAATGTTAGCAATCATCATCATCATCATCATTGTTATTAAAGGTAAGTACATTGGTTGTGGCTTGAAAGCAAGATTTAGGAATAGGGAAGAACTCGTTAATTGTAGAGTAGTAACTCCTCCATGGAGCACCCAACCCAGAGTGAGTCTGAGTTGGAAGGTAGCTCATGGGGTACTATACTTACAAGTAGCTAGCAGTCAAATATGGCTATGTATGTAAAAAATACACAAACAGCTGACAATTATATAGGACTTTAAGAGTTACACAGTACCCTAAATTCACTATCTCTATTATGAGATGTCAGGAAAGTCCTATAGATATTACTAAATTGATTTTTACTAAGGAAGAACCTGAGGCCTAGAGTTGTTCAATGATTTGCTTAGTCATACAACTGTTAGTCTCACAAGGTCTCTCCTGACCCCAAATTTATTTGCTCTTTTCACTATACCTATCTCTCATACCAACTATCAATCTCATTTCCTGCTGGATGTCTTTTCTCACTTCTCCCCTCCCCCATCCCGCATAACATCAGTTTTCATCTCTCCAGGCATTTTCAGTTGGGGTGGAGGAGGTGCAGGGAGTGAAAAACTGTAAGGTTCCTATCAATAGTAACAAGATGTAGTGAAATGTTCACTGTATTTTGGAATCTTGAGACCCAACTGGTTTCAAGTTCAGACTGTGCTGTTTAGTGGCTATGTACCCTCTAGGCTAGGAAGATTACTTAATTTCTCTAGATATCAGTTTGTTTTTTTAATCTGTAAAATAAAGGATATTGGACTTATCAAAGGTCCTGGAGATGGAGATGAAAGGGATCTTAGAGATAATCTCAAGCAGGGTTGCCGTGGACACTCCAAGAGCCAATTGTTAAATTTTCATTTACACCTCCGAAATCAGCAAACGCTAGATTTAAGGACATAGAAATGTTAATAATATATGTTAAACTTAAAAGTGTGTCTTCAGAACACTTTCCCCCCAGACATCCAGTTGTTAAATATTTACCAGTCCACGGCTCTGTGCCTATGAAATTAACTTAGCTTTGGGTGAAGTGACCAACACTAGAGGAGGGTGAAGGATTAAAGGCCAGATGATTCCATGGGCCAGGAGATGTAGGGACAGCCGGGGGTGGGGGTGGCAAGAAAGCACTGTTCTTAAAGGCTAGGTTGCAGTTCGGTATTTTTGAGTACACGGCTGGGCAACTCACCTAAGACCCCAGGCAGGCTTATCCTAGAGCAAAAGCCAAACTCACCACGCCCTGTGCAAGGACCCTGCTAGGGGCTGGCTCTTTGCTGTCACCACCCACGCCGCGGCTACTTGCACCTCAGCTTCTGGGAAATGAGTCGGACGCCCAACCCTCACCCTGCACCGCTGAGATTCCACGAGGCCTGGGAAAGTCCACCGTGCCTCCACCAACCCCTAGTGGAGCCCGGGCGTGCTGGAAGGAAACCATCGCTCAGATACCCACAGAAACACGCCCCTCCACCGCTCTCGTCACACTTGGTCCTCCTCCCGACCTGTCGGGTCTCCCATCCTCTCTCCTCTCGCCTAGTTGGAGAGGACCCAGTGGGAATAGGATCATTGTGGGGTCCTTCTCTTTTCCTCCCCTTCAGCAGGAGGCTAAGCTGCTGATCTGGGGGACGAGTGGGAAACCCCCCGCTCCCCTAAAAAAAGGAAAGAAGGAAAAGAAAGGGGAGGAGAAACTAGCTCAGGATCTGCTTCTTGTCTTTAGTGGGGCTGTAGGGACACCGCCTTCCCATCCCAGCAGGCGCGGTCCGCCTAGTCCTCTCCAGCTGAGAGTAGCGAGGGAAAGTTGGGAACGTAGATCCCTGTCCCGGAGCCAGGCTGTGGCACCTCGTGTGAAGCCAGTCACTAGTCCGGCAGGGGGCCTGACGAGCCCAGCAGAGCCCAGAAGCCAAGGTCTCAAGAGCGCAGCTGGAGGAGCCCTTTCTAGGCAACAGGTTTCCCTCTCTCCCACAGCACCCTACTTGGAGCAGCACCTGAGAAGACAGAGCGAAAAGGGTGACGATTTCAGTTCTCGGTTAGTTTCCCCCCTCCCCTCTGTATTGCTATTTCTCTCTGCCAGTACGTACTCCCACAGGACAAGAAAGCGAAAGCTCTCAGAAACTGGGTTTCTGGAGAGAGGTGGTCCCTGGGAGTCACGTATCTGGAGGAGGGAAGATGCCGGTCCATTGGGTGACTTGTACCGCAAGAGGAAAAAGACTTTTTGCGTCCTGATCTCTTGTCTGGTAAAATACAGTATTCTTGCAACTTTATTGTATGCACAAGGAATTTCTTTGGGATTTCAGGAGGCGTTAATTTCAAGACGCTTCTGAGATGATGGAGAGGGGAGGGCTTGTGCTGCACTTGTCTTTTTTCAAAAGGTCACGTAAAATGATTCCGTCTAGATATAGATATCTATATACAGATATAGATAATAGACTATTCTTATAATGTTCCACTTAAATACTTCATTAACAAAGTTATTTCAACATTTGGGAGACTAGACTTCCTGAGAATTTATGTAAAGGTGCCATTCCATTGATTATTTCTTGAACTTCCTACCAGGCTATGTATCTTTCCCATGACTTGCTCTGTCTTGACAGCGAGTGACAATGGGACAGGAAGTTAGCAGGAAACAGTTGTGGCCTTGAAGAGGCTCCTTCACAAGGCTTTTTGAGGAATGGGGGAGAGGTTTGTAGTGCCAAGGTTGAGAGAAGAGCGTGCTTCATGGAGGACACTCTCCTTTCTTCTTCTTTCCCCCCCAAACTCTAACAAACTCTCCTGGAATAAGTAAATATCTGCTTTACTTCCTGGGATTCTTAAGCACTCCTGTCGTTGCTTTGCTGTTTCTCAGTCATGGGAGGAGTTGTTATTTCACATTAGCTTCTTAAAATGAGTCACTGTGCTGTTTAATTATATAGACTTTTGTTAATGAACTTTGGAAAAATTAGACTGGCTTTGTGTGTGTGTTTCAAAATACGACTACAAGTATGTTACATGAATCTTAAATGTGGGATGAGTTGTGTATATAGAAAGTGACAATTCAGGCTTTCATTTCCTTTGGAAAGTGTCTGTTGGTACTTTCTATCAGATTGAACTAAGATACCTATTAAATAACTGTAAGCTCTGCCACACACATACTCAAAAGAAAATCCATCTCATCCTTCATTATTTTATTAACTTTTGGACAGTGTTAATATATCCTTTCAGGTGGTGCTAATCTTTAGGAAGTAGTTTCTAAAGTGTCTCTCTACTTGTCTTTCTATAGTACTATGGGCCTTCACTGCCACTGTACATAATTGAAACCTGAGTCAAGACACAATTTCAGGAGCAGGAGCTATGCATTGATCCTTAAATCCACAGCCCCTCACATTTTAGCACCCCTGAAGCCCTCGTTACAGCTGAATAGTAAAATTCAGGAAGAAAACTATAGGTGAGACACTCATCATCAAAAATGGGAAAAGGAAAGAGAGAGTATTTTTGAAAGAAGGAAGCTGGAATTAGTAGAGGAACTATGGTGATATGACTCAATTTACCACAGAACTGGCTGGTGGAATGGTCTAGGTCGGGGCGGGGGAAGGCGGAATCTGCAGCCTCAAGGTCACATCTGGCCATCTAGGTCCTCAAGTGTGACCCTTTGATTGAATTCAGACTTCACAGAACAAATTCCCTTAATAAAAGGATTTGTTCCGTAAAACTTGAACTCACTCAAAAGGCTGCACTCAAGGACTTAGAAGATCACATGTGGCCTTGAGACCACGGGTTCTCCACCCCTGGTCTTGGTCAATGCTCAGATAAAGGTGGTTAGGATGGAAATATTTTTGACAATAGTGATGAAGTCACAGACTTTCTTTTAAGTAAACCTCATTTTCATGAGAGCTAAGACTTTCATCATTTGAAGAATAAGGGTTTTTAAATATTTTTAGTTATCGAGATTATATTATTCTTCATTTTAAAGTCAATTCCCTAAGGAGCTAGGGAATAATACTTCAAATTACACTGCTATTTTAAGAAAGTAATAATACGTGAATGGCATGGTGGTTTTTAAGCCCCACTATGCTGGGGTACTTCCTGGAAGTCAGGGATAGAACATAGTTATCTTTGTATCTTCCTCAGTACCTAACGTAGAAATGTACACATAATAGGAAATGAATTAATGATTGTTAAATTTATGGAGGCTCCATTCATTCATTTATCGGGTCCTAACTTAGTTTGAATATATGCTCTAATTGGCTAACATTACAATTTATTGTTAGAATAGAAAACACTAAAATGCTTAGAGGTACAAACATTCAAATTGATACTAAACAATGATACATTTCTCCACATTCCATGTTTGGGAAACCAGACTATGGGAAACAGTTCTAGTTGGTTGAATGAATTTGACTATCCTTAACCTCAGTTCCTTCACCAGAGCCATGCACTTATTTACTTGGCCTTCACTGAGTCCTATAATGATTCTACAAAATGGTACAATTATAGCCATACTTTCCATGGCATTGTTGTCGTTTTAAATATCAGGATGAATATTTTGTTGACCAAGATTCATTAGTTGGTTATTGTGGTTCCATCTCAGCATGTGCTGTAGTAACTTTTTTTTCCTAAAAAATATTCTCAGGCTCATACTTAAAGTTCTTTTATTAATACAACATATGCTTGACTGGTTGTGTATAATCTTAGCAAAATTATGCCTGCTGTTATAATTTACAGCACTCACGGTGTGGTATCCAAGGCCCCCTAATTCTTCTCCCTGCTTTATGTCTTTCCCCACTCCAAACTATCCTCCACACACTGCCAACGTGATTTTCCTTAAGTACAACTCTGACCCTGCCATTGCCCTAGTTGGTAAACATTAGAGATTTTATATTGCCTTCAGGATCAAACATTAAATCTTGTTTGGCTTTGAAAACCTTTCACAGCCTGACTCTAATCTATCTTTCTAGCCTCATTGTATATTACTCTCCTTCCTACACTTTATGGTCTTACTGAATTGGCCTTCTCTCTCACGTCCAACATCCCAAACCTCTTTGTTCTACCTTTATGCTAACCATTCCTTGTGACCTTTATCCCAGCCATTTTTCATGCCTACCTCATGGAATCCCTCATATCCTTCAAAATGCTGCTCATCTAGCATTATTTTATATGGGAAGCCTTTCCTGATTCTAGACTAAATCCAGACATTCCTCTGATAGAATGTAGGCTTCTCAAGAGTAGGAACTGTATCATTTTTTGTATTTTTATCCCCATTATATAGGATGGTCCCCGTGGCACAGTAGGTATTTAACAAATGCTTACTGATTGATTGCAGCAGTCAACACACTGTTGATTTGCGAGTTGTCTTGTTATACATACTTGCTAACTGAATTTTCCATCATTACATGCTTTAACCAGTTGTCAGTGGCAAGCATCCTGTCTTGATGATCTCAAGAAAAAAAATCCTGCAACTTTACTTCCATTATGAATCAAACAGTTTTATGTTGTCTTTTTTTTATATACTCAAACACATTCCATTATTCCCTTTTTCCCTTCTCCTCCCCATCCCCATAAATGACCAAATCATGAATATACCTTCAGAAAAACATTTTCTGCATAACATATCTCCACCCTATACAACCCAGTTGGTACCTTTAGAAAATTGATTCTGCCACACATATATCTTGTGATCAACAATGAGTGTAGAGTCTCCTAATTGTTGAAACACCATTTCACTCCATGTGATTGGTGGTGGGAGTATATGGGGAAGGAGAAAACTTTACCCTAGCTTTTATGTAATTAATCTTGGTTAAGTTATTTTGATCAAATGTTAGGCAACTCTCTTAGTTTCATCATCTAAACTTGTTCTTGATTTATTGGTAGACTTTTTCATCTGGGTTGGTTATCTTCAATCTTCCCAAATTTTTGTGGAATGAAGTGATATTCTTCTTTCCTGATCCATCTATATAGGCTGCCATAAAATCTACTATAGGAGTAACCCCTTAGATTTTATTACAATTCTTTTACCTTCTTTGTGTGGTAGTCATATACTTGGGCTTCTATGTTTTGTTGCTAACTGTTGTGTACCACTGTAAAGAGCCTTTGGGGAAGCAGGCAGACAGAAGTATTCAAAAGGATAAAATAATAGACCATAGGAATCTCAGAGTGATTACAGACTTGAAATACCATCTAGTTCAGGTATTCTTAAATTGTTTTCTGTGTCATGGTCTCTTTTGGCAGACTGATGAAACCTATAGTCTCCCTTCTCAGAATGTCTTCTTGTTTTGTTGTTCAGTCATTTCAGTTGTATCTTCATGACGCCATTTGGGATTTTCTTGGCAAAGATACTGGACTGGTTTGCCTTCCTTCTCTAGCTCATTTTATAGATAGGGAAACTGAGGCAAACAGGGTCAAGTGACTTGCCCAGGGTGGCACAGCTAATAAGTTTGCCTGAGACCAGATTTGAATTTGGGTCTTCCTAACTCTATCTACACTTTATCTACAGCACCACCCAACTAATGTCTTTAAATACATAAAATATACCTAAGATTACAAAGGAAATTAAATGTATTGATATAAATATACATATTCATATATATCTTTCCCCATATAGTTCACACACCCCCTGAAATGTACCCCTTATCGATCTAACCACTTTCTGATGTTTCAGTCTTTTCTACATCATCTCCAATAAGTGGTTTTCCAGTTGTTATACCATTTTTAGACCTCTCTAGTCATTAGAAAGGTTATCCTTACATTGATCCAAAGTCTGCCTCCTTACAACCTCTACCCACTGGTCTCTTTTCACATAGCACCTTCTAAATATTTGAAACAGCTTTATCAGGTCTCCCCTTAGGCTTTTCTTTTCCAAGCCAAATAGCCCTCCTTTCTTCTAATCATTTTCATATGACATAGCTTTCTGTCCTCTTAACATTGTGATCTCCCTTTTCTGGATATATTCCAGTTTGTTAACATCTGTCATATAATGTGCCAGCTGCAACTCACTCATGCATCACTTTCCTGTTGCAAAAAGTTGCAGTGGCTCCCTATTTTGTTAGGGATCAAATACAAAAGCCTCTATTTAGCATTTAAAGCCCTTCATAAGTTGGCTCCAGCTAACTTCTCCAGCTTTATTACACATTCCTCCCTTCACACAAGCACTCTATAGTCCAACTAAATTGACCTACTTGCTGTCCTACATAGGTGACATTTCACCTCTTGTCCCTGGGCAGAGATTGTCCCCCATAACTAGAAAATATTCTGTCCTCATCTCTACCTCTTAGAATCACTAGCACCATTCAAAGCTTAGTGTGTGTGCATGTGTGTATGTATGTGTATATATGTATACAAGTGGATGATATATTCATGTCTGCATATGTATAGATATGTGTATACATGTATGTGTATGTACATGCATATATAAAACTTTACAAACTTTGAAGTACTACATTTTTTATTGTTTAGTCATTTTTCAGTCATGTCCAACTCTTCATGATCCCTTTTGGGGTTATCTTGGCAAAAATACTGGACTGTTTTATCATTTTCTTCTCCAGTTCCTCTTACGGATGAGGAAACTGAGGCAAATGGGGTAAGTGTTTTGTTCACAGTTACACAGCTAGTAAGTGTCTGAGTCCAGATTTGAACTCAGTTTCTGATACCAGGACTGATACTTTATCAAATGTGCCACCTAAGTGCCTCATAAAGTGTTATATGAATATTAACTACCATAAAGTTCTATATAAATATTAACTATTGTAATTCTCCCAGCTGTTAGTCTCTCCTCCAATTCTTCAATCACTTTTTTTGCTTTCTCTATATTTTATCTGTGAGTTATCTAGAGTATGAAGCAGTTAAGTGATTTGCTCTATATGCTTTATGTTTCTTTATCTAATAATTAATAACTGTTGTTGGGTCCTTGAGCTAGGGTACTACACCATCTCCCTCTCCACTACTCTTAATGGATCTATACATGCAGTGAGTACGTTCAGTCCTGGAAAAGCCTGACCTCTAATTATAGGGGTTAACCTCTTTTTCCCATATTTTTTGGCTTATAACACCTCCACGCTGGCAACCCAGGAGAAAATTACTTAAAGTTTAGGTTTGGCTCCTGCTTAGAATCTCCCCAAAGTGGGGAGTAGAATACTCAGTATACACAGAAAACAGGTATGGGACAGGTATTTGTTTTCTTCCACAAAAAAAAAAAACAAAAAACATAATGTAAATGTAAAATGTGAATTTCACCAACACAAATGGACAGAAGAGTAATAAATTACTGCTGAATTCAGTTCAAAGATGGTTGTATACTCTGGTGGAAAGTTGAGAATTAAACATAAAAGAACATGAGGCAGTTTACAGGCCTGCTGAATCAGCATTTTATATTTCCCTTCACCTTGTGCTGTCCCTTTCAGAACAATTGTGTCAAGCAAGCCAGAGTTTGGGCTCTGTCCTCTTGTATATGGTAGATGATCAATCTATATTTGTGGAATTAGATTGAATTGTCTAAATATGAAGAGGGAATGGTTATTGAAGCTGATTTTCTAGTTCCAGACCTTCTATTTTTTTTATATGGAAGAATTTTGAAGGCTGGATTACCTGAGGGAGGGAAGTTTCTTATCCTGGTAACCATTAATCTTTCTAGGGAGAAAGAAAGGAAACTTTTCTGAGGCCTGACATAACTGTGAGATGCTGACTTAGTGCCTTCTTTAGGGATACAGAGGAGAGAGAGAGAGAGAGAGAGAGAGAGAGAGAGAGAGAGAGAGAGAGAGAGAGAGAGAGAGAGAGAGAGAGAGAGAGAGAGAGAGGAACACCATAACTAGCAATTTATGTGCCAAGAAAGGGAGTGCAGGCGTTGGGGAATAGCATTTGGAAATATAGTGGTGAGGGGATGCTGAAAAGAGGAGGAAGTAATGCTGGGATAAAGCCACCACCACTGCTGCCTTGGCAGCACAACAGGCAGGAGAGAAAGTTCTCTCTTTGTTAGGATCCTCTGAATTCATTGCACTGGGTCAAATCTCCATTGCCCCTACCTTAGTTTTGACTGACAGAAGTGAATTGTTTACATTTACATTCAATTTTAAAGTGTTGAGATAGGTTCATTTGTAAACAAGATCAAGTATTCAAAAGTATAAAGAATATATGCAATCTTCATAGGTAGAATTGATGGTAAAAGTTTTTCTTGGAAAATAATTGCAGTGGTTTGGGAGGGGTGGAATTTGATGGACAGAATAATCAGTTCAGAGTCAAGGATTTGACAATGGATAGTCATATATAAATCATCATCTTGAAGCATGATATAGTAGAAAAGATACTAAACTGGGAGATAAATGAGATGATTTCAAATCCTGGCTTTGCTACTTAATAACTTTATTTCCTTAGGCAAATAACAGATTTCCTTTTTAAATTATTATTATTATTTTGTTTTCAGTGTTCTACAATCACTTCCATAAATCTTAGATGTTTTACCCCTCTGTCCCTCCTTCCCTCCTCCTTCTCAGTCCCTCCCCAAGATGGCATGTAGTTTTATATAGATTTTACACATACATTCCTGTTAAATACATTTTCACCCTAGTCATGTTGCATAGAATTAAAATAAATGGGAGAAATCATAAAACAAAGCAAAACGTAATACAAAGGAAATGATCTGCTTCATTCTGCAATCGAATTCCATAGTTCTTTCTCTGGATGTGGAAGGCATTGTGCCTTAAGAGACCACTGGGAATTATTTAAGTCCTTGAATTGCAATGAAGTCTACCAGAAAAATTCCTCATATACTGTGGTTGTTGCTGTGCACAAAGTTCTCCTGGTTCTGCTCCTTTCGCTCAGCATCAGTTCACATAAGTCTTTCTAGGCCTCTTCGAAGTCTTCCTGTTCATCATTTCTTATAGTACAATAGTATTTCATTACATTCATATACCACAGTTTATTCAACCATTCCCAGTTTTTGGCCACCACAAAGAGAGCTGCTATAAATATTTTTGTACATGTGGGGCGCTTTCCCATTTTCATGATCTCTTGGGGATACAGTTCTAGAAGTGATATTGCTGGGTCAAAGGGTGTGCACATTTTTGTAGCCCTTTGGGCATAGTTCCAAATTGCTCTCCAGAATGATTAGATCAGCTCACAGCTTCACCAGCAATGAATTAGTGTTCCAACTCTCCCACATCTTCTCCAATATTTATCATCTTCCTGTTTTGTCATGTTAGCCAGTCTGATAGGTGTGATGTGGTATCTCAGAGCTGTTTTGATCTGCATCTCTTTAATCAAAAGTGATTTAGAGCATTTTTTCATATGATTATAGATATCTTAAGTTTCTTCCTCTGAAAATTGCCTGTTCATATCCTTTGACCATTTATTAATTGGGGAATGACTTGTATTCTTGTACATTTGACTCAGTTCTCTATGTATTTTAGAAATGAGGCCTTTATCACAGACATTAGCTGCAAAATTTTTTCCCCAGTTTTGTGCTTCCCTCTTGATCTTGGTTGCATTGGGTTTGGTTGTACAAAAACTTTTCAATTTAATGTAATCAAAATTATTCATTTTGTACTTCATAGTGCTTTCTATCTCTTGTTTAGTAAAAAATTCTTCCCTTCTCCATAAATCTGATAAATACACTATTCCTTGCTCCACTAATTTGTTTATAGTATCAATCTTTATACCTAGATCGTATATCCATTTGGACTTTATTCTTGTGTATGGTGTCAGGTATTGGTCTATGCCTAGATTCCACCACACTGTTATCCAGTTTTCCAGCAATTTTTTTTCTTGAACAGTGAGTTCTTATCCCAAAAGCTGAGGTCCTTGGGTTTATCAAACAGTAGACTGCTATCAAATAACAGATTTTTAAAGCTTCTTTTTTGCTCATCTACAAAATGAGAAGTTTGAACTAAATTATCTCTAAGGTTCTTCCAGCTTTAGATCCTATGATGTAGCCTTCTATCTGTGAATTAGGGGAAGGAGATTCTTTCATCAGTAAAATTTATTAAGCCCCTGATGTGTACAGGGAAATATATTTGCATTTCACATGATACAGAGTTTAGATGAGATATGGTCCACCTCCTCCAGGGAGATAATACAAGTATAGCTAAGGAATATGTCACGATTACTACATTATAGAAATACAAAACAAAGTGGAGGTCTCAGAATCATTACACTATTATATCAGCATTAAGAAATGTTTCTCTGTGATATATGTATGTATATACATGTATATATACAAACAAACATATATACACATACATGCGTGTGTCCATCCTGACTCAAAAACTTACTAGCTGTGTGATGCTGGGCAAGTGACAACCATTTTTTTTTTTTTTTGCTGCAGTTTCTTCATCTATAAAATAGAGATAATAATAGCACCTGTTTCCTAGGATTATTATAAGACTCAAATGAGATCTATGTATACAGTACATACAAGTAGTAATGTGTAAATCTTAAAGCACTCTATGTATGCTACCTACTGCTAGCTATTATGATGCCATAATTTATTGAAATGTTCTGCTTTCAGAAGGAAGACTTAAGAGTGATAACCATACTTTTTATGTAGGCTAATTAGAATATAAAATTGCCCTTCAGCCTTCTTTTCTGACTAACATGAAAAGGAATGTCTATGTACAGATATATTTATATACACATACAGATAGGTATATTCCTAAAAACAAATATATACATCCAAAAATTCTATTTAATTTTTCCTATTAATTCTCCAAGTTGGATTTTTATTTTCTTGGTGATTTTTTTAGAATCAATTTACATGATTTATTTCAATGCACCCTTTTATTACAATCATAGTTTTTCTCTGTGCTTATTGTTACAATGTATATTATAATGATCAAACACTTTGAAGTAATTTTATATAACAAGAGTATATAAGTTTATATCCACATATATATATCTGACAAGTATCCATACACACACATACGCACATATTTAATAACTATATGTACTTATTTACAAATCATGCAGTTCATAGTTAACAAAAATTGTAGTTTATAAATACTGGTTATATTACCAGAAAAGTATGCTTATTTAGAGATGCATCAAGGTGACGCTGAGCCTGGAGTCAGGAAGACCTGAGTTCAGATTTAGCCTTAGGCATTAGCTGTGTGACCCTGGCAAGTCACTTTACCCTGTTTGTCTCAGTTTCCTCATCTGTAAAATGAGCAAGAGAAGGAAATGTCAAACCACTTCAGTATCTTCATCAAGAAATCCCCTAAATAGAGTCACAAAAAGTTGGATCCATCTTAACAACAACATGCTTATTTAGATATCTGATCAGGAGATACACACACACACACACACACACACACACGGAGATACACACAGAGATGCACACATTTATATATACACACATACATATAGCTATGCCATATGTTTGTATAATGATATATGCATTGTATAATGATATATGCATATATCTATACACATATATCTATACTGTAATCATAAGCAATCAGTTTGCTCTGTTATTTCCTATACCTTCTTTGATTTAAAGCTTTACATGAGCTTACCACTGCTTCTTTAGTTTTGTTTAATAGTTAAATAAACAAAGCTGCTCTGAAATTAGGCTTCTGAGCCAAGACTGATCTTAGAGAAAATTTCTAATTAGACAAAGACCTCCTGCTACCCTTTGATTGTCAGAAGTCTCTTACTAAGGTTATCACACCAAGGCCTGCCCTCACTGTTCAGTATTTCAGCCTCTAGACTTATCTCTCCACTTTCTCCTATTAAAAATTACTTTTGCATAATTCCCTCAGGGTCTTGTTTTTTATCTTCTAAAGTGACAGCTAGTCTTAGACTAATCCCTGATTAAGCTTGTGGCTAATTGTGTAAACTCTCAAGCATTTACACTTTTAACTGGGAATTCCTGAACATTGCAAATCCATTAATCCAAACTTTGAATCATAAAAGGTAGAATGTCAAACTTGGTGGTAATCAAATGTAACAGTGGTTTGGGAAGTGGTGGGGGTAGGGGCGGGTTGGATATGATGTCTATCAAATTATATAGCAATCATGCCATTAGCACAGATGCCATTATCTGTGACTGTCTCCTATGGCCACATAGTCTTGCCTACCTGAAAGAAGGAAAATGGGGGCAATTAGGTTGATTAAGCAAATTATCTCTTTGAACCTGAGCAATCTAGACTGTTTATCTAGGCTATTATAATCTCAGACACTGCCCCCTCACTGAATTCTTATCTTCCCGACAGCTTAAAGTGAGAGTTCCTCAAAGTTCTGTCCTTTTTTTTTTTTCTTTCTTGGGTTATAATCTCTTCCTTAGCAATCTCATTCATTCCCTTGGCTTCAATTGCAGACATAGACCTGATTAATGTCACTCATATTAAAAATATTCTCTAGGATAAAATACAAAAATCCTTCTGGCATTTAAAATCTTTCATTGCAGAGCTTCCACCTCCCCTTTTCAGTTTTATTTCATATTATTCCACTTCACATATTTTCCATTATGGCCCAACAGTCCTGTTAGCTGGCTGTTTCCTGGACACCTAGTTCCACCTGCCACTTGTCTGCTGTGTCCTGGGCTGACCCCATGCCTGGAATGCATTCTGTCCTCAACACTACCTCTTGGAATCCCTAGCTTCCTTCAAAGCACAATTTAACTGTTATCTCCTACACAAGACCTTACCAGAAACACCCCCAGTTCATAGAATTCTTTCTTTATATTGAAATTACTGTGAATAGCTTGTATGCCCCTTGTAGAACATAAGCACCTGTGGGCAGGAGCTGGATTGTGTGTGTCTCTTCTCTAGTGCCTGGCCCCGGGCCTTAAGAAATATGTTAGTAATTACTAAGTAGTAACTCTTTCTCTTTTATCCAGGAGCCTTGAGGGTCTTCCCCTCCCAACTTGATTTCTTGTTTCTTCTTTTTTCTTTTATTAAAAGGGGCCATCCCTTGAGTAGCTACTTAGAGAGGCCTATTCATTGAAGTGAGTGTATCTCACTCAAAGTGAGAATCTGATAAGACCTTAGCCTCAAACGGCCAAGGTTCCACATTGCATCTTGGGCCATCTCGAGTTGTCCCATCGTCCTGATGATTATCAGATGGCTCTGGAGAAGAAAGCGAGGTTGGGGACCTTGCACAGCCCTCCCTCACTCAAATCAAAGTCAGCTGCAAGTCATGTCATCATCCTGATGTCATGGTCCTCTGAGCATGAAGGACAACACGACAGCAAGAAATATGTGTTTGGATGAGCTCTGTGGAAGACTGGCAAGTTGGCCTGGTCATAATAGATTGAGTGCACCTGAATCCATATTATCTCTGTCTCAGAAAACTGCTTGAGGTTTAGTATGAAATAAAAGCCTGATCACCAAAGGAGAAGTGGAAGAAACCAGTGGGTGGCTGCAGCAGGTATAAAGGTCTACGTGATCTTAAAATCTAAAAGTTTTAATATGCTTCTGGTTGTTTGACCATAAAGTTACCAAGTGAGGGGATTATCTCCACCCATGTGTTTTTCAAGATCAGTAGAATATATTTTTCAAATAGATTGCATAAGAAATGGCTGATTAGAACCGCCATCTAGTCAGGTGAGAACAGGTTCTCATATAAATACAATGGATATACATGTAGAGATCAACTACAAGATTATCTTCATTCCATGCCATGGGATTACTATAGAAATAAATTCTTTTGAAATGTCTGTAACTCAACTTCATTTCAAGGTGTCAAAGATGGCCCTTAGGCCAGCTAAATGGTGTAGTGAATGGAGCACTGGGCCTGGAATCAGGAAGACATGAGTTCAAATCAGACCTCAGACACTTACTAGCTGTGTGACCCTGGGCAAGTGACTTATCCCTGTTTACTTCAGGTATAAAATGAACTAGAAAAGGAAATGGCAAACCATTCCAGTTTCTTTGCCTAGAAAACCTCAAATGGTATCACGAAAAGTTGGATGTGACTGAGACAAATGAATAATAACAAGATGGATCAATCTTATACTTAAATTCACCTATAAGCACAGCAAATTTTATGGTACTGAAGTTTACTCATGTATATGCACCTATAGAGTGAAGGAGAAGATAGGAAAAGAACTCTTTCAGCAAAGGTCAGTAGAATAGCAATGGCATGGGAAAAGGAAACAAGCTATTTGTTTTGCTTTTAATGTGCTGGTGGAGTTAATTTTGCTATACATATTCAAGTATTGAATATAGGAAGTGCAAAACATTGCTTTGCAAATATCTCTTAGATCTGAAAAGCTTGTGTAAATGCATTTATTTTACTAATTGAAAAAAAAACTCAATCTGATGAAAGATTCAGAGCCACGAAACCTTGTGAGCTGGCATTTGAATTTAAATATAGGGAAGTGGGGCTGAAGGCATATTTGCCCAGATACAAGAGGCACCCTCAGTTTTCACCTGTCCTTACATGTGTTTCCAGTTTCCCCTTCACTGTTTTGTTTGTGGAAGTGAACTTCCTTCTACAAAATGTGTAAGTTTCGAAGCGCTCTAGTCTTAAGTAGGTTGGAGTGATTCACTGAGAACCATGTTCATGCTTCACTTTAAGTCAAAAAGCAAATATACCAAGTAAAAACCAGCTGTTTTTTCATCTTTCAGAAGCATTTTAATTATTAAGAAGATTTAGTTGAGTGTGAAGTCAGTTAGAACACAGTGTCATTCTAACAATAGTCAACAAACTCTTTTTAAGCATCCACTATGAATATGGCTGTGTGCTGAGTACTAGGGGTCAAAAAAGACGGATCCCATATAAACCCTGCTGTTCAACTTACGGTAGAGTGGGGTCCTTGGACGGGTGGGGATGTACACAACTATGATTAGGGGAGGATAAGTATGAATATCCAGCAAAGTACTATGCAAAATCTGAAGAGGTAAAGATCATTTTTGCTTGAAGGCTCAGGAGGTGAGGTGAGAAAGCCGGATTTTAGACAACTAGCCATTTTTTTGCAAGTAGCACAAACCACATGGCAAAAGATGCCCTCTGAGAAGGCTATATGGAGTGAACATGGTGCGTTAGGTTAGTGGTGAGCACACTTGCGTGGTCTGCTACAGACAGCAGGGAAGAGGAAATTCTTTTCTAGTTTTATATTTTAAATTATTATTCTTGCCAAGTAGGGGCTAGGTTCTGTTGTTTCTAAGCTACTAAGGAATTGCAAGTTCTGTCAACCTTGTCAAACTCTAGTTTCCTGGTAGAAAGCTACAGTTCTGATCTAGTCCTACCTTCTCATTTTGCAGAAGAGAAAACTTAATTTTCTATACCCAGACCCAAAACATGAACATTGTGATTCCACGAGACATTAATTTAAGAATAGTGAACTTGGGAGTCACAATTAGCTAAGCTGTTGTGGAGATTTTCTTTGTTTTTTCTATCCCTGTGATTTTTGGTAATAAAACTGCCCTCTGATTCATTTTTGCCTGAGTCATTCTTGGAAGTAGCTAGGCTTTTTAGTACAGAGAGCCCTTCAAAATCTTGGGCTGTAGTTCTTAGCTCATAAGCAGAGAAATGCCCACCCAAATTGATTCCGGTCTTTCATGATACTAGGACGGTTATATATTCATGCATTCAACAAACATTTTTTTGATTGACTGCCCTATGTAAGACACTAATCTAGACACAAACAAAGATCTTGATCCAGTTTAAAATAATGGAATGCTGTCTTCTTTGATGCTAGATGAGTATTTGTTCTACTTGACCCCAGAGAGCAAAACTAGTAGTAATGGAACTTACAAAAACAGATGTAGGCATTGTAAAAGGAGAAATTTCTAAAAGAGGAATGGACAGCTTCTGGATATAGTAGGTCCTTCCCCACAGGAAGACTTCAAACTAAAACTGGATAACTACTTTTTGGGTGTGTTAAAGAAGGGATTTCTATTCATTTAAGGGTGGGACTACACACTGTGTGAAATCTCTTCAGCCTCTGAGGTTCTCTGCGATACTGGGGTATATAAGCAGGGACTGAATATTGTATTTGTTGCCAGAATTATTGTAACTTTGAGAGATGTGTGGCAAAGGTGAAACTGAAATGTGATCTGCTGATATGCCTAGTCTTGGCAATATAAAGCTGACATGTCAAATGCCATCTCCTTCGTGAAACCTGCTCTCATAGTCATAAATTACCTCATCATCCTTGAAACTAATCCAGGGCTGCTCATCCACCTTTGGTGTCCCCAATTCTCACTTGTAGCTCAAAGAAGCTGTAGCATGAACAGTGGCCACACCCCAGTAAAACTGTCTTAGTAGACCTGCTAAAACCAGGTTGAGGGTAACTGACAGGCCTCAAACCCAATGGTGAATTAGGGGGATGTCTACCCCAAGTATATGAAGACTTTCCCCTGGTGGAATGGGTGGATGAGAATAGTTTGTTCCAATGCCTATGAAGGTGGCTGAAGTAGGCACTATGGGGCACTTAGAGCTTGCTCAAGACATCAAAGATGCCAAGGTCATCTACTGCATTCTGGGTCATCACCACTTATCTTGACTTTTGTCCTGCCACTAAATTTGAATGACACTGAAAGAGAGAGGGAGGCTGATAATTTTGTACAACTCTGCTTCACATAAATCCCATTCATGTGCAAATTAAGGCATAGTTAGTGACATTATTAGTCCTTTTGAAAAATGAAAAACATACAACATCTCATCATCCTTGAAACTTAGAGAGTTTTCTTCTAGCTGAGGATTTTAATTCTGTTCAGCACTAGACCTTCAACATAAAGGAGGATGATTTCACTCTTGTAATGGACTTCAGGATGAGGAAAGCAATGCAAGTTGAGACTTTTCTTGCAACTTGTAGTCTTACATGAGTTAGCTAGAGCACATGATTTGCCCAGAGGCACTCAGCCAGTGTATCGCAGAGGTGAGATTTGAACTCAAATCTTCCTAGATCTGAGATTCACTTGCTATCCATTATAAAGTCACTGTCTATACATTTATGTGCCTTGCACATGATAGGTTTTTAATAAAACTTGAATTCAATGGAGGTATAAATTCAATGAAATGTCCCCTTTCAACTCTGGCATTCTGTGATTCTGAAGTCAACTATGTTTTTTAAAAGGACATCAGGAAAATATTTTAAAGGAAATCTTGGTTTCTGGTCTAGTTCTTTGGTTTCTTACTTTTATCTAAATATAACAAATAATTTAACATCCGAATGTTTTTTACAGAGCCCTGTTTCATAAATTTCTTGGTGATTGATTTTATTTATATTTTGTGCACCAGGAGTGTTACGATGCAATAACTCTGGTGACTTAATCTGGTCATCTCAGGCAGGGTGTTTTCTCAGTCGGGTATATGTCTTTGCAACTTCCTACTAATTATGGTTTGAAGCCTTACTGTTCATTAGGCCTTATTCTACTTTTCATTTTCAAACCATTTGTGTTCAATTCAATTGAGAAGTCCAGCTGAACATTCATTTTAATTTATATAATCACTATGAATGTCTATCAAGAATTAAGGGCATATAAATATCAGAGTGATAAATTTTAGAAGAATTATTTTATTTTAGTGCAAAAGATTTTTGGTAAATAATTTCATAGGCAATCACAACTCTAGCAGTAGACAAATCAGGGAAACTATTATTTGAGAGTAAATGCTTGTCATGTTTAGCTAGTATGTGTTTTTACTTTTTAGAGAAACACTCATATTTTTAAAGTTGGAACTATCCTTAGAACTATCCAAGCCAACTCCCTCATTTGATAGATGAGGAAATGTGACCAGAGAGGTGAAAGACTCAATCTATTGAAATCGCTAGCTGGTGACAATGCTGAGATGAGTCTAGGTCTCCTGAATTCTCCTTCAGTGGTTATCACCAAACCACCTTCTTCAAAAAATGCTTCCTTCTGTTGGTGATGTTAGAAGCGTTAAAGTCATGTTTCTCCCTCTATTTCAATCTTGCTGCCTGCTATGAAGTCCATGGTACGATTTTTAATATGAACAATAATATAAATAAGGGTGTAATCAAACTATTGCTTATTAAGCATGCTGGACACTGTGCTAGGCTCTGGGATACAAAAGTAAAGCTGACCCCACCCTCAAGATGGGTAACATTCTATCATAATCATACAATGCCACTCCCCACCTTTTTCTGGTTACCTTTTCCTGGTTACCTTTTTTTGTGGTTATATTTGTATCAGACTTAATTTTTCAGATGTAGTCCGACATTCGGGACAGCTGGTGGTACAATATATAGAACACTGGACTGAAATTAGGAATACCTGAGTTCAAATATGACCTCAGACACTTACTAGCTGTGGGACCCTGGACAAGTCATTTAACCTCTATTTGCCTCAGTTTTCTCATGTGTAAAATGGATATAATAATAATACCTACTTCTCAGGATTTGTTGTGAGGATCAAATGAGATAATTGCAAAGTATTTAACATAGTGCCTGGCACAATGTAAGCTCTATATAAATGTTAGCCATTATTATTATTAAGAGAAATCTGCTTGAAGAGTGAATTCCTGAAATGCGTTTGCAAAAAACAAAATACAAAATTCAATGGAATATTAGATTCTGGAAACAGCAGAAGTACATCATTACATGGGAAATAATTTTATCATGTTTTCAAGTAGGTGAAACTATATAATTATATTGTTGGTGACAACATTACAAGAGGTAGGTGCTTTACAGTAATTTTTAATTGCCTCTACCTCATTTACAAGGCATATCTTGCTTTGAGGTTGTTAGCTTCTTCTTTGATTTAAATACTTTTTGTTATTTACTTTCCCATTAATTTTTCACTTTCTTTGGTTCCCACGAATTATCTTTTATCGCAAACATGTTCCTTCTTCCTTCGTGACTATTTTGGCTGATAGTGCCTCAATTACTCTGTCTCCCATGTTCAAAACCTTAAGAATATCCTTAATTTTTCTTCTCTTATACCTCTTATGGGGAATTAGTTACCAAATTTTATTGGTTTTTTTCTCATAGCCATCCCTTCTCCCCTCCTCAGTCACCTCACCAATGCAGACACTCATTACCACTCACCTGAACCCCTGAAATAGCATTCTAAAGTCTTTCCACCTTCACTGTCTTGCCCTTTAAATCATCCTTCATACTATTGCCAGACTAATTGTCCTTTTTAACTCTGGTTACATCACATCTCTGCTCACAAATCTTAATTTATTCCGTGCTATCCCTGACAATAGCCCTATTGACAATTGATACCTTCCAGGTTATCAATTCAGGGTAGTTAACCTTGTATCATAGTCATATGATTCCAATCTCCACCTTTTTCTGGTCTATATGGGAGGGAACTCCAAGCCCAACAGGTCTATCTTGGCATAAGAACCAGGTATGTGTGGAATTTGCTAGAAAATGTTGATCCTCCAGACCAGTGGCAGCCCTGGGCAGAAAGACAGTCCGTACAACTCTTGGGTAACCTGGGGACAAGCAGTAGTCCAGTAGTCCGACCCTTAATCATGATTCACCTACCAGGAGAGAGACTTCTGAAATACCCTCTATGAACTTGCTGAATGGAATTCAATATTCTCTCAATAATATGTCTGTATTTTATCAAGGGCTTTCTAAGAGGCAGTACTGTATAATGCAAAGAGGACTAGGTTTGGAGACCTGGGTTTGAATCTGAGCTCTGCCATGTAAACTCTCTGTGTGATCTTGGGCATGACACTTTACCATTCTGGGGTTAGTTTCCTCATTTGTAAAATGAAGGGGCTGAACTGAAGGATCTCTTAAAGTATCTTTCAGCTCTAAATCCTGCATCTAAATTCTCCAATTTAGTTAGAGCAGTGAATAGAGCACTGGTCGTGGAATGAAGATAGCCTTGAGTTCCAATTTAGCCTCAGACACTTACTTTGGGGACATTCTATATTAAGCATGTGCTATATACAAGATAGTGTTTGGGAAATACAAAGATAAAAAAGAAAAACTGAACTTTCTCCATAGGATCTAACATTCTACTGGGAATATACAACTTGTGAACTGATGAATAAATACAAGATTATTTGCGGAGTGAGAAAACAGTATTAACTAGGAGACTTGGACAGACTTCCTGTAAGATATGACTCCTGACCTGAACCTTAAAGAAAGCTAAGGATTCTAAGAGTTAAAGATGAAGAGGAATCATGGGGAACTTTAAATACAAAACTGAAGGGATTGTATTTTATTCTTTAGACAATATGGAACTACTAAAGGTGCTGGGGTGAAAGGAGAGATGGCAAGAGGTACATGACATGGTCAACCCCCAATGGTTGGTGTTGAGAAAACTGTGAAGTGCTCACAAAATGACTTCAATGTGAGCTTTCCCCATCCCCACCCTTAAATTTTGTTGCCCAATTGAACACTCTCATACTTCCCCCACTCACTGAATTTGGTATTGAGAAATAGATAATAGTGGGGAAGTTTCACAGACACCATTTTGGTTTCAGTTTTGTTTCCAAAAAAAAAGTTAGAATTTTAAAAAATCCTTTATGTATTTCAGATTTTAGTTATTTTTCTCTTTAAAATCTGTATATGTGTATATCATACAAGACACTGTTAAACCCAAGAAGTACTTAAAACAAATTGATAGTTAGCTTATAAGCTTACTGTAACCTCCATCAGGGTCTTTCATGACAAAACTCGACTAACGGATCAAAAATTTAGAATTGAAAGAAACCTTAGAGGTCGCTGAGTCCAGTCTTCTTCTTTTTACAGATGAGGAAACAGGTTCGGAAAGGTTAATTTGCTCTGCTTGACTTAGGAGCAAGTGTCTAAGAAAGAAGTTGAATATAGATCTTGACTTCAAAAGAAAAATCTGATATTTAAAATACTTTGGAGATCTTTTTAAAAGAAAACTTTGTGTTGCTGTTCAGCCCCCATTTGGGATTTTCTTGGCAAAGATACTGCAGTAGTTTGCCATTTCCTTCTGCAGCTCATTTTACAGATGAGGAAACTGAGGCAAGCAAGGTTAAGTGATTCACCCAGGGTCACACTGCAAGTAAGTGTCTGAGGTCAGATTCGAATTCAGGAAGATGAGTCTTCCTGACTCCAGGTCCAGCACTCTATCCACTTCATCACCCAGTTGCCGAATAGTTTGGAAAATAAAATTTTTGATAGAGAACTGAGAAATGCTTAATTATTAGCTTATTATCCAATATGATGATCCCAACTCTGCTATTCTGACCTTTGACTCTCAATTCCCTGTTTTTTCTGTTTCCTCCTCTATGAAATAAGGGAGTTAGATATGATTTCAAGATTCCTTCCTGTTCTCAATCTAGTAATTCTACAATTCTGTATAATAGATGAAATAGCAGGTGCAGAATCAGGATCTGAATTCTAGTCCTAGCCCTGAAGTTATATAACTTTGGATGAGTCAATTAACACATATAAATATAATATATACACACATTGTACATATACATGTATATGCATCTATACATATGCATACATAGCCTCCGTTTCCTCTCCTATAAAATGAAAGGATTTCTGAGGTCTCTTCCAACTCTAAAACTCTGTGATTGTCTAATTTCCATGTTTGTATTAGCCATAAAAAGCATTCCATAGCAAATAATGATGCTACCAGTTTTGAAACTGACTAACAAATCTTCTTCAGTATCTAAATGAATTTTGGGTATTCATTTCCTCTTAATCTGAGTATTTAATTTCTGAAGTAGAAACAGATAAAATAGTTCTGGGTTCATCACAGTAATTTATTTAGCCACAAAGTACGCAAGGCTGTTACATATGTATATATCTGGGTTTATGTGTGTGTATATGCATGTATTTATCTATATGTGCTTCAAGAAAACACAAGAATGCAAGTGTCTTATTATTTTCCAAATACTGGTCATACTTCTTGAGAAGTGATGCACAGCAGGGCTGATTACCGCAGTCAGATAATTTAAAATGCAGTACGTGTTGCAATAACCTGTTTATGGGTAACAATCGTTTAAAAGGCCCTTCAATGCTTTTATAAGAAATGTGAACCTAGTAGTGAAAGGAACCCCTGGTATTTGGGGTCATCCTAGGTCAGTGGTTCATAAATATTTTCAGTCCTCAGATCACTGAGGTGAGAGCCTCCCCTCACCCCCACCAACCTTACTTCTATACTACACACCACTATAAAAGCAATAATAACTTAGCAAAAGAAAAGGAAGAATAATATGTGATATTCCACGTGAAGCTAAATAGACCCCTAGAGCAGTTACAAAGCATGCTCAGTGAAACCCATAGTAATTCAAATGATATTGATCTTTATATCTGAAACGGAAAAAAAAAAGTGGAATAAAAACACCTATTACCCCTACTGTGACACTCAACTGAATGTATGGACTGAAAGCAAGTTGTATATCGTGGGCAAGCATTATATATGAATTACAAGATGGATTCAAAATTGAGTTGGAAGAGAAGATTCTTTTAAAATTTATATACGATAATATCACATTAATATAACTTTATGTTGTATAATTATATTGTATTATATATTAAATGTTACAGTATAGCATCTTTTGGCTTATAAAGTGCTTTTCTCCCAACAACCCTGCCAAATGGGTAGTAGAAAGATGATTATCCCCATATATAGTGAGAGGCAAGGTCTAATTTTGGACACATACTGACTGTGTGGCCATGGACAAGTTACTTAACCTCTCAGTGCCCTCAGGGAACTCTTTGAGACTGTATGTGTGTGTTCGTCCTTCGTTTTTGAAGAAGACCATGACATCAGAGAAATGATGACATGACTAGCACCTGACTGTTTTGAGTGAGAGAGGGCTGTGCAGGTCACCAGCCTCACTTTCTCCTCCTGAACCATCTGTATCCAGTGACCAGACATTCATCAGGCTGACTGGAGACGGCCGGGATGCGGTGGGACATGTGGGCCTTTTTAGGCCAAGACCTATTATTAGTGATTTGGAGCTGAGACTGTAAGTTCCAGGCTAGTTGCTTATCTGCACTGGCAGAGGAAAATTCCTCTCTGAGTTCCTTGCACCAGTGATATCATAGGTTCAGGCATAAATATGTACAAGGTGTTCCCCAAAGTCTTAAATGTGGTTTGAAGCTATCAAAGCTTAAAGATGTATATGTATACATGTATATGTGTGAATTGTACATGCAGATGTATATATGCACACGTATACATTGTGTTGTGTGTATATGTGCATGTGTTGTTATATATACATTATAGACATGTATATATGATGTATATAGGGGGCTTACATAACTGCATAAAAGGGGTGGTAGCTAGTTGGTTAGCTGGGCCTAAGAGTTAAGAAGACTCATCTTCCTGAGATCAAATTCAGCCTCAGACACTTACTAGTTGTGTGACCCTGGGCAAGTCACTTTACTCTGTTTACCTCAGTTTCCTCATCTGTAAAATGAGCAGGAGAAGGAAATGACGAACCATTCCAGTGTCTCTGCCAGGAAAGTCTCACATGGGGTCATGAAAGGTTGGACACGACTGAAAAACAACTAAATGCCCAGAAGTGGCAGAACTGGGATTGAAAAATAGTTCTTCCAGTTCTAAAACTGAAGCTTTCGCCACCATCCTGTGCTGCCTCCAGCCTGAAAATGGATGTTCAATCACCCATGCTTGGGAAAAGATATGGAGCTGAGGCCAGCGTTTCAGCCTCAAGTTTGCCCACTTGAGTGTGCCCCCTCCCCAATATGGAAGCAGTTGCCAAAGTACCAGTATGAGGGCAAGGCAGCCCTCCTCCTAACCCTTCACAGGACAGACTCACATAGTTTTGAGATGACCTGTAGTGGACAAGAGAAAATAAATACCAATAAATACCCAAACTTTCCATCTATTGTGCTTTTCCAGGGCAAATTATTATGTGAGAGAAAGTGGGGGGAAGGTATAGGAAGGTCCAGACCTCTGATTTTATCAGCATAGGTAACTACGGGTCTGTACCATCTATAACTTAAGAGTTTTAGGGAGTTGCCTGAGGCATTAAAAAGGTAAGGCTTAGGGGCAACTAGGTGGCACAGTAGATAAAGCACTGACCCTGGGGTCAGGAAGACCTGAATTCAAATATGACCTCAGACAGTTACTAGCTGTGTGATCCTGGGACAAGTCACTTGAGTCTGATGGTCTCTCCCCTCTCCCCTACCAAAAAAAAAAGTTAAAAGTTACTTGCCTAGGGTCACACACTAGTATTTGCCATGACAGTACTGGAAGCTAACTCTTCTCAACTCTAAGGTCTATCCTTAACTACTATGTAATCCTGCCTCCCACAAGAGTGAATAACATGTACTACGTACATTTTAATATACTATATTTATATACTTTTCCTGGTCTCTTGAATGCTATTTCATCTTTTGTGACAACCAAAACAATTCTTTTATATAAAGTTTTTTAAAGAAATAAAGTACAGGGTAGATGTTGCAGCTAGGTGATGCAGTGGATAGAGTGTTGGGCTGTAAGTAATTTTCCTCAGTTCCAATATGGCCTCAGACACTTACCAGCTGTGTGACCCTGGACAATTACTTAACCCTGTTTGTGTCAGTTTCATCTGGAAAAGGCAATGGTAAACCACTCCAATATCTCTGCCAAGAAAACCCCAAATGGGGTCACAGAGAGTCAGACACGACTGAAAGAAGACTGAACAAAGCAAAAAAAAAAAAAAAGCATAAAGCAGTTATAACTGTTTGGCGTGTAAAAATTCAGAGATTTTATTCAAGTTTATTTATTCCCTGAAATTATTTTTATGATGGTCTGTTTACTTATGGAAGATGTGAGCAAAGCAAAACAAGATGACAAAGCCTTCTATGAAATGATGTTTCTTGTTACCTTATATACTGTGTTCACTGTACTAAATATTTATTACAAAATCATCTAAAAATAGACTTAAGAGAGATTTAAAGTTCATTTGGTCCACTAATTTTGGCAATAATAATATTATCATGATATTTTTTAGATAAATTGAAATTCAGAGAAGTTTTTGCTTTAAGGGAGAGTCATTTGGCAAATAAATATTGTTTTAATGTACTTTGTAAAAATAGCTCTTTAAAATGAATAGAGGTAAATAGTAGTGGTCTCCATAATTTTGTGTATATCAATTTTTCCCTTTCCAAGTGTAAGAATATCAAGTTATTGTAAGTCCCAAATAGAATATTAATCACCTACATGTATTTTCATTCATGACCTCATCCTTAGAGGAGATGGGAAGTGTCTCTTCTTCAAGAGTCATTAGCTGAAGGTCAATATGTGCATTTTATTATACACATATTCACTCAACAACATAAATGAATTGACATTAGTTGTGTGGCTAGGTTAAAATCACACATAGAGATTCTGATGCCAAGTCAGTCATTGGACCCATTTTGAAAGTCAGCGTCTTTATGTGAGAAGTAGTAGCAGTGGTGAATCTGGAACCGAAAGACCTGGGTTCAGATTCCAGCTCTGTGACTTAATATCTGTGTATGAGCTTTGGGGGCAAGTCATTTAACTTTACTGGACATCTGTTTCCTCAATTGTAAAATAAGGCAGTAGGGCTAGATGATCACTAAAGTTCTTACCCAGTTCTTTGTGGGCTTTATCCTTAAAAGTATCTATCTCTTTAAGAGAAAGGTACCAAAGTAATTAACTATATTCTAATTCTGTATCCTGTTTGGCATTGTATTTTTTTAAGCACCTAAAGAAGATCTGTGTTTGGGAATGTTTGGAATGTAGCAGTCTGAGTAGTTTGAGAAGAAATACTTTTTTCTCCCATGTATTTTTTTGTTTTTAACTTTGGCAGCTTGAAAGGCAGACGCTTTGTATAAGTGTTTAACTAGCAACTTGTTTTTCAAAACTGGCTACACTGGTTCTCAAAAGGGGTGTGTGTGTGTGTGTGTGTCTGTGTGTGTGTCTGTGTGTGTGTCTGTGTGTGTGTGTCTGTGTGTGTGCCTGTGTGTGTGTCTGTGTGTGTGTGTCTGTGTGTGTGTCTGTGTGTGTGTGTCTGTGTCTGTGTGTCTCTGTCTGTGTGTGTGTCTGTGTGTCTGTGTGTCTGTGTCTGTGTCTGTGTGTCTGTGTGTGTGTGTCTGTGTCTGTGTGTGTGTGTGTGTGTGTTTATCAGAAAGAGACTGAGTCTCAAAGCAACCAGATAGCTCAAGTGCTGACCTGACTAGCTGCAGAAGCAGAAAGCCTTTCTCTATCTCATCTGGGTTACAAAACAGCTGTTGCTTTGTCTTTCCTGTGGTGGTTGGGAGTGTGTGAAACATGTCCCCTTCTGAGCATCACAGCAATTTATTCCCTCCCCAGTGTTGTGACCACAGTCCTTAATAGGAAATAGAAGACCTGCTACACTTAAATGTGTGGAATGGTCAGAAGCACCACAATAGTTTGCTCTGTATATATTTGTTTTTATTAACATATACAGTCATTTATTTTATTAAAATTGTCACTACTCAATAATTTACTGCCCTTTATCTAGATCCTTCACTATATATATATATTATTATATAGGACTATAAGTATAATATAAGTAGACAATATTATAGTATTAGAATTAAATTATATAATTATTGTTCTAATTATTTATTATATGATTGTAATATGTTATATGTAATTATAATATATTATGTATAGTGAAGAACTCAGAGAAAAGAAGAGTAAATTATTGCGTACACACATGTTTGTACACACACACATATATATATTTATACCTATGCATATGTGTATGTGTGGGTATATGTATACATATATATATATATATATATATATATATATATATATATTCATTCTCCTTCCTCATCTCTGCCTCCTAAAATCCCAGGCTTCCTTTAAGTTTCAGCTCAAAATTATACCTACATGAAGCCTTTATTGGTCCCTATCCACTTGAACCCTCAATTCTAAGGTTGCTTTCCTTTTATTTTGCATTTATTTCCTATATGTGTATATACATATATCTATATCTATATATCTTTACATATTGTCCCCCCCATTAGTACATAAACTTCTTGAGGGCAAGGACTGTTTTTGTCTTTTTGTCCCAGAACTTAGCAGTGAATATATGCAAACACACATGGATATGTGCATTAGTGTGTATGTGTGTATGTGTGTGTGTGTGTATATAAATGGAAGTGTGTATATGGAGAATCTAGGACTGAGGGGTAGCAGTGTCAAGAAGGTGGGGTAGTATAATGGTGACCATCATATCTTGGAATGATATAACAATGATATTCAGTTTCTTATCTCTGTGCAGATGACCCCAGAACCAAAGATCCAGCACTAATCTCTCTTCTGAGTTTAAGCCCTACATCTCTGACTTTTGATCATTGTGGATTGCATGTCCCATGTATATCTCAAACTCAATATGCCCAAAACAAAACTTACCTTTCCCTGAAAACCCTCCCCTCTTCCAAATGACCCTATTACTCACCATCCTTCCAATCACCCAGGTTCAGAACCTTGGAGTCATCTTGGACTCCTCATATGTACTTACCCCATATATCCAATTAGTTACCAGATTTTGTGATTGATACACGATGTACACTGAAATACAGGGGCAGCTAGATGATACAATGGATAGAGCACCAGTGCAGAGTCAAAAGGACCTGAGTTCAAATCTCACCTCAGACACTTGACACTTACTAGCTGTGTGACCTTGGGCAAGTCACTTAACCCCAATTGCCTCATCCTGGGTCATCTGCAGTCATCCTGATGACCATCTGGTCACTGGATTCAGATGGCTCTGGAGAAGTGAGGCTGGTGACCTGCACAGCCCTCCCTCACTCAAAACAAAGTCAAGTGCAAGTCATGTCATTACTTCTCTGATGGTATGGTCTTCGGCAACAAAGGACAAACACACATGAAATACATCCCCTTCTCTCTACTCAAACAATCACCCACTTAGTTCAAGCTCTCGTCATCTCTTACCCAGACAATTGCAGTAACCTGCTAAATGGCATCCCTGCCTCAAAACTCTCCTCATTCCAATCTATCAATTGTTAAAGTGAGCACCATCCTCCCAGTCACTCAGGCTCATAATCTGGGTATCATTCTTGACTCATCGCCGTCTCACTCCTCCTCCCATATCCAGTCTGTTGCCAAGACCTGTTGATGTCACCTTTGCAACAGCTCTTGACTGAATCTCTCTTCTGCCAGGACCACCATTCTGCTACAGGTTCTCATCCTCTCACACCTGGACTATTGTGATAGCCTGCTGGTGAATCTGCCTGCCTTAATTCTCTGCCCGCTCCACCCCATCTCCCATTCAGCCACCAAAGTGTTTTCTAAAAGCACAAGGCTAACCGTGTCACCCACTCAATGACTGACTCCCCATTGCCCTCCACAGTCAGAAGCAAAATCCTTTGCTTGGTATTCAAGGCTCCCACTTACCTTTCCAGCCTTCTTACACCTTATTCCCCATCACATATCATTCAGTCCAATGACAATGGCGTCTTCTTTGCTTTTTCACAAAAAGGATACTCATCTAGCAGTTCGGGCCATTTTCTCTGGCTGTTCCTCATGCCTGGAACACTCTCCCTCCTCATCTTTACCTCCTGGCTTCCCTGGCTTCCTTCTTTAATCTCAATTAAAATCCCACTTTCTACAGGAAGTCTTTCCTGACCCCTCCCTTAATTCTAGCACTTTCCCCCTCTTAATTATTTTCTATATATCCTGTATGTAGCGTGTTTGTACATATTTGCTTGTTTTCTCCCCCATTAGATTGAGTTCCTTGAAGACAGGAACTGTCTCTTGCCTCTTTTTGTATCCCCGCTGCTTAGCACAGTGCTAGGCATATAGTACACATTTAATATTCTTAATTGAGTGCTACCCTGGTTTTCCTAAAGTGTCGTCCTGACCATATTAATCTACTGGTCGCTAAACTTCAATGGTTTTTCTTTTGCCTCTGAGATCAAAGATGAAGCCTCCTGGTATTTAAAACTCTCACAGTTGGTCCCTTGCTACTTTTCTAGTCTTTTTATACTAAATGCTTCTCTATGGACTGTCCAGTTCAGCCATGCTGGCCTGCTTGTTGCTCGAGACACATGACACTCATCTTCCATCTCTATGTGTTTTTACTGGCTGTCCCCCAGGCATGGAACTCTCTCCTTCTTTACATGTTGTCTACAGTTACATCTGCAGACTTTACATGTCTACTCCATGAGTAGGTAAACTTCTTGAGGGAATGAACTGTTTTGTATTTTTGCATTCTTTATCCCTAGTACTTAAGCACATTGCCTGGGACACAATGGTAAGTGTTTGATAAATACCTGTTGATGGATTGATTATATAGAAAATGTTATATATTTTATATTTATATGTTATTAATATATTTACATATTTGTTTCATATTATATCATTGAAAAAAATTTATTTTAACTCCCTATCACACATACAAGGAAAAATAAGGTAACTAAAGATTCTTGAATATAAATGTTATTTAAATATATCTTACAAACCTCTCGGGTTTTTCTTTCTTTATTTTCCATGAATTAGCACTCTGAACTTGTGCAGGTCATTGAGCATCAGTCCTCTTGTCTGTAAAATGAGGAAGGTGGACTGATGAGCCCTAAAATCCTTTCCAGCTCCGAAGCCATGATCCTATGATCCATTTTTCTTCAATGAAGTATTCCTTCGTTATATTTGTTACTTTCTTCCGTTATTTACATCTTCTCTCTGTTTCTAGATTGGGGCTTGGATCAGAAGTGATCTTTTTTCTTTCTGTACCCAGTGTACAGTGCCTTAGACATAATAGATACTTAATAAGTGCTTATTAGATTGAATTAACTCAAACTAGGTTCCCTCCAAAGTTCCTTTGGATTTTAAGATTCCATTCTGATTAGTGGTTAAACACCTGACGACTTCCATTCTCTAGGGACCCTAACAAGATCTCAGTGACAGAGGTCTCTGAACCCTAAAATGATGGGCATGAAGGACTAGTCCCACAGCTATGCTCTTTATTGCTTAGAGCTCACTGACATAGTTAAAACACAATAACAAACATGCTTGATTTTCTTGTTTCCCATCCCCGTAGCTGAGCAGAGAAAGCTAACTAGAAGTGAAAGGGGAGAGCCATTATAATGAGGGGGAAGCTACAATAACCTTCATATCATGAGATGAGGCAGATAAAATTTGAAAGACACACAACTGTATTACTGCATAGTACAGTGATAGAATAGTACCTGAAGCTAAGACATCCAGAAAAGATTAAATTATTTTTAGTATATTCTGTTAAAGAAGGCAGGGAAGCATTCAGTATAATGTAGAAAAATTCCATAAAAATAGTTCAAAATTTTTCAAGTTCTTGTCTTTGAAATGTAAGCTTTCAATTATATGAAAAATTCACTAATAATATTGCGGAAACATATTCCCTTATAGTGCGAGACAAATTTTATATTGAAAAACAGTCTAGAGTAGTGGAAAAGACCAGTAGACTTGCAGTTAAGAGAGACCTGAGTTCATATTCTGTCTGATGTGTAAGCTATGTGACCATGGGTAAATTACTTAAATTCTGAGTCTCAATTTTCGTACTTGTAAAATTGAGACAGTAATACCTACTTTGTGGGGTGTTTAGAAATCTTAGAGTTTTTTAAAATATCAAGTGCTATTACTATTATTTTACATGAAAGAGCCAAAAATAATCCTCTAAGATTATTTAAATATAATAGCCAAGTGATTACAATATCTTCAGTTACAAAGGGCTTCTCCAGAAAGTACAGTTTCCCCTAACTCTTATTTTATAGAAACAGAAGTCTTTAGAATAGCTATGTAGCACAGTGGATGGAGCTCTGGACCTCGAGTCAGGAAGACTTGAGTTCAAATTCAGCCTTAGACACTTACTAGCTGTATGACTTTGGGCTAGTATTTCTTCACTTGTAAAATAAGCTGGAGAAGGATATGGCAAACTACTCCAGTATCTTTGCCAAGAAAACCTCAAATAGGGTCATGAAGAGTTGGTAAACAACAAAAAAGCCTTTTGATGATTCTGGAAATTCCATTGATTTCTCTTGCTTAAAAGTATCACGTACCTTATATTCATTATAAACTTGAAAGAAGGGCCAATGACTGCTGCTTTTGGACTCAGTGATTCAGTTGCCATCCTTCACTCCGTAGAGATTTGGTTTCTTAAGATATATGAATTATCGAATCAAAATGTTGCTTGACACACTCTGCTAGATCCAAATCAGATAGAGATGCAGCAATACCTGTTTTTAGGTTGTGAAAGGTCAGTACATTTCAGAAGTGGAAAAACCTGGAGAGACGTCCTGAGCCTTGGCCCTCTGCCCTTCTACCCCTGAAGAGATCTTATTCACTCCAGTGACTTCACCCCTGCCCGTTCCCCCCATCCACACCTACAGACTCATCCACGCTTAATACCTGTGTGACCTTGGGCAAGTAATTTCTTTTACACTTCTCTCATTCTCAGTTCCCTTGCCTGTAAAATGATCATGATTTCAGGTAGTCCACTGAATGTTAGATTATTTCCCCTTGTTTTCAAGGTCAGCTGTTTTTGGTAGGATATACCTTGTATTTTCTTCTGGGTTTTTTGGGCAATATTTTTATCTTGCTTTAACATTTCTTGGCTCATGGAATCATCACTTGCTGTCCGGCCTATTCTGATGTTTTAGGGAGTCTGGTTCTCAAGTCGTCCTTGACACTCTTTCTTTGTTAATGTTATTCAACCTGTTTCTTTTGTCCCTTATTCCATTTCTCCTATTACTTGTGGCCAGGACACTTTCTTTTCTGTTTGGGTTTATGGAGTTACCATTCTTGGTTTACCTCTTTTGCTCCTCCTAGTATACAGTATTTCTTCACTGTACTGGTTACTTTCTTTTGTTGAGGCAGCTAGGTGGTGCAGTGGATAGAGCAGGAGTCAGGAGGACCTGAGTTCAAATGTCACCTCAGATACTTGACACTCACTAGCTGTGTGACCTTGGGCAAGTCACTTAACCCCAATTGCCTCATCCTGGGCCATCTCCAGTCATCCTGATGACTATCTGGTCACTGGATTCAGATGGCTCTGAAGGAGAAGTGTGGCTCAAAACAAAGTCAAGTGCAAGTCATGTCATCATTTCTCTTATGGCATGGTCTTCTTCGGCAACGAAGGACGAGCACACACTTTCTTTTGTTATTCATATCTTCAGTCTCAGTTTCTGGATTGGGGCTTTGTGCTTGTGTTAGTCTCTCCTCACTCCAGTACTTTTGCAGAATGTAGTCCTTTCTTGATCCTGAATGTAGTGGCTGAGACTAGACCTTGCTTCCTGCAAAAATTCCTGGATTTTGGCTCATTCTCCTGGGACCTCAACTTGGGTTTGGTCTTGGTGTCTTCTCTGCCTTCTCCTTACATAGGACCAAACTTGGAATTGGTTACTATGAATGTGACAGATGTTCTTTGTATTGGTAATGGCTTCCAGAGGCTGCTCTGGCCCTTATTTTTGCTCTGGTTCTTGCATGATCTGTCTGGGCGTTAGTTAGAGCTGTCACCCACTGTGATTCAGCTGTGAGCTCCTGGGGTGCTGGCTTGGGCTGGGTTGTCTGGCCCTGTCTCTTTGTTGTGACTCAGATTTGGCTACTTGGGCATCCTGCTGCTTGAGTACTGATTTGACCCTGTTTCCTGCTGTGGGATCTGGCGGCTTGAATGCTTTGCTTCTATCCTCTCTAGGCTGACTCCCTATAGAGCCTCTGCAGGATTCTGGCAGTCTTTATATTAATGTTTAGACTGGATGGAGGATCTTCTAGCTTGTTCTCCTTGATTTTCTTTATGTTCCTTCTGGTACATTTTTAGCACTTCACTGGGCTGTTTGTGAGGAATCTTGGCTTCCTTAGATCCTTTCACACCTCCACCTTCCCTTAATCACCTCCCCATCTCCTTCATCTGTAAAATGAGGGGATTGTATTAAATGGACTCAGAGGTTCTTTCTAAATCTAAATCTATGATCTCTGCATAATTCCCAAATCTATGCTCAGTTCTAGACTTCTTCCCTGAGCTCAGGTCCCATACTCTATGCTGATTAGTTCCACTTGGATGTGGGTCCCATCCCACTCCAGCGCCTCAAACTAGACATATCTAATACTCAACATGTAATCATTTTTCCCCAGAAGATAGCTCACTCTCTAGACTTCCTGTCAAACTGAACATATCTAAAGTTTACCATATAATCATCTTGCCCCAGAAGATAACTCCCCGTTTAGACGTTTCTATTTTTGAAAATGGTACCATCATTCTCCAAGTCATCCAGCTCAAAGTCTTGGATTCAAGGACTTCGTATCTCCTCTTATAGTCTGTTAGTCATGAAGACCCGCAGATTCATCCCTCATAATATATCACCCGTACCTGAGTCTTCCTTTCAAGTCCTATTGCTTCTGCCGTAGGCTAGTTCAGACTTTATTGGAACAAAAGCTGCACTTGTAACTGAGCACCCTATTGCATTTAGAATGTGGTGGTTGGTTAGGTGCTTTCTGGTAATCAATTAAATTTGTCATTTGGCACTTATTATGGATATTCAATGTTTAAAATAAACTTGATGTGCGGCATCCTTTATTTCTGTTATTGATCAAATAAGAGACTAGTTATACAAAACCCGAAGCTTTAAATTTAAGGATTCTTGCAGGTAGCATATATAATGTTTTGTTGAGACATCTTTGACTGACATGTGATGTTATAGTTCCATTTTAGTTGACTAGTTAAAGTGATAGCTCCTTTATGACAGAGACAAAGGAGCAAGGTTCAAGACCCATCTGTGACATACTGGCTTCCTGATCCTTAGCAAATCCTTTGATCTACTGGGGCTCCAAGCCACTCTCTAAAACAATAAATTGGAGAGCAAATGCTAATCGGCATTGATTGAGGGAGTGCCAATCCTCATTTTTAATTCTCTATACCAATAAAATAGTAGGTCCTTTCCATTCTAGTGCCTAGAATGTTGCCTTGCTTTAAAAACGTATAAAGGAAGAAAGGAAAGGAAAAGAAAGGGAGGGAAGGAAAAAAGGAAGGAAGGAAGGAAGGAAGGAAGGAATGAAGGAAGGAAGGAAGGGAGGTAGGAATTATTTGTTAAATAATTGTATATTAAAAATACATTAAGGAATAACAAATATGAAAAATTTCAAAAAACCTTGGGGAAATAGTCTGACTGGAAAGTAACCAGAACCAAGGGAACAATTTCCACAATCACTATACTAATATAAAGGAAAACAACAACTGAAAACTCCAGGACACTAATCAATTCAATGACTAGTCGTGCCTTCAGAGGACTGATAATAAAGCATATCTCTTTCTTCGCTCAGCAAAGATATAGTATATCATAAGTGTGGAATGAGGCAGGCATACCAATTTCAGACATGTTTAGCATGATAATGTGTTTTACTTGACACTATTTATTTATTACAAGGAGAGTTCTATTAGGAAACAAAGAAGTCATTGGGAGGTAGAAGTAACGTAAAAAAAAGAGCATTAATCTAATATTTTAAAAGAATTAGAAAGAACAGGAATGTAGTTTGTAGTTTATTAACTTTTTACAGCAACTGACAGAGTCACACAAATTGTTTATCAAGGAAAAATCATTTCTAAGAATTGCCCTGTTTAGCACTGTAGTTAGTAGGCCAATTTTGTAGGGCATGTGAGCAACCAGAGTAAAATCAGGATGATAAGAGATAATTGTAAACAGCTTAGCACAGGGCCCGACACATAGTAAAGCGCTATATAATAATTGCTATTTTTATTAAGTTATAATTATTAATAATATTGATTAATATTATTGTGAATAGTATTAATTATTAAAAGAAGAACCAAGGACTATATATATATATATATATATATATATATATATATATGTATACACACACACACACATATATATATATATATAATAGATCATGACTAGGTAAATGAAAAAAAATGCTTAAAAAAGAGGCAAAATTCCCTGGCAAATTAGAATGTACCTGGTTGATACTACTTTGTTGAAGGTAATTCATTTGTTTTTCATTTCTTTTACTGATTGATTACAAAAGTAGAAGGGTTTGAGAGTTCCGTGTGTAATCACTCAAAACCACCTTTTTGCTTGTTTGGTTTTGCCCAATTGTTTTGATTTTTCCCATGGTACTGGTTTATGGTTTTGCTTGTACTTGCTTTGTTTTTTTCCTGAATCTCCTTTATCATTCCTGTTTTCCTACTTGTGAGTGCCTTTCCCACCATGGTCACCAAAAGTACTTTGTATATGCTTTTAATATCTGTATGTTCGTTATGTTAGTATGTCAACAAGATATGTTAATATCTTCCTGCTCTACGAGCAAGTCACTCAGTTTTCATCTGTTGTCTCAGGGCAATTTCTTTGACTGTCCCCCATGCCTTCAATTTGCTCTATCCACTTGTCAGCCTATTGGCTTCTTTGGCTTCAAGTCTCAATGAAAATCTCATCTTCTGCAGGAAGCCTTTCCCCACTGTTCTCAATTCTTAATCTTTACGTGCCTTTCCCTCACTGAATTATTTCCTTTTTTACTGTGAATAAAGCTTGTTCATATTTGTTTGTTTGCTTGTTGTCTCCACCATTAGATTGTCAGTTCCTTGAGGATAGAGCCTGTTTTTTGCCTCTTTTTGTATCCTCGGGGAGGAGCACACAATGCCCGGCATACAGTAAATGATTAATAAATATTTATTTATTGACTTTCTACAGTACCACCTAACTGCCAGTTACCTTGTGAGAAAATATCTTATGTTCATTTAGTACTCCCTTCACTGAACCATTATTTGTAATATTGATCTTCAAAATTTCAATAAAAATGATTCTCTTATACTGGCATAGGAAATAAGTATTGGCCACATGATGGGAAGAGTGTTGATTTGGGAGTGAGTCAGTCTGGGTACTAGTTCTACTGTAATTTACAAAATGAGCTTGAAAAAATCCATTCAGTGCTCAGGTGCCTTATGAAAGAAGGATGGGGCTGAACTAGCAAACCTGTCTAGTCACATCCAGCTTTGGCATCCTGTTGCTCCTTGTTGAATCCACACATACTCCAGTATTCCAAGGGGCCCATGATTTATCAGTGTGGATAGTCACTCCAGTGATATAGACCTAAAGTTCTCTGCACCTTAGTAAGTTATTGTGACCAAAAAAATTAAATAAGAAAAAATCCTCAGTTACTGATGAGTCTTTTGGAATTTGATTAGGCTGATCTTTAAAGGATAATTACAGTTGGTCTCTAGGTCTAGGTTGCATTGGTCATTGTTAGTATAGCCTGTGGACAAGGGTCATCTCAACATTAAAATAAAGCATCAGAGTAGGACTTTAGTGGGGAAAGGGGTGGCATCAGAAATGGATCTTGAACCTGGACAAAATCTTCAAAGGCAGAAATGGAGGGAGTCCATAGGCAATGGTCAACAAAAGTTTATCAAGCCCCTACTGTTTGTGAGGCACCGTACTAAAGGCTAGGGGTATTGCAGACATAGGCAGCAGCTTGAACAAAAGCTTGAAGTTGGAACAGTACTGGATACCTATAGCATATCCTGAGTAGCCCAATTTGTCCTGGGCAGGTGGGCGAAATAGGGTGTGGTCAGGACCTGGATAAGTCTTTTTAGCCTTTTCCGTAAATAAATCAAGTAGTCTTTTTTTTAATGGTCTTGACAAACACAAACATTTCAAAGATGTTTTTTACGATTCAAAAAACACACAAAGGACAGAAAAAAGATTGCACGTGAAACAAAATCTATTACATCAGCATTTTAGAAAATATATTTTAAATTTAATATTGTAGCACAGGCACTGCTCTGCTTTTCTGAAGTCAATTATACTTTAATGTTTCGAGAATCCTTCTAGTGCTATAGATTGCAATCCCTCACCATCTTATTAAGCAGTTTAATAAGTTGCTGCTGTCCAAATGATTCACTAACTGATGGCCAGCTCTCTGAAGAGTAGATTCTGAAGCTGGTCTTCCAGTATGGTCGAACCTGCCAGACCTTGCACTGTTGGTCTTCGACAATCTAGGGACCATCTCCATACCATGACAAAGCATCATGGAGGATGTCAAGTAAATACTTGCTTAATTCTATCTTGCTGTAATTTACCACAATCGTCTTTGGTCAGTAATAGATAACCACAATGAATCTTTGTCTCCAGAGATTATTCAATGAGTGTTGAAAAACTACAGCTTAGTCACTGCCAGAATTGAATGTTGTAATATTTTTTTTCATGTGGTTTTTGTAGAAATAAGATTTAGAGGAAAGGGAAAATAAAAGTATTTCTGTTAGTGAATACCTATTTGAAAATCGCTGATTTAATTTATGAGACTAATAATCTGAATATTTGGGGTCTTAATTAGAGAGCCAGGAATCTCATAAAATCATAGATCATAGAGATGATAGGCACATTTGAGAAGAAAGTGATAGAATTGAGGAATTTAGTGCAGGTGGTCCCTGCTTTAGGGTTCCTAAAATTGTCCTCTTAAAGTAGATAGCCCTACAGTGAAATTCTGGCTGAATACCACTGTGTATCCTAATTCAAAACTGCCTTTTAGTCAAATGAGCAGAAGGAACAACAGCAGGGTTTTTGCCACTGTCTCTACCTACAATGCTTTCTCCTCTCTTTCTACTATTTAAAATTCTGTCCTCAAAATCTTGTTCAAGTGCCATGTCTTTCCTACTAAGTTGTACCCAATGCCTCATTTTGAGGTTGAGGTAATCCTAGATCAGATGTTCTTAACTTCTGTGTGTATATCATGGACCCCTTTTTTGCAATCTAGAGAAGACAATGGGACTTCTCAGAATAATGTTTCTAAGTACATAAAATGAAATACCTAAAATTACAAAGGAAAACAATTATATTGAAATAGTTATAAAATGTTTTTTAAAAAGCAAGTTTATGGGCCCCTGGTAAGAACCCCTGCCTAGATGCTGAAAGGCTGTTATAAGTCCTATAACAAACTATAGCAGATGTAACCAAATAGAAAGGCTTTGAAAGCAGAGGACAATGGGACACAGGATGTCTACTCCCTGCAAAACAGACTGTGATGGGAATTAACTATAGATCTTCAATAGGCAGCATTCACTGAGTGAAGAACAGAAGAGGAAAGGGTGAAAAGGAGGAACTACATCCACTTTTTTAAATTAGTTCTAAAACACCACCCCCCAAAAAATCTTGTGAAAGAGTGCTGACTTATTTAAACTTGTTTACTGGAGGAGGAAAGAAGAGGTTGATAGATTTGTGGTGATGGTGATGAGAAAAACATCTGCAATTACATGCCATCTAGCCTTGAAATTTCATTATAATAATTCTTTTTTGTCAATAGTCAATGAACTCTAAAACCACAATGGTTATTCAGTGAAGCATTAGACTAGCCATCTTCTCAACTGTGGGGCATAATACAAATGTTATGGATAAAACACACAATTTCAGACTTCATGGGTCTGTATGAGGGTTTGATTTGTTAAGTGAAGTATAATCTGAAGAGAATTTTAAAATAAAGTCAATAACTAAGTGAGCAACCAAATTTAAGTGCAAGGTACTTTGTGTACTATGAGAAAGTGAAACGATGAAAAAATGATATTCCCTACCACCAAACTTACTGGCTAGAATCAATTTCAGGCAAAGGGAAATAAAATGTCCAGTAATACTGTGGTGGAAGATGGGAGGATGCCATGTGCTTTGTCTGGCACAGAGAGTGTGGGAAGCAGAACGCCGTGAAATCATTCTAGATAAGGTGGGTTGGAGTTAGTTTGTGGAGAACTTTGAAAGTGAGGCTGAAGAGCTTGTATGTTATATTCTAGGCATTGGAATCCACTGAAAGTTTTGATTAGGCAACGATGTTCAGTCTTACAAACTGAAAAATGTCATTAGCAACAGTGTGAAGGAAAATTGGTGAAAGAGGAGAGTAATAACACCTGCCCTCCACCCCAATGGGTCACAAAGAGTCAGACATGACTGAAAAGATTGAACCAAAAAAAAAAATTCCATTTTCTTTTTCTCAGGGAGCCAACTGCAAATGTTCCTAGGTTTGGCACAAGTGAGATTAGTTTTATCTTGTGGTGTGAAATTATTTCTTGTTATGAATCAGCATAATAAATATGTATGGAATTTCCATCAACTCTGGAAGGGCTCATTGTTATAGTAGGATTCCGAAAGGGAATGTTATTGCTAAATCACCTATGACTGCAACTCTACCAAGTGTCTTTGTAGAAACAAATGAACATCATAGACATTTATAGCTAAAGAAATAAGATTAACTGATCCCATTCCCTTACATAAATAAATATTAGTTTGCAAAAACAAAAACCTTTTCTCTTAGATATCTTTTAAATGAGCATGCGACCAAACTGTACGGTCAACTCAATGGAAAAGCCCTGATATTAAGGGGAAAGTGCTGTACTTTCAGGCACCAGGTCTCAGTCTGAATGACAGCCCTGTTACATAGTACCTGTGTTATGCTGGGCAAGGTATTTCATTTCTCCAGGACTCTGTTTCTTCACCTATAAAATGACAAGTTGAATGAGATGACCTCTAAGGACCTTTTCTGTTCTACAGCTATGGTCCTCAAAATTGAGTCATATTGAAACTATGACTCCTAATCATCACCCTGTTATATTTTGGGGCTCTCTTCTATTTGGAAATCTCTCCACATTCCTCGAGTTACTTAAGAGATGAGGACACGAAAGCTATATTTATGTCGAAAGTTCGTATTCATTGAGAAGGCCTATGTGTAAAGCAGTAGATGCCATCAAAGACACAAAAAGTGGAATGGGCTGCCCCAGAGGTAATGAGGTCCCCATCATTAATAATATTAACTGGCAGTTATAAACAAACTGAAACTGAATGCACATTTCTTGGGGATATTGTAGGAGTTCTTCCTGTTCAGGTACAGTTCAGAAGGGGAAGGGAAAGGAATAAACATTTAAGTGACTTGTATTTGGCAGGCACTGTCCCTAAGTGCTTTCCTGTTATTATTTCATTTTATCCTCCCAACCACCCTGGGAGGTACTTGCTATAATTATCCTCATTTTACAGATGAAGAAACTGAGGCAGGGTAGGGTGGAGAGATCACAGAGTATCTGAGGTCACATTTGAACTCAGGGCTTCCTGATTCCAGGACCAGAACTTTGTCCATTGTATCCCCTAGCTGCCTCAATTTGAACTGAATGAACTCTTAGGTTGGACTTTGAAATTATATGAATCTATCAAAGAAGTAATTGACTGAAGGTTTGCCTTCAAGAGGCTTATAATTGTATAAAAGCATTGTTAAAGTACTTGTGTATATAATTCAAATGACCTGTGGAGAGTGTTTCTTTAGGATTCAGGACTGCACAGTGAGCAATAGGCCTTGTGTCTTTGAGGTTTTTAAGAGAATGAAGTCTCCTAAGAGATGTATCTGTGCTGCTTAAACAATTAGCTTGGAGATATGAGCATTTTACAAGATTTCTAATTCATTTATTTTTTAAAAATTAATTCTTTTGTTTGAATTACTAGTAGCAAATATAATAATCCCCTTTCCTTTCTAGATTTTCCCATAGAGTGGTTTTAATCAGCAAATTAAAAAAAAAAAACAAAACATTCTCATGGGTCATTAATTTTAAAATCCATTTGTGGCTTAGATTGAGGTTTTCTTGAGTTTTATTTCATTTTAATAATTTAGTGTTGGCAAAATTGAATGCTGTTTTGAGTTTTTGCTGGAGATAAATATAAGAAACACATTCACACATCTTTACAGAAAGTATGAACACTAGATTTTGAGAGAGTTAAAAAAAGTCAGATGTATTAAAATCTCATGACTTAAGTTTCTGTTGTTCTTAAAGAGATTGCTCCCCAAAAGCCTTGGATTTTCTTTTTTTTTCCTTTTCTCTATTTGAAAGCATCTTTAAATGCTCGGGCCTCATGACATGATGTAGGCTTAGATATAAACAAAAAACCTGCATTCTAATCCTAGCTCTGTCATATCTTAGCTTTTTTATTTGGAATGAGTAATTCCTCTCTCTCTCAGCCTCAGTCACAAAAATCTGTGAAGTCTGGGGCTTAAACCAGTTCAGAGATTCTTTATGATTTGTGTGTCAACAGATCCCCTTTGGCAGTCTGATCAAATCTATGGATCCCATCTCAGAATAATGTGTGTTTTTTTAAATAATTAAAAGAATGTTAAATTTCAGTTAGAGGTAAATGAAAATAAAGATGATATTTTTTCCCACCCAAGTTCACAGATCCCTGAAATCTATCCATGGAGGCCTTGTAGGTTTGTGGGCCTCAAGTTTTACTAAGCCCAGAGGCTAGATTCTTATTCCCTTATAACTCTAACAACTGGCACTTGATTTTTTATGTGGATCATATGAGATATGAAGAGAAAGATTCTCTAATAAAAGAGAAAAATATAAATGTTTTTAATGAACAGTTCTGGAAGATTCATCCATCCGTACTTACCATTTCCTGGAAACAATTGACATACTTAAGTAGTCTTAATAGAGGCAAAATAGCTCTGATTATGAGAAGCACCACCAAATAAGAGCATATCTCAAAAATGATGAGAAAGGATAATTATTGGCTAAAAAGCTGTCCAGGATATCTAGGTGCAGTGTGGAATGGAGAATGAAAAACAATGACTTTGAAAGAAGTAGGGAAATATTAAAATTCACTAATTTTTGTCAATATGTGAGGGCCTACTCCATAGCACTGTGCTAATCACAATTTCCAGGAATCAAGGAATTATATCACAAGATCCTTTAAAAACTTTAATCCATGGGTTCTTAACCTGGAGTCCACAGGTCCCCAAGGAGGTCATGGAAAGACTTTGTGGGGGATCCATGAACTTCAATCAGAAAAAATGTAGCCCTAATTCAATATAATTGGTTTCCTAGGTAATCTTATTTTATGCGTTTATTCTGGATTTACACATTTATTCTGAAAAGAGTTTCATAGGCTTCACCAGACTACTCAAAGGATCCATGATGGAATAAAAGGTTAGGAACTCCAGTTCTAGACAAAATAGTGAGGCATGCAATTATTGTCACCTAGGCTTCCTTCAATTATGGGCCCCTTGAAACTATCATCTTTGTTCATGGCACACTTTGGGTTAGCATCTACTCAAAGTCATACCTGAGAGGCAGAGTACTAAGATTAATGGAAAGTAGCAGAGAGTGGTTCTAGGCAAGGGAAATAGTGGGAATAAATGAATTCGAGAATCTCAGAGTGGAATCTCAGAAAGACTTCAGCCAACTTGTCCAACCCATTCCTGAACAGGGATTCCCTCTATCACATCACTGACATGTGCTCTTCCTACCTTTCCTTAAAGACCTTCTTTCTGTGAGGAGTCCACATCACTCAGATTATAGAACCATTGAAGGATAGGAGTCCTGTTCAGGTGGATTGGAGGGATCATATAGCCTTTTTGAGAAGCTATAACAGAAAAACCTCAATGTGAAATGCTTGACTGGTAGCAGTGGGAATGGAAAAGAAGAAATGGATACAGATGATGTTCCAAGGAATAATCCAAAGACGTTAGTAGTGAAAATGAGGAATAAAGGAAAGTGAAGAGTCAGAGATGACTCTAAGGTTTGGAACCTGGATGACTGGGAGAATGGTGGTACCATTGACAGAAATAGGGAAACAGAGAGACGAACCCAGAGGGAGTAGGACATAGAACTGGTAAGTTTTGATGGGATAGAAAGAGTAGAGGAATAAGAGAATAAGATTTATCTCAGTGTCAGTAGGGCTCTATCATACCTGTGTTCCTGTATCCCCTGAAGGGAAGCAGTGACCTTACCTCTTAGCCTTCCACAACTTCCTAAAATGTGCCCCATTAATCACAGAGAATACCACAGGCTCCCATTCCCTAATTTTCCCCCTCCTATCAAAACATATCAATGTCTTATTCTCCTAGCACTTTGTTCTATATGAGGAGAGAATGTCAATATGTTCATCAGATAAACTAATCCTTGTTAATGTATCAGCTAGTCAATTATAATCCTACCTTATATATCAATATATCAAACATTTTGGATTTTGTCCTGGGGATGATAAGTCCCAGCAATTCTCAAAATGGTCTGGGGAGACATGGGATTGTGGGGGGGTGTCCCTAAGATCACTTCAGATCATCTGTGAGGTCAAAGCTATTTTTATAATAATACTAAGATATTTTAGTTTCTAATGTGGTTAAAACTGACATATGAAACCGGCAAAAGTTCTTTGGGGAGAGGGGAAGAGAGTATTAATAATTTTTAAGAGTGTAAAGGGTCCCTGAGACCAGAAAGTTTAAAAATTGCTGCCTTACTAGATGGTTTTCAAGAGTTGTAGGTAAAAATATTCATCAACCTGCAACCAACCTGGTGATGGGCCTTTCCAAATTCAACCAGATTGGTCATTGGGAAGCAGATATACAGCCTATCTCCACTAGTACTTGAAGGCTCTTCAGTTTGGTGGGACCTACTAGACCTTATGCCCTGCGCTGGCATAACCTTCAAGAACATAAGGCCATTATCACAACACAATGAGGTAGCAGGGCATCAGAGGAGAACTACAGTGGAGGACCCTAGCCTTTACCTGCTTAAAACCATAGTTGAAGAGCTCCCTTAAGGAGTAATGCTAATGGTAAGAATTTCAGAACCAAAAAGCAAGACAGTTTGGGTCTGATAATTTTAGTATGAGAACTTTTCATTGCTCCTCCCCCTTGTCTCATAACACAAAGGCAGTCTCTTATTATGTCTATGAGTAGGGCTATGGTTACAAGTCAAAGCTATATTTGTGATCAAGATAACTAGTGATGTTGAAAACCGAACCCACAGGACAAGATCTTTCAAGATAATTTCTTTAAACGGTGACCATGGTACTAGAAGGGCATGGGAGATACCTTTTCTTCTATTGTTTCTCACTAAATATAGCTGCCCAGCACCTCATTAATGTTGCTAAGAAATAATTTAACTGCAACTGAGACCTGTAAGATTAGCAGATTGAGGTCTCCTACCTTGACTAATTATCTGCAAAGTACTACCACTACCTTCCCCAACTAACTGGAAGTCAGGGTCAAAATTACATAGGAGCAAGCATATACCTGAGGTTATTCATCATCAGAACTTTAGCCAATGGCACTGCTAGTCAAAGAAAAAGCTTTAGGAGCTTCCTATCTCCCATGGGAACAAGAACAAACATTAAGCAAGAAGGACATCAGGATCACTGATGCAAAGGAATAGGAATCTGCTAGATAGGGATCACACTCCACCACAAAATGTTATTAAATGGACCCTCCAAGAAGAAACTGCAAGTGACCTCTAAGATCACACAGATTCAACCCTTTTAAGGCAAGTTTAATCATTTATTATTCAGATCTAGATCTGTAGAGACAACATCACAGGTTGTCACCTACTGGTGCTCAACTAGATTATTCTAGTGTTTTTACATTATTTCTTTGTTGTTGGTTAGTCATTTTTAGTCATATCTGACTCTTCATGATCCCTTTCAGGGGTTTTCTTGGCAAATATACTGGAATGGTTTACAATTTACTTCTCTAGCTCACTTTACAGATGAAAAAACTGAGACAAACAAGATTATATGACTTGCCCAGGGCCACAGAGTTAGTAAGTGTCTGAGGCTGGATTTGAACTCAGGTCTTCCTGTCTCCAGGAAACACCACCTAGCTGTCCACTCTATTCCTTATCACTTACCATATACTGAAGTCAGATTAGACAGCTCCATATTATAGATATGCATGCTTTCCTATTTCTGCACTTTTGCCATCTGTTTTTTATATCTGAAACACTCCATTCTTCCTCTCCTACCCAACCCCTAACTTTGCTTATTAATATCCTATTCATTCTGTCACTTCCTCCATGAAGCCTGCCCTGATGTCACCCATTTTGAGGTTCTCAATCCTTCTTATTTAATAGCACACTGCACTCCTGTTCAATGCAACAGCACTTAGAGATATAAAGATGACAAATGACTGTTCCTGTCCTCAAGGAGCTTACAGTGCAATGGAGAAATATGAGGTATTTGAAGAAATGGATCTCTATGGCCCCCTTTCAGCTCCAAATCTTAGAATTCCATAACTGATATAGAAGTGCATGGGTGTTTGAGAGGAACAAAGGAAAAATGTAGTCAAGGTGCCACAAGAAAATTTGGGCTGGGGAGGGCCAGCAAACTTTCAATTAGGAGATGAGGGAAATTTTCATTGAGTAAAAAGAACATGAGCCAGGTCTTAAAAGAAGAGAAGGATTTCAGTGAGCCAATGAGGAGGGGAATATGTTTTAGGCATGGTACGTGGTTTGTATGAATTCACAGACCATGTAGAGGGGAGAATAAGATGAAGTAGCAATTGTCAGTTGGTTGAAATGTGAAGTTTGTGATTTGTCCCATTTTACTTTGCATTAAAAGATCGCACACTTAGAGCTGGAAGAGATGCTTGAGGGAATGAGGTCCAGAAAAGTTGTGACTTGTCTAAAATCACACAGGTACTAAGTTTCAGAATTGGGATTCAGTGCTCTCTCTCCAAATCCAGTATGCTTTCCCCTTATGCCTCACTGCCTCCTCGTTTGTGTGTGTATGTATGTAGATTTTTAAAAATTCTTCCTAGAATGTAAACTACTTGGGATGCAGGAAACAGTACCCTGCATCAAGTCAGCTATTAATAAATGCTTGGATTTCAAGATTGAAGGCTTGTGATTTGCTCGTGTGCTTTTTCAAGTCATCAGGCTTGTTCAAAAAGACTACTCATTTCCATTTTCTCGATTTGGGTTATCTATTTTCATTTGTCATTATGTGGAAATATGAAAGAATAATTTAAGCAATTTCTCAGTGAAATCTGATCTTTTAAATTGTTGATTAAATACTGATTGTGCATAAATGCAGCATTGAACTCCAGGCACAGAGATGCTCAGACTACATCTGTCTTTGGGTATTGTTGACAGCAATATTCATGGTTGTTTCAATATCCCACAAGACAAAATGTCTCCGAAGCCAGCAGCTGTTGGCAGTATGCTGATTACCACCCCTAAGAGATAAAGTGTTGGAGAATTGAGGGAGTCTTTTCTTCTAACAAATCATTAAGAACTTCATACTCTCTGTCTGTCTCTGTCTCTCTCCTTTAAAGTTTCAAAGTTCTTTCACATGATATCATCTCATTTGCTTCCTCACAATAACTTTATGCAAGGCAAATATCATTATCCACATTTGCAGAGGAGGAAATCAAGTTTTCCAAGACAAATAGTAAATAGTGAAGCCAGAAATAGCACACTGGTAATTAATAATGATATCATTATATAGAGTACCATTATGTATTATAGTATCAATATATATTATCATTATTTTTTATTATAATTAGCATGCATATGGCACTTTAAGGTTTGCAAAGTGCTTTGCATATGTTATCTCATTTGATGCTCACCATAGCCCTGAGATTTAAGCCTTATTATCATCCCCATTTTGCAGATGAGGAATCTGATTTGCCCAGGGTCACATAGCAGGTAAGTGTCTGAGACAGGATTCAAACTCCAATTTCCCCTGACTACCACCCCCAGCACTTTGTCCACTATGCTACCTAACTACCTGGAAACTGTCCTCAGGAATCAGGATGCCTATGTTCCTTTGCTATCTCACACACTAGCTATGAATGACCATGAATAAATCATCTCTCATATTAAATAATCTCATTAAAAATGGGATTAATAATACAGGTGGTACTACCTCCGGTTGTTAGGAAGAAAGTGCTTTGGAAACTTCCAAGCATTTTACGGGTATGAGTTAAAACAATAATAATATTTATTATAATATAATATATAATAATATATTACGTTATTATAACACATTGTTACATCTCTCCAAGCATTGGACGATCACTGGAAGAACTCTTCAAAATATGAAAATGTTGAATTCATCCCATCTCATTCTATTTGCAGGCAAGATGAAAGACCGGCTCCCAGAGCTGCTGGAGTTATCCAGGCAGTATGACCGACAGTTTCCCGAAGGAGAGAGTGAAGAGGACTTTGCCCAGGAGGATATTATATTTGAGACAGACCACATCCTGGAATCTTTGTACAAAGACATCCGAGACATCCAGGCGGAGAATCATCTGCTGTCCGTGGACGTCAAGCGTCTGGGCAAGCAGAACGCCCGCTTCCTCACCTCCATGCGCCGCCTCAGCAGCATCAAGCGGGACACCAACTCCATCGCGAAGGACATCAAGACCCGAGGAGAAGCCATCCACAAGAAGCTCCAGAGCATGAAAGCCTTCAGCGAGCTTGCGGAGAAGAAGCACGGCGCCAATTCCGCCATGGCCCGAATCGCCAAGGCCCAGTACAACGCTGTCACCCGGGCTTTCCAGGAGGCCATGCACGACTACAACCGAGCCGAGATGAACCAGCGGGAGAACTGCAAGATCCGCATTCAGCGGCAGCTGGAGATCATGGGCAAAGAGGTCTCCGGGGCCCAGATAGAAGAGATGTGCGAGCAAGGCAAGTGGGATGTCTTCTCCGAGAACCTGCTGGCGGACGTGAAAGGGGCCCGGTCGGCCCTGAACGAGATCGAGAGCCGGCACAAAGAGCTGGTGAAACTGGAGAGCCGCGTCCGGGAGGTGCATGAACTCTTCCTCCAGATGGCTTTGCTCGTGGAAGAGCAGGGCGACACGCTGGACGTCATAGAGCTGAACGTGGAAAAGGTCCAGAGCTACACAGGGGAGGCGAAAGCCCACGTGAAGAAAGCCGCGGAGTACAAGAAGAAGAACCCTTGTCGGACTCTTTGCTGTTGCTGCTGTCGGTGCCTCGAGTGAGACGGAGGTGACTGCAACCCCTGGGACCCCGACTGACTGCGACTAGAATATGCGGAACGAACACATTCTGAGCAAGGCTTTTACAGGCTTCGGAGCAAAAATGACCTTCCTCATCGGGACCTCGGGGATGTTGTTGGGCATCTGTATCTCTCTCCCGAACGGAAGCAGCAGCAGCAGAAGAAGACTGGGCTGAGAGGTTCGGTTCCTCCTCCTCTCCGAAAGATAATTGATGCTGTCAAAGTTTTCATCAATAAAAAAACCAGATTTGCTATAATACTCACTCTCATTAGCTCTGTGTATAGTGTGACCAAAATGCTTTCACTCTTTTTATGGAAAATAGAGACAGGAGCAACATTCTTATCCCTGGAAAGTTAGTGTTATAAGCATTTTTCTCAGCGGGGGAAGGAAGTCCAATTATGGGTCCACTAAAATTAGTCATTTGATCATGGTCAAATAGACGGGTTCCAATAGAACTGAAGAAGTAAATTACTTCCTCACGTAACTAGATGCTGGAATGCTCCTGGGACCTGGTCCTTAAGAATTTAATTCACTTGGAAACAGAGAGAAAATGTAAAATTGTTTGTTTTTCTCCCTTGCTGAATAGAGTTTTGGTTTTTTTAAATCCAACCCCGACAACTTCCCGGCCTAATCTTTATTATTGTATTAAACATTCATTAATTCCTTGTTTCTATTCTGTTGAGATCATTTTGGGGAGAGTTTTCAAATATTTTTAAGCACAGAAGATTGAATAGGTACAAAGCCCTTGGATTACAGCACCCATGTTTTTAGATGTCTGTATATATTAAACAAACATAAAGTTCATTTTTTAACTTGTCAATTTTATGCACACATGAATATCCTGGCACATACAAGAGTAGAACATTAGTATTCACTGTTTGTACGTAAGTGCTAAGCCAGATCACTTCCCTTCAGATTTATGAACATCCCTTATTAAAAATAAATACTAGGTAGATCCCGGTACTTTAAGAAGCCTCCCATTCTCACTTCTGGGTTGTTTTGGTTTAAAAATTCTTCCTCTGTCTTTAAAACCTACCAAAAACTTCATTTGGGAACCCTTTGTACTGATTCTGTTTGGCAAAGATAGGTGAAAAGGGCCAGAAAGATGTGCAGAGCAAAACATACCAGCACTAATTCAAAAATGTCTTAGGACAGATGACTAGCAATGTCACAGCTAGTTCTTCCTTTTAGCCCCATGGTAGGCTAGAAAGAGTCCTAGCCTGGAAGGGAGGACAGCTTAGGGATTAGATCTTGCTCTATCCCTTCAGTGTCTGTAGCACTGGCCAATTTACCGCTCTTATCCTCATCTGTAAAATAATGGGTTCTCTAATATATGAAAATCATAGCTATAAAAGGCCAAGTATTATCTATTATAAGGAATTAATGAGGACATTAAAAACCTAAACGATCTCTTGAGTACTTTCCATCTGTCAGATTTTATTAATTTAACTTATTCTGTTTCATATGGGCCATTCCTTCTCTCATGGAATTTAGAATTATCTGTGAAATTCAAACATTTAGGAATTTAGGGTATTTTAAAGGAGAACTATTTACTAATTTTTTGTCACAAACTTTTAAAGTTACTAATTATAGTTTTTCCCTATATTTTTGTGTCACATCCTTTTAAACCTCAGCCCAAGTAATTTTATCTACTATTATAAATTAAAAGTTACTGAGTTAGACTCTGTGCCTAGGAGGAAGCTATTAGAGAAAACTCACAATGAAAACTGAAATTATTTCATATGAGGATATTTTGTCTCTTCCCAGTCTTGTAATGAGTTGAAATATAAAACTTTTACCAGTAACCAAAATCACCAGGTAGTGGATATTGCATTCCATTAACAGTAATCCAGCCCATGTTAACCATGTGCCCTGCCCTCTTTCCAATCAACCTAATACCATTCTACAGCTCCCTCTCAAACCAGGTCAAGGCTAAGTCAGTTTTCCAAGGAATAGATTCTTAGGACAACTCAGACAAAAAGGGGATAAAAAGATGGAGTATTTATTTATAGCTCCTTCAACTGGTTTTTTTGAGCTTTGTGACCTTGTGGGCAAGAGCTCTTTGTTATTTTAATAGTTAATCCTAGGGGAAACAGGATTTTGATTCTCGTCATCTCCAGGGTCATTACTGTTTCCCTGGTTTCAAATCCCAGATCTCCTACTTTCTACTTGTGTGATCCTGCTTGTGTGAACGAGCTACAGATCTCATTTTAGGCTCTTAACCTTTCTGGAATTGTTTCCTAATATGTAAAATAAGGGAGTAGGAGTAGGTGAAGGCTCCTCTAGTTCTAAAATTAAGATCCCATCTCAGTAACTGGACTATTACTAACCTAAGACTATATAATTTGAGATAGTTATTCAACTTTCTGTCCCTTCACTTTTTTTGTACATATGTATTTTTATGAACAATTTGTATGAAAACCTAATGAAAAGTAAGCCTTATTTATACCACTCTATATTCTGTTCCAAACTTTGTTTGTCACTACAAGTAGTTTTACACAGTTGTAATTGTGTTTACCATTCTGCTTTTTTAACTTAACATTATTTTATTTATCTCCTTCTGTATATTGATATTATTTGCATTCTTGTCATTTTTAATAGCTACAAAATATTTCATAGTTTGCATATTGTCTTAATATAAAATATTCGGGTTGTTTCTGATATTTTACTCTTACAAATAGAATTGCTATAAACATCTTTGCATAAATTACATTTATTTTCTTTAGATTATTTCCTTTATTAATACTTTGATGTCTCATCATGGTATGATACCTTCTGAGGTTATAATAGCATAGAATTAACTATGTCAGGTTCTTACAAATTGCAAAGAATTGGGGGATGGGCCAGGCAATGGATGGTATTTGACATCCAAGGTAAGAGCCAATAGGTCCATATGCAGTAGACTGCAGATTGATCAATTCTGTTTGTCCAGAATTCTAGAGGTGTCCAGGTTCAGAGTTCTATAGTTATCTATAGGTGGAAAGAGTAGCTATATAAGATCCTTAAAGAATTGAACTATTTATTGAATTGCAGGGTCAAAGAATATGAGGTGACTCTACAAAATAATGCCCATTGTTTTCTAGAATCATTGGGCCAATTTACATGCCACCAGGATCTCTGTACCCATTTTGAGTCAAACTTGCTTTAATCTATTTCCTTTGTCAATAATGAGTCTGTTCTTTCTTTTGTGGGAAGATCCTCATTCACAAGTTAGAAAAAGAAATTCTCTATCATTTACGATGTTTTATGTGACATACGGGCAGTTATTAGGGAAGAACTATTCATATGTTTTATTTAAGGTTATACTTACCCATTTTGTAGTATTTTTGTGACTCTGAGCAAGGAATTCAACCTCTTTGGGTGTCAGTTTCCTCATCTATAGGGTGAAAAGAGCGGACTAGAATCAGAAGTTCTTAATCTGGAGGCACATGAACTTTAAAAAAATGTTTTGATAACTATTTCAATATACTCAGTTTCCTTTGTAATTCTGTGTATTTCATTTTATGACACTAGTCCAAGAGGGGTGTTCATAGGCTTCAGCAGATGCCAAAGGGGTGCATTACACAAAAAAAGTTAAAAATCCTTGACTTAAAATATCTTATGAGTGTGGAAAGGTCCAGAGATCCCTGGGCAAAATGATCTCCACCAGAGTGACTGTGGCTGGTATCGGGGAAGCTTCCACATTAGAGAGTTCACGAAAGAGGCCACAGGAAAGACATGGAGCTTGGTCAATTGTCTGATCAGATAGTGCTTAGGGCCAAGGTGAAATGGGAGGTACCTACTGAGCAGTATTATACTTTATGTTCTGATGAGGCTTCTTAAAAAAAACAAACCAACTAGCCTCTTAACTGATTGTAAACATAGGTGTACATTGTTATAGAATGCTATTGTAATCATTCTGTTAATGTTCACATTCTTTCTGTGACTTAACATTCCTTTCTTTGAGTAGGAATAAACCACTTATCTCATATTTTCCAAACCCTCCAAAAAAAAAAATGAGACCAGATAATCTCTTAAAATTGGGTTTCATTCTAAATGGGGTGATCTTCTCAACTCACATAATTGCCTAGAAAAAAGCTTTGGTCAAATTAACTGGCCTGAATAAAAGGAAAATACTCTTACTTGTTACAAGTATACCTGAATTTCACACATCTCAAATGGATAAATAGAATAAAGCCTACATTTTAATTCACTCAGAGAATTGGTTGCAATTACATTTAGAAAGTGTAGGACTTTTTTTGCCCCGGGTTTCCAGTTTCTGTAGCTTCGGTAGCCCTTTTATTGGGGATCTTTTTCCCTGAGAGCCTAAAATTAACCCAAGAAGATCAGATATTTTTGGAAAGATAAAAGAGCAGACAGCTCATCTGATGATCCTTAATAAAATGACAATAGTAGGTCTAGCAAGAATAAGAACATAATTAATTTGTATATAAGGAATCTTTTTTTTGCAGTGATAAGGATGTTTGTTTGCTTTTATAATTGCATTTGTGGTTCTATGTACAAGCTGATCTGTAGAAGAAGGACAATACCCAACTACAGATGAAAAATTAAAGATGAATGGGAATTATTTACTCAGTTAAACTCAATAAATTAATATGTGTTTACTCGAGTATTTCTTCTACTGGAAGTCAAGATCTGTGGAGAATTGGAGGAGGGAGGATTGAAGTTGTGGGAACAAACTACAGACCTCATTTTAGGTGTAAATTAAATGAAAGGAGCGAATTGGCCTTCTCCACATTTTCATCCATTCCCATAGGTCTTCATTTCTCCCTGAAATTAAAAATGTTCTGCAGAACTAAGTTGTTGATGAGAAGTTGTTGGGGTTTTTTTTATATAGGAGAAATCTCACTGCCAAAGGCTGGCCACTAAGTCATGAAGTTGTTGGCCATGGCAATGAAAAAAAGTAGACAGATATAGACACACACATATGCACATATGTGTGAATGTATCTATAGACACATATATACAATTCTTGATTTCTGTAAATTCGGATTATGCAAATTCTACTGCCCTGTGGGAGGGTAGCAGGATCCCTGACCCCACACACACTTTGGGCTTGGGGCAGAAGGGGTGGTAGCATCCCAGGCACTGAAACTTGGACTGTGAGGAGTACAGAACCCCAGAGGGGGCAGGCCCATGTGGAGCTCTGTCTGAGCTCCCCTGGGGGGAGGAGGTCTGCAGAATGGGTGCACTTATGGTGAGAACTCTCTCTTTGTATTTAATAGGTATGTATATATAGATATGCATACACATATATGTCTATATACACATGTCTACATATGTATACACACACTTCATGGTCTTCAGTTCTGTGCATCCTCCATCCCCTTCTGCAGTGATAGTGGTTGAATGACAAGAGAGACACATAAGATGCTAAAATCAAAATTTTTAGAAACTTCTGAACATTTAAAAAGTTTTAATATAGTTTTATTCATTGAATTGACTGGTTATCCAGTTCACAAATGCAAGATAGCTTGTTCAACAACCAATGAGTTGACTATAGAAGGAAGTTTTTCCTCAGTTGAAGGCTGCCTTACAGGTTCTCCTCAGATAAAGGAATTGTAATTCTGTATTTCTTTGTGAGTTGTCAGAATTGGTTTTATTGTGCATCAAAATGTACAGAAAAGAAAGAGCATTTCATGGGACATTTATCATTTAATGGGACATTATAGGGCTTCATGATAATCATAAGCAAAAAAAAAAAACACCTTGAAATTAGTTGCAGCTAATGAATGTTGGGTCATCTGTTGCAGAAGATGAATAAAGAAATCAGTTCTACAAAAATTCAATAATAATTTTCAAATAACATCAAAGTATACTTTAATATTTGATGTCTTCTATCTAAATATATAGGGGAGAACAAAAATACATTAGAAAGTAAACCTCAAGAAAATAAGAAAACAAAAAAGGTCTTATAGACTATACAAGACTAGATTAATAGAAGCATCAGATTTATACAGTGTATCCCAAGGTTTTACTATAGCTTTATTTTAATATATAATTTAATGCACTAAGACTTTGGGGACAGCCTGTATATAATGAATGTTTTCTTCAGAAAATGAAGATGTTGGATACTGAAAATGCTGAATAGTTTGATACTTCAGTGTATCTTAAATCTCATCCATGTGGGTACTTCTTCCTGTGTTCCTGTGAAATAGATTTCACTGTATCCATGCCACTGTATCCATCTCTTTTTGCCCATGTTGTCCCATAAACCTTCTATAAGAGATCTATCAAAATACTGAAGGGTTGTATGAGGGGGTGTCTTTCTCTGCATCTCTTTTTATCACATCAGCACTAGAGTGGTAGATGAGCTGTCCCTCTCAATGAATAGTCAGCCCATCTTTTTTCAAAGTCATACACCAACCAATCTGAGATCATCCTTTATGTTGCTTCTATTACACTTATTACTATTTCTGTATTATTATGTTGTAGTCTACTCACATTGACCATGTTCCTCTCTTTTGCTGAATGACTTGCATCTTTAATAGGATTCGGTTCAATTAGACAAATATATAGTCTACTGAGACTACAGTACTCCATAACTTAGACATACAACATCCACTGAAAGAATATTGGTTTAGGAAAGGGAGACTTTTGTTGTAAGGGTCATTGAAAACACTGCACAATTTCTCATGGTTTCCCACTAGTCTATACTTGTTGAGCTTTGGGTCCAGCTTATTGTCCATATATGGCATTTGTCCCAGACATATGTACCAATAGATCAGTTTCAGGTGGATTTGTCCATCCAATTGTGGATCAGAGTTGAGATAATAGATATTCATTCACTGTTTTTCCACATGGACAGTTAAGCTGAACTCTTTTGAATTATGATGGCTGTTATTTAGGAGACTATACAATGAATAAATGAAACTCTGACTAACATAACCAAAAATGAAATGAATTATGTCTCAACAGACAGGAAATGACTAGTTATTGATGTGGCAGACTTCTGAACTGACTGTCTGTACAGAGTCTGATCGCTGACTTGTTGGCTCAAAGAGATCAAAGTCAACACCAAAACTGAAAAAAAAGTAAAGAACATACAATTAAAATAGCTCCATCTGATTTATCTGAGCAAGAAACTGACATAAGAAATTGGGAAATGAATGATGAGGGATATCACCATTTTATATGGAAGTTTAACTGAAGTAAAGCAATTGCCAAAATGAGAAGTCCAAAAGAGCCTTGTAATGTCTTCAGGAAGCAAACACTTAAGTTTCTTGCTAAATGATAAGACATGGCAGCAAAGAGTAACACCAGTACAGATTATAAACTCATTTACAAAGTATTACTGAGGAGGATGGTGGGAGATTTATAAGTAGTTTTCCCTCATAAAACAATGATGCACTAGAAGATGAAATTACTTGACTGTTTAGGAGGAATATAGTTGGAGTCAGTATTTGGGATGTGACTGTTTTATCAAAACAAAATACATCAATACATTTTTAATATTGAGGAGCAATGAAAAGTAAAACAAATGTGCAAAAATCTTGACTTGAGACTCAATCAAACCAAATTAGAGAACATTTAAAGATGAAACAGGAAGGAGAAAGCATGAAAAAATGGAAAAGATCTGGTGATGTATGTAACATGAGCTTCTCTTGCCCCCACATTTCAGCCTTCCCTCAGTGTTCTTTGCTACTCCCCCAAGAAAGGGTCTCTTGTTTCTGCCATTGGCTCAAGTCCTTACTGATTTTCCCCAAAATTTTAGGAGTCCAATCACCACAATTCTATTTATCCACTTAACAGTCAAATTAACTTTTACAAAGGAACGTTTACTTCAAAGGTACAGCAAGAACAAACATAGCTCTGACATACCACTCCCCCTTACCCAAATGTAGTCTCAAATATTCAAATGAACCTGTGTCCACAGATCATCTTTTCCTGCCTTTTTTATGCTGCTTTTGTCCACTTCCTCCCAGAAATCTGACACACAGCTGCCAAAGCCATTTTTATAAAGTTTAGGTCTGTCCATGTCACACCCCTACTCAGTAAACTACAGTGCCTCTGTCTTACCTCTAAGATAAAATATAAAATAATACATTTGGCATTTAAAACTCTTCATTACCTGACCCATCCCTACCTTTCCAGTCTTCACAGATTTTACTCTCCTTTTTAAAATCTATAAGCTAGCCAAATTACCTGCTTCTTCACCCATGACTCTCCTCTCCCATTGATGGAGTGCTTAGGTACATGTGCTTGGGCCCCAATTCTAAAATCACATTTCTCTTTAAAAATCACATCTCTCCTTAGCCTCAAAATACTATCCCAGGCAGTTTCTCCCCAGCCCAAGGACATAGCCTGCCCTAGCAACCATTATCTCCTTTCCTGCTACAGTAGCCAGCTGCACCTATAGAGCTTCTTAGTCTGAACAAATTGTGCACTGGCTGAATGGGCTGTGTACCAGGTTATAACTGCATTTACTACTCACTGACCAATCATATGTATCCTAGACTTAGATGTACGTATACTCCCTTACATTTATCTAGTCTAACAAGACATTGATGAGAGCAGTCTGGTATATCTGAGTCAGCCTTGACCATTGGTTGACTTAGTGACATTTTAGGCCTAAAACCACACCTCCAGATAGGATTCACCCCCAAACCCCCTCCCCACCTTGGGCTATTTCCCAATGAATTTTGGGTAAAATACCTGCACAATAGATACCCAAAGTGCATGTTCCTTTAAGAACGCACCACTCCTTAACCACTCCCTAATTCCACCCCAAAACACCTAGTTAGCATATTTGACACATGTTTCACTAGAATAACCTATATAAACTTTACATGTACCCCTCTAAGGTTGCAGGTTTCCTAAGAACTCTTGCCCATGGAAAAGAGCAATAAATCTTTACCTTGACCTCAACAGTGCTTGAGTCTGTGAATTCTTCTCCAGGAATTCTGCCCCTGGTACCCTTGTCTTTGTGGGGGTTTCACACCCCACTTCCAGCCCTCATCACCATCTGTAAACTTTTGCATTCCTATTTCCCATGCCTCAAATGCTCTCCCCCTTTTGGAATCCCTGACTTCCTTTAAAACTTGGCCCAACTGTATGACAGAGATTCACAGTTTTACATATGGAGTCACACCCCTAGGTAAGCTTGGTGTACCCTGCAAAAGAACCCTGTAACACTGCATATATGTAGAGGGATGTGAGGAAAAGAAGTAGAGGAGAAATGAGGCAAGAGAGAAAAATTAGTGACTTTGAATGGCAAATGAAAGATCCCTGGGCACATGGGGAGAAGTTGACACCCCAAAATGACAACAAATTCTTAGTGCCTGCAACTCCAGGGACAACTAAGAGGGGATTCATAGGGAGCAGTAGCAGTCTTTTTCTCCCCAGTTGAGCTGAGATTTCATCTTACTTCAGCCTCCAGATTCTGAGTCTTGCATGTTCTATCACCTAATCTATATAACTTCCCTGATTACAATTTTACTTCTTGCTTTGATCAATGTTTGTGCACTATCTGTGATTGTCTTTTGTATTAGGAGGATGTGGTGGGAGGAGAAGTTAAACATGCCAAGATTAAGTAAATTGTGAAACTCCTTGCCTGGGTATAACTACTACCTGCCCCAAATGGCCAGAAAATATACTTTTTATTTTGATTCTCCACCTAAAAAGAATTATATCCTAGACATAGCTCAAGTGTATTAGATAGATATAATTCTAGCCCCAAAACCCTCTGATAGGTGGGGGAAAAGGAGTGATTTCCCAACCATAGTCATGGTCTTACTCTCTACGAAGGTAGAACTAAATTCTACCTAAGCATAAGGATTCAGGATTTATAAGTTTTGGTTAGACAGAACCAACCTATCACTGTTACACATATAATCCTCATTTTCTGTCTATTTTGCATATGGAAATGTTTGTTCTCTGTCTCTGCCTCTCTCTCTCCCTCTCCCCCTCTTGTCACCCCCTCCCCCTCCTCCTCCCCAGAGTGGATCTTTTCCGATCCACTCAGATGTTAATGCCATTCCCTTTAAGGTCTATTTTTAATCTTGTATATTCTGATATATATATATATATGTGTGTGTGTGTGTGTGTGTGTGTGTGTACATATACATATATAATCTTGTATATTCTGATATGTATATATGTGTGTATATATGTATGTATGTGTGTGTATGTATATATATGTATGTATGTATGTATGTATGTATGTGTCTTGTCTCCCCATTAGAAATTACTGATTGCTTTCCTTTGGATTCCTAGGGCTGATCACAGACCTGGTACATAGTAAGTGCTCAATGCATGTTTCTTGATTGATTTACTGAATAAAATGAGAAAGCTGTAGTAAATGAAATCATGGGAAAAGCTGGACTTCAGCTTTCTGTCCTGACAATGTGCCTCTGTATTTTCTTGTTCGGTCATTTCAGTTGTGTCTGACCCATCATGACCACATTTGGAGTTTTCTTGGCAGAGATACTGAAATGATTTGCATTTCCTTCTGCAGGTCATTTTACAGAAGGGAAAAGTGAGGGTTAAGTGACTTGCCCCGTCACACAGCTAGTAAGGGTCTGAGACCAGATTTGCCCTCAGGTTTTCCTGACTCCAGGCCTGGCACTCCATTTACTGTACCACCTAGCTGCCCCTTCCTTGTATGCTACAAATTTATATTGCCCTTTAAGATGTGTAAAGTGCTTTATATATTATCTTACTTGATTCTCACAGTGCTTCTAGGTCATTGCTATTATTATCTCCATTTTATAAATGGGAAAATTGAGGCCTGTAGAGATTAAGTGGCTTGCCCAGGGCCACATAGTTAGTTGGTAAGTGAGGCAGGATTTGAACAAATCTTGCCTACAAGTCCCAATATCTATCCTTTGAACCACTTAGCTGACCCTATAAGGCTCCCAATTCAAATGGTCTATCAACCTAAAAGATGACTGATATTTTAAAAGACCTCTTACCAAAATAGAAAGTAGATTTCTATTTTTGTGAAATTCAAACCAAGAAAAATACAAGAGAAAATGGTTTTTAATATAAGATCATCAACTTATATTCCCTCATTCCATTTACTTTTAATCACCCAGGACTCTTTCCTTTACTCATTCTATACCAGTTCTCTTAGTGGAGAACGTGAAATGTTCTGAGTTGTGTGCTCTATATTCAAGAGATGTTCAATGTTAATTTTCTACCATTGCTTTAATTCTTTATACAACTTTTGAAAAGTATATATATTCAAAATTCAAGAATTTGTAGAACTATGTTCTGCCTGAAGCGGTTTTTTAAATTATTATTATATGCCATAAAATAATTCTGGGAAAAGTCTTTTCTTAGGTTTCAGTTGCATGTAATTATATCACTAACAGAAAAGCCTTAGAACCATTCCTAGGTGCAGAAGCTGGCCAAAGGCCAGCTCCACCCTTTATTCTCTAAGGTGGCCAAGTGCCTCCTTATTGGGTGATTGAAGCCTTATCGTGATTTGTTCAGCCCAGGTGAGGACTGATAAAGACCGGAAGGAACTTAAAAGAACGGACCCACCCTAACCTAACTATCAGGGGAGCTTAAAGGACTTTTCATTGAAAGGGTAGCATTTGAGTTTGGAGGGAAAAAAGACATTAACATGAAGGACCCTTTTGTAGTCCATCAGGCCTATGGCTGTGGACTTGATGGAGCTGGAAAGGTGTTGATTAATCCTAAAACAGTCTCAGTAAATAGTGATAATACTCTTTTTGGGGAAGAAGCCCAAGCAATAAAAGACAACCTCAACAGATGACAATGAGACAAAACTGGTACCTATACCTGGAGGCTTGAGAGTTTCAGTTTGGACACAGTTCTAGGATCATGAGTAGCCAAGGAATCATTCCTTCTCCCATCAGCAGCAGGTGAATCTGTGGAAGACTTCAACCTTTCTCACAAGGCTATCATATAGCTAAGGCCAGAACCCTTACCCTGAAGATTTAACCCTTTAACATGGATACCCTGGGGCCCCACTGGTCTGACTGAGAAGTTCCTCTGAGGGATTCACTGTTTCAGACAGGCTCTGGCCATACTTTACTCGAACTGCCATCCATCTTTTTGCCATCTGTCTTCCCCCATTCCCCAAAATCAAATCAACATTGCCATTGCTTCTGGAAAGAATGTGTTGATCTACTTTCCTATGACTCCACTTACCAACTAAATCAAATATTTATTAAATGCCTACTATGCTGCAGTCATGGTGCTAAGTGCTTAGAATACAAGAAAAAGAAGAAAAAGAAAGGCAATTCTTGCCTTTAAGGATGGGGGAGGAGAACAACATACAAAAGGAAGGTGGACAAGGGGTGGAAAGACACCATGTGATGTATCAACTCAGCAACTTTCTAAACCCAAACATCCTTCCACTATCAGCATTTCTATAAGCACTGACTCCCCTTATTAGAATGTAAGCTTCTTAAAGGTAGAGACCAGCTTTGCTTTTGTTGTAGTACTCTAATGCTTAGTGCAGCCCTTGATGCATAGAAAGAATTATTTTTCATGCATTCTTCTATCATTTACTTGTTTATTCAGTCTTAATTAAAGGCTTTGATATTTGAGACAAAGAGAAGGTGGATTTTGCTGACTGAGTTTTTTTAGCTTTGCTATTTGATGTATGGTTTCTGGTCCCAGATGATGCTCTAGATTGGAGCTCAATCTATATGTAAATTAAGTGTGTAATGGGCAGGGGATGTTAGTCCTCAGGGGCCTCAAAGCCACTATTGTGAATATGAACTGAGACTAGTGGTCCCAGAGGGAATGCTCCTGTGATTTACCCCCCAAATACCACCATACCAAACTTGGAGTATTAAAGGATTCCAGGGTCATGTGGAGTAGATTGCTTTGTGCCCCAGGGACTGGTCTATTCTCAAAACTAAAAAAAATAGTTTTTTTAGAGAACTGCATTTAGATATGTCAGGCCACCCATTGATATGAAGTTCATTCATACAATGTATAATTTTTATTTTACTTAATTACAAAAGAGATCAAATTCAAACTTTATTATGGGGAAAGGGAGAAATAATCTCATAAATGGCACATTCCTTCACCTATAAATGAAAATGTTTTTGCACAAACAAAGCCAGTGCAACCAAGAATTAGAAAGGAAGCAGAAAACTGAGAAACAATTTTGCAACCAGTGTCTCTGATAAAGGCCTCATTTCTAAAATATATAGAAAATTGAGTCAAATTTACAAAAATACAAGTCATTCCCCAATTGATAAATGGTCAAAAGATAGGAATAGGCAGTTTTCAGAGGAAGAAATTAAAGCTATATGAAAAAATGCTCTGAATCACTATTGATTAGAGAAATGCAAATCAAAACAACTCTGAGGTACCACTTCACACCTATCAGGATAGCTAACATGACAAAACAGGCAAATGATAAATGTTGAAGATGTAGGAGAGCTGGAACACTAATGCATTGTTGGTGGAGTTATGAAAGAATCCAACTGTTCTGGAGAGCAATTTGAAACTATGCCCAAAGGGCTATAAAAAATAGCCTTTTACCCAGAAATACCATTTTTAGGCTTGTATTCCAAAGAGATCATAAAAATGGAAAAAGGATCCACATGTACAAAAATCTTTTCAGCAGCTCTTTTTGTGGTGGCCAAAAACTGAAATTAAGGGGATGCCCATCAATTGGGGAAAGGCTGAACAAGATGTGTATATGAATGTAATAGAATGCTATTATTCCATAAGAAATGATAAGCAGGCAGACTTCAGAAAAACCTGGAAAGACTTACATGAACTGATGCTAAGTGAAGTGAGCAGAATCGGGAGAACACTGTACACAGCAACAGCAACATTGTGTGATGAGCAACTTTGACAGGCTTAGCCCTTCTCAGCAATGCAAGGATCTAAGACAACTCCAAAAGACCCATAATGGAACATGCTATCCACATCCAGAAAAAGAGTAATGATGTCTGAATGAAGATTGAAGCACAGTATTTGCTCTCTCTTTTTTGTTGTTGTCGTTTTCTATCTCCTTTCTCATGATTTCTCCTATTGGTTCTAATTCTTCTTTATATGACTAATATGAAAATATGTTTAATATGAATGCATATGTAGAACCTATATCAGATTGCATGCCTTCTTGGGGAGGGGGAGAAAATTTAGAACTCAAAATCTTAAGGAAGTGAATGTTGAAAACTAAAAATAAATTAATAAAAAAAATAAAATAAAAGCACATATTTTTAAAAATAAATAAAATGTCTAAGAAAAAATATTGAAGACATTTGACATGAACTTCCCTCTACTTCTTCAAACTCTTCCACATCATCACCTGCTTTCTCACCCTTTTTTTTTTTGACCTCAAGGGAAGAGATTTCTCTACTCCTCGCTAAGGATACTTCTTCTAACTGCCTATACTATTTCAATTACTTCTATTCTCTTATTCACTCACGCTCCAACTCATCCTTCATATTATAACTAGAAATCATCATCATACATAGACACAGTCATGTCACTCCTCAGCTCAGATCCCTTTAATGGCTCCCTATATATGGCCCATCAAACAAACTTGTACCTCCTTTGCCTGGCATGCATTCATTTACTCTTATCTACTTCCCTCTGTATATTCTTTCCTCCAGTCAAATTAAACTATTCATATTCTTCCCTAAAACACTCCACTTTTACACCTACGTCTTTACTCAAGTGTTTCCTATGCCACTGTTCTTTCTCATCTTTAAAACGCCAAAACCTTCAGTTAATGACATTCTACTTCAACCCTTCGATAACATATTACATTCTGTTGGTACTTTGCATGTTAATTTTTACCACAGTTACCCTCTGTTCCATTATAAGCTCCAAGGATCATGTCATATTAATTTTGTCTCTTATGCAGCACCAAGTGTATCACTAACTACAGTAGCCATTTGATAAATGATTATTAAATTGAATAGATTACATGGAGAAGAGCAAACTATTATAAGGATACCCTTGAACTGCTTTACGATGAGGAGAATGATACAATCTCTCCCTATACCTCTTCCCACCAATATAACTAAACATTATCAAAGAGGATATACTTGACAATTCCATGTTACTGGAGCTTTTCTGAGTTGTCAGTAATGAATACTATGGTGTTTTTCCAGGCAACTTCTATGCAAGTATGGCATGGATTCCCACATGAAATCCTTTGGTTGTGGCTGGCATACTTCCTTAAGCCTGTAGGAAAGCAGTGTGTCACTGTGTTAATTATCCAGCAAGGAAATTGATTATGAAGTTAGATCAGTGTGATATTTATTTTATCCACCAGGTGATACCCTACTTGAGATACCAGCCATGATTTCTCAGCTGCTCTTTGGCAGAGATACGCTGTAGTGACCATTTCTAATAAGTTACAGTATCTACATGCAGCCACTCAAAGTTACTCAAGTTTAAAAACAGGCTGTTCCAGAGCCACAATTCCTAATAGTCTGTTAACTTTTCTCTGGACCAAATCCCAAATTTAATCTTGGGATAAAATGGAATATTGATCAAAATATCAAAATATGAAATCTGCTGTCTATACTTGGCTGAGCTTCAAATCTGTATAATGTTTTATTCTCTTCCAATATTTTGCTCACTTCTCAAAAACATTCAGAGACTCAGAATGCTGTAATTACATAGTTTAGGAATGAAATCTTACATATTCCCTAGGTTCATGGAAAGAAAAAGATGTTGGGGGGAAGTTATTCTGTTGGTAATGGTAATTTAAATGGGAACATCTTTCCCATTTATTAATAGGCCCATGTGACCTGCTTAAATCCCGTGGAAGCCTAAGTCATATGTGGTGGGAGGAGTTTGCTGGATGAGTGGGGCAAGAAGGGTAGAAAAGGAAGAGGCTAGAGCGGAACTGAAGGGAAATTGGTCACAGCAGTCAGAACTGAGGGAGAGAGAGGAGGTAGACAGCTAGGCTTGTGTTTATTTGTTGTGGAAAGGTTCTAGGATGGGGAAGGCTTGGGGATGATGTTGTTTTCTGCATTGTATTTTTGTTACTATGATGGATTTGGTTTTCTGGTGTCTGAATAAATGTTTTGGTTCTGTCTTCCATGTGGAGAGTCCATTATATTTTGTGGTTCAGAAATGCGCTGAGATAGTCATGGCTGCTGTAGACACTGTGAATATTGCATTGGTGCTACATTGTCTCAGTCTCATGGACTCAAAAGGGAAAGCAGTTACCCTGAGTGCCAGATCCTGGCAATATAGCTTTGAGTCTACATAGAGAATGTAAATTACCTTGAATAAATGTAAATAGTAAAAGAAACTTCAACTATCCCATGGTAGAACTTGCACATGATCCTGGGCCATCCCTGGCACTATGCCTTCTTTGTTCTGTTTCTATAGGATACCTGGTCTGAAATATTTCTAGGAAGTCTGAATGGAGGAGGAAGAAATGAAAGAAGAAATGAAAGGAGAGCATTTACACATTAAAGATAGCAGCCCTTTATGCCACTGTAACCTCAGCTTATCCCAGCATGTCCAATTAGGGTGAAATGGAGGTACCCTTGAGGGGTCTTTAGAACATGTCCAAGTTGCTTTTCAAGGAGGTCTTTGCATCCCCTACCATATGGGTGGGGGTAGCTTCTTTTGATTGGTTGCCTGAATTTAAAACTGGTGAGACTGAGCTAGCGATTCCTCTTTTCCTCCACCCTTTTCTGCTACCTTTTTTTCTTCCTTTCTCTTTTTAATCAATCTTATCTCTATATCCAAAGACTGAAGACTTCAGTTTACCCACAGCATGAGTGTCATGAACTAAATTAATGAGAGAAGGGCATCTTTCACCTGCTTTCCCTCTTTTACTTTTGTTCTAAGAAATGAGCCTGTGAGTATTTGTTTCTGTTCTGTGTCATTTGTCCTCATTTCAGGTGCCAGAGGTGATCTCTATATGAACAGGAGTTCAAGCCATGATGACCTTGAAACCAGAATTGCAGGTGAGATGGGAGATAGCACAGGGTGCCAGTCCAGTGTGGAAGCCAGAAGAAGTCAAGGGTGCTTAGGACTTAAGTTCCAGAGGAATTTTGCAGTTGGAAATGGAACTATGCTCTATGGGAACTGAATTAAACTTTGACTCAAATCCCTTCTCCCTAAAGACTAAGGTGGTACAAAGGTTGGTAAGGATGTTTACACCTCCCCCAAGTTGAGGGAGTACGTTTGTATGTTTGTGATTATTCCTTTTGAAGTAAATATTTCTTTGTCAAAACTAATGTGACTCTGAATGGTTAAACTGAAGTGGGGCGTAGGAGATCACCCTACACTTGGAGGAGTACTATCGATGGGGGTTGAGAGCCATTAGCATAGAACCTAGACATGCCTAATCCCCTTAAGGCTACCAGAGGATCCCGAGGGAAGAATGAAATCTAACTTATCTTGACCTTGAAGTTAGTGGGAGCTAGATTGGCCTGACCTACTCTCATGTGACTCTCTCTCTCTCTCTCTCTCTCTCTCTCTCTTCTCTCTCTTTCTCTCTCTCATTGTGGCTACTGATGAAGAATGAACATCTTGATCCCAGTTCACTAAAAATTGTTATACTAGTATTTCTCTGTAAATCATTCCCTGAACCCTAGGACCCCCATAGAGATAAAAAAAAAAAAAAAGCACAGGCACTAGGACTACACATCAATTCAACAAATCTAATTTTATTAAAAAAGAGAAAACAATTAGGAAAACACTTAGCAAGTTCCTACAATGCATGTGTAAGGCACTCTCCTGTGTGCTAAGGATACAAAAATGAAAAGGAACCTAGCCCTGTCTTGAAAGAACTTACAGTCCAATAGAATGGGTATCATAAGTACAGAATGAATATTATATCAAGTAGAATATAGCAAAGGAAAAGGAGAGATGCAAGCAAAATATTAGAAAAATGTAAGGAGAAAAAGATCACTCTCAGCTGGGATGGGCAGGGAAGAAGGTGAATGAATAAACGAACAAAAGGCATTTATTAAGCATTTACTATACTGTGCTAAAGCAGTGACCATATAAAAAAAAACAAGGCAATCCCTCCTGTCAAGGAGTTCATATTTTAATGGGAGAGTTGGCATCTGAATTAGGTTTTAAAGGAACAGACTATTTCAGCAGGTAAAGGTGAACAGGAAGATCATTCCATGCATGGGGGGCAGCCTACATGAGTGCACTGAGGTAGGATGAGATCAGAGGACAGGTAGTGATCCAGTCCAGCTGAAACATAGAAGGCATTATTTTGTCAGGATTCAAAAGACTGGATTAGAGAGAAAGAGACAAGAGGCAGAGGAACCAGTTAGGAAACTATTGCAAAAGTCCAGGTGTAGTAATAATGAAGGCCTCAACTAGGTTGATATTAGTAGAGGTGTAAAGGGGGAGCTGGATACCTGAGCGATCGTGCAGATAAAATCAACAGGACTTGATAAGTGACTGGTTGAACAAGTCAAGAAGCAAATCTGGGAAGGGCAAAGCAGGTAGGTCTTAATTATGCTTCTTCCTAGTACCAAAAAATAACCATTCACATTTCTGTAGTGCTTCACAGTTTACAGAGAACTTTCCTATAAGTTCTCATAATCAAAATAGGAAATGCTCTTAAAGATAGGCATATATAATTTTGTCTGTTTTTCTTTCATTAATTTTCCAGTGTCCTGTGGTTTACCCTGATCCAAACACACCCTTAAAAAAGCATCAGTGAGGTGGCATTCTTTCCCTTTGCAATCTTCAGCTTCATTTTGAAATCTTGTTTCTGGAAGGAACTGGTCTAACAAGAAATGTTTCTAAAGCAGAGGATTGTTACAACACGCACTTTGACAAGTAAGCTTGAACTAGGCAAAAGTAAAAAGCTTCACAGACTGAGTACTTTTATTTTTTAAATGTTATCACTGATAAGCAGTATATCCCATTGTTCATTGTCTGCTCCTCTGGGCAGTTATCAATAAATTCAGTGACTTTTCAGTAGTTTCTCATTTCCTTAAGGAAACCACAGTTTGACTAGGAAATGTTTCATCGTAAGTTATTCCTACTTCTCTTACTGATAGAATTTAAAAGCTCTCATTTTAAAAGTACATTAAAAATAGACAAACAAAATACTCTTTGGTTCAGGAATAATGTAAAAGAAAAGAGAATATTTTAAAAACTATTTCTTGATTCTTTTTGAAACATTATTAATACTTCTCACTAACCTCCTATTAAATCTTCCTTTCAAAATGCAGTTAGGCACAGCAACCAACACACTGATCAACTGTTATTATATGCCTTATTTTATACCCTTACTCTACCGTAAGAAAGGAGGTGTATTTCTGCACCAGTCTTCCAAAGTCAAAATTGGACATTGTACTGATATGAATGTATTGTCTTAAAATTGAATGTTCTTTTTCAATTAATTTTAATAAATCCCCCTTCATTTTCCCCTCTTCCCTTTAATTTCACTCTTGTTTAAAAAAATCCAGAAAAAACAAAATCCTTGTTACAAACATATAGCCACCAAAACATATTCCCCCAATAGTTGCATCCAAAAATATAGCCTTTGAGTCCACCACCTTTCTATCAAATAGCATATGTCGTCACTAGTCTTCATCATTCATCATTGATTGACCACTATTTTGATCAGTGTTCCGAAATATTTCAAAGTTGTTTATCTTTACAATATAATTGTTATTGTATAAATTGTTCTCCTGGTTCTACTTACTCCACCTTACATCAGTTCATAAAAATTTTCTCATATTTCTCTGAAACCATTCCCTCCATTACTACAGAACAGTATTCCATTACATTCATGTACTACAACTTGTTCAGCCATTCCCCATCTGGCGAACATCCCCTCAATTTCGAATTCTTTCATACTACTAAAAGGAACTGCTATAAATACTTTTGTTCATTTTCTCTTTCTTTGATCTCTTTGGCACATATTCCTAATAATGGTATTGCTGGATTAAAGGATATATACAGTTTAATAGCTTTTTAGGCAAAGTTCCAAACTGCTTTCCAGAACAGTTAGACCAATTCAAAACTCCACCTACAATGCATTAATATAGCTATTTCCCCCACAGCCCCTCCAGAACTTGTCATTTTCCCTTTTCACCAACTTTGCCAGTCCACATCTGATAGGTGTGGACTGGAAACTCAAGGATTGCTTTAATCTGAATTTATCCAATTATTAGTAATTTAAAGCATTTCTTTTATATGGATATTGATAGGATTTCTTCTTCTGAAAACTGCCTGTTCCATATTCTTTAATCATTTCTCAATTGGAAAGTAGCTCTTATTCTTAAAAATTTGAATCCGCTCAATATGTGTGTGTGTATATATATATATATATATAGTATATATATGTATATTTGTGTGTGTTCATATATACATACACACACAAACTTACACATACAAAATAAGTGAGAACTTTATCAGAGGAACTTGGTTGAGAAATTTCACCTCCCCATTTACTTCTCTGCTCATTTAGTTACATTGGTTTTGTTTCTGCAAAAACTTTTACTTTTATATGATCAAAATTGTCTATTTTTTCCTTCTCTATCTCTCATTTGGTCTTGGGTAATAAGTAGAAAAAGTAGATTTCAAACCCAGGTCTTCTGATTACAAACTATGTTCTCTTTCCACCTCACTATGCTTCTCTAAGGTACTGATTTGCTCTAAAATTTTGTGCTTCATCTGTTGTTATTATAACTCTGCTACCCTCTCATAAAGTATTTTTTAAAATGTTTGTCTTTTGAAAATCACTTTTTTAAGTCCTCTCTATCACTGAACCCTATGATGCTAAGGTAGATAATGCAAATATTAGTATGCACATTTTACCAGTGAGGAAAATAACAAGGGAAGGGAGCAAATATTTACCAAATGCCTACTATGTGCCTCATGCTTTACAAGTATTATCCCATTTGATTCCTACTGCAATCCTGGGATAATAAGTCCCCATTTTAGGTCCCCATTTTACAGCTGGGGAAACTGAAGAAAACAGGGGTTACCTGATTTTCCCAGGGTTACCCAGCTAGAATGTTGTCTGAGAGTGGATTTGAACTCAGATCCTTCTCTGACTCCAGGTCCAGAGTTCTGTCTACTGTACCAGTGTATGCAGTATGAGAACTTAAATAACTTTCCTGTGTTCACACCACTAGTAAGAGATAGAGACAGGATTTGAATCCAGATTGCCTGATTTCAAAAATGGGGAGAAAGCAATATATTTCCTATGTTGTTGTTTGTCCATCCAGGGCCATCTCTTATGCTGTAGAGTAGAGCAAAGACTCCAGCCTAGCTAGGGGAGGTACACTGATGGGAGATGCCCCCAAATGGCCTCTGGTTCCCTGACATTTGAAAGTTGCACTACAGGGAGAGAAGTAAAGGATGAGCTCTAAGCAACATGTTGGAGATGAAATCTGTCGCTCAATCATTTTCAGGATGAACTTTGGGCAGCAGTGTCCTCTGAGCAGAGGCACCAAAAAGGGACTCCAGCATTCTGGTGTTGCTCCTGACCCACAATAAAGAACTGGACAATGAAACGGGGATCGCAGGTGCATGAGCAGAAAGTTACCATATCATCTTAGAACAGAACTGGTAGAATCCAGCATGTTTCTTAAACTTTAAAGAAATGCATTTCAAAAATAGGAATGAACCCATGGCCTATCACTCTAAAAGAGAAGTTGGTTCAAAAGGCGTGGGAGTTTCACAGTTATGACATTTTAATGTCTCAATTTTGAGTGACCTTGAAGAGAAAGGAAAGAGAAAAGCGTGTAAAAAGATGATAAAACCTCTGAGTTGGAAGGAACTTTAGAGAAGCTTTTCCTGGTCCCCAAAGCTGCGAATGCCTTCCCTCAAAATTATCTCATGTTTCTTTTTGCACATACTTATGTATGTACATACTGTCTCTCCTGGTGGAATATATCCCCAGAACTTAGCACAGTGCTTGTAACACAGTTGCTGCTTAATAAACACTTGCTTGTAGGCAGATAGAATGACTGATTGCTCTAACCCAACCTGTACCTGAACAGAAATCCCCTCTACAACTTTCCCAAGAAATACTTTGCATCATTGTTCAGTGGGGAAAGCACTGTATTTGGAAACAAAGAACTTGGGTTTACATCTTGCCTCTGCCATTTCCTACCTGGGTGACCTTGGGCAGGTTGCTCAACCTCTCTGGGCCTCAGTTTCTTCATATGTAAAATAAGGATTTGAGTTCAAATCCAGCCTCGGACACTTCTTAGCTATGTACAAGTCTGGACAAGTCACTTCACTGTGCTTACCTCAGTTTTTTTATCTGTAAAATGGGTTGGAGAAGGAAAAGGCAATCTACTCCAGTATCTTTGCCAAGAAAATCCCAAATGGGGTCACAAAGAAGTGAACGTGACTGAAACAACCAAACAACCACAAAATGAGGTATATAGGCTCCAAAGCCTTGTCTTACTCTATATGATCTTGTGACCATAGCTTTTTCCTTGAAAACTTTGAGTGAAACAGAACAAGTTATCTACAAATATACTCCATTCTACTTTTTGAAAACTCTAATTGTTACATCAAGTCTAAATTGCCGCTTAGCACTTTGCACTTTCCAGGCATTGTCCCTAACCTGAGACTTCTCACTTTAGAGGTGGAAAACCAAGGGGTAAAGAGACTAAGTGAATCTCCAAATTCACATAAGTAACAGGACTAGAATTTTAGCTTAGTTCCTCCTAACTCTATAACTAGTTCTCTTTTCATTACACTATAATGTGAAATACATCTTTTCCCTTTATTTAAAATATTATGTGCTGGAATTATACAAGTTGCAAAAGTGTACGTATCCTTTGACTCGCTACTGAAACTAACCCCTAAGAATGTTATTAATAGGACAATAAAGTCAAATCTATACAAAAGTATTTCTAGCAGCACTATTTGTTATAGTGAAAAAGAAAGCGAAACAAAGAAAAAGCAAACAAGGTGTTCAATGACTGGGGAATGGCAGAAAATTTCTTGTGTAGGATGTGATAGACATTATTGTGCCATAAAATGATGATTACGAAGAATTCAAAGAAATATGAGATTTATATGAAGTAGTACAGTAAGAAAGCAGAACCAAAATTTTATACATGCTGACCACAACTATGTAAGTAATGTCAAAGATAAAGAGCATTAATCCATGCTAAATACACTGGAGAAGTTCAAAGGAAGGCTCACAAAACAAGGCCAATGTAAGTGCTAATGTGCTCAAAAATCAATATGCACATTTTTTGGACTTGGATTTTATAGACACACATATAACCATTTTACTGTTTCTCTTATCTGTTTCATTTTGTTTTTTAATTTTTTATTTTCTTTTTTTTTTTTAACATTTTTCATTATACATTTTTTTAAGTAGTTGATCATGGCAACTTAATGAGTTTGATGAATTTAAGGGAAAATGAACCTTTGTTTGAGACCTTATATATTCCCATGGAGAGTATGAGCATAACCACTGGCATTTTATTGAGAAGTTTGAAGTTATCTCCTTAAAATCTCCATGGATGAGGGATGATTTTGATGGCTCCCATCTCTGTGGGTTTTTATTAGGAATAAAAAGAATCATTTGGGTGTCAACCAGAAATAAAGGAGACTACCAAAGTAGCAACAGCAAGGATTGTTAACTGAGGCAACAGAATTGCAATTTGGAACACCAAACATTCTTTTCACTGCTGCTTCTCTAAAAGAGAAATAAGAAATAAATCTATTCCCTTGAGGACTCTATATATTCAGAGAAGGGTGAAGGGGAGAAGGGAATAAGAGGTACCCAGAAATAACTATAAAACAAATTAAATATAAGTGACTAAGAGGGGTAGAGCTGGGATGTTCTGATGAAGGAAGTTGCATTTGAGCTGTATTGCATTTGAGGATGGTTTCAGACCTGGGGAAATGTCAGAAAGCATTCATTCTGTGAACGGCAAGGGGCACAGAATAAAGGCAAGCAGTTACTCTGCTTGGATTCAGTTCACAGGTCTTGAAACAGAATGACATTGTACTTCTGGTACAGAGAGCAGAAGATACATATTTTGGCTACATAGATATTTAGGGGGTGGATGGTGTCAGTCAGTGTTAAACTAAGACAGAAAAGAGATTTACTTTCCCAATAACTATCATCCTTACACACTGATTCATCAGTAGCTAGAATAGAAAGGTCAGAATGCAGAAAATTCTTTTTACTATTTAAATAGAATAGTTGTGTGAAATGAACAAAATACTTTTCAATTATCTGTCTAATCTAGAATCACACATAGATGATTAAGTTATCCAACCTTTGAGTCTATGCAAGCATGCACTGTGTGCATGCGCACGCACACACATGCACACATACATACCCCAAAACCTTGCTATTGATAGAAAATACAACCTTTTCCAGTGGTATATACTGGATCAGCTTTCCACAATCCACTTCCGCTTCCAAGATAGCCCTTTAGAGCATTACTCCTTCACTAAGTAGACAGCTCCTAAATGTGCTTTTGAAACATATGATGCTGAAGTTTTTAAATGTTGAGAGGAAGTCAGGCCTCACAGAATACAAGACTTCATGTGACCAGAGGAAAAGAATATATATGCACAAACTATTTATAGCAGCTCTTTTTGTAGTGGCAAAGACTTGGAAAATGATGGGGTGTCCTTGTTTCGTCTCTGTCCTTCGTTCTTCAAGAGGATCAATGACATTAGGAGGGCGATGTGTTAACTTATGAGTGAATTGGATTTAAGTGAGGCATTGCTATATGATGTCATCAGCCTCACTGTCTCCTCCAAAATCATCAAGAGGCCAGTGGTGAGACATAAGTCAAGATAACTGGAAATGGCCCTGATTGGGTCTCCATCATTTGGAGGCCGGGCTGAACAAGTTATGCATATGAATGCAATAGAATACTATGATATTGTTAGAAATCATGAAGTGTATGGTTTCAGAGACATGTGGAAAGACTTGTATGAATTGATGAAAAATAAGTGAGCAGAACTAGGAGAATAATTTGTATAATAACAATATTTATATAAAGACCTATTTGAAAATATTTGATTAAAAAATTTTTTAAAGACCTAAACTTTGAAAGCCTTAGGAACTCTGATCAGCATGATAACTAACCACAATTCTAGAGGACTCATGATGAAATGTTACACATCTCAAGATTAAAAAGGGATGGGACTAAGAGTGCAGACTGAAGCATTTTTAAAAAAAATATGGCTAATAAGAGAATTTGTTTTCACCGGCAATACATGGGGCTTGTATGAATATATGTAGGTATATTGAGTTTTTCTTTCTCAAGGAGTGGGGAGTGGGAAAGGAAAATGGGCAATAGAGAGAATGCAGGTCTGAAAATAAAATAAAATTGCATTTTTCAAAAAAGAAAACCTATAGGCTATGACAAAAGGCAGAATTGAAAAAGTGAACTGTTCATCAAAGGTTTGCTTAATATCCAATGTGATAAAAGTATAGTTTCATGAAGAATTTTAAAATATGTCAAAAACAATGCCAAATCATCTAAAACAAGTAACAAAAATATGCAAAAATATGACATATGAAAAGTTTTTAAAGATTAAAATAAAGGTAACATGTTTTGAGAACTCTAAGACTTCAGATGTCACAGGTAATTGCAGACTGGGCAAGTTAATGACAACTCAGGATAACCAAAAACCTCTTTATTCTTCTTTGCAGCCTGTTGCTGTTCTAAGAGTGGTGAAGATTTATCACCAGTCCCACTTCATCCCATACCTATATCATGGGAGAACATATCAGAGATGTCAACTAACCGTGAACAAGGACTAATTAAATTATTGTTCTTAGTCAAGGGTTTGGTGATTTTATGTGTGTGTGTGTGTGTGTGTGTGTGTGTGTGTGTACTATATGTATATTTGAAAATTGTATTTCAATACTGTATTACAAATAATTGACGTTGAGAATTATTGAGAATTACCCTTGAGAACTACTTATTGTATTTTGTTGATAATATATTTCAATAAGGAAGGAATGAAAAAATAAGAATGAATGGATGAAACACTCGTGTGCAAAGCTCTGCTTAATCCTAGGGATACAAATAGAAAAATAAGTCTTTGCCCTCTAGGAACTCACATTCTAATAGTTTATATGATAAAACAATATAATTTATTTCCTTTGCAATCCTAAATCTATTATGCATTTGAAAGCGTCGTTATGAGAAAGAAAATAAGCTGAAGAACCCCAGCTTTTTTTTAGCCCAAGAACGAAAAGACTTTGGGATGAAAAAGACTGGGAAAAGCCATTGGATGAAGTGAAATGACGTCACCAAGGAAGTGTGTTTCGATTGGTTGAAGAGATAGGTCCCGCCCCGAGGATTTTCTATAAGGAATCTCGCGGACGTTCAGAATTCAGTAGTCCCAGAGAATACGATGGGTGTTGTTCAGTTTTCTCTATTTACACCAAACAGTTGTCCCGGAACGTTCCTAAAATAAAGCCGGCGTCTGTGGCCCGCTTCTTGTCCAATCCTCGCTCTCCCTAACCTCAGAATGAGGCCAGCCCCTCCTTGGTTCGCCGCCTCGCGTCTAGTTCAGGGCTCGGTCCCCGGCTGTGCCCGGCTCCCCACGCAGCTCTCCTAGGGGTCGGAGGGCGAGAGGAAGCGGGCGGGGGGAGGGGAGCGGGACAGCGACGTTGTTCAGTTGGTTGGTTGGTTTGCGGCGCCCGACCGTCGCCGGGGCTCGAGGGCGGCTGGGCCGGAAACGCCGACACTGCCGCCGCCTCCGTGAGGCGGGGGAGCCGCGCGCGAGAGAGAGGGAGGCCGGGAGAAAGAGGAAGCGACTCTGGAATAAATAAAGAGGGTGGGCCGCGGCGGAGCCCCTCCACTGTTCAGGGGAGAAGGGGCTTGGCGATGGACGAGACCGCACACGAGAGAGAACGGGAAATGAACGTTCGCGCCCGCCCTCCCGGCCCCCGACAGCCTTGTAGGGCGGGCGGAGAGCAGCCTCCGTACCTGCACCAGGATGGCCGAGTGGTTAAGGCGTTGGACTTAAGATCCAATGGACATATGTCCGCGTGGGTTCGAACCCCACTCCTGGTACAAAGGTTTTTTTTGTCTTATAAATAATAATAAAAGCATCCCCGCTAAGCCATGGTGAAGATTTGTCTCAGGGCCGCGTCCCTCCTCGCGGGCTGGGGCGCAGACACGCGCGTCCCCCGGACACCCGGCAGCCAGCGCCGTGCGCGGGCGGGCGAGGGAGAGACTGTGGAAGCGCTCTCCTCGCGGGGCCCGCGGGGTTCCGGCACGGCGGGGCCCCAGGGCGGCGGCGGCGGCGGCGGCGGCGGCGGAGGAGCTCGGGAGGAGACCGGCGGGGCTTCCGAGGCTCGTGCACGTCAGGGCCCCTCTCTCCGGCGGTGATTCCCATCCCGGGGCCCGGCGGCGATTCCCATCCCGGGGCCCGGCGGCGTGAAGAGGCAGATCGCCACAGCGCTCGCAGGCGCGGCCACGCGCTGAGGGAGGGTGAGCAGGAGCGCTTTGGAGGGGGAGCAAGTGGTGGTGAAATGGTGGAGCCCGAGGGACCTGGGAGGCGAGACCGCTGCGGAGCGGACCGGCCCGCCCGAGCCCTCGGACTCCAGCCCTTTGATTCAAGAGATCTCTGAGATTATCCACGCAAGTGAGGGATTCAGTCCGGATCTTTTCTGACGGCTGTGGAGGGTGGGGGAGCCGGGGGGGTGGGGGCGGAGGCAACAGATGATAACTCATGAGACTTACAACTGACGTTTAGACAACCACTTTAAAGCAAGTGAGTTTAACCAGCGCCGAAGAAAATAAGCATTTCTATATATACACGGTGAACCAGAAATACTGATGGGTAGTACAACTTGCTTTTCCTTTGGCGTATACAAATAAATAAAATGTTACTTTTAAATTTATTCTACTCCATTTCCTTCTGAACTTCTTTCTAGAAATTTTTAAATGCTGAATTGACCTACTTTTGTTTTTTAAAATAATATAATTAGTCCTCCTCTCTCCTAAACTATACCTGTCCAAAAATGGGGGAGGAGGGAGGAAGAACGGAAAAACTCTTGTAAAAAAAATATGCATCATTAAATAAAACATATCCACATGTTGACCGCGTCTGAATATGTATACTTCGCACCTCAAGATCTCAATCCCTTCTGTCAGGTGACAGGTAACATGTTTCCTCAGTGGTGCTCTGGCATGGTCGGTCCTTTGATGGGCAGATTTTGTAAGTTTTTCAAAGTGGTTTTTCTTTACAACATTGTTTTATGGTAGAAATATTTGCCTCGGTTCTGCTTACTGCACTTTGCATCAGTTCATACGAGTCTTCAATAATTTCCTAGCCATCTCCTCCATCCTCTCTTCATATGCTTAAATTTGTTGAGCCATTCCGCCAGTTACTGAGCAACCAAAGGGAACTTGTTCTTTGCTGCAGCACATGGAGCTACTAATATGTTCCCCTCTCTCTTTGATCTCTTTGGAGTATAGCTCTAGCTAATAGTATTGTGTTAAAATGTATGCACAGACTTTTGGTACTCCTATTTCTATACATTTCCCATCCCTTTCCAAACTGCATTCTAGAAAGACCGGCTTACTGATAGCTGCATTTCTACGCCTGCCTTTCCATAACCCCTCCAATAATTAATGTTTTCCTTTTTGCATTTTTGCAAATCTGATGGGCATGAGATAAAACTTAAGGTTTGTTTAATTTGCATTTCTCTGTTAGTAATTTGGAGCAATTATTTTTATATGTCTGTTGATAGTTTGAATATCTTCCTTTGAAAACTACTTATTTACATTTTTTGACCATTTATATATTAGGGAATTGCTCTTGTTCTTATATATTTGGATTAGGTCTTTATATATTTTAGATATGAATGCTTTATCAGAGTAACCTTTGCTGTAAATGGTTTCCCACTAGTTAACTGCTTCCCTTCTCATTTCAACTGCGTTGATTTTGTTTTTATTACAAACAAACCTTTTCAATTTTGTGTAATCAAAACTGTCCATTTTATTCCTTTGGTCTTGAATTTCCATAATCTATAGTTTAAGAAAGGTATTGTATTCCCTGCTTTTCTGATTTTTTTATGCTGTCCAGGTATGAGCTGGAAGCAGCTCATACTGTAATGTGAAAGCTGATTGTTAAAATTTCAGTGTGAGCATTTAAAACTTGGAAATCATCAAAGAGTCAGATCAAGCCTTGATATTTAGTTTTATTGATTGTCTAGATTCACTCTACAGTTAAGAAAGTGATGAAAGGGAGAAAGGGTTAAAAAGTCAGATTAAAGTTAAAAGTGTATTGTAAGTATATTTCTCTCTCCCACTCCTTGTCCCTCTGCCACTCCCCTAGAGAGGCGGTTGTTAAACATTTACCAACACACTTTTCCATGTGACCATTTATCACTTGGTGTCTGGTGTGAGATGTTGGTTCTGAACCTAATTTCTGCCCGAATGATTTTCACTTTCTCCAGTAGTTTTGGTCAAATAGTAGCTGGGGTCTTCGTGAATACTCTGATAACACGTGTGTTTATCTGTAAGTGTGCTGCATTTCTAGTCTGCCCCCCTGAATTTTTTTTCCCTATTTTTGCACCAGTACTAGTTTTTATTAGCACTCGTTTTTAATATACTTTGAGATCTGTTGTCACTAGGCCCTCTTCCTTCTCATCTTTTTTCATTATTTCCCTTGAAATTCTTTATATTTTACCTCAAGATTAATTTCATCATTTTTTTCTAGCTCTATAAAGTAATCTTTTGGGAGTATAGTTGTTACAGTGCTGAATAAATTAATTTAGTTAGTATTGCCATTTAAAATATATTAGCATGGCCTAAAAATGAACAATTATATTTCTGTATTTATTTTGTCTTTATTTCTGTAGAGTATTTTGATTCTGTATTTATATAGTTTGCATATGTTGGGTAAGTAGACTCCCAAATATTTTATATATTCTGTACTATTTTCAATGGAATTTCTCTGTCTTTATCTCTTACCTACTAGGTTTTGTTGACAATATAGAGAAAAATTAGTGCTTTATATAGGTAGATTTAATGTAAAAATTAAAAGCTAGCAAAGTTAGCTACTTTGATAATGTTATTTTAATTGCTTTTAGTCAATTTTTAGAATTGTCTAAATAGAATATCATATTATCTATATATTATAGTTTGATTTCTCTTTTTCCTTTGTCTATTCCCTCAATTTCTTTTTCTTGTCTTATTGATCTAGTTTGTAATTCTAGCACTAAAGCAAATAATAATGATGTTAATGGACATTCATATTTTATCACTGATTTTATTAGAATTGTTTCTAGCATTTCTCTATTGTATATAATGTTGTCTTGGGATTTTAGATAGATACTATTTACCATATTAAGGAAAATTCTATTTATTACAATGTTTTGTTCGTGTGTTTGTGTTATTAATAAGAATACAGGTATTGTATTATGTAAAAAGCCTTTTTAATATCTATTAATATAGTCACATGGTTTTTGTTAATATAGTTTATTCTACTAATAGTGTTTGTTAATAAATAGATGATATTTTATTAATACTTATTAATAAATATATCAATTTATTAGTAATAATTGTTAGACATTGTTAGTGTGGTTTATTTATTAAAATGCTCTTTTTAAAAAGTTTTTTTTGTATTGAACCAACTTTTTATTCCTGTTATAAATCCAAAATAGTCAGAAACTATAGTCTTTTTAATATGTTGTATCCTCTGTGCTAATATTTTATTTAATTTTTGCATCAGTATTCATTTTGGATTAATGGTCTGTAAATTTCTTTCTCCGTTTTATCTCTCCTTGATTTGAGTGTCAAGATCCTATTTTAAAGAAGGGGTTAAATATCTTATTTTCCTATTTTTACAAACAGTTCACATAATATTGAAATCAATTGTTCTTTGACAGAATTCATTTGCAAAACCATCTGGTCCTAGAGTTTTTCCTTTGGAAATTCATTTGTGACTTGTTCAATTTATTTTTCCTGAAATTTATTATTTAAATTCTCTCTTTCTTATTCATTTTATCTGAGCTGTATAAAAATAATTATCCATTTCATATGAATTATCTCTTTTGACATATAATTGGGCAAAATTATTTCTAGAAATTTTCTTTATTTCATTTTCAGTTGGAAATGTTTTCATTTTTTATATTGACAAATTTGGATTTTCTTTTTAAAAAATCAAATTAGCTACTTTTAATTCATTTTATTTTTTTAAGCCTCCTAATTTATTTATCAATTTAAGTGCTTTTTTGCTTTTAATTTGTTAATTTTTTCATTGAATTTTAAAGTTTTGGTGTGGTGATTATTTTGAGATATATGGTTTTGTTTCTTCTTTAGTTGCTTGTTCAATTTATTAATCTCTGTTTTGTTGATGAGATTTAGTAATATAAAATTTCCTCTAAGTGCTGCATTGTCTGTATCCTAAAGTCTAGGTATGTTTTCTCATTATTCTCTTTTTCTTTATAAAATTGATCTATTTTGACCCCCTAATTCTTTAGAATTAAATTGTCTACTCTCCAATTATTCTTTAATCCTTTTTTTTTTTGGAAAAGGTTCTTTATTTTATTGCATTGTCATCAGTAAAACGTTTGTTTAATATTTTTGCTTTTATGCAATTGTTTGTGAGAATTTTATATATTAATACATGATCAGTGTGTATAAAGATGACATACACAGGTGAGAAATAGGTTCACAATCCTTTTTATTACCCATCCAATAATCACTAGAGAGCTATCATATCTAACTTTTCCAAAATCATATTTAAAAGTCCTTTATAAAAAAAATATTCTGTTAGCTGTTTAGAAATATTAATTTTTTAGCAGTAGTACAGAAACAGTCCCAAAACATACTTTACTAAGTTTTGTTTATATAGAAGCACAGAGACCAGCACAATGCTAGTCACTGGTCAATTTTAATCATGCTCATGAGGCTATCTGGCATTTAACAGAGATGAAGTTATTCCCTAGAACTGTGGGATGTAGCCAGGGCACATCTCAGTTTCAACTTGCAGCACTAATTGTGACTCTCAGCTCTGATTTCTACACTTTTTTTAAAGGACTGTACTCTGTACAGAGTCAAGTGGATGCCCAGTTACCCAGAATTTGTCCACAGAGTCATAGCTTTCAGAAGCTTGGGCACTACTGATTTGGAGTACATTGAGTTCAAATCTCACCTCAGATACTAGCTGTGATTCTTTGAGCCAACCACCTAACCTTTCTAAACTTTAGTATTCTTACCTATAAAATAGGGATAACAAGCCCTGTAGTACCTACCCTTACATCTTATAAATGAGATATTGTTCTTTAAAGTCCTATATGAAATGCACACAGAAGCCTGCTGGCACTAAAGAGGGGTGTCAGCCAGAGGTGCTGGATTGCAACAGGCACAATCATATCAGGCCTTCCAGTTCAGACAACCTTGCAGTACCCTATCTAGCAATCCCCTATATGATCAAACACACCCAGGCTAGAGACCCAGAAGATTAGAGTGCTCCAGTGAGAAAGCCCCAGGTGGTTTTTGTGTCGAAGGAGTATTAAGTACAGAAGGGGTGGGAGGGGTGGGGGGTGTGTGGTGTGTGTGTGGGGTGGCATTAAAACAGCAAAGCTCCTACTAAGAGAGAAAAAGGGCAGTGATAAATAATCACACATGGAGGTATCCAAAATACTGTTTAAAAACCAAAAGTTTAGCACAATCAAAGAGGTTAGGCACTCCTGACTTAGAATATATTGGGTTCACATCCTGCCTTTGATACTAACTGAGAAACTTTGAGTAAGCCACCTAACTTCTCAGTCTTAGTTTCCTTATCTATAAAATGGACATAATAAGACTAGAGTGCCTACTTAATAGAGTTATTATGAGATTCAAATAAGATAATGTTCTTTAAAGTTCTATACAAAATACACTCAGAAGTCTGGCTGAGACCTCCCACCCACAGGTAAGACTTCTCTCTACCAATGAAATCCTAAGTCTGTCCCCAAATTCAAAATCTTAACACATTTTGATTTAGATTTGATTTTGGATTTTTGGAATTCTTGTGACTGTGTTGTTTCCCCTAATGGACAGTGAGGTCCTTGAGAAAAAAAATATAGGTAAAGTAGTACTTTACATATAGTAGAAGGCAAAACAAATGTTTATTGAACTTAATATTTTCATGTATAGCAGTATATTTCAAACATTGCCGACTCTTGAGCACTCTAAAGGACTTGTTTTACTTTTGCTTTCCCTCCCATCTTTTCTTATCCCCATCCAATAAAGTCTACTGAGGCAGATTTGAGGAGACTCTATCAAAAGGATCCAATTATGGAGGTTAGGGGAAGGAACAGAGGTTGAATTAAGTCACCTCTCCCTTTTGTACCTGATTTAGCTGACTTGATTGACTCTATAGTTCAGATTCACTGGATTGTTGCTAGGTTTCCACTCTGGTTTGTTCTCAATACATCTGGTGTCTAATGTCATCTTGTATCATCAAAATCATCATCATCATCATTATCCAGTCATCCAACAAACATTTATTAAGTGCCTATTACATTTTAGGGCATAAGGATACAAACTCAAAAATGAAATAATCACAACTTTCTAGGACCTTACATGGAGAAGAGGGAAGGAGGAGGGAAAGCACATTTATAGGGAAAAGTAAATAAAATGTGAAACTAATATAGGCTGATTGAGATATCTTATGAAATAACTGAGATACTACAGAAACAATAGCAACCAACATCTCTTATGTACTGCCTTATTTAAATCTATGTGATGTCATTTTATTAATTATCCTGCAAGGGAGTATAATGGTTTCTTTTTTTCCACCTAGTTTTAAGTCAAGAGATTTCCATAGTCTCCCTAATAAATATGGACAATTCTCTCTCTATGAATATATGAGCCCCCTGCTACCAGGCACCTTTAAATATTTGTTCTGATCTATTCTCTAGTCATTGCTCCTAGTTTAGAACACAGCAAGCAGGAGTCTAAGTCTACCCCTGGCATGCTCCTTTTTAGATGTCCTCACTCTCAAGGATTAAAAAAAAAATCAAAAAGGACAGAGGTGACCTGCACACACCCTGATATACTGAACCTCACCATATCTCATCTTCCTCTTCTAAGACTTCATGCTGCCTTGAGCATGTTTGGTGTAGTCATATGTTTTCCCAGGAAGAGAAAGGAAAAAAGAACAGACATCTGAAAAGCTTTATTATTCCTGTTTCTGTTTCCCAAACTATCATCACCCTGGGCTTTGGGACAAATAATAATTTGAGGGAGATAATATGGTGTAGCATGAGCACCAGTTACCTAAAATATACACAAAGTAGACACATAGTAATTTCCATTGGGGAGGGTAGTAGTAACTGAGGGGATAGATCTCCTATAGGAGGTGGTATTTGAATGATGCTTTGGAAAAATCTAGGGATTTTTCTTTTACTCTTTTTTTTTTGTAGTTTTTATATATAAATTTATTTATTTAACTTTTTACATTCATTTTCACAAAATTTTGGGTTCCAAATTTTCTCCCCATTTGTCCCCTGCCCCCACCCCAATACACCAAGCATTCTAATTTCCCCTATCACCAATCTGCCCTCTCTTCTATCATCCCTCCCTTCTCTTGTCCCCATCTTCTCTTTTATCCTGTAAGGCCAGATGACTTTCTATTCTCCATTAACTGTATTTCTTATTTCCTAGTAGCAAGAACAATACTAAACAGTTGTTCCTAAAACTTTGAGTTCCAAATTCTCCCCATCCCTCCCTCCCCACTCATTCTCTTTGGGAAGGCAGGCAATTCAATATAGGCCATATCTGTGTAGTTTTGCAAATGACTTCGATAATAGTCGTGTTGTGTAAGATTAACTATATTTCCCTCCATCCTATCCTGCCCCTCATTGTTTCTATTCTGTCTTTTGATCCTGTCCTTCCCAGAGTGTTGACTTCAAATTGCTCCCCCCTCCCATTGCCCTCCCTTCCATCATTCCCCCCACCGCTTATCTCCTTCTCCCCCACTTTCCTGTATTGTAAGATAGGTTTTCATACCAAAATGAGTGTGCATTTTATTCCTTTCTTTAGACGAATGTGATGAGAGTAAACTTCATGCTTTTTTCTCAGCTCTCCTCTTTTTCCCTCCACTAAAAAGTCTCCTGCTTGCCTCTTGAATGAGAGATAATTTAACCCATTCCATTTCACCCTCTCTCCTCCCACTACATTTCTCTCACACTGTTTACCTTAATTTCTTTTAAGATATGGTCCCATCCTATTCAATTCACTCTGTGCTCTCTAAGTCTCTGTGTGTGAGTGCGTGTGTGTATGTGTGTGTGCGTGTGCATGCGTGTACGTATGTGTGTGTATGTGTGTGTGTAGTCCCACCAACTACCCAGATACTGAAAAGTTTTAAGAGTTACAAATATTGTCTTTCCATGTAGGAATGTAAACAGTTCACTTTTGGTACGTCCCATATGACTTCTCTTTGCTGTTTACTTTTTCATGCTTCTTCTCATTCTTGTGTTTGAAAGTCAAATTTTCTCTTCAGCACTGGTCTTTTCATCAGGAATGCTTGAAAGTCCTCTATTTCATTGAAAGACCATTTTTCCCCTGAAGTATTATACTCAGTTTTAGTCCTAGTTCCTTTGACTTCTGGAATATCCTATTCCATGCCCTTTGATCCTTTAATGTAGAAGCTGCTAGACCTTGTGTTATCCTGATTGTATTTCCACAATACTGGAATTGTTTCTTTCTAGCTGCTTGCAATATTTTCTCCTTGACCTGGGAATTATGGAATTTGGCCACAATGTTCCTAGGAGTTTCTCTTTTTGGATCTCTTTCAGGCGGTGATCAGTGGATTCCTTCGATACTTATTTTGTCCTCTGGTTCTAGAATATCAGGGCAGTTTTTCTTGATAATTTCATGAAAGATGATGTCTAGGCTCTTTTTTTCATCATGACTTTCAGGTAGTCCCATAATTTTTAAATTGTCTCTCCTGGATCTATTTTCCAGGTCAGTTGTTTTTCCAATGAGATATTTCACATTCTCTTCCATTTTTTCATTCTTTTGGTTTTGTTTTGTGATTTCTTGGTTTCTCAGAAAGTCATTAGCCCCTATCTGTTCCATTCTAATTTTGAGAGAACTATTTTCTTCAGTGAGCTTTTGAACCTCCTTTTCCATTTGGCTAATTCTGCTTTTGAAAGCATTCTTCTCCTCATTGGCTTTTTGAACCCCTTTTGCCAATTGAGTGAGCCTATTTTTCAAGGTGTTATTTTCTTCAGCATTTTTTTGGGTCTCCTTTAGCAAGGTATTGACCCATTTTTCATGCTTTTCTTGCATCTCTCTCATTTCTCTTCCCAGTTTTTCCTCCACCTGTTTAACTTGATTTTCAAAATCCTTTTTGAGCTCTTCCATGGCCTGAGCCCACTGGATATCTATTTTGGATGTTTGGGATACAGAGGTCTTGACTTCTATGTCTTTCCCTGATGGTAAGCATTGTTCTTCCTCATCAGAAATGAAAGGAGAAAACATCTGTTCACCAAGAAAGTAACCTTGTATGGTCTTGTTTTTTTTCCTTTTTCTGGGCATTTTCCCAGCCAGTTACTTGACTTCTGAGATTCCTCTCCACCCCTGCCTTGCCTCCAGATCTGCCCAGCTAGTGCTTGGGGTCTGAGATTCAAATGCTGCTTCCCAGCCTTAGGGCTTTCAGCAGCAGGCTGGCTGCTATTCAGGGTAAGAGTAAATTCAGGTTCTCAGGTGGGGGCAGGGCCGCTTCCCAGGCTCAGTTCCCTCAGGGGGTTTATACAGAGACCTTCAGTAATGGATCTGAGGTCCTGTCTGCTCCAGGAGCCCCTGGCCACTGCTGCCTCTGCTGTTGCCTCCCGAGGGGGCCTGAGTTATGGAGACACCCTGCTCCCCTCTTGGCCAGCCCAGAAGTCTCTCTCACTGACCTGTAGCACCTGTGGGTGGAGGGACCTTCGTGGCTGCCGGAGGTTCCATCCCTAAAGCCTGCTCGGATCTGCTCCTCTCGGGGCTGAACAGCCAGGGCTGGGCTCTGCTGTCCGGTGTGTGATGGACCTTTGAGGTCGGTTTTTAAGGGCTCTCTGGAATGGAAATCTCCTCCACTGCATTGCTGTGTGGCTTCCACTGCTCCAGAATTTGTGGGGAGTTCTTTTTACAGGAAATTTATGGGTTGCAGGTTCAGAGCTAGCATACATGAGTCTTTCTACTCCACCATCTTGGCTCCTCCCCCCCTTTTACTCTTTTCAGTGACTAAAAATCTATTTTCTCTCTCTCATCTTCTCTTTTCTCATCCAGTAAAACTTACTGAGGCAAATTCTAGTAGATTCTATATAAAGGATCCAATTGTGGGAAAGGGAATGGGAATGGGAGAGGAAACAAAGTTGAATCTTAGGAGAATAGAGAGGGAGTTACTTTTGAAAAAAAATGCTTATTTACTTAAGTCATAGAAACAATTTTATAACTATAAACAGGTAATCAGTAAGATGATGTTACTGTGGTAACTACTTTTGTAATTTTGTGGGGTAGGATTGGGTTAGTAATAATGTATCACAATATTGTTTCATTGATATGTTTCATTGTGCAGAGGACTCAAGAAACTCTCTCCCACGTACCTGTGGGGAGGATAGATGACAGTGAGAGTTTTGAACTGCAGCCCAGAAAGAAACATCCACAATCAATGATATGGCAGATCTTTTAAAATATTGGAGGAGTACAGGGCAGCTTTGCTTGGGGCAACCTTTTGTGTGGTCTCTCTGTATTGAATGTTCTTAAAATAAGGCATGCCTATAGTATAGAGAAAGCTACTTTCCATTTTGACTATGTTAAACTTTTCTTTTTCAACCAGTCTCTCTGGGTACCTCCATCTGTAAAGTACCAGCTGACCATTTCCTTTCAGGCTTTAACCTCATGGTTTTATTAAATATGTTCAGTGGTATCCCAAAACTTAATAAGATATTTCAGAATGGAGTGAGTTCCTAGGATTACTCCAAGGTCCCAGGAGTTCTCCCCTGAAATCTTAAAATGATTAATCTTCAAACTCCTTAATCTGCTAAAATGTGTTTAGTAGTTCCACAAAATGTAATTATCTGACTTTACTTCTGTAATTCCAACATAACCAAAGCTGAAGGGACAGGGGAAAAAAGTATCTTGCAGGGTTTCCCCCTCTTTTTCTTATAACCTAATCTCCCTCAGAAATCCTAGAGTAGGAGCTAGTCCTGCTTATTGGAATAATTGCTTCAAGTGCGAAAATTAATCTTTCCTAGTGTTTTAAACTATTTGGCTATAGCCCTTAGAAATTTTTCTTTCTATCTAGTTGCATTTTAAATCTTTCAAGGTTAACAGAATCGAGCTCACAACACAAATATAACTCAGACATTTTACATTTTACAAAGACACAAACACAGGAGTTACACTCTGTACTGAGGCATACAGTTTCAACTTTACAGAGGAGTGCAGTTTAAAAAACAACAGAGGCACACAGAGGGGTAAGAGACACAGCAGTTAAAATTTTACAGACATATGCAGTAAAACAAACAAACAAAAAAACAGCTGAGGCATTCAGGACAATTAAGAGAGATGTGCAGTTTAAGAAAGGATATCCTTACCAGGGTGATCCCAGATGAACCAGGTCACTGGAGGGGGCCCTGGAAATTTCCTCACAAAGAATGGTAAGCTTGACCAAAGCAGGAGTTCAGAGGATTGGAGCAGGACAAGGGCAGAGGTCTCACCAGACAAGGAGGGGTCAGAATCTAGAGAAATATATCTTTGCTGGTACCTAGTCTGTTCCCATTATCACTGGGGACTCCAATAACCTGGTTCCATGTATGGTTCTGCTTCTGATACCAATTAATGTCAGCTGGATTGAACTAGCCCCTAACCTGTAGGTGACCAGAGCCAAACAGAGCAGGCTAGAGACAGGAGAGTAAGGAATCAAACAGAATTTTAATTTCAAATTGAGGGAAAAGTCTTGCAAGCAAGGACACCTGTGACAGGGCCATCATCTCTGGGAGGGGGGGTGGGGGAGCCAAAGGCAGTATAGGGAGATCTCAATACTTATTACAATGACCATGTAATGAGCTGTAGCCCTGAACAACAATGAAACAAGTCTGATGCATATCAGGGCTTCATGACCAGAACGTGAGTACTTCTCTGAGCTTATCCAAGCTGAGAGAACACCTGGTGCTGGTCAAAACAATACAATAATTACATGGGATTTTGACAGAGAGTGAGATCATCCTATGAGCACAAAGGATTATTGTTATGCCAAGCCCAGGCATAGCTTGCTTGCTGGATCTTAGCTCTGGAAAACAAGGTGTCTCCTAATATCTTGACATTAGCTATAAAGACAAAGTAATATTTTGTAAGCCATAAAAGCATAGGTAAACTGTTATTGATTTTGCATTTGCTTAGTGCTTTACAATAAAACTGACTTCCTCAGGACTGTTGTTTTAGGAGGTACCAAAGGATTGGCTATCAGAATAACTCATGATGGTACTGTAATTCATTTTTAATATCTATAAAATAAGAAACAGGTATAACTAGCAAGCTAAGGGTAGAATTCTAAGTGTTTTTCATTTTCTGTTTTCCTCCTTTTGGGGGCATTTTTGATGGATTTGTTTTTATAAGCATTGCTTTTTTCTCCCTTCCACTTCCACTTCCACTTAAACAATAAAGAAAGAAAGAGGGGGAAAAACTCTCATAAGAAACATGCATAGTCCAAGAAGACTAATTCCCACATTGGCCACATCCAAAAACCCCTTTCTCACTCTACATCACAAGAGTTGGGTGGCATGTTTCATCTTCAGTCCTCTGGACTCCTAGTTTATCATTGAATTGCTTACAGTGTTGTCCTTCAGTTGGGTCAGTCATGTCCAAATCTTTGTGACCCCATCTGAGGTTTTCTTAGCCAAGTTACTAAAATGGTTTGTCCTTTCCTTCTCCAGCTCATTTTATAGATGAGAAAGCTGAAGCAAACAGCGTTACCTGACTGACTTGTCTGGGGTGGCACATAGCTAGTAAGTATCTAAGGCTGTATTTGAACTGAGGTCTTACTGACTCTAGGCCCAATGCTTTCTCCACTGTATTACCCAGCTGCCCTTCCTCAGAATAATCTGCATCAGTTCATAGTGGTCTTCCCAGTTTCCTCTGAAAGTATCCATTTTGTCATTTCCTATAGCACAATAATATTTAATTACATATCACAGTTTAGCTGTTCTCCAGCTTTTGAATTCATTTTGCTTCAAAAATTCCTCCCTTAGCTTCAAAATAGAAGCTTGGAGTTCCTTATGAAAAAAGCTTCTATAAGCAAACAAACATGCATACACATACACACACATCCTTTTCCTTTTTCTTTGATCTCTTTGGGACATAGGCCTGGTAATTATAGGCTAATAGACCTGGATGAATTTGCATTTTAAAATTATGCATGAGTATACTTACTATTACAATTTAACAAACTAAAAAGAGCTGTTTGTGCATCTTCTTCCACTCAAAACTGCTCCAGTAAGGCTTTTAGAACATGGATAGTTCTAAAACAATGAACATCTGTCCTAAAGAAGAATATGATATAAGTTGTGTGTGCTCTTAGTGGAGGTCCCATATTGGGATGCTGCAGTAACTACATAGGAGTCCTACATAGGACTGCTTTGCAACCTTCTCAAAGCACATCAAAAGGCAATGTTAACCCACAAGAAAATGAAATAAATTATTTGACCGCCAGGTGGTACCAGACACAAGCAACCACCCCAATAATCTTTTCTAGGTCTTTCTTACATATGCACATGGAGAAAGAAATGGCAAACTACTCTTGTATCTTTGCCAAGAACGCCCCTCAAGAAAGGGGTCACAGAGTTCGACAATGGTGAAAAATGACTAAATAACAACATATTCCCAAGAGAGCCCCTCCAGCACAGATGCACAGATTTCCTACTTTGTCCAAGCCATACAACTTTAAACCAGCAAATAACAAAGAAACCCTTGCTGACTGCATTCGAAATTCTATCCTAGAGGTCGATATTAAATATGGATTGAAAAAAATTAGAGGAATCTCTTTGGTTTCACCCCCTACTACAAGTCTTGTAAATTTCCTCACTCACTCTATACACTCTCTGTATCATACAATCAACTTTCTATAGCCAGTTTACTTGAATAAGAACCAAAAAGAAGTGAAAAAGAAATAGGTACAACATCTTTTGTGAAGAAAGGTGGACCCATACTCCTGCTGGCTGTGGAAAGCTATTTATATGCTATTTAATATTGGCATCCAAGGCACAACTTAAGGTCTTGCACTGAAAGAGTGAAAGCAAAGGAGAAAACATGGGATGTATCAAGGGTTGGATTGAGTCTCTAGCCTTCTCACTCTCAACTGATGTTTTTATCAGCACTCAGTTCAGACTCACCTGTCTACACCCTGGCCCCCAGTTGGATGCTCTGGTTCCCAGTTCTGCTTCAACCCTGTTACCATGGCTCCCCATGTGGACTCCAGAAACAACCACAGTCAAAAGTCTCTTTCTCATTGGTCCCTGGAAAATCTCAGTTTTAAGGGAAATTCAGAAAAGCCAGGGACACAACTCTGCTCCTTAAGCCAAAAGCAATGGATGACAAGTCTCTCTTAAGGGTAAAAGAAGAGTGAGGAACTCTAAAAAACTGCCTGCCCATAGCTAGTTTTACTACTTCCCTGCTCTCATTGATCTTTTCCCCCTCATCAGGAACTTTCGATGAAAAGGAACAAACATGGTCTTCAAAACCTGAGTTAATATTTCCTCCTTTTAAATTAAATTATCATTATCTCTGGATGGAAAATAGGATAGGGACTTGACCCGTAATTTCATTAGTGTTGAGAATTCCCAGGTGAGAGAATTTCCTCTGCTAATGAACCTATATACTTCCTCTGCAATTTAGAGAATTGCATAGGGAACTGAGAAATTTTCTTGAAAAAAGTAAACCCAATCTGTTAGTTCTGACATAATGGACTACATCTACACATTAAAGACAATACTTAAAATGTAAAAATGTAGAAGTAAAAACTGTGATTTACAGGGAGTCTTCTGAATGTGGGAACAATTTTCATAGTATTATTTTAATAATAGCCTTGGAAAATCCTGGTCAACATCATGCAGCAAGGAGGCATCTGAGGACATTCTGGAGTGGGGATGGGATGGGGGGGGTTGGGTGGGGTCACTATCTGGCAACAGGGACACTTAAACCACAAATCCAGAAGAAGAGAATGACTCTAATACATCTATAAGCAAAGCCTCAAAAAAACACAACTTGGACACAAGTTTAACCAGAATTCCTGAAAGCTATTAAGTAATAGTGTAAAAAAAAGTTTTAAAATGTTTTTTAATGAATGAATTAGAATTTTTTTAAAAAACTGGAAATAAATGAGAACTAAGGAAGAAAGAATTGGAAAGAAAATTAACAATTTGGCACAAGAGATACAAAACCTTGCCCAACTGACAAACTCCCTGAAAATTAGAGTGAACTAATTAGAAGATAATGATTCTATAACACAAGAAATATCAAAACAAAGTCAAAAGACGAAAATAAATAGAAGGAAATGTAAGGTATCTCATCAGAAAAACAACTGACCTAGAAAATGGATCAAGGAGAGAATTTAACAATCATTGGACTATTCAAAAGTCCTGACAAAAAAATTAAGAGCCTAGATATCATATTTCAAAGAATCATAAAATAAAATTGCCTAAAACTCTTAGAACCAGAGAATAAAATGGAAATAGAAAGAATCCATCAAGCATCTCCTGAAACCCCAAAATGAAAACTGCCAGGAATCTTGCAGACAAAATCCAGAGCTTCTAAGTCAGAGAAATATACTGCAAACAACCAGAAAGAAAGGATTAAATACTGAGATGCAAGCAGGGTAACACACCAAACAGATTCGATTTAGCAGCCACCACGTAAGGAGAGAAGAGCTTGGAATACAATATTCCAGAAGATAAAAGTATAGACTTAGAACAAAGAATAACTGAGTATAATTCTAGAGGGCAAAAAGAAATGGACATTTAATTAAATAAAGAATTTCCAAGGATTTCTGATGAAAATAACAGCTATAAGAAATTTTGAAATACAAACACAGGACTATATGGAAACATAGAACCCAAAATAAGACAATAAAGCAAGCCAGCTTTATTGAGGGAACATTCTTATGATATAAAGAACAATCAAGGAAAGATCACATCTGCTGAAATTCTAAGTGGAATTGGGCTCACCCCATAGGTGATGAGGGCTGGAAACAGAGTGAGACCCCCACAAAGACCAGGGTACCAGGGGCAGGTCGTCTGGGGAAGAATTCACGAACTCAAGCATTGTTGAAATCAAGGTAAAGATTTATTATGCTTTTCAGTGGGCAGGAGTTCTTAGGGAACCTGCAACCTTAGAGGGGTACAGGTAAAGTTTATATAGGATATTCTATAGTATCATTTGTGTCAAATATGCTAATTAGGTGTTTTGGGGTGGTTTTAGGGAGTGGTTAAGGTGGGGTCAGTTCTTAAAGGAATATGCACTTTTGATATCTACTGCACAGCTATTTTACCCAAAATTCATCAAGAAATGGCCCAAGGCAGGGCTACCTGAAGGTGTTGTTTTAGGCCTGAAATGTCATTAAGTCAACCAGTGATCAGGGCTAATCAGGAAAAATCAGGCTTCTCTCGTCTGTGTCTTGTTAGACAAGATTAATGTGAGGGAGTATAGGTCTGTCCAAGTCTAGGATACATATGATTGGTTGGTGAGTAGTAAATGTTGTTACGACCCAGTACACAGCCCGTTAAGCCAGTATGCAGCTGGCTAATCCTAATGAGTTCTATAGGGGCATCTGGCGGCTACTATAGCAGGAAGGGAGATAATGGTGGTTGCTAGGGCAGCCTGTGTCCTTGGGCTGGGGAGAATCTGCCAGAGATAGTATTTTGAGACTAGGGAGAAATGTGATTTTTAAGATAAATGTGATTTTTGAATTGGGGTCCAAGTACATGCAACCAAGTGCCTCATCATAGGGAACGGGGTACACTCTTAAACCATTAAATTCTTGTGCAGTTTTATAGGATTTTTATGTAGATAGATCAGAAGAGTTTGGAGAGAAATCGAAGGGTCTGAATCTGGAGGCTGTATTTATCAATGTTGAAAGATTGAGAAGATGATGGAGAAGAAAACTTCTGGGGAATTGGCTACTAGTTAATATTCAAACTCCCATAGTAAAGAAACTTTGGGCTGTCACTGTTGGTTTCTCTCTGACAAGGGACTCCAGCATTTTTTAATTTCCTAGTGGCTTGTTGTTTAGACAGCCAGAGGGATCCCTTACAATTTGTACAGAGTTTGCATTCCTTTCAAATGCCAAGATAGGATTGGGTAGGTGCATAGGTGAAATAAAAAGACATAAAGAATGTTCCAAATTGGCCACAGGGTTAATTCTGCCCAAATCTGTAATATAATTAATTACCTTGCACTTCCCTTCACCTATATCAGAGTATCAGATAACGACCATGGTAGGAGGAAGACATTATCCAGGTAATGCGGGAGGTACCAGGGTTAAGAAAGAGATAAATCTGCTTTAGAACCAAAAGAAGAATCACATAATGTGGTGGAAAATACCCTGAATTCGGAATTATTGGACCTGGGTTTGAATTCCACATCTGTCACTTACTACCTACATAACACTGAGTGAGTCATTTAACTTGTCTGAGGACCTGCTTGTGCTTGTTCAGCCATTTCAGTCTGGTGTACTGTTTGTGAACCCATTTGGGGTTTTCCTGCAGAGATACTGGAGTGGTTTGCCATTTCCTTCTCTGGCTTTTTATAGATAAGGAAACTGAGGCAAACAGGGTTAAGTGACTTGTCCAGAGTCACACAGCTAGTAAGTGTCTGAGGCCAGATTTGAACTCATATCTTCCTGACTCCAGACCTGGCACTCTATCCACTGTACCACCTAACTGCCCTAGTTTCCTCATCTGTAAAAGGAGAAAAATGCACACGAATGTCTGTTTCAGCTATAAAAATCTATGATCCTTTGACTGAATAATTACAATAACATAATTGAAAACAATACTAAAAGACAAGTGGTACTGAAACAGTTTGGATCCTGGAGAAGAAAGGATAGAACACATATATTATCAGATATGACTGTATTATCAAGGATTTTTTACTTTATTTTTCTTTGTTACAAGGAAAGGTTCAATGCGATATAGGGGCACATGTGTATATTACTGTGACTTAAAAAAAATCTTTCAAAAGAAACAAAGTTAAAGGGTTAATTGCATAGGCTCGCTAAGATCTAACTTAAGATAGCTCTATATCATTTGACTAAATTGACAAGATAGGGACTTTAAAACCAAAGCCAGACGGCTTTAGTAAAGAGGCAGGTCTAGGAACAAGAGGGAAGATATGCTCAAACTTGTGTTCTTTGTCTCCAGCCTAACTTGGCATTTATACCTTGATTGCAGAAGACATTTCAAACATCACTGAAATGTTGCTGGGTGACATAACCTTCTAGTTGTGTTAAAAGTCAAACTACTTCTGTAAGTTCATTGGTCTACATATAGGAAACCTTTCCATAAGAAAATCCTCTTTATTACAGCATATAGCCATTATACTTTAATGTATCTGGGGTCTCATATTGCAGTCACTTCATGCAACTGTGCAGATTATAACACATTCATTTCCCTCTCATTCTATGTGGCCACTTGTCCACATCCTCCTTAATGTCCTCCAAATCCAATGCTTGGAACCATCTAATTCTCTTAATATTGCACAGATACCAATGGAGCACATGGGCAACCCATTGATTATATAATTTTTGACACAGTTGTGTCAATAGCTGTCTTTACATCTGCCAGAAATAGAATGTTTCTGAGATGGCATATGCAATAAATTAATAAAAGTAACCCACAGGTAATTTGATCCTTTTAACCTCATGGGAGCTATAATTGTGATGACAATTTAGAGGAGGTCAATGAGACATGATTGTAAGTTCCCAGGAAGTGGAAACAGTCAATGTTGAAAGGGCTGCAGAAAATATGCATATCAATAAACTGTTGGAAGAGTTATGAATTGTCTAATTCTGGAAAGCAATTTGAAATTATACTAAAAAAAATGACTAAAATGTCGAAACTTTTTGGTCCAGAGATCTCATTGCTAGGAGGTATAAAGTAAAATCCCTTTAATGTCCTTTTCATATGAATCAGTTTTGTACTAAAAAGGACATAAAAAGTGTTATAATGTAATGAAAATGAAACTGTTGTACATGAATATTGTGGTACCAGAAAGGAACAGGAAAAGAACTTTGGCTTACTATAAAGATACATGTATGAAGAAACAGTTTTCAGATGAGACTTCAATACTTTGGGACAGGATTTTCATTGTGACATAAATATAAAGACTTCAATCACCTTGTGAAATATATAGGATCATGCCTCATTTTATGTGATCAGGTTGATATATTTTAAAGGAGTAAAACAAGCTTTTTATTTATTAAAAACTGAAAAAATAGGAATACAAAAAAGCATATTTGTGAGGACAAAAATGTGATGGTAGACTGTATTAAGAACTTAAGTACTATAGGACATTATGGTCCTTTATCTCATTTGCATGAAGCTATTTTAAGATTTATGAGGATAAAACTGGAAAAAAATTTAAATAATTGGATACTGAGGTCTGATTTTAGAAGGACTGTTGATTTCATAAGGGAAATTAGCCACTAATTGTGAGAAGGTTTTGATTTAAGCTATTAGAACAGATGGGAAAGTGAGGCTCTGGTAAGTAAAGACTCGGGTCAGAAATGGAGTTTTGTCTGAGATATTTGAAGAGACAGCAGTGGGAGCTGACAAAGAGGATTTAATGCTAGTTTCTTACTGCTTGAATGAAGACTTTGTTTCCAGATACTGTCCTTCAGTTCCATGTAAAGTTTATGAGAGATAAAGCTTCTCAAGAGTTCCTATTGCTCTTCTCTACCTCACTCTGGCTTGAGAGGAAAAAATAGAAAGGGAAAGGCGGTTTTTGCATGTACTTTACTGATAATGAAATTTCATGGGATGACGTAGAATCCTGGTTAGTGAAACAAGCTAGTTCCAGAGAATCAACTTGAACTGTTTTCTTTGAGCCCTGTAATTCAGTAGCCTAACTGGTCTGGTCTATAGAGTCCAGAAATAGCTTAAAGAATTTTGTAGTTCTTGGTTTTGAAGAGAACTGCTATTCAAATTAAGAGGTAATACTTTCTGAATGCTCTTTTAAGTGACTATAAGATGAAAGAACGTGTAAATGCTTTTCAGTCTGAATATAGTAGAAAAGATTTACCTAGCTACCATGTGGTGAAGACCAGAGGACAAACAGTTAACAGAGAAACATTTTCATGAAGTATAGCTATTTCTGAATGGATCATTGACATCAAAACCTATAGTCTAGACTTGAGTTGTACTGAGGGCATGAATTTCCCTCCTTTATATATTTCTGTGCCAGGTGTATATAACTATGTGCTCACTCTTTTCTGAATACTGAATGCATTGATGGGAGAGTGATCTAGGTTGTATGTAAATTGAGATGTTCATTTACTGGTTTATCTATATGAGAACCTATGATATTATTATTTCTTTTACTTAAGTTAATTGATGTTTATGATATTACAAATGTCATTATTGTAAGTGGATGGTTTATGTGAATAGAAATACATTAATGGATCATCAAGATGAATGAATGATGATAAATGAATATTAATCAAAATGTCTCAGGCACTGTGCTAAGCACTGGGAATACATACATGAAAAAAGACAATTCCTGGCCTCAGGGAGCTTACAATCTAATGAAAGAAGACAACCTACCAAAGGAAGTTGAAAAGGGGGGAGATGGTACCCAATTTGAGGGTATAGTGGAAAAGTTAATCAGAGAAGTTCCAAAGTAGTGCAGCCAGTTGAAAAAATGAAGAGATATCTAAGCTAAATTGTCTCCTTTAAAGGAGATTTGGAGTTCATGGCCCCACCCTCTGGTCAGAGAGACAGAGGGTAGTAATGAGGTGGAGTACCAAGCCTGATGAGATCTTACCAGATAAAGTACAATCAGTTCTGCATAACATGACATATGAGTTTCCACAAAGCACAGCCTTAGGCAAAATAGCGTAATAAAAACCACAGAGCTTTCGGAAAAGATGAGTTTAAGGATATAACATTCAAAACTTTGTCAGCAACTCATTAAAAAAAAGACATGAGCTTAATAAAATGGTAGCACAGTTTTATGCATATTAATTGATTAAGAAATGCATAAATGCTACCATAAAGAATGGCCTCTTCTGCTACTCTGTGCCCCAGGCTGCTTGAGCGTGTTAGGTAGCCCAGTGGTATGGTGGTGAAGCTGGGGGCAATGCAAACCAGCCTATCTCTATTAATGACTCCCACTGTACCAGAAGATGAACAATAAATATGGTACCTTACCTTGACAAAGAGCTGAAGTGTGCTTGTGGAAGATGGCATCAGAAGGGTTGTAGCTTGTGAGTTATTGTAAAGTGATGTAGTTTTCCGCATTTTCACTATTTCTCGAGAAAGAAATCTTGCAAAAGCAAACTCAAAATTTCTGTCATGTTCAAAAATTTCCCTAATATATCAAACAAGTAGGATCAAATTTAAATTTTCAATACCCAAGTTATAACAGAACTGACCGTATAACCATGTGATAGTATTCCTCCTCTGAAAATGATCTGTCCATGAGAGGACAGGACAGGGTAAGCAAATCAACGCAGAGAGAAAGTAGGTATCCAGAGGCCTGTGGGAGAGGTCTGAGGCCCTGTGCTTCCATATGTAAACAGAATGAGTGATAACAGCAGAGATGATGAATGTTGAAGAGTTATAATGACATTTTTTGAGAAAATGCATCTCTCTCCATCTTGGGGAGGTGGGACGCAGTAAGTGTGGAGTATTGCATATGCTTCAAACAATGTTGGTGTGTTGTTTGATTGCGCTGAACTGCTGTTTTCTTTTTCTTTTTAGATCTTTGCTACAAGAAATGGCTGTCTGGGCAAGGCAAGGGAGAAAGTTATATTTGGAGATGAAGAGGATGTAAAAGCCAAAGATATCCATGAAAATTAAATAAAGGAAAGAAATACAAAACAAAGATAAGACCAGAGGGTTTTTATATTCAGAAATTATGTTAATCTGCTTTGTTCATTAGGCTTCATAAAGAGGTGGTGGGTGTTATCTTGCTTTAAGGATCATTTATGGTTGACATGCCATCATCACCAACTCCTTCCTAATGAAAATGTTTATTTTATTTTTTTTTAATTCCTTGAGTAATCCTTAGGATCAAAGATAAAACAGGGTTTCAAAATTTGTTTCCAAAACGCGTGGTAAGTGAATTTATTGTTTTCTCCTGGGTATTACACCCACTGGGTTAGTCACAAATAGCTAAATTAAGGATGTTCACATTTTTTTCAATACTAACAAGTCATTGGCCCTACCCAGTTCACCCTCAGTATTATATTACATAAAAATGCCAGAAGTTTTTCCAGTGGCTTGGAAACTACATAAGATTGAACTGAAATACTCAAACAGATCTGTGATCTCATTCTTTTGTAGGTCTCATCCAATGATGTAGCTCACAACCCATCCATGTCTACCCGTTATATGGAATTTTTGTCTATATCATCCAATTAGTTCAACACATGAGTTCTATCTAAAGGGCTAGAAGCCTTCCTCAATTTTTCTTGACATCTTAAAGATAACAGTAAAGGATCTGAACTGCCTACCTGGCCCCCTCCTGGTCAAAGACCAGTCTTTCTTTTATAGTATATTTAACATTATGCATGGGAATAAGCATTTACATATCACCTACTCTCTCCTAGGCCCTGTGCTAAGCACTTTTTAAATAACAAATATTTTCTCATTTGATCCTCACAATAGCCCTATAAAGCAGGCGCTCATATTATGCCCATTTTACAGTTAATGAGATTGAGGCAAACAGAGGTTAAGTGATTTGCCCACGGTCACACAGCTAGCAAGTATCCAAAGTCTTGCTGGCTCCTGGCCCAGCACTCAATCCTCCGGGTCACCAGCTGCCTCTAATAGAAGCAGTTTATTCTCATAGAGTAAACAGGCATTCCCATCCCACCTGGTTCAGAGAAGAAGAAGAAGCCAATTCATATAGAGTAGTGGCTAGAGGGCTAGCTTCAGAACCAGGAAGAGTGGAGTTCAAGCCCTAACCTTTGGCAACTCCCTAACACTCAAAATGACAAATGAGTTGAAACTTCAGTGGGATGGATCTAGAAGTTCCTTGCACCACTAAAATCACTGATCCAGATGCCCTCTTCTTTCTGAGAGAGAGACAGAGACAGACAGAGAGAAAGACAGAGAGAGACAAGAGAGTCAAAGGAAAATTTTTATTTCAATGAAATATTTGATCTCATTAGTTCATTACAAGCATTTGAGGTTCATAGGATTGTTATGGCTACAGCCAGAAGGGACCTCAGACACTACTTAGTTTAACACTCTCATTTCACAAATGAGGAAACCAAGGCTCAAAGAAGGTAAGTGACTTGCCCAAGGCCACACTGCTAAAATGCCTCAGAGGTGGATTCCAATCCACGTCCTTTAACCCTAGAGCTTACATTTTTTCCATGACCATAACACCACTTAAAAAAGTCCATGAACTCAAAATGAAATTTAAATAGTCTAATTAGATGAAAAGTGTTTAATGATAATCAATTAGTCAATTCCCTCCATGCTAATTTTAGTTCTTCATAAGCTGGGTACTCAGTCAGAAGGGAGATTGTATTGCATAAATGTATTCATTCATTTATTAAACCAACACTTACTGAGGGCCCAGTATAAACAAAGGGGCATAGTTAGATGCCATCAGACATACAGTCAGTTAACAAGAGTGCCTATTATACGCCAGGCTCTATATTGAGTTCTGGGGATACAAAGAAAGGCCCAAAAACCCAACTACAATAGCAAAAAGAAAGCAAAAAATAATCCCTGTTCTCAAGGAACTCATAGTCTAAGGTTTGTTATAGGTATCACTGGTTCCCAACATTTTTTGCTCAAAAACTCCTTTCAACAACAAAAACAAAATGTGTTGTAAAACCCATGTGCACACATAACTATATGTGTTCGTGTGTGTACATGTATGTAGGTATATGTGTGTACTAATGTCTACATGTGTGATTTAATTAAATATGTTAAATGTCTACTCTGTGTCAGGCTCTGCGCTGTGTACTAGAGAGATAAAAAAAATTCTGACATCATTTGTGGTCTCTAATGCCCTCATGGTATAAATAAAACAAGGTAAAATGTAAAATTAATAAGTCACATTTATGAAACTCTGTAATATTTACAAAATAACCCTATGAGCTAAAGCAATTTGAGGTGAAGCCTCCACAAGTTTCACCTGGGCTCATTGTAATGAGGCATGATGCTCAGGTACTCTTCCCCATTTTCCAACTTCTCTTTTTCTTCTGAAAGCCCTAGAAGGAAATAACAAAGCCAAAAGGTGAGAAATCTCTTATTAGGAGCTAATAAATGAACAATTCTCACAAAATATGTGGCTTTGAAATGGAATTGAACTCTTTTTAAAAGTTATATAGGATGGTTCAGAGTAGAGAAGAGGAGCAGAAGAGATTCCATTTTCTCTTTTCCCCCATCAAAGGGATGTTCCTCAATTTAGAGAAAGAGCCTTAAGAATGAACACTTCAATGACATAGGACACTTCATAAGATTTTTCTGTAAGTTACAACTGCTAGGTAATAGGACTGAAGCAAAAATACTGTAACATACTCTCTTTCTCAGAGCTAGGTCTGCTACACTTTCCCTCAGTGTTTTCAAGCATTATGAGGGGTTGGTGGGTGTCTCTTTTCTTTGCTGTAGGTTATAACTCCTGGTTTCCCCCACTGTTAGGTTTTAATATAAGACTATTTCAAAGATATAGCCAGAAAAATAAACTTTCCTCCCAGCATCTTAGGGTATACTGTACTCTCTTCTGCACTAGCTCTCTCTCTAAGAGGAAGGAGATTCAACTTAGTTCAATTGCTATATAACATCTGTCCTATTAACTTCACATGCAAAGATGGCATCTCAGTGGAATGATCTTGGTCTCAGCTTCCACTGGGCCAAGACTCCAAAGGTCCACTCAAAGATAGCTTTTTACTCCTCAGGGCATCAGTGCTAGATCAATTATGACACTCAACTTGGGCTCCTTCTCTTGGATTCCTGTGGTTCACTCTCCTGATCTTTAAATACTCTCAAAGTATACTTTCCCTTCTTCACCAGATACCATGAGCAAAAGAGCCAATCAAAGATCCTGCTCTTCAATATATGATTAGACAAATGGAACCAGTTAGTGAATGTTTACTCACTCTGCAAAGTCTGGAGCTAGACTGTGGAATACCTTAAATGCCAGACTAAGGAATCTATATGTAGAGAAGACTGTAGGGGTCCCCCATGTGTTGTGAGGCTCCCCATGTGGCAAGGACTCCGTCCATGTATAGCTCAAAGGGAGATAGAATAGACATATCTAGTAGCTTCTCTCCCTGCATCCTTCACCAAGGGAAACTTTCATTATTGTCAGGAGGGGAAGCAGGAGGTTGGGCTCCAAGGCCACCATTCTACTCTCCCTTAGAGGGAGAGGGAGGGTCAGACTAGAATTATTTCTCCCTTAAATAGTTTCCATCTAGGAGATAGGATCAGGTTCAAGCTAACTTCTGATCACTTTGTGATTTTTGTATAGGAGGAGAACCCTAACAAGGGTTAACCCCTTTCCTACCTAATACCAGTTCCACAATTAAGACACATAGAGAATAGCAAAGTAGACCATCCAAATTGGAGCAAAAGAGAAATCAGAAAAGGTACAAATAGGAGTATGTATACCAGACAACACAGAGTGAAAGAGCGCTTCAGGACAAGATAGCTCACCTCAACTGAGAGAGAGAGAGACAGAGAGAGACAGAAACAGAGAGAGAGAGAGAGAGAGAGAGTGAGAGAGAGAGAGAGAATCCTGGATCTCACCCAAAAGGAAACTTTTCTTTGTCTAATTGAAAGCTGGGAATAGGGATATGATAGAGATTGCCATCTCCTCTCGTGTCTTCCCAGAGTTTTTTCCTCCAGCAATCTGAAGTGGAGTGAGCCTCTTATATCTTCTCACTCAAAGCTGGAAGTGACTCAATGCTCAAAAAAGATTTGAAGTCTTGCCGAGCGCCAAAGGGGACAGGCCCTGAAGACTACTGAAGATGGACTGGCAATGGCTAAAGCTCTCTTGCCCCTCACCAATGTTACTCTGTCCTTCATACAGGGAAGGGCCTTCATCTCCACCAATAAAGAGATGGGGTTTGGAATAAGAGTTATATGTCTTTTATGCAGTAGGCAATAAGGAACCTCTGAAAGTTTTCTTTAAATGTTTATAGTATTTATGAAATTAAATGTAACATAAGTTTGCATAGATTTTTCTGCCTGACCATGTGAGAGTCAAGTGAGTTGGCTTCTGAACATATATGTTTCATTCCTAAGAATCCTGTAATTGGCCACTGATATAGAAAAACTGATGGCTCAGGGGATCTTTTATTTGTTTGTCTTTAAAACTTGGTTTTGTATTTTATTCTTCCCCAGTTGCATGTAAAAACAATTTTTAACATTCGTTTTTAAAACTTTGTGTTCCAAATTATCTTCCTTCCTCCCTCCCTCCCTATTCCACATCCTCTCAGGGGACCTTTTAAAAGAAGAAGCAGCTTCTTGGTTTTAGCCTGCCAGGTGATAGAAAAATGTCTCTATTCTGCTCTGATATCAAGGTGATCTCACATGTATGGTAACTAGTGCTAGGGGTCTTTAACCAGGTGAGCTTGGGCTGAGACTGGCTGCCTATGTCCCTTTTCTTGTGTGTGTGTTTTCTTTCCTTAAATGGGTAACCTAGTGAGTTTTGAAAAATCTAGAAGTCTTTGACTGTAGTGGGAACATCATCTCCTGGCACAGTGGCCCCAAAAGTATCCACTGGCTTGGTAGCAGTAGTGGCATCGACCACAGCTTCAGTAGTGATGGCAAGATAAGTTTATGCACAGGAGACAGGCTAATGGGAAGAGGACTGGCTGGCTTGACATTTTCACTGTTAAACTAGTACCAGGAGTTAGCCAAGCCAAGGTGAAATGTGAAATGGCAACTTAGGTTTTAAAAATGTTTTATGCCTCAATGAGACTTAACTGTCAGCCTCTTAGAAGACTGCAACTATAAATCATAAATTACATTACTGAATCCTATTTAAATAATCTTATAAATGGATGCTACCTTTCTAGGTTTAGCATTGTCTTCTGTGTAGGAATAAATTACCTGTTCCATATCTGATGCATATTGTGAATTGGATATCGTTTTACTTTGCCTGTGGGGAGACCCAGGCATAAGCAATAACTTTTAAAGTATGTATCATCCCAAGGATGCTGTTTTGGAATTTGTTATTGGGCCAGTTCTCTCAATTATCCTGATTAGAGACAGGTTGTTCCAGCAATTAACCCAGTCCAGGAACTCACAGCTGAGTGAAAGACAGGGAAGAGAAGATTGCTAGCCCCTGTAATCCTGGAGGCACTTCCTTTGTTAGATCAATTTCTATGTATATGAAGTAATTAGTTGTCACTTTCAGAAAGGCAGCTTGGTAATAGAAATAATACTGCATTGAGAACTGGAAGACTTGGACATTAGTCTTGTCTCTCTCGCACACTAGCTAGCTTGTTGCTAAAGTTTTCTGAGTCTCAGTTTCCTTATCCATAGGATAGATATAATACTTGCCTTACAGCTTCCGAAAGTTGTTGTCAAGCTCAAATATAACAATGGATGTAAAAAAACTTCTGAAATTCTAGTATCTTATTCAAATTCATATAAATATGTCAAAGATTTACCATTAAGAATACTAATTTTATTATTAAAGCAGCTTTTAGTACCAAGTGACAAAAATATTACACAAGATTATTATAAAAAAATTTTTTTTGGAGAGACCTATGATTTCACCGGTATAAAGAAGTCTCAGTGATATGTCTGTCTGCTAATGCAGATTGTCCATTCCTCTCTTCCAACTTGTAGACTTAAAGATGTGTTCTGGGTCATACAGTCTATGTCTGTCAAAGGCAAGTCTTGAACTCTCATGTCTTTTGACTGCAGTGATGGTCCTTTGTTCACCTTATCATGCTTCCTCCTTCTCTCATAGCATCTTAAATCAATAATGAGTTTATAATAGCTACAAATAAGAAACTTCTTGAGGTTGCTAAGTTGTTTCAATTGTTTACCACTCTTCATGGCATCCCATTTGGGATTTTCTTGGCAAAGACACTGGAGTGATTTGCCATTTCCTTCTCTAGCTCATTTTACAGTTGAGGAAACTGAGGTGAACAGAATTAAATGACTAGCCCCAGAGTCACATAACTGGTAAGTATCTAATGCCACATTTGGACTCTGGTCTTCCCAACCCCAGGCCTGGTTGCTCTATCTACTGCATGACCTCATTGCCCAATGAGTAACTTAAGGAAGATTAACACACTGTTCAAAAAAGACAAACATAGGTATGTGCACATGTGCATAAAATGCAAAATCTTTCTGAACTTTTCTGGATGGGGCAGAATTTAGTGTTCAAATTTCACATTCCTGAGCTATTATCAGGTTGAAGGGAGCAAATAGAAAAATGAAAAAGGAAAGACACTGAACCAGAAAAGCTCCAACTTGTGTAACAAAAGAAAAATCCCAGCAGTTTCATCTATAGCTACCGAATAAGCAGCTAAAGAAAGAGGTGGGGGAGTGTTCAAGTTAGAACAAATTTTGCTGAACTGGACCAAATAACAGACACCATTGTAGGGAATAGAGAAATCCAATGCTGGCTACAGCAGGTTAGAAAACAATGACCTATAAGGGTTTGGCCAGCTACGATTGAATGGCTCTGTGAATTTGCTGGAAGAGAGGACTCTCTGTAGGCCCTTAGAAAAATGAGCTCTGGGTCATAAGTTCCTTGTGGACCACCAGGTGTTCACCTTCCCAGCTGCCTTGTAAAGAAATTCTGTACTTGATACAGGGCGTATCCAAAAGTTTAAGTGACATGGAATTATTTCACTTCGTAAAGTGAAAAGAAAATTCTTATCTGGGCAGCTAGATGGTGCCATGAATAGAAGGCCAGTCCTTGAGTCAGCAGGACCAGAGTTCAAATCAAGCCTCAGACACTTACTTAGCTATATGACCTTAACTTAATCTTGTTTGCCTGAGTTATGCATCAGTAAAATGAGCTAGAGGAGGAATTCACAGACCACTCGAGGATTTTTGCCAAGAAAATCCCAAATGGGGTCACAGAGAGTCAGACAAGACAGAGTTAAGGTCACTCAATGAAAAGAAAAACTTCTTAGCCTCCAACGCGTCATGTTGAAGGAATCTTTCAAAGTCCTTATCATCCTCAAATAAATCTTTTGATCTTTTGTAGTCTGATTTACTGTTACTGCCCAACTAAAACCTCACATTCAGAGACTGTGACTATTCTAATAAAGACTACCTATTTGATTTGATACCAGAAAGGAAAAAAAAAAAAACCCAAACCTTATGTGCTTTTTCCCATTCTTAAACAATATGCCAAGGGATTACAATTCAAGCAGGAAAACAAAAATCAAACTGTTGGGCAAGACAAAATCCTCGAAAGCAACTTTTACGTACTTCTAACCGGATAACTCTATGTTGATGTCTCACCAACCGTTTAAATTCAATGTGTCCAAAAGAGAATTTCTTATCCTTTTCTCAAAAGGGACCCCTTTTGTTCGGTGTTACCACCACTCTTGATTTCTAAAGTTAGAATCCTTGGCCTCTGCTCTTTCATGTGGGGAAAACATAGGATTACAAATGAAGAGCCAGAAGGGACTTAAGAAGTCATTGAGTCCAATCCCCCTATTTTACAGAGAAAGAAACTGAGGCCCAGAAAGTTAGCCTAAAGTCATATAAATTGTAAATCTCAAAGGCAGAATTTGAAGCTATTTCATTTTTACTTAAAATCTAGTGCTAAAGGTATTGAGCTAGATGACCTCTAAGATTCCTGTAGGTCTAAATCTATGATTCAGATCCTGTGTCCTATGTCAGGTTTGCCATCAAGTCCTCCTGTTTCATCTTTTAAAAGGTTTTCTCTTAATTCCCCTTCCCACTGTGAGCTGGAACAAAGCAAGATATGGAAATTGATCCTACTGTGTATTGCTGTTCCCTAGAGACTTTGAACTTTCACTGTAACAACCCTGATTCAACTTGAGGCAATGTAATCTAGTGGTGAGAATTCTGGATTTGGAGCTTTGAAGACCTGGGTTCAAGTCCTACTTTTAACACGTACTGGCTGTGTGACCCTGGTCAAGTCACATAACTTTTCAATGTTCCTAGACATCTTTCTAAAATAAGATGCAGAACAGTTGCAGATCTATGTTACCAAAGATATTCTTCCCTGGCAGTTCTCTATACCAATGAAGTCACTGGTCCAGTCCCTTCCCCTCTTAAAAAAAAAGAAGAGTGCCACACAATGTATGACTTAACCGATTTATGCATATTAGTTTTAGCTGATTTAGATGGTAAGCCCTTTGAGCTTAAGAACTGTTTCTTAAAATGTATGTGTAGAACCTATATATGATTACACACTATCTTGAGGAGGAAGGGGATAATGAGGGGGAGGAAGGGGGAAAAAATCTAAGATATATGGAAGTGATTATAGAAAACTGAAAAAAAATTAATTTTTTTTTTTTTAAAAAGAGCTGTTTCTTAAACTTCCTTTGTATTACTCAGGGCTTAATGAAGTATTGGGCCCTACAGTACTCCACAAATACCAGAATGATTTTTATTGTAGCACATCTTATGATCAATTTAATTTTTCAAAGACATTTCCCTAAATTGTCTAGCCTTATTAACACTTCTAAGTATGTAGATACTGCCATACAAAGGAGACCTCTGCACATTGTTTTCTCTAAATTGAACAGGGCAAAGTTCTCCTTTTCCTGTAGAATCTGCTCCTAATCAATATTTAGCTCATCAGTATATCATTAGGAACATACTTGGGAGACAGAATAAAAAAGTCATTTGAAGTTGTTAAGCCTGACTCTCTGGCCAGGGTTTAGGCTTCAGATCATTGAGAAATACTTACATTAAGGAATCAAAAAGAGGAAACTACGAAGGAGACAAAAAAATTCAGCTAAAAGGGAGTTGTCCATAGTATCTAGTGCTGCAGAGAGGTCAAGGAAGATGAAGATTGAGAAAAAGTTCTAGACTTTGGCAATTAGAAGACTACAGCTCTCCTTCAAAAGAACAGTTCGTATGGAGTATTGCATAAAGAACTCAAATTGCAAGGGGTTAAGGGATTGCAAGGGCGATGAAGAAGTGAAAGCACTTGGTGTAAGATCTACTTTCTTAAAATTTGGTAGTAAAATGGAAGAGAAAGCACAGTATTTTGAAGGATGGAATTTTATAAGTATAAGAGGAGACTGGTCCACAAAACTCCATCCTCAGAGCCATGTCCCAATTGCATAAGAATAAGAGAAAGCTGAATATTTTTTGGAGGTGGATGGGGAGGAGTCAGGAGGAAGAAAAACGATGAAATGAGATCCCTAAGGAAACTGAAGAAGATTGGATCAAGGGCATAGGGGTGGAAATTTGCCTTAACTAGAAGGAATAGTTGAGTGCAAATACATGGTGTTGTAGAAGGAGCACAGGTCTTGGGAACCAGAAGGTCAAGGTTTGAGTTTTAGCTCTGATGTTTGGTCATCACTTTCTCTTTTTGAGCCTCTGTTTTTTCATCTGTAAAATGAAAGAGTTAGACAAGAGAACTCTATGGCCTGCTCAGTTCTAAATCATTATAATTCTAAAGGGAGGTGGGGGGGAACGGGGAGAGCACCAAAGGAAAAGATAAGTAAAAACATGTATAAATTTTAGGAAGAGAACAAGGGCACTAAAGGGAGCTAATGACAAAGACCCTCAATCTTCTCTGAAGCAGGATGGAAGGAAAAGATAAGTGAAAACATGGAAATGTTCTAAGATAGCTGTTTAGTCTTTTTCAGTCATGTCTGACTTTTTATGGCACCATTTGGGTTTTCTTGCAAAGATACTGGAGTGGTTTTGCATTTCCTTCTCCAGTTCATTTTACAGATGAGGAAACAAACAGGATTAAATGACTTGTCCAGAATCATACAGCTAGTTAGTGTCTGAGGCCAGATTTGAACTCAGGAAGATGCGTTCCATCACACCACCTAGCTAAAGACACTAAAAGGAGCTAATGATAGGGGGCCTCATTTTTCTCCATAAATGAGGAGAAAAAACTCTATCACCTATATTTATAAGGAATGGTGATACAAAGTAGCTCTGAAGTACATAGCTCAATTGAAATAAAGGCATTTCTTGGTGAGTTTTATTTCTTGATACCTATTGTATCTCCTGACTGGCCATGCGTAGTCATAGACTACTCAGATTTGATTTGTCTAATGAGGAGGATTTTTAAAAGACCAGTAATATTATTACAGGCAGATATACAGAACAAAAGCGGGTTTTTATTTAAAACAAACAAATAACAAAAGAATCCCAAGTGAACAACTTGCTTTTTTCTTGATCTCATGCTGATTTGCATGGCCGTCAAGAGATTGATGTATGCTGAGGGATGATTTAACCAGCCTTGCCCGGGTCCTTTGTGGTTTTGTTGGAAGAATCTCCAAGGTGACTTGAAGAGAAGTAGACTGATGATCCAGCATTTGACAGGAAATAAAAAAGGAATTTTTGACTCTAAGTCAGATAGTTTGCAGGTACCAGGGATTTTGAGCCATAGAGTGAGAAGAATGAAAAAGCTGATCCACTAAATGTAATCATCCTACCAGGGATGGGGAGCCTGCGGCCTTGAGGGAACATGTGGCCCTTTAGGTCCTTAAGTGCAGCTCTTTGACAGAATCCAAACTTCACAGAACAAATCCCCTTAATAAAAGAATTTGTTCTGTAAAACTTGGACTGTCAAAATGCTGCAGCCAAGGAACTAGAAAGCCACACATATGACCTAGCCTCTCTGCTATGCCTTGGAACTATGTAGACTAAAAGAGCTTAATTCTTCCTTGCTAGCAGGAACTGCACCATAGCAGGCAGTTGTAGAAAGCAACACGTAAATGTGGCAATTGCAGCCAGCAAGTACTGCTGGTGTGGAGTGGAGATGATGCCCAAAGAAGATCAGCAGAGGGTAAATCAAAGACATCATGAGAGGACATTGGCAGCATTGAAGGTATGAGTTGTCTCTGCTATGCCTGTGCCCTGGCCAGTTGTATCCCTATGCCCTTCCACATGTGTGTCCATGCCACACATGTTCCATGTATTTTATATGCATTCCTTGGTCATGTGTATTTCCTATACATGTCCCTCCACACATCCCCTAATAATATTTTTTCTCTCTACTCCTACCATTGGTTGTGTGATAATATGCAGAAGAATATACTCCTGTGAGTATGGGGGAATCTTTTCTATTCTTTGATTTGTTATGCGATTTAAGTGTCTTTTGCTTTAAGTTAATACGGCCTTTCTCGTTAGCTTTGTAAAAACAAACACACCAGTTGGGGCTCATAAGTTATGATTTTGGGTTGTGCTGACCCCACAGAACACATCAAAGATAGGAGAGCTTTAAGGGATCCTATATCTAAGTGGGATCCTGGGTACTACAAAGAGTTAACACCTTGAGTATTGATGAACCTTATATCTTGGTGCCATTTGTGTTTCCCAAATGGTTATAAGTGTCTTTGCTTTCATGCTTATTTCTATTCCTCCGAATGAAAGTGAATTTGCTTGAAAAGATTCCTATGCTGCTTAATATTCTCTTTATACTGAGGTGAAAAGGTCATTAATTTGTCCTGGGGGTTAACAGATGTGCCTATCATTTGCCCTTCCTTTTGCTATGGCAGCTATTCCCTATTGCATCTTAAGTTTGTAATATGTTTTTTTAAATTTATTTTCAGTGTTCTACAATCACTACCATATAACTTAGATTTTCCCCCCTCCTTTCCCCTCTTTCTCCCTTACTTCCCCCTCCCTCCCTGAGACTACATACAATTTTATGTAGGTTCTACACATACATTGCTATTAAATATACCATCGTCATGTTGCATAGAAGAATTGAAATGAATGGGAGAAATCATAAAGCAAATCAAAACATAACACAAAAGAAAATTATCTGCTACATTCTGCTATTGAATTCCATAGTTCTTTCTCTGATGTGGAAGGCATTTTGCCTTAAAAGACCATTGAGAATTTTTTAAGTCCTATCAGAAAAAATCCTTGCACTCTGTGGTTGTTGCTGTGTACAAAGGTCTCCTGCTTCTGCTCCTTTTACTCAGTATCAGTTCATATAAATCTTTCCAGGCCTCTCCAAAGTCTTCCTGTTCATCATTTCTTATAGCACAATAGTATTTCATTACAATCATATACCACAATTTATTCAGCCATTCTCCAATTGATGGGCATCCCCTTGATTTCCAGTTTGGGGCCACCACAAAGAGTGCTGCTATAAATATTTTTGTCATTTGGGACCCTTTCCCATTTTTATGATCTCTTGGGGATACAGTCCTGGAAGCTGTATTGCTGGGTCAAAGGGTATGCACATTTTTGTAGCACTTTGGGCATAGTTCCAAATTGCTCTCCAGAATGGTTGGATCAGCTCACAGCTGAATTAGTGTTCCAACTCTCCCACATATTCTTCAACATTTATCATCTTCCTGTTTTGTTATGTTAGCCAATGTGATAGGTGAGATGTGGTATCTCAGAGTTGTTTTGATTGTAATATGTTTTTGTCAATTGAGTTACCTCCCCACTGATGCACATCCTCAAATTTCCACTTTCTCCATCATTGTCTAATATGCTATATTGCTTCTGTATATCTATGTAAGCCCTTATTACCCTTTATTTGTGTCTGTCCCTCTTGAGGTATAACTTGAGATACAACAGATATAGCTGTTACTTAGGCATCTGTTACATGTACTACTCAAATAGTAAAATAAAGATGTTACAATTCAGGAAACTTTAATGCTTCTGTGAATAGTAACTTGTATATGTCAGTCAATAAGCATTTATTAAGTGCCAACTATGTGCCAAACAGTGTGCTAAACATTGAAGACATGAAGAAAGGCTTTAAGAATGTTTAAATTCACAAAATACAGCAGCCCAGTAAGGTAGCATAGCAACTGGGAGCATCTTTCCACCCTGACTTATAGAGTGGGTCCACCAGACAAGGTTATGTCAAGTTCAAGGTACCCTGTGGGCCCATATTTACTCAAAACCACAGCCTCATGAGTTTCCATCAATGTATTTAACTTTAATAGAAAGCCAAAGGACACAATTTTTTCAAAGAAAAGGCAGTTAAGAAAAACAGCAATAGAACAGGTTTCCATAAACCTGGGGTACACATATCCAAAGCGCAAATGCCATTAATAGGAAAGTGGGCACACATAGGGTGCCATGTGGGGGGCACATGTATGATTAGCACAGACATGGAGGGACATACACATAGGGAATATATGTGACCAGGGTGCATGAATGGAGGAGAGACTCATGCTTTGAACACTGCAAGGTCACTGAAGTCTTCTAGTGAAGTCTTTCTACTGCTCTCATTGGATATGCTACCAATCCATTCCTACATACTTTGTAAAGTATAAGAGAAGGTTGTTCCTCCAGCCCTGGGAGATCTATTTTGTTGGTGGAGCCTGATGTTAGGACCATAATATAAAAGAAGGCTCCTCAAAATTAAGCCCTGGAACTGTATTTCTAACTTCTGACACAGAGAAGTCAAGGAATATTGAGATGTAGAATTGGTACCTTGGGAGCAAAGCAGGGTATCTTTACACAGAGTGCTCAAAGTCTCATCATATGGATTCACTGTATAGGACAATATTGGTAGGACAATCTTTGGGGAGAAAAGGAAGGGAAAGGGAATAAGCATTTATTAAAAACCTACTATGTACCAGGCACCAGCCTCCATCAGATATATTGTCTCTAACGGATAGTGCTCCATTGGACATTTATAACCTGCTTTATGCTACCAAGAAAACCTTCACTGGGCATTTCTCTCTGCTTGTAGCTTCTGACTTCAGCTAGAGTCTTTGGCTATAGTGATATCACTCCAGAGAAAAGTGAACTCTTTCATGCTCTTTTTAACTTGATGCCCTGAGTTTTTCCATAAATCATGCAGCTTTGTCCCTCTTAACACTTTTGTCATCCTTAAGGAAAAGTCTGTCAGTTTCTCAAGTCTCTTTCATCTCCAGCAAGAGATTCTTTGCCCCAGATAACAAGCTCTTGAGAACATCCAAAGCTAAATACCTAGTTCCCTCTGACTCTTTTGTGGTTGAGTTTTATCTCACTCTTCATGACCCTATTTGGGGTTTTCTTGGCAAGGATACTGGAGCTGTTTGCCATTTCCTTTTCCAGATCAGTTTACAAATGAGGAAACTGAGGCAAACAGGATTAAGTGACTTGCCCAGGGTTGCACAGCTAGTAAGTGTGTCAGGCCAGATTGGAACTAAAGAAGATGAGTCTTCCTGAGTCCAGGCCCTGCACTCTATCCACTGTACCAAGACTCCAGCCTTCCTTTTAAAATCTCTTTCCTGATCACTTGGCTTAGGTCTCTCTGAGAAACTTTATCTTTGAGTGGGCCCTCCATAGGCTTTCCTGTTCAGCCTGCTGAACCTCTCTTACCTAAGCAGCTCTCTCAACAAACTGCCAGAATCTTTGTGTCTGAACTTCCCAGTTCCTCAGCTCCGAAATTCCTTTTGCCTCTAATGAGTGGTTATGAGCGAGAGTGGAAGAAGGCCAGGAGACAAACCCAAGCCCGGGGGTAAGGTGTTTATTTTCTTCTAGCCTAGCCACACTCCTGCCTTTGATTACATATATGTAGACAACAATGCCTAAAGCCTTTTGAAGCTTTCAGCTCCTTTAAAGTAGATACTAGTAGTGCCCTGGTTTTATTTCTTCTGAGCCCAGTCTCATTTAAACCACTGAGGTTCTTGACCTGGGGTCCATGAACATATTTTATTTTTGAACTATTTTGATAACTACATTTCCATATAATTGGTTTCCTTTTTAATCCTATGTATCTGATTTTATGCATTAAAAACATTTTTTTGAGAAGAGGTTCAGAGGCTTAACTAGATTGCCAAAGGGGTCCAGCACACACACAAAATGATTAAGACCCTCTGATTTTAAAAGTTCCTGATAAAAATTGGTGGGGACATGAATTTTATCTCCTAAACAAACCTAGATCATATAAGGATCCACAAAACTAGTTGGGCAGGCTCACTGATAGATGCTTCAATGACACCAAACAATGCTTGCTAGATTCTCAGAATCTAAAGATTACCATCTTCACTGAATTTCCCTCGTCCTTGTTTCTCTAGTCAAAAGTTGATGGATGACGGCTGAGGTAAACAGCAGGCAGATTTCAGTGAATCCTAAATTTCTAATGAATAGTTGTGGTTGTAATTACATTAAGTAGGACAAAATGTTTTCCTTTCTTTGGGGAGAGACTGAGGAGGTTGAGGGGGAGATGGGGACTCAGCATTCTAGTAGAGAGTCAACATGGCTTAGTTGATGGAGGAGTGGCTTTTGAGTTAGAAAGTTTGAATCAGAGGAGCCAAGATGGTGGAGTAGAAAGACTCATGTATGCTAGCTCTGAACCCACAGCCCATAAATTTTCTGTAAAAAGAACTCCCCACAAATTCTGGAGCAGTGAAATCCACGCAGCAATGGAGTGCAGGAGATTTCCGTTCCAGAGAGCCCTGAAAAAGGCACCAAAGGTCCGTCGAGCACCAGACAGCAGAGCCCAGCCCTGCCTGGGCAGCGTGGCCCCTAGAGGAGCAGATCCGAGCAGGCTTTAGGGATGGAATCTCCGGCAGCCATGAAGGTCCCTCCACCCACAGGTGCTACAGGTCAGTGAGAGACCCTATCTGGCCGGCTGAGAGGGGAGCGGGGTGTCTCCATAACTCAGGCCTCCTCGGGAGGCAGCAGCAGAGTCAGCAGCGGCTAGGAGCTCCTGGAGCAGACAGGATCTCAGATCCATTACAGAAGGTCTCTGTATAAACCCCTTGAGGGAACTGAGCCTGGGAGGCGGCCCTGCCCCAACCTGAGCACCTGAATTTAATCTTACCCTGAACAGCAGCCCCACCCACCACTGAAAGCCCTGAGGTTGGGGAGCAGCATTTGAATCTCAGACCCCAAGCACTAGCTGGGAGGATCTAGGTGGGGGTGGAGAGGAACCTCAGAAGTCAAGTAACTGGTTGGGAAAATGCCCAGAAAAGGGAAGAAAAATAAGACCATAGAAGGCTACTTTCTTGGTAAACAGATGTTTCCTCCTTTCATTTCTGATGAGGAGGAACAATGCTTACCATCAGGGAAAGACATAGAAGTCAAGGCCTCTGTATCCCAAACATCCAAAATAGATATCCAGTGGGCTCAGGCCATGGAAGAACTCAAAAAGGATTTTGAAAATCAAGTTAGACAGGTGGAGGAAAAACTGGGAAGAGAAATGAGAGAGATGCAAGAAAAGCATGAAAAACAGGTCAATACCTTGCTAAAGGAGAACCAAAAAAATGCTGAAGAAAATAACACTTTGAAAAATAGGCTCACTCAATTGGCAAAAGAGGTTCAAAAAGCCAATGAGGAGAAGAATGCTTTCAAAAGCAGAATTAGCCAAATGGAAAAAGAGGTTCAAAAGCTCACTGAAGATAATAGTTCTCTCAAAATTAGAATGGAAGAGATGGAGGCTAATGACTTTCTGAGAAACCAAGAAATCACAAAACAAAACCAAAAGAATGAAAAAATGGAAGAGAATGTGAAATATCTCATGGGAAAAACAACTGACCTGGAAAATAGATCCAGGAGAGACAATATAAAAATTATGGGACTACCTGAAAGCCATGATGAAAAAAAGAGCCTAGACATCATCTTTCAGGAAATTATCAAGGAAAACTGCCCTGATATTGTAGAACTAGAGGGCAAAATAAGTATTCAAGGAATCCACCAATCACCACCTGAAAGAGATCCAAAAAGAGAAATTCCTAGGAACATTGTGGCCAAATTCCAGAATTCCCAGGTCAAGGAGAAAATATTGCAAGCAGCTAGAAAGAAACAATTCCAGTATTGTGGAAATACAATCAGGATAACACAAGATCTAGCAGCTTCTACATTAAGGGATCGAAGGGCATGGAATAGGATATTCCAGAAGTCAAAGGAACTAGGACTAAAACCAAGAATCACCTACCCAGCAAAACTGAGTATAATACTTCAGGGGAAAAATGGTCTTTCAATGAAACAGAGGACTTTCAAGCATTCTTGATGAAAAGACCAGAGCTGAAAAGAAAATTTGACTTTTAGAAAGTTTGAATCCTGGCAACTACACATACTGACTTTATGATCATAGGACCAATCACTTATGCTCTCAGTGCCTCAGGCAGCTCACTAAGACTGTTTTCCCAATCAGTTATTGATGTGTACATCACCAGGAGTTCCCTACAGCTCCCCAAGTGGATGAAATCACAGATCTTGACCAAAACAAACCGAAGCAAAACCCCAAACTCAAATCACTGTAGAGCTTCTTCAGAGACATCGATTTATCTCCTTTTTCATAATCTTTTACCTAATTTTCAAATGGTTACCTCAAGGATTTGGACAGAAACTCTTGATTTCTTGAGGTAAACAACACTTCAGGAGATGAATATCCCATGTTGTAGCCTATTCAAAAGAGAAGGGTGTTAATGACCCCTAATATCATTTGTTTTTTCAGTTTTTCCCCTTCAATAGCTTCTTAGACTACAGAGAACTTCTTATTCTCATTTCTGCTACTTTGCGCCTTCTATTATGGTTTGCTAAATATATTGCTGCCACTTTATTTACCTCAACTGAAGGCTTTGCTACCATCATGTAACTTCTTCATGACCAGTTCCAAGCTGCACATTTCACAGATAATTCACTGTAATTATTTATACTCTTGAAAAGGAACAGGAGGTACAGAAGCCAAATTAATGTGCACCTTCAGCCCATCCTGATTGACACTTTGGAAACCTATTGCTATGAACCCTTAGCTCCAGCTCTGCATTTTCAGACTCCTTAATAGCCCGACATAATTAAGGCTTATGTTGGATAAGCTGGATGATTCCCTTTTTCAAGAAGTATAAGCTACCACTATGTTTTATAAGCATTTTTCGAATGATTGCAGGACATTCATTGCAAGTTCAGCAGTATTTTAAATTAGGAAATAGAATGGGCAATAAGATCAAAAAAAAAACATTGAGAAGGAAAAGGAGGAAAAGAAGTGCAGAATAAAATTGAGCAGTATAAATTTGGAGATCTAGATGTTCATTTGTAGTTTATTTGTGTCTCTAGGCACAGACTTCCCAACCTGGCATTCCGAACTGCAGTTTAAGACAGCTGGGAACAACCATTACCCTCAGATTTAAGATGTTATGTAGGTCCATACTCCTAAAATTCAAACTTGTGAGCCTCCTCTGTTGTGTTTACCTTTAATAGATAGCCAACAAAGACAACTAGCACTAAACAAAATTACTTGCTTAGATGACATGATGATATCAACATCTATACAATATCCCCCCCACACACATCCCAAGACTAGAGTACATTCTCCCTCAAATACACAGTCCCTATGGGAAGCATGGGCATATTCATACAGTATAAGGGTAGTGAGAGAAACACACATGAAATACTTGTGGCCAAGACAACTCACACTTCTGGCACTGTAGGGTCTTGATTTCCTTTCTTTCTTATTGTATCTTTACACAGTTCACCCCGGGGGACAATGCCTGTGACGGGAAGTTTCTTTAGCTGGCTTCCTTGTGTCTGCTTCTCTCTGCAGTCCAATTCATGAATGCTAGCTCTCCTCTCTGTTCCCAAGGGTTGTACTCTTTGGAGTTACCACCATTGACTGGATCCATTCCCTGCTAGTGTCTTACTAAACACATAGTTGTGTTTTAAGACTTAATGAGGGTGAGAAAAATCCTCTTTTCTCCAAAGAAGGGAGGAGTGACTCCCCTTTCAGGTTGAATCTATATTCCACAGGCAGCTCTCCTCTAGACTGTCAGGGGTTATACTCTTTGAAGTTGTTTCTTCCCTTCTACAGAATATATCGTACTTTTAAAAGGTCAACAGAAGTATGTCCCATCTTTGACCAGCCAAGGGTTAACTGTTCTCTTATTCTATCAAAGAAAACTTCTTCATATTTCATAAAAGTATATATACATACACACACATCTTTGCACTTTGTTTAATATATTAACACCTTGATGGCTTTATTACCTACTTCTTTGGTGATTTTATCAACTGTGTTGGGTTAGAAATCAATTGATCAGGGTTGTCCTGACCAACTTATATGTCCTACATATTTTCTTCCAGAAGCTCAATTCATTTTACACCAAGGAACTTTTAATCTCTTTTATCTCAGTACCCCTAAAATATGTTTTTACATTCTTCTCTCCAGTGAGAAGGTAGAAAAAAAATAAGTTTCTAAAAATCAGTTTACAAAGTAGGAGAAAAATTGTTCTCCAGTAATGGAGTCATTCAAGCAGATTGAGAAGAGCCCCAGTGGGAATCTTGGACTGATTTAGCAAGGATATAAGGAGCGGTAAGCAAAGAATCAGAAAGGACAACATGCTTAATTCCATGGGGTAGGAAACAGCAATAATATCATTTCCTACCTTCCCCTAGACCCCTCTCTGAACATGCATCCCTATTTCCAGATTTGGTTCATAAAGCTGTTCATTTTTCTGCTGATTCATTGTCAATGGCTCACTGTCTTGGCCACAAACAAAAGTCTACTGACTGGCTTGCCTATGATTCAGCAGAATCATAGTAAGTGACATTTATATAGTACTTAAAAGTATGCAAAGCTCTTTACAAACCATATATCATTTGAACCTCACAACTAACTTGCTAGGTAGGTACCAGAGCTATTATTATCTCCATTTTACAGATAAAAAACCCAAGACTCAGAGAGATTAAGTGCATTGCCCACCATCATACAGCTGGTGTCAGAGGCAGAATTTGGAGATGAATTTTTGCAGCTTGTAGGGCAGCAGTTCATACACTGCTACATTGCCTCTAAAATCAAGAAAGAAAGTTCCTAACATTTTCTCATCTTGAGCACTTTCATCACCCTTCAGAATAAATCTGTGAAGTACCTAACGGTACCACCATCATCACCATTATCACCATCACCATCCTCATCATTGCTAGCATTTATATAGGACTTTAAGTTTTGCAAAATACTTTACATATACACACACATGTGTGTATACAATTTTATCCTTACAACAATCCATTTTGTCGTTGAGGAAACTGAGCCAGATCAAAGTTAAGTGACATGTTAGCAAGTGTCTGAGGCCATATTTCAACTTGGGTTTTCCTGATTCCTGGTCCAGCACTCTGTCCAGAGTTACTTAACATCATTATGGCAGACCCTTCAAAGAAAAAAAAATAGGAACTCTTTACCTTTTCATGCATCATAGAAATGGATTATATGTATCTTTTCCAGATAACTGAAGTCAGAGCTAAAACAAGACATTAGCGTGCCCTATGCAAGGTTTGAAAATTAAATGTGCTAAACTATATCAGAGTATTTGAGCCTTTCACTCTAACATTTTTCCATTTGTCTGTCACTAGTGCCACAGGGATTAAAATTTTCTGACATTAAAATAAATACATTAGTAAAAAGTAATACTAAAAAATGTCACCTGTTATAAGCATATTCTCCTGCATATTCTGTGCCCCAGGCAACTGCCTTGCTTGTCTAATGCCTATGCTTAATTAAATTCAACACCAAAATCTATCTTTTTTAACAATCAAACTTTTTAAAACTTAAATCATTTTTCTTGGAAGTTCTTCCAAAAAATGTATTATATACTTCCCCATCTTTTAAAAAAGTTACTTTCTTTGTTTTATTTTTATCATTTCACTTTTATTTCCATATATATTTTCCCCTCCTGCCTACCCAGCAAGGGAGTCCTTATTACAGACTTTTTTGCCTTCTTAAGCAAAAGATACCTTGATAATTCAATGGCCCTGTGCCCTCATGGATATGAGTATTCCCTCCCAAACTGCACAACACAACCCATCCAAGCCTTCCCATCCTGTGGAACTTTTGTCCATATTCTCCATAAATCCCCTCCAGGAGTTTCACCCAACATTCTGAGAGTCTCCCTCCATATCTCTTGACATTTCATAGACATCAAAAGAAGACAGGCTAGCCTTCGATTAGGCTTTAGTCTTAGTGCATGATGAAGAGATGTATGATATCCTTTAAAAGTTTTTTCTTCATAATTATATTTAAATGTTTTACTGATGCTTTTTTTGTTTATGTTATTGTCATTTTTCAGTGACTTCCTCTTAGAATAGCATTTTCCTAATGCAGTTTCCCTTACCCCAACACAGTATCTTTTCCCCACAACCAGATTGCCCTATTACCCTGATGCAGTTTCCTAGTCTGGGGGCATAAAAGGTCCTACCTGGTGTAATCTCAGCCTCTCGGATTTGGCAGGTACCCAAGACCACACAAGTCACTATAGCCTGATAACTGAATGACAAAACACATTTCCATTTTGAGATGAGGAGGGCCACTTCCAGAGAAGCTAAAGGCAGCTGTATCTTTATTGTCCAAAGTCATCCAGATAGGATGTTCTTGCTGTGTTAGGACAAAATAATCTTCCTCTGCTAAATGTTCAGTGACTTGTGAATACTTCATTTTGTCTCAACACTGAACCTGAACTAAGAAAGTTCTGGCTTTAGAGTCATGCCTACAATAACCCTTGGTAACAAATAATTATAGTCAAGCAAAACACATTGGCCAAGTCTCAAAATATATACCACACTCTGTGCCTGTAAATAAACCACCATCTCTTTCCTGGAGAGGTGAGAGGTGCAGTACTTCACTGGTAATGTGTACCAAGTATTTCCCCATTACCCTTTGGGTATGCATGTTTAATTCTTCAGAGACTGTAGTATTCCGTGATTCATAGCCTTTCAGTATCACTTTAAGAAAAGATGTGCTTTCATTTCAAGGATAAAACTGGGACCACTAAAAGTACTGTATAATTCACCAAAGACAACTCAGTCTATTCTGTTCAATTTTTTACCAGTTTATTTTCCAATTCCATATCTGGCAAAACTATACGTATTGATGAACTAGTTCTGTGGGTTATCCATTTGACTGCATAAAACATTCTGGGCATTAGATATTCTCCATCCAATTAGTTTTCTTGTGTTGCTAGTTAGACCAAATTACTTTGATTGATTTGGAGTCAATGTGGGACAGGGCAAAATGTGCTGGCTCTGAAAATCAGAAACTCTGAGTTCAAATCCTATCTCTGATGCTCATTATTTGGATGACTTTGGACAAATCATTTACCCTCTGTGGACCTTAGTTTCTTTATAAATAAAAGGAGGGGGGTGAACTAGTTGGTCTCTGAGGTCCCTTCGAGGTTTAGATCAATGGTTTTCAAAGTACAAAAAAATAGGAATATTAAATGTATATTTTTCTGACCATAATGCAATAAAAATTCCATTAAGTAAAGGGTCTTTAAAGTATAGATTAAAATTAATTGGAAACTAAATAACTTAATCCTAAAGAATGGATAAGTCAAAGAACAAATCATAAAAGCAAACAATTTCATTAAAGATAATGATAAAAATGAAGAAACATGCTAAAACTTGTGTGGTGCAGCCAAAGCAGTATTTAGGGGAAAATGTATATCTCTGAAGGAGATCAATAAAGGAGAGAAAAAGTAGATCAATGAATTAATTGAACATGCAATTAAGAAAAACAACCAAATAAAAAACCCCAATTAAAGATGAAAATAGAAATCCTGAAAATCAACCACAAAATTGAAAACTTAAAAAAAAATCATTGAATTAATAAATAAAACTAGGAACCGGTTTTGGGGAAACAATAAAATAAGCAAACCGTTAGACATTTAATTTGAAAAACAAATTACCAGTATCAAGTATAAGAAAGGTGAATTCATAAGCAATAAAGAGAAAGGAGCTATTTTGCCCAAAAATATACCAAAAAGTCTGACAATCCAAATGAAATGGATGAATATTTACAAGAACAGAAGTTTCCCAGATTAAGAGAACAATAAACAAAACACTTAAAAAACTCAATCTTGGAAATTACACAAGTTCAATTCATAAATAAACTCTTCCTCCACCTCTTCCCCCACAAAAAAAAGCCAGGACCATGTGGATAGATGAGCAAAGTTTATCCAACATTTAAGAACAATTAATTCCAACACTACATAAATTGTTTCAAAAAGAAGGCAAAGAAGGGATCCTACCAAATTCTTTCTATGATACAAATATAGTCTTGATATTTAAAGTAAAAAGAGAAAAAGAAAATTTCAGGTCAATTTTCCTAATGAATATTGATACAAAAGATTTAAGTAGAATATTAGAGACTACAGCAACATACCAGCACCATAATATGATATGACCAATCGAGATTTATACTAGGAATGTAGAACTGATTCAGTATTGGAAAAACTATGAACAGAATTGGTCATATTAATAGCAAAAACAACACAAATCATAAGATTATTTCAATAAATGCCTAAAAAGTTTTTGAGAGAATACAGTACCTATTCCTGTTAAACACATAGCACACACACAGAAGTAAATGTAGCTCTCTTCAAAATGATAAGTTGTCTCTATCTTAAACCAAAAACAAGCATTAGCTATAGCATGGATAAGTTAGAAGTCTTTCTATCAAGACTGGGTGAAGCAGGGACCTCCTTTCTCACCTTTACCTTTCAAGATTGTATTAGAAATGCTGTCTAAAATAATAAGACAAGACAAGGAAATTGAAGGAAAAAGTAAAGGCAAAGAGGAAACAAAGCTATCACTTTTTGCAAATAATAGGACGATGTACTTAGAGACTCCTAGTGAGTCAATAAAAAGCTAATCAAAACACTTAACTTCAGCAAAGTTTCAGGATGTAAAAGAAGTTCACACAAATCACCTGCATTTTTGTATATTACCAACAAAATCCAGTAGGAAGAGAAAGAGTAATTCCATTAAAATAACTATAGAAAGTCTAGCTGCCAAGACATACATAAGAACCACATGAACAGAATTACAAAATACTCTTCACACAAATAAAGTTACATCTAAGTAATTGGAGAAACATAGACTGCTCATGGGTAGGCCAAGAAAATATAATAAAAAATGACAATGCTACCTAAATTAATTTGCTTATTCCATTTCATACCAATCAGACTACCAAAGAACTATCTTATAGAACTAGGAAAAAAAATGAAATTCAAGAATATCAAGTAAATCAATTAAAAAAGAGAGAGAGATTGAAAAAGGAGAGGATGTAGCATTACCAGATCTCAAGGTATACGACAAAGCTATTATCATCAAAACAATTTGGTACAGGGTAAAAAATAGAAATTGTTTGGTGGAAAAGATTAGCTATACATTATAGAAAAACATATGAGCATAGTAATCTAATGTCTAATAAACCCAAAGATCCCAGCAACTGGGATAAGAACTCACTATTCAACAAAAACTGTTGCAAAGACTGGAAAATGTTCCACAGAAACTAGTTATAGATCAATATCTCATACTGTATACTGGATAAGTTCAAAATGGATATTTGGCCTGGACATAAAGAATGACATCATAAGCAAATTAGTGGAGCATGAAAGAAATTACCTCTCAGAGCTATGAATAGAAGAACAGTTCATGACCAAACAAGAGAGAGAGGAGCTCATAAGGGGTAAAATGGGTTATTTTGATGACATAAAATTTAAAACAAACAAAACCAATGCAGCTAAAATTAGAAGAAAAGCAGGAAAATGGGGAAAATTTTTGCATCATCTCTGATAAAGATCTCAGTGCTAAAATATATAAAGTAAAAAAAGAGCCATTCCCCAAATGGCTCAAAGGCTATGAATAGGCAATTTTTAAAGAAAGAATCCAACCTATTAATAGCCTATTTTTAAAATGCTCTAAATCACTAATAATTACAGAAATATAAATTAACTCTGAGATACCACCTCATATCGATCAGATTGGCTAAGATAACAAAAAAGGAAAAATGATAGTTTCAGGGACTATAAGAAAATAGGAACACAACATTGTTGGTGGAGGTATGAACCATTCTGGAGAACAATTTGGAACTATGCCAAAAAGCTATTAAATTGTACATACCCTTTGACCCAGCAATTCTCTTACTAAGGTTTGTATCCCAAATAAAGAGAAAAGGGAAAACTCATATGTACAAAAATATTTACAGCATCTCTTTTATGTAGTGGCTAAGAATTGGAAATTGAGGGGATGCCTATCAATTGGGGGATGGGTGAACAAATTATAGTATATTAATATGATGTGATAATAATTTCTATAAGAAATAATGAAAGAGATGGTTTCAAAAAAAACCTGGAGACTTTCATGAACAAATGCAAAATAAAGCGACCAAAACCAGGAGAACAATTTATACAATAACAATACTTTAAAGACAACTTTGAAAGGCTTAAGAACTCTGATCAATGGAATGATCAACCATAATTCCAAAAGATTTGGGGTGAAACATGGTACCCACCTCCAGATAAAGAGCTGATAGACTCAGAGTACAAACTGAAGCATATTTTCTTCTTTTTATTTTTATGTTTTTGACATAGATAACATGGGAATTTCAGAACTAAAAATAAAACTGAATTTGAAAAGAAAAAATATATAAAGTACTTTGCAAGCCTTAAAGAATCATGCACATATTTATGGTTATGATCATAATTATCATCATCTTCATTATAGCCCTTGTAATTTCTCAGGACATCCTCATACCAAATTCTACTCTTCTGGATGACTCAGGTCCCTGAGCAAGGTTACATCTTCCTTTGATATTCTAGGGGTATCTATAAAAGTTTAGGGAATGATTCTCTTCTAATGCTATTAGCTCCACCCCCAATCCTGTTGATGGTATATAAATATAAATCTCTAATAACTGAGGTGCCAGTATTCTTTAATCAATTAGCTTTTACAAAGGGAAATTTATTGCGAAGATACAGCAAGGACATGTTCTTGTTCTTTGCAATAAATACCTTATACAACCCCAGTCCTTGAGCAGAATGGACATAAACTTAATGCAGTTTTCTACATAGCATTTTCTCCCACCAAGTTCATCTCTGAATTTGGCATAACTTCTGTAGTTCTTTCTTGGTTGCCTTTGATCCATGCTGAATTAAACAGTCCTCCAGGAACTTTTATCTTTACCATCATGTTTTCAGTAAATCCTGACCTGGACTCCAGTTCCCAGAAGCTCACACAGTTGTAGGCATCCCTATTATTCCTTCACCTAAAGAGGAAAGAGCAAAGAACAGAGGTTCATGTTCACAGGTCACATGTCTGGCCCAAGAGGGGAGAGTCTGAGGCCTCTCTCCATGCAAAGGCTTAGAATCTCAATCTCTCTCTCTGTCTCTGTCTCTCTGTTTCTCTCCAATGCATTCAGACAGGAAAGAGTATGAGAAACCAATTAATTCTGCCTCAGTATTTAATTGGCAGTCAACAGAATTCACTGTGGTCTTCAAAGTGGTGTATGTAGGGATGGGGCTGGGTGGAAAGAAGGCCTAGAGGGGTTTGTAAGCAACCAAGTGGAGTGTGTGAAGATGGGTTTTGTCCTACTCAATAAATGACAGCCAATGGTGGGATTTGTCTCAGATAAAAATGACCTGCAAATCTCTGCCTATAGTGCTCTTATGCAGAGAGGAGCCCTTTTCTTTGGCGATCAGAAAGAGGAATACTTTCCCTCCCCCAACTAATTGATCTAATTTATACTGCTTTGTTTGGAGCTGCTTGAGATGAGCATTTCGAGATATTTAACCTAAACTTCATTCATTCAGCATTTAAAGTTCTATACCAATTTGCCTCCCATGTTCCACTCTCACACTAGGTTCCTAGACTAGAATCTTTAAGTTGAATTGTCTGTTCTTCTGTTTGCACCTCTAGAAGCTTTGGAGAAGAGACTGCTTCCTGGAGAGTTCTTTGGAGCTGTGTTAAGCATCTCTGTACCATGCATGGCGTAGTGTACTGTACATGTAATCATGTGCTGAGTTGCTGGGTGACCATGTGGTAAAATGAATTCTCCTTCTTCCCTGTATAAAAACAAAGAGGGCTCTCTTGGTGGATTTATGCTAGCTCATTCTCCAACCAATAAACTGGAAAATCTGACTCAACAAACAATAAACCCTCATGACGACCTCACCATAATCCCTCTCATCCACAGCGATTAATGAACTTCAGTTCTAAAATAAATCCTTTCCTTCCACACTTGAAAAATAATCATTACAGCATGAAACTTTTGTCGTTATGGAACAGTATCTTCCACAAGGATGGTGGTGCTAGTAAAAGCCTTGGTGGAATGCTATTTCATTTTTCTTCAAACACTGTGGCTCACAACATCTGATACCAGTTTATGGATTCCATTGATTCATTAAGTATTTTTGGTCTGTCTCTACCCTTCTCCTCCTCTTTCTTCTCCCTGAATGGGCAGATTGTTTCCTCTGATTTTTTCAATGTTTGTTCTGTGTGGTCTCCTTTTTAATTCCACTGATTTACTGCTGGTGGTGTAGGTCTTAAGTTCCTTTCTGGGGTGGAATATCATTTTTGGCTTCAGATTGGAATGTCCCAGAATAACTGATATTCAAAAGAGCCCTTGTCTGTTGTAATTTCAAATAATTCCCATGACTGAGACTGAAATCTATCTATAGGCAACAATTAGAATAGAAATATTTATATCCCTCATTTCTAACTAAAGGACTTCCATTATTTCCAAGCTAATTATGTCCCATTCTCCTCTTAGGCCTGAAAGGAATTGGTCATCTTAAGAGTATGTAAGTAAATCATAATCCAAGAATGGGGAAAATTCCATTCCCATGCATGGGCATAATGCTGTTGCTACATGTTGGAACTATTTCCCATATATATGTACATGTAATATGGTTTTACATGTATTGTACATATATGCATATTTACTAATATTTTACATAGATTTTTATAAATAGTGTGGTTTTACATATATGGTAATGTATGTATGATATGGTTTTACATATATGTATAATACATATATACACACATACATGTACACACATGCGTGTATACATATATATGTGGACTTCTCTACTGTAGGGTGGGGAGGGAGGGAGAGAGGTAGTTTGGAACTTAAAATATAACCAAAATTTTAAAAATTAAAACAAATAAATGCTTACATCAGAATCTTCCTCCTGACAAAAAGGGCCCTGATGTGCTAACTTGTCTCCACTAAGACAATCTAGGAATTTTAGTTTCTGGTAGTCCCTGCCCTCTCCAGGTGTCATTATCAGCTCTCCTTACAAGCACAAAGTCTCACAAAGCTCAGAACAAGAACAGATCCTTCTAGAAGTTAAGAGAAGGAAGGAAGGAAGCATTTAAGTGCCTACTAAGTGCCAGGCACTATGCTAAGCCCTTTATGAATATTATTTCATAGTGTTGTTTCCCTTCCCTTCCTCTCCCCCCAAGATTTTCCCACCAATATTGACCTAAATAGTGAATCCATATGATGAAACTTGGCCCAGTCTTTGTGTAAAGATACTCTGCCTTACTCTTTCTTCTTTCTTTATTACTTCCTGTTTGTTTGAAAATAAAAATTAATTTCTCCCTTCAATTTGCACTTATGATATTATTATAATTATTTTATATGTACATGCAGATTAAACTTTTAAGAGGTTTAGTTAACAGAGAATTAAACGACTATATCTCAGGTAACTCCTTAAGTGTTATCTACTAAGAAATGAATAATTTGGGATTGGTGAAGGAAATTTCCATATAGGAAGTTTCCTGCTGAGGAAAATCACAAATGATTCAACCAAGAACAGAATTGATAATTAAGATACACTATCACCAGAGGGCAGTAAAATGCCTTGGTTATATGGTTTGTGTCATCAGGCTTAATCTACGGGGCAAGTTTGAGGGATTAGAATGTTTTTCTACTCATTCTTTTTAAAGTTGCTAAATATGATCCATTTAGGGCAAGTTTTCTAAGAACAAACACCTATGCACAGATTGCTACTTTTCTCGCTGACCTTTAATTAATATGTTCCCTACTCCTTTCCTCTGTCCAGTTGCAAAGAAATCCTTATTCCTCCTGTCATTCATAGTTGTTTTGATATTGAAAGCTCCTAGCTGGTACACAGTTCCTCAATTCAGTGGCTATGTCAGTTCCAGGAGATCTCAGTTTCTCCTCTCAGTTTCTGAAGTAAGATCCACTAAAAGCAAAGACAAAGGGAGTTTCTCCTCTCCCTTCAGCTTCTGTCTGCTTTAAAAATTCAGTCACACACACACACACACACACACACACACACACACACACACACCCACAACCTTCCCCCACCCCCAATTTCTGACTGACCTTTTGAGGATAGTTGCTGAGCAAGGAGTCCAAACCAGGTGAGATGGGAGGCAAAAGAGGGGCTGACCGAGAAGAACAGTTTAACTCCTCAAGAAAAATATGTTAAATGTTGAGGGAAAAGGCAAAAAGTCTCAGTGGCGCTAAAATTCTAAGCCCAGAGAATCAGATGCAATTTTGTCCAAGAATAGTTTAAGCCATCTCTAGACCATGCTTCCTCTTTACTCTGGCCAGCATCTCCACCTCCCCATATGTAATCTAGAATCTGGTCCTGAACTATGCTCGGCTCTGAGAGATAGACTTTCTCCTTACCTTGCTCAGGTCCAGGCTGAGCAAGTCACCTCACTTCCTATCCATTTCTAGACCTCACCTCTGTGAGTATTTTCTCCTAACCCCCTTACCACTCCTTTTTCCACCAGCAACCATTTATGGATTGCTTTCACCTACTAGAAAATATTGTCAGGCAGACAATATTGCCTTGCTTGCTTCTATTTGTATTTGCAGTACTTAGGCAAAATGCCTGACACATAGTAAGCACTTAAATGCTTTTAAAAATCAATCTACCTACCTACCTATTGGTCTATCCATCCATTTATCTTTCCATCCATCCATCCATCCATCCAGCCTGTCATCCACCCATCCATCCATCCACCCATCCATCCATTCATCCATCCATCCATCCATCCATCCATCCATCCATCCATCCATCCATCCATCTATCTATCTATTCATCCATCCATTTACTCATCCATCCACCCACCCATTTATCTATTTATTAATCCAGTTAGCTAGTTGTTTAGATGTTGATCAAAGCTTATTTAAGTACTATTGTTTCTTTACAACTTATTTCTAACTTTTCCAGATTGTTTCTTGTCACAGACATCCTCAGGAACTACTCTCAAAAAGGGTGTTCATCATCTGCCCTAGAAACATTTGAACAGGTTTTAAAAAACTGTTTTAAAGTGATTTCTTGATACCACTAAAGAAATTTGATCTCCAGGTTCTTTAGAAAACATCTGGAAACTATGTTAAAATGGGCCCTACTGACCTATGGCTGGGTTCTCATGCCAGCAGGACAGAGGTGCTGGAGACTTCTCTATTTTCTCCCTAAACATCTCTTTGATGTATCTCTGAGTCCAGTCAAGAATTCAGCAGAGTATACATGAGCACCTTCACTACCTTCTGAGGATCCTAGAATCCAAATTCAGCCTTACTGTAAACAAAAGAACAAAGGACAGAGAAAAGACTTCCCTGCCGATTCAAAAAGAGAGAGGAGATAAGAAGCTTTTTAAAAAGATGAATACTCTAAGGCTATCCACTACTAGGGAGAATGGGAATCTGATAGGGAAAGAGCTAGCTGTAGGTGGGTAGAGAGGTCTGGTTTAACTATTTGCTCCAAGACAATGATTCATTTTCTTAGCTGAGAGCAGTAAGGGCGCGAACCAAAAGAAGAGAAGTGAAGAGAAGAAAATTTTGAAAAGCAGTTCATAAATGTTTCATCGGTTGTGTAAGAGAGTTAAAGTTATGGTGATTACATTATTTTCCAAATAAACATAAAAAATGTAAGTTATAATCTATCAGTGATCTGGTCTACTGAAAGGTCTTAACAAGCAAGTATCGGCAGGTGAGCATGTCGCTCATTGTCAGGAAGTGCAGCATGTATCAGCAGGAGTATGTATGTATATTGACTTGTTTTCAATATGATACTATACAGTTATATGATGCAATATTGCATCATCATGAAAATTTCAATGCAGGAAAAAACCCACAAATTTACAATAAATTATTAAATTTAAGATGCATCATTAAAAAAATATATTTTTTGAAATGACACAAATTTCAAAAAACTATTAAAGTTTAAAGAATGAAGATGTCCAAGGGGGTGCTGAATAATTTTTTTTTTTGAAAAGTAGGTAGTAAGCCAAATAAGTTTGGGAACCTCTGATGGAGAGGCTCAAAGTTGCTAGAAGGTTGGTATCACATATATCACATATGACATGACCAACCTTGCCAGTGATTCAGTGAATGCTTGCTTATCATCACACTGTATAAATATATTTTGATCCAAGAGGATTTTGAAGCATGGATGGAAAAAAATATGTTGTGAAAAAACATGTCTACCTTTGTAAAAGTAACATATTTACCTTCAATATGACTAATCACTATGTTCAAATGTATCTTAGAAAATAGCATAAAGATCAAAGAAACTGGTTGTCCCAAATGCAGTTTGATATGCCTTGACCAACTCATCCTTGAGGAGCTATGGAATTTTTGATTCCCCAAGCTGACAGAAACCTTCAATTCTGCTACCCAGACCCACTACTACTCCACACCAACTTCCAAATTGACTCTCTTTCATAGCAATCTTCTTCCAGTATCACTATGGTCAGGTTATATACTTGCATTCCTGCAATACCTTCCACTAAAACCTCTTTTCTTGTCAATAATTTACATTTTATATCAGATTCACAATAATAGAGTATAACACATTTGGTCAATGTCAAAAATTTTTTGGCAATGGCTGCCCAAAATACAGACTCTTCATTTCTGTGTCTATTCTGCTTCACAAAGGGATGACTGATGGAGTAGTTTGAAAGGGGAAATACAATATACACAGTCTAAGGCCATCTACAAAGACTACTTTCACTTTTTATAATCTCAATACTGGATGTAAAATTCAATCAGTGACCATGAGTCAACATTAATAACTAACAAATCACTTACCTTGATGTTCTTGCTAATAATGAAATGAGAAGAGGAAAGAAGAAATATCTAAATGAAAGATTTAGTCACAAATTCTCCTCACAGAGGTAGATCAAGGAAATACCTTAAAGGCAAAAAACAAAAACAAGAAAAGCACCATCATTTCATGGGAAATTTGGACATCTTCCCTTGCAGTGCTCACAACAAGCACATAAACTACCAAAAAGGCTATTGAAACTTTTGTACCAACAGCTATTGTAGAATATGAAGAAGCAGAGAATATGCTATGACTAGGGAGAATATGACTAGAGCCTTTAAACTAAGGCAACTTATACCTTGACATTCAGTGACTTTAGAGTTGGTTGGTTGTCATCCTTCATCTTTGAAGAGGACCACAATGACATCACTATGGTAAAGTGAAATTTCAGTGTGTCCGACTGTGGCTGATCAGACCAATATGAGCTTGGAATGCTTTACCACAGGTTGGACACAGAGAATCTGTGTGAAGATTTGGGGTGGATATCCCAAATTGGCACATCTTGCATTTACTTTTTGCTGTCTCAATTCTGCTTTGCTCAAAGAACACAGCACCCCTTCTGATGTGGGCAGACCACATCAGTTTTTATGGAGAACTCAGATGGGGCAGGCTATCCCATGGTGGCCAGAAGAAATGATACAAGGACACTCTCAAGGTCTCTTTCAAGAACTTTGGATTTAACTGTGCAACATGGGAGATACTGGCATGGGACTGCTCAGCATAGCATGACTTTAGAGTAAAAGTAGACACAAGTAAAGACAGTGAAAATTATATTGGAAATGACAAAATGCCTAAAATATCTGAGAGTCAATCTGCCAAGATACAGTCAGGACATATAAATGTAATTTCAAAACGCTATTTACAGAAACAAAAGAAGTCAAATAGAGGAATATTCATTGCTCATGGTTGTGTTGGGTTAATGTAATTTAAAAAAAAATGATACTATCCAAATAAATGTATAAATTTAGTGCTACACCAAACTGCCAAGTACTGGGGATACAAAAAGGTACAAAAAAGTCCCTGTCCTCAAGCTCTAATGGGGAGATGATAAATATATATGAAGCAAACTACATATAGGGTAAATAGGAAATAATGAACAGAGAGGGGTTGGAGAAGCCTTCCAGTAAAAGATGGAATTTTATTTGGGACTGAAAGGAAGTCAGGGAAGTTAGTGGGTAGAGTGGAGGAGAGAGAGTTTTAGGCATGGAGGACAGCCAGAGAAAATGCACAGGGCTGAGACATCCAGTGTCTTGTTCTCAGAAACTAAGGTATAGGAAGACCTGAAAAGTAAAAGGGAGTTATATTATAAAGGACTTTGAATCCAAACAGAACATTTTGTATTTGCTCCTAGAGGAAAGAAGTAGCTACTGGAGTTTATTAAGTGGTTCAGGAGTAGGTAGGAGGAGAGGAGACTCATGACCTAAGCTTTAGGAAAATCATTTGAGTTAATGAATGAAGAGCGAGAAGAAACTTAAGGCAAGGGGACCTATCCGCAAGTTATTGTAATAGTCCCATTGTGGGATGATTAGGGTCTGCACTAGAGTGATGATAGTGACAGAGGAGAAAGGGGGCCAATTTGAGAGATGTTGCAAAGGTGAAATCGACAGGTCTTGGCAACAGCTTGGATATGGGATGTGGTGGGGTGAGAGATAGTGTGGAATCCAGCATGACTCCTTGGTTGTGAGCCTAAGGGACTGGAGGATGGCCTTGCCCTCTAGAATAACAGGGAAGGTAGGAGGGGGTAGGACTGAAGGAGAAAGAAAATAATTACACTTATTAAATTTGCAAGATGACAAAAAAGCAGAAATTGTCTATATTCGAGGGAAGACAGGCATATCAATGAACTGCTGATGGAATTATGAATTGGAAAATAATTTAGATTTATACATGAACAGTCACCAACATATTTTCATCATATCCTTTGACCTGGGGAATCTATTGTTGGGCCTATTACCCCCAAAGATGTCAAGAAAAGTTCAGAATGTAACCTAGGTTTCAAAATGGGAGCATTTTTATGTGCTGTTGCATGGATGCGATTCCAGATTAGTACAAAAAATAATTATTGCCTGTGTGACTACGAGGGGATTGAAGTTGACAGCCCTCATTATTCCTTCTTGAGAGGAAGTCAATCAGTCAACGTCAATAAGTAATTTAAAGAGATTATTATGTGCAGGCATTATGTTAATAGTTAAGGATGTTGAGAAAGGCAGTCCTTGCCCTCAGGGAGCTCACATAAGTTCTCAACATATTCCTGATTTCCAGCTTGCCTTCCCAGAGACCTTGGGAATTTTCTCCTTGGACGAGATCAGGGTTCCAATCTTAGTTGAACTATCTCACTCCCAATGGGAAAACTATTTTAATCTGTGTATTTTCTGGTATATTCTAACCGGCACAACCTTTCCTATTTCTTTTTGCTGACTGCTTGTATAAGTGAGTTTACTTGCTATTCATTATTTGTGATGGTCTTTTGCATAACTTTTGATTGGGAAGGAGGTCAGCCTGTGGGTATAAGTTTGGTTTACCCCTTCTACTTTAATGTAGAGTGACCAAAAGAAAAGCTGCTTAAGTTCAAAAAATCCATTTCCCTAGACCAGCAATATTTAAGGGACCAAGTAAATAAAATTATAGTCTAATATACTTCTCTCTCAGAGAACAGAAAAGCCAGTCTCTTAGCTCCCTTTTCTTTTCCCCTCCAGGTAAAACAGGCCTGTATAACATTCAGTCCACAAAAGGATTTTGGAAGGATGTCACATGACCCATGGCAGCCAACCATCATCAGTCTGCCTCTACTCTAACCTATCTGCAGCCCTAAGAAGTTTACAAATTGTGCAGGTCTGAGGTTAAAATAGAAATCTCCCTTGAAGAGATGTAGGCAAGATTCCAGAGGTGTCTTTCAATGTTTTTTTGTAAATATTAGAATACCGTATAAGTGTGTGAGAGTGTGTGGGATTGCAAGATCCCTGATTCACGTTAATTACTCAGAGGGTTCTCAAAGTGATGACAGAAAATTTATTTATTAGATTCTCGAGAATCGGGCAATTCCTCTACCAGGAAAAGTCAAAGACAAAGGAAAAGCAGTGATATATATATATAGACCTTAATGCAAGTTCCTCCCTCCCCACTGACCATTATCCTCCTTAGCTGAGAATATGATCTTACATTCTAGACGTGAAATCCAACCAATCCCTTTTGAAATGAAGACATCGAAGAATTATGTAAGTTTCATCCAATCATTGAGATCCTAATGTACTACACAGTTTATATCCTTATATAGAATTATTCCACTCTAAAACTATTGTAACCTGGAGCCACTCAGTCTTACCTCACCCCTGGGAGAAAAATTATAATCTGAGAAGTCTTCACTAAACCTATTCCACTCAAGAGATTTCTATTAATAGGTATGGAAAGATAGAGGCTCCTCCATACATAAAAAGTGCAAAATCGAAGCGTATCACTGCAATCCTTCCCACCTTTCGAAAATTTTGTTTTAGGGACCAGTCCTGTCTGGACGAGACTAGACGTTTCAGAGTGAAATTGCCTGAGGCAAAGACCATGCCTTCAAAATCCCTAGCTGTAGAGTTCTTTAGGGAAAAAAGTGTCCCACCCCAGCCCCTTAAACTGCTAATCCCTCCCGGAGCCACCTCCCAAATGACTGTTTATCTGCTTCATAAATATGCAGGTCATATAGGTAGGATTTGAGAGATAGATCCGGATTTGAACTCAGGTCTGCTCTCGACTATACTGCATTAGAAAAAAAAAAGTAAAACTTGTGTCATCCTGATCTTATCAGCTGCAATAAAACCCAGATCTTTCTCCTAATACTTCCACCAACTCTTCTATTTGATAAACCAGACAATCAACTGTAATGCTAGTAGACTTAGAAAGCCAATGAAAATATGAATTTGAGCTCATCTTCAATAACAAGGTGAGCAATAATGGAAAAGGAAAAATCTTTATCCCAAGTTTTACACAACTAAAAAACAAAACATTTAGCATTCCCTGAGATATTTTAAAATAAAATTTAGCTTCAAGCTTAAAGGTATGAAAGTGCTTTTGAAAAATTTTTTGATTCATGACACATTTTTTGAATATGTGAAAGACTCTGGATTATAACACATTACTTTAAACAGTTTATAAAATAAGAAAGTTCACAATGAGTTAATTCAAGGTGTTGCTTAAATAAGTAGTCATTTTTTAAAAATCATTTTTAAACTGCTAGTTTTTCTATCCAGAACATAAAGAATAGAGAGCTGGCTTTGGAGCCAAAAAGACCAGAGTTCAAGTCTGGCACTGACATACACTGGCTACGTAATCCTGGGTAAGGAGTTTAATCTCCAGTGCTCTAACTACTCTCTAAGGTAATTAAAAAGTGCTAACCTACATTGGTTGATTTCCCACTTTTGGAGTTTCCTCTACTGGTGAAATCACAAGCCTAGCCTTTATCCCCACCATGGTATTTTCCTCAGGTATCGATACCCAAGATGACAGATTTGGAGTAGAAGTATGCTTCTACTTCTCAGAGTTATTGCTTAATCTCCTCTGCTGCTGTTTTTTTTTTTTTTAACTCCAAATAGAATTCTAAATTCTATGTGGCAGAAATGTAGCAGAAGCATGAACCTCTTTAAAAAAAAATCAGCAAGAAGACAGCTTATAACCACAGAATATTTAGTAAGAACAGAACTTTTGGCACACCCTCAGTAACCACTGAAGAGCTGGGAGAGCAAGTAGACTTAGTCTCCATGGCTAAACCACACTCTCCTGGGGATAGCAAACTGGAGACAACTGATAGTGAAAACTTAAGAATGAACAGCTTGAATTACCCCTGGAGTTTAAAGAATTGGCCTCAGGGAATGCTGAGGGATTTAGGATCTATTAATGTGGTGACGGATCAAGTTAATACAGGTCAAAAAGAATTTATCCTTCTTTTGATTGCCTTATCATTAGCCAGTCAAGAACATAAAAAAAAACACACAAGGCTGAAGCAATACACCATCATTGTGCCATTTAATGGAAAAACTCTTTGGATGCTCCAGTAGCAACAGGGAAAAGAGCCAAATGTTTGCTTTGGTTATATGAGGATGAAGAGTGTTATAGTATATAGAATGATTATTTACCCAAATTAGTTGAGTGTATTGTGATGCCAAGCCAAGTTTGTTTTGGCTTTATGTTTTGTTCTTATCTGTTGGCAAGTAACAGCACCAAGAAATCTCCTCTTAGCATGGCAAATCTCTGTCCCTACAGGCCTTTGTATTTTAAAGTATGCCTTTGGGGTCTTTAAATACCATACCTTCCTTTAAAGACTAACAGATATTGTATTTGCTAGCCTCATTCACAATCCATCCATTGTGTGTCTAGGTTGACAAGTACAGCTTCTGTAATTAAAGTAAAAGATGTGTAAAGAAAGGACCTGGAATTACCTTGTTACTCTAGAAAAATACTGGAAACTAACTTTATAGAATGATCACTCTCTAGAAACATAGATTTTCTCAAAAGTAGATTTCTGAGATGAAACTGATTAACATTACTATAAAAGTTCAGTTCAAATGCAGAAAGACAATAGGGTTGGAGAACTGAAAACTATATTGGAGAGTATTAGAAATGAAATACAAGGGTAGGTTTAAATCTCTATCATTTCCTATCTATGTGACCTTGGGCAAGTCACATAACTCAGTTTCTCCAGCTGTAAAATAATGAAGGCTTTTATAAATGTCCCTTCTAACCAAAATTCTGTTCTAAACTTGCAAACTTAAATAATTTTGTTCCCTACCATTATCCTTACCCCTTGGAGAATAAAAGAAGTATACTGTATTACCATTAGAGGAGAGAGAGGCAACCCTGGATATGAGGTTTCTTCTCTGGGCTCTATTTACCATCTGGGGGATTCAGGAGAAGTCACCTCACTTCTTTGCACCTCTTTCCTTGTCTGTAAAATGAAAAGTTTGGACAGGCTGATCTCTAAGGTCTCTTTTCAAATCTAAAATCCCATGATCCTGTAGGAGGCTTGCCCCCTCCTGTCATGGTTGGATGCAATGCTGTTCTATCAGAATGCTACCTGAATACAAATGTTGTCCTCCAAGGAGGCTTAGCTGAGGTGTAGAAGGAATCTGGTTCCCTAAATCAGCAGCTGCCCAGCAGTTTCCCTCAATGTTTTTAGACTGATGGGGAAAAATCAAAGCAAAACAAAAGAAAACTTGTCTACCATTTGCCACAGAAAATGAACTTAATCTGAGGAGAGAATTTGGGAAGGGGGCCAGATAGTTTTCTTCCACAGTTTCAGAGATAATTCACTGATTGTGTTTTCCTGTGTGGTGAAATAGAAGCAATAGAATGTTAGAGCTGGAAAGGATGTTAGGAATGACCTAGTCCAAACCTTTTATTTGAAAGATGAGGAAACTGAGGCCCTGAGATGAGATCATATGCTTACTTAGTGGCAGAGCCGAAGGACTTAAACCCAGTTCTTTTCTTAAGAAAAAAATATTTTTACATGAATTTATAACCTATCCCTCTCCCTGCCTACCCCGCATTGAACACAACAAAACAGAAAACAAAACTAAGCATATTCCTACAAAATGCTGGCCACATTGGCCATAATATATCTCTCTCTGCTTTTTAAGTTCCTTGCCTCTTGTTTCATCACCAGTCTTCTGGGCTCATGGTTTATCCTTGGGCTGATCAAAATTCAAGTCTTTCATAGGGATTTTCTGTTACAATGTTGCCATTGTGTAAATTGTTCTGGTCCTGCTCATTTCATTCTGCATCACTTCATAGAGGGTCTTCCCAGTTTCCCCTGAGGCTGTCTATTTTGTCATTTCTTCTAGCACAGTAATATTCATTACACTCATATCCCATAATTTGTTTAGCAGTTTCCCAGTAGGAAGACACCCCCTTAGTTTCCAGTTTTGGCTACCATGAAAAGAGGGGCTACAAATATTTTTATACTCTTAGGTCCTTTTCCTCTTTCTTTGATCTTTCTGGGTTATTTGCTTAGTTGTATAGCTTGGTTAAAGGGTATGCACTGCTTAGCAATTTTGGGGGTATAGTTTCAAATAGCTTTCCTGATTGGCTGGATCAGTTTGCTCCTCTACCACTGGTGCGCTAGTGGGCCTGTTTTCCTACACCCCTAAATTTGTCATTTTATTCTGTGGGCGTTTTTAAAAGTCTGATTCCCAGTTTTTTTTCCTCTTTCTATCATGGGTCATAACATCATAGATTTAGAGTTGGAAAAAACATTGAGAATCTGCTTCACATGCTCCTCTTCCTCCGAGACTGGAGCAATAAAGGAAAGAATGGTGATGATATTAAGGTGATTTGGAATTAGGGAGAGGGAACTCAATATAGTGGCCTCAATATTTTCTTGGCCTCCTCTGCTAGGAGGGAGAGAAGAAGAGGAAGGTATAGATGCCAAGAGAAAGGACAAGTGAAGGGAGGGCAAGTGACTGGAACTGGAGGGTAAGTTTGAGAAACAGTGAAAAGGGGAGGGGAGAGGAAGAGAGAGTAAGGGGAGAGAAAGGGAGAAGAAGGAAGGAAAAAGAAAAGGAAAAGAGGGCACATAAAAAAGAAGGGGAATGGAAGGTAGAGACAGTGAGAGGAAGGGTGAAAAAAGGAAAGGAACAGACATCAAAAAGAAGGGGAACAAAGGAGTTTAGAGAAAGGGAAAAGAAGGGAGGAGAAAGAAAAGAAAGAGAGAGTAAGTGGGGAGGGAGAAAGAGAGGGAAAGATGGGAAGAAAGGGGAGAGGGGAAGATTTGGAGTAGAATATGATAGAGGGTCAATTAAGGAAAAGTAAAATAGATGTTGTGTAGAAGTGAGGGCCCAGGTGAAAATGGATTACAAATTTGTAGTGGACAGTCAGCATAACTGCGTAACTTCCTCTAGCATCGTTCAGTAGCATGGGGGCAGAAGCAGAGAAGCCAAGTGGTAGAGGCAATACAGTATTGGGATTTGGAAAAAAGGTGAGTGGTACAATGGGGAAATTTAAGAGCAAGGGACAGGCCTCGCAGAGTGCCCTGAATATTGTAGGCCTTTAATAGATATGTGTTGAAATGACACCCTTAGGATGTAACCTTAGTAGTGAGACCTCCGGACCAAAAGATATGGTTAGTTTTGTCTTTCTTATTATTAGATATCTCTCCAAAAATATTTCTACAATTTTCAGTTCCACCAGAATATAACAAAATATTACCCTGTGGCCCCAGAAAATATCATTTTGTTGATTTTTAATTATTTACCTATTCTATATATATAAAGAGAAATCTCAAAATAATTTTAAATAATGTTTTTCTGATGGACAATTTTCCAATTAATTAACAGCATATATTTCCCATTTCTAAACTTGCTCATACTATTTATCCATTGAGTTTTGACTATGAACCTCAGAAATTTGTAACCTGCTTTATAGATGTCTGATAACAGATTTCATCATATATATTTACCATAAGGATTTTTTCCCAATTTGTTTCTCTTATATTTTGATATATTACTTATTGTGCAAAAAAAAACCTTTGTATTTTTATATAACCTAATTTGTCTATTTGTTGACAATAATTTAGTGCATGTGTTCAATAGATAAAATTTTCTCCTTTCCAGACAAGATACTCTTTCTTCAGTTTTTAAAAATTAATTAATTAAATGAAATTTTTATACTGTGAGATATACTCATAAACTCATTCCCCCCCCATTCTATGTAACTTTCCCAATAATTGTTTTTTGAGAATGTTTTCTTTCCTTTAGTGTTGTACAATTTGAATCTACCAACACAAATGTGTTATACATACTTGGCTCCATTTCTGGACTCTCTATTCTGTTCCACTGAACTATTTTTTTTCTATTTTCATCTAGTACTAGTTAGTTTTTTTTTAAATTGCTAAGTTTTATGTTGAAATCTTATGTTATCACCCTTCATTAATTTTTCTTGCCTTAAATAAACCATTACATTAAATCTATAAATGAACATTTTTGCTATATTACTTCAATGTAGTCAAATCTAGGGAATATCCTTCCAAGTGTTCATTTCTTATTGTTTCTAACAAAATTATTTTGAAGTTGTCTTTATATAATAAGTCTTTGTGCATCATAGTAGATGAATGTTCAAATATTTAATAGATATTGTTATTTGAAATAGTACTTCTCTCCTAGTAGGCAACTATGTCTGATTGGGTGCCAAGCATCTTTGACACAGGCAGGTTTCAGTGACGGTGATCATGAGACCAATCTTGCTGCCAGTCTCTGGCAGTGCCTGCCCTTTAGCAAGGGGCAAGAGTATGTGGGTCACCAGAAGTGACCCAAGCACAAAGGCTTATTGGAACGGTCCAGGCTCAATTCCATTACATTTGCAAATAAATATATGTAAGCCTCTTCACTGAGGTTTTTCCATGTCTTACTTCTACAGCATTTCTAAAATTATGTAATCTAGAAATGGTCACTTTAATCCTGTTTTAGTGGGAAGATCTCTAGTTTTTCTCCATGGTTGCTTTGGGTTACAGCTAGTTAAGAGGGTCTAATGAGGAGAAATTGCTGAGATTAGTGTTAACAACTAGTTTCAAATTCTGCCTCCAATGCTTATTAGTTATAGGACTCTGGAAAAGTCATTTAACCTCTACCTGCCTCAAGGAACTCAGCAGGACTTATCTGCCATATCTGCTAATTTGTGTACATACATCTATATTGTTGGAGGATGTAACTTTTTAATAGGACTGATATCTATCATCTTTTTCCTACAATATGGACTAAGTATGTCCTTCTTCCTTCCCTCCTTTGACATGGATTGCTGTTGTTCAGTCATATCCAACTCTTGGTGACCCCATTTGAAGTTTTCTTGACAAGGATATTAGTGTGGTTTCTCATTTTCTTCTCTAGTTCACTTTACAGATGAAGAAATGGAGGCAAATAGGGGCAAGTGGCCTGGCCACGGTCACACAACTAGTAAGTATCTAAGGTCAAGTTTGAACTCCGGAAGATGTCTTCTTGACTTCAGTTCCAGTGCTCTATCCACTGCACCACCTAGTAACCCTTTAAAATGAAACAAAATGATCCCAGGCTCCTGTTTCCCTGACACAGCTTCTTTCCTCCCCATACAACACCAGGTAAGCTCAGTCTACTCCTTTTTCTCTCTTACAACATGAGTTGACTTTCCCTATAAAGAGATAAAACTACTCTGGGACCTGATTGACTCTGGCTTTCCTCATACAGCTTCCTGGTGATCTAAAAACATAAAAGTTCAGTCATGGTGGAATTGGGACCTTGTGATGAATGGATTTTTAAAGACTACTAGAATTACCATATCTTTCACCATATTCTACCTTCATGACCACAGTGATTTCCATATGGAGATAAAAGAAGCCTTGTTCAGAGAAACTAAGAGCCACTCTATTCCTGTTGCAAAGCCTTACTGTGTTACGGTAAAGTAAACCTCCTTTGGCTAATTTTTCAAAGATTTTGAAAATGCCTCATTTCATCTCAACATTGCAAAGGATCTAGAGACACCACCAACATACTTCCTCTTCTAGTAGGTGGTAACATTTTTTAGCTATTGGCATCAGTTGTTAAAAAGAACCAGAAAACAAAGGGCATTGTCCTTCTGTCTCTCAAATCTCTTGTCTAATATGGGCAGTAAGTACTTCCTCCTGTTCCATGACCAAGACATTCCATCTCTTGGCTCTGACTGTAGGATTTTTTCTGGCTGTCTACCATGCCGGGAATGCTCTCCCTCCTCCACCCCCACTACTGACTTTCCTGACTTCATTTTAAGTCCCAATGAAGATCATACCTTCTACAGAAAGCCTGTTCCAATCCCTCTTAATCATTCTATTAATTATTTCCTATATTCTATTAATGATTTCCTATTTATCCTGTATATAGCTTACTCTGTATATATTTCTTACCAGGTTGTCTCCCCCATTAGATTGTGAACTCCGTCAGGGCAAGGGCTGTCTTTTTGCCTCTTTTTGTATCCTCAGAACTTAGCACAATTCCTGTTACTTAGAAGGTACTCAGTAAGTATTTGTTGATTGATCATCTCTGAAGTCTTTTCTTATGAAGACTTCCATTTTCTTCCACTCATCTGCACATAAATGTGAGGGCTAAGCCTCAATAAACTTAAGTTGCGATTTTGATTCACATCTACATTGGAGATAACTAGCCTAAAAATTCTGCATCAACATTTACATCTATATTCACCTTCTCTGTTCAGGCTTTGCCAATGAATGGGTCTGGAGAGGGAGGAGCTTCTAAGGTATCTATCACTACTCTTTGCTTTCTCTCCTAGTAAGTCCTGGTGAATATCTGGTCACTGGATTCAGATGGTTCTGGAGGAGAAGGGAGGCTGGTGACCTGCCCAGTCCTCTCTCACTCCAAACAAAGTCAAGTGCAAGTCATGTCATTATTTCTCTGATGGCATGGTCATCTTTGGCAACAAAGGACAAACACAACAACAAGTGAGTGCTTCAGGAATCACAGTTTTCTATGGGGAAAACTATTCTTTTCAGCCACTCATCCCCCCCAAATCCAAAATGAGTGAAGGAAAGCTTTCCAGAATAGCTTCAAAAGCTTCATTATCAAACACTTATCCAAGACACCTGAGCTAGAGGGGAGTCACCATAGAAATCTGGAGAAGAGGGTCAAAGAAAGATGGATTAAAGAGAAATCGAGCTGAAGGGGTATACACCTTGGGATACAAATAGAGGGATCCACCATCCTTGCAGCAGCTGCAGTCTGGGAACTACCCAAACCTATCCCTTATCTGTAGCAATCTGCTGACTTCCCTTGCCTAGTCTTGGTTACTGATGATGGTGATTGAGCCTTTTCCTCTTGAATGGTCATCCATCACCTGCTGCAACTGGTCTACATTCACACTGGATCACAGGATGGAAAGAGATGTCTGTTATATTTTCTCCCCCACTTCCAGTGTCTTGATGAGAGCAGTAAGTGAATCACAGGTCTACAACTGGATACTGGTGGTTGGTGGGAAGAGTTAGATGTGATGGGGAGAATGGCACAAGCAATCCCCTCGCCTGGCATGAATACATTCACTCATGAGAGACTCATTAAAAATGCCTGTGGCTCAGTGAAGAGGACCTGTACTTTGTGAGTTTATATCTTCCTGGGGGAAGAGGTAGAAGAATATTATGAAGGTTCAGAGACAGAAGATCAAAATGGGCTATGATGTTCATAATTGGGTGTTATTCCCCCTCCTTCCCTCCACTTCTTATCTTCTTCCTTTTCTCTGGCAAGACAATTATTTCATGGAAAAGGTTGCAAGAACTAAGATGTTGCAAGAGCAAACCCCCCCCCCCCCAAAAAAAAAAAAACATTCCTCTAAACAAATCTGGAAAATGCACTAGACTTGATTTCCAAGAAAAAAAAAACCACGAGTCATTTTTTTCTAGCCCAAGATGACATAGGAAAAGAGACAGAGAGGGCTGTTGGATACTAAGGACTGGGTTTGGCCAGGTGCCTTGAGGAGTGCTCCAGCCCAAGAAGAGACTGTGCACCAGGGCAAGAGGAGGTCACAGATCTGGCACATGGTAGCTTATAATTGTGCATAGCTCAGGAACAGGTGCCAACTGGCAGTTCTGTCATTCATTACTTACTTCTGGCCACACAGGCAGGAAGACTGGACTGAGAAGGTGCTCAAGGGTGGAATTCCTAAGTAAGGAGCAGTTGCTGGCCCTACGCTGTATATCCAGAGACAAACAAATTTAGAAGCATACAGTATCAGCATGGCTCAGACCTCAGGAGCAGAGTGGGGTCTCATTTCCAGCCTACGGCCCTATGTGAAGCCTTCAGAGAAATAACCAAGTTAGGAATTCCAGACCAATGAGGAATCAACAGTTCTATCCCTTTGAACTAGCAGAATTTTCCAGTAATCTGATAGTAACTGAGTCCAGCAGCAGTCAACTGAAACTCTAAACAGATGAAACCCACCAGCCTTTTGCCCACATCCAAACCCAGGTCAGGAGCTTGCAGAACTCAGACCAAGGGCCTTGGCTCAGATCACTTTGGAAGTATGGAAAGCTTTCAGGTCCCCAGCCTGTGCTGCCCTTGAGAGCCTGGAATAACACAATGTGCAATATCAGAAGAAAGAAGCAACAGGATAAGTTCAGACATTCTCTCCAGAAATATGAGAAGCCTGATCCCAACATAAAATCTAAAGTCAGAAGGTAGGCTGGAAGAACAAGCAAATTGAAAAAAAAAAAAAGAATCCCACCATAAAAAGCTATTATAGTCACAGGGATGTTCAAGACACAAACTTAGAGGAAGAGAATCACTCTGAAACATCTCCAAGCAGAGCCTCAAAGAAAACACAACTTGGGCACAAATTCTTCTAGAATTCCTAGAAAATGCAAAGCCAAAGATGCTGTTGTTGTTTTTAATACAGTTAAAAAATGTCTTCTGTAGATGAGAGTTCTGGAAGAAAAACTTAGAAAATAAATGAGAGTTGTGGCAGAAAGAGTTGGAAAGGGAACTAACAGCTTGGCATGAGATACAAAACCTTGTCCAATAACAAAAACCTTTGTCCAGTAACAGACTCATGAAAATTAGAATGGACTGAACAAAGCCAATGACTCTATGAGATAACAACAAGTATTAAAACAAAGTCAAAAACGAAAAGAAAATATAAAATATTGAATAGCAAAAACAACCGACCTAGAAAAGAGATCAAGGAAATCTTTGAACAGCTGCTGACACTAGAATCTCACTCTCATATGAACTGGTCAAAAAAGGAAAGAATACACATACACATACACAGAGTTGGGCACAGAAATATATTTCAGTAGGGGAGAGAAAAGGAGGAAGGGAAAAAGGAGAAATAAGAGAAGTGTAGATTAAGACAGGGATTAGTCCTTAGCAAAAAAAGATCTTTAGTCATGTCTGACTCTCTTTTCTTCTTTTTTTAATTTTATTTTTGTTATGGAATAAAGGAAGCATTTTCATAAAATAGTACAATAAAAAAGATGATTTCACTTGAAAACTGCAAATCTACTATGCACAACTTGCTGTTCCTTACAAATATACAACAAAACTACCATGTAAATTTCTTCCCCCCCCTTTTTTTTCCTTCTCTCCTTTTGTTTCTTAGAGATGACTACCATTAAATGGAAATACATATGTGTTATTTTATACATACTTCTATTTATCAGTTCTTTCTCTGGATGCAGATAGCATCTTTTTTCATATGTCCTTTATACTTAATTTTTGTATTTGTAACAGACAAAATAACTTATCTGCTCAGTCATTCTTGAAACAATATTACTGTTACCGTATACAATATTCTCTCCATTCTGTTCATTTAACTCTTCATTATTTCATGCAAGTCTTTCCCTGTTTTTCTACAAATCATATTACTGTTCAATAAGAAATGATAAAAGGGATGCTTTCAGACAAATCTGAGAATATTTGAATGAACTGCTATAGAGTGAAATGGACAGAACACAGACAAGAATTTATACAATGACAACAATACTGTGAAGACATACTGCAATGAAAGAACTTAGGAATTCTGCTCAGTGAAATGATCAATCATGTTCCCAGAGAACTAATGATGTAATATGTTACCTTGACTCCAGATAGGGAGGTCAAGGATTCGGAGTGCAGATAGAGAGGTGAGTTATTTTTGGACACAGCCAGTGAGGAAATTTGTTTTGCTTGAGTATACATGTTTGTAACAGGGATTTTGTTTTCCTTTCTTTTTCAATGGAGGAAAGTGGGGAAGAAAGTAGATATTTGCTGACTGAAAAAAAAAATTAAGAAAAAAAATTTGTAAAACAATGGCCTCCATAGCAAACATTTGAGAAATTTGTTTTTAAAATGCTGTCAGTCAGCTAGTGCTGCACTGGATAGACTACTCCACGTGAAGAGGAGAAGGCCTCAGTTCAAATCTGTATCAGATGCTTTTTGTGACATCTTTAGGACCCTGTAAAAGTCACTTAAAGGATTTCAAGTTCAGTTTCCTCAACTATAAAAAGATAGGACTGAACTTATTGGCTTTTAAGAATTCTTCCAGCTCTCTCTCTGTACCCTATGATCATCTTGTGTGTGATATACTGAGAAAGTTATTTGACTCTTTTTTTACCGAATTGATTAGTTGCTACAAAAATAGTCTTAATAGGTATTAGATCAAAATAAAGGACCAAATCCTAAGTGACCAGTTCATTTTATCACTATAAAGAGTTAATCTTTTCTTTTGGTCAGAAATACGCCCCCCCCCAAAAGAACCACCCAAAAACCTCTTATGTGGAAAGCAACCTGTATTTCACAGGTGAAGGTTTCACACAATTTTCACACATGAGGTTTTATAAAAGGGTACTACTGTTTTAATACTATTTTAATGTTAATGAAGAATTAGTTTTGTCAGTTTGTAGAAAAATTTTTACTGTATTAAGCCACAACCTTTCTGAGTCTCTGAACCAAAGGAACTCTAAAGTTTCTTGTAGCAATAAAATTTTATAATTAAATAATTTAGATCCAAAGCCATAATAAATTTAAAATATTGCCCTAGTTTTTCAAAGACATTTTCTTATCTCAAGGCAAACTTGTGAAGTAGGGACCTCCATAGTTCTTCCATCTTCCCTTTGGTCCCTCTTCCCCTTTTTGATATCTCTGTTACCCTCAGTCCCCAGGTGTCTACACTCTCATGTTTCCCCTTAGCTACTCAAGATAAGCTCCACTACAGCTGTCATGCGTCTAACCTTTCCCTACCCTAATCAAAACCTAGGCTATTTTACAGATTTCCTCAGAGCCTTGGTTTCTTCTACTCTCTCTTCAAACATTGTCCAGTTCAGTAAGTGAATTTTTACCATGGCTTTAATAGCTGTTAATGACTTCATATATTATCCTTTCCAGAGAGGATAGTTGCATTTTAAGAGACTTTCAGGAAATGACTCAAGAAAAGGGCTTGGTGGCAATTTTAGACTCTGTGATAAGCTTGGAGTGGGAGGTTGGAGTATTGCAGCAAGGGGGGAATGTAAACATTTTTTGAATATTTTGGAGGGAGCAGCTTTTGAACTCTTTCAATAATCTTTAAAAAAAAGGCTTGCCTCTGAAGTTAGGCATATAGAGAGGTTATATGATTTTGTGAATTTTTGCTACATAGTGTGTTGCACAGATATCCTAAAGATGGTTTTCCAAGTCAATTTTTGGAGTTGTTTGAACAAAAATAAGAATAACATTTATGTAGTGTTTTAAGTTTTGCAAAATGCTTTACCTATGTAATCTCATTTAATCCTTATAGCAAACCTGTGAGGCAGACACTACCATTATCCCCGTGCTAGGGAAATACTAAGAGCCTGAGGCAGATCTAACTCGGGTCTTCTTGTTTCCAAGTTGAACACTCCATCTTATCTTCCCAGCTAGAGCTTGTCTTAATCAATGATGAGGTGGGGTGTATGTAGTGATCAAGGTACTGGACTTAAAATCAGAACAAGTGGTTGAGTTGAGTCCTAGTTCTATCATTTACTGGCTTATATGATCTTGAACTTCAATTTCCTCACCTATGCAACAAGGGGGCAGCTAGGTGGTGTAGTGGATAGAGTGCCAGCCCTGAAGTCAGGAGGACCTGAGTTCAAATTCCAAACTCAGACACTTTCTAGCTGTGAGTCCCTGGGCAAGTCACTTTCCCCTCTTTGCCTCAGTTTTCTTATCTGTAAAGTAAACTGGAGAAGGAAATGGCAAACTATACCAGTATCCTTGCCAAGAAAACCCCACATGGGGTTTCAGAGAGTCTGACGTTACTGAATAACAACATATGATAAGGGCAAGAATATTTATACAACTCACAGTTATAGTTCCAATCAGTTAACAAGATTTTATTAAGGGTCTGCTTTATGCAGTGAACTGGGGCTACAGAGACAAAAATGAATCATCCTCTGTCTTCAAGGAGCTTAAATTCATAGAACATATATTGAGCAGTTAATGATAAAGGACATCTTTTGTTCATCAACAAAACTAAGGAAACTGAAGCTTAACAAACTTAATTTAAAAAATTAACAATTAGGCTTTACTTAAAAAAATGCAAACTTTGAAAAGAGTCCCCTTATAATTAAATCCTTCTCCTCACCCTTAAATACAGAATAACCTTTCTAGCCTTACCTTATTGTCTAAAAAGAAATCCCCCCATTTTACCCATCATTCAATCATTTAATAAATGTTTATTGAGTATCTACTGGGGACTTCTGGGTCACATGACTAATAAGATGGAGAATTAGATATTTTCTCTGATCCCTATGACCTCTCAAACTTCTCTAAAGCAGAAATTTTACACCCAAAATAAAACTTCTGCTGTTTCCATGGTCTAGAACACTTGGAAACCAAAAGATGGGGGAAAAAAAAAGAAACTATAACTGACACCTACCCTGAGCTCACAGCACTACTCTGCTTACCACAATACAGTCAGTGCAGCTGCACTAGTTGACCCAAGGACCTCATCCAAGGACTTGCAACAAAACACAGTTCTACTTTATATCCTGGTCTTCCATCCATTTCAGTACCATGGAGACCTAAGCTCCAGGCTGTGGAAATCTGCTGGGATAGCAATGGCCAGCTGGTTCTGGGCAGCTTCTGTGCTGCAAAAAATTTCTGCAGGAAAGCAGAAGAACGAAGGGAAAGGCACAGAATGTGTTGTTTGGGCTTGAAATAGAGTTCAACCCTCACCCCTGCCCCTAGAGCTTAGGAAACACAAATTCCAAATGACAGAAATCACTACTCCCTGCAGTAGGGAAAGGAATACAGTGAATAGGACAGAGTATCAGTGTGGGAAGTATGCAGGGTTCCAGTATGGCACTCCACTAAACCTCACAGGCAAAACTCACATCCAGCTGGGGCCAGTTTTGTCTCTCCAAAAGTCACTGTGGCAGAAACCTAGTCTGTTGAACCATGATTTGTCTGGCAGGGGAGGGGGCTCAGATGCTTTGAGATCCAGGTCCCAAGAAAGCCATTTTCAGAGGGAAAGGAGTCAGAAGGTAAACAATGGGGGAAAATGAAGGGAAAGAAGACTGAAATTACCAAAGGTCTCAGTAAGAACACGCAAAGACTTTGAACATGAGCAGTTAAATCAACAGGGAAAATATTAACAAAAAGAAATATGGCCTCCAGTTCTAGTAAATGAGTGCAGGAATCTATAAAGAAATATTGCAAAATAAAGAAAAATTATCTAACCAATACTTGATGCGACAGAGGACCCTGTGGAATTTGAGAAGAATATGGAACTACAACATAGTATTCGAGAGTGGTCTAAAAGAGAAATGAGAATTGTGAGAGCAGAATTTATGGCCCACATAGAAAAAATAATGGGTAGAATAGAAAAACGTCAATCTTCTCTGACAAGTCTCATCAAAGAAACAAGAGAGAACAACAGAATTGGAAGGTATAGAAGTAAAGGACAATCTAGGAGAAATACAAAAAACAATATGTGAAAACAATAATCTTTATTCAGAGATAAAGTTCACTCTATCCAAAGCAGGATATAAACAACCTAAGGCTTGCAGGTCTACCAGAAGAATATAAGTTCAAAAAACTTGAACTCCATAACACACACAAAAAATAATATAAGAGAACTGCCTACTATTTTTGAACATAGAGAATGAAAGATCAATTGAAAGAATTGATAAATTGCCTCTAGAAAAAAAGCAAACACCAAGACTGTAAATTCCAAGTCATAGAAGTCAAATTTAACAATTTGATTCAGGAAACAACAAATTTTGTAAGTGACCAGGAGAAAGAATGTAAAATATAAAAACAAGGAAATTCTAGTAAGGCTATTCTACAACCACCAGAAAACACAGAGGGGAATGAATAATGTGTTCTAAAGAGCAATGGAACTCAGAATGTATACATTGGTGACCTACCCTACAAATATGAGCTTAACCCTAAAGGAAAAAAAATGATAACAGATTTAATAATGAAGAGGCATTTGAAATATTCTTAGAAAGAAAACCAAACATGATTAGATTATTTGCTTTTCAAACATCCCAAATGACAGAAATGTAGGCAGAATGAACAAAAGCACTTATCAGGCATTGTTTTAAGAGTTAAGATACAAAGAAAGGTAAAAAACAGTCCCTGCTGTTAAGGAGCTCACCGCCCAATAGCAGAGAATACATGGAAACAAATATGTACAAACTACATTCGGGATAAATTGGGGATAATCAATAGAGGGAAAGCACTACATTAAGATAGATTTGGAAAAGCTTTTTGGAACAACCAGGTGGCACAGTGGATAGAATACTATTTCTGTAGTCAAGAAGACCAGAGTTCACAATTCAGCCTCAGACTAACTGCATGACCCTGGTCAAGTCACTGACTTCTATTTGCCTGTCTTCTCATCTGTAAAATGGGGATAGTAATAGCAGTTACTTTGTAGGTTTGTTTTAAGGATTAAATGAGATAAATGTAAGGTGTTTAGCATAATTCCTGATACATTGTAAGCACTACATACACATTAACTTTTATTATTCTTGTAGGAATTGGTATTTTAGTTGAGACTTTAGGGAATCCAGAGAAGGCAGGAGGCAGAGTGTTGAGCCTGCACTTTGCTGTGAAGGGGAGAAAAGGATATAGAATTTAAGGTGTAGTGAGCAGAAGCCCAACCTTTAAAATTTTTGAAAGTGCTAAGTAATATTTATTCTTTAAAAAATTTTTAAAAACATTTTTATTTTAAGTTTTATATTTAAGTTTTGAGTCCCAAATTCTATTCCTTCTTTCCCTTCCCCCTTCCTTATACAGGAAGAAGATATAAGTTATATCTGCACAATTATGTAAAACATTCCCATATTAGTCATTTTTAAAGAAAGAAGAAAGTGAAAAATAACATGTTTCAGTTTGTATTTAGTCAATCAGAGGTGGATAGCATATCATTAGTAGATAGTGGATAGTAGATATCATTAGTGCTTTGGGATTGTCTTATATCATTGTATTGCTAAGATTAGCTAAGTCATTCATTGTTCTTCATCAAACAATATTGCTCTTACTGTGTACAACATTTACTTGGTTCTGCTTGCTTCACTATGCATCAGTTCGTGTCTTTACAGGTTTTTTTGAAACCATCTTGCTCATCATTTCTTATAGCACAATAGTTTTCCATTTCATTTTGATGCCACAACTTGTTTAGCCCTTCCCCAATTGATGGGCATCCCCTTAATTTCCAGTTCTTTGCCACTACAAAAAGAATTGCTACAAATACATACAGGTCCTTTTTAAATTGAATATCTTATGAAAATGCAAATCCAGATGATCCTAGTGTGTCCAGTACTGGCCTTGCATCAAACCTGATTCAGGTTAAAAAGTAATAATGGAAGTAGTCATTGAAATCAGGCAAAAGTAGTCCCTAACTTTGAGTTTTCTTCAATCCCGGAGATTCCTAAACTGCTGAGCCTGAGATGTGCTCATCCCTCTTCCTCCCACTACCCTTTGTGCTTGCTGATTCTCTGCATCAGTGGGAGAACAGAAAGAAGCCAAAAGGGCATGTTTCCACAAATAAGATAGTACGTACCACAGAATTCCAGGGGGAAAAAAAAACAGTTTCTTAAAGAATCTCTTATCTTTCTAATTCCCCTGCCAATGACTTCAACTACTTATAGACCCTGTAACTGCCTGAAGCAGAAGAGAAGAGTCTCAAAAGATTAATTTAGCCTCTTTGATAATCTCTTACCTAATTAAAGGTTCTGCAAACCAATAAAGGATATTCACCTACGTGGTGCAATGAAAAGGGCACTGGGCTTGGAATCAAGAAGGCTCTTCATGAGCTCAAATTTAGCCTCAGAATCTTACTAGCAGTGTCACCCTGGGCAAGTCACTTAACCCAGCTTGTTTCAGTTTCCTCATCTGTAAAGTGAGCTGGAGAAGGAAACAGCAAACCTTTCCAATATCTTTGCCAAGAAAACCCCATATGGGGTCATGAGAAAATACCTGAATGACACTACCATCCCTCGGTTTAAATCCTGCCTCTTCTTAAGAACTGTGCCTTTGGGGTAATCAGAGACATGAAAGACTCCATGAAATACTGCATTTGCACTTTAGCTAATCTTTCCACAGCTCCACAAGTTCACAGAATGTTAGATCTGGTAGTGGACTTAGAATTCAAATTTTGCAGCCAAGGTAATTAAGACCCAGAGGGGTAAAATGACCTGGTGGATATCCCATACCCTGAGTCATGGGATCAGGGCTTGAATGTTGATCTTCTAACTCCCAGTCCTGGCCTCTTTCCTCACCACACTCAGTTATTCAATGTCTCTGCCCAACAGTAAAATGATGAACAATAAGCTGGAGTCACAGTGAGGCAAACTGCCCCTGTGTTGCCTTTTATTTTGCCTATAAATGGCATTATCACTGGAGTGGTCCATGAATTTCTAGGGATTGTAGATCTGTTTATCTAGCAGCTAACGCAAGAGAATGAAGTTCTTTCTTTTCCTACCCAAATCTTAATTTTAATCAGTCCTGCCCTTCCCTAGGACTAATCCAATCCAGTTCACAATCTCTTGGACCATTCTATGGTGTCTTTAGGAACTTCCACTCAATACAAAGCAAACTCTTGACAACTTTTCTTTAGTTTATGGTTTATCAGTTCTTTTTTACTTATATTATCATCACTTCCCAGTAACCTGACTCACTCCAATAAAACTCTTCCTTGTAACAAGTATAATTAAGAAAAACAAACCAATGTATTATCTCTAACAACATATGCCTCATTCAGCACCTATAGTCCAGTATAGGTAGGTATGTTTCATGGTTAGTCCTTTCCCCACCTGCCCCCACCCTCTCTCCCCACAACTGCAAATATCACTTCAATTTAAATAGCATTTTTGTTCTTTCTGGATAATAATACATTGTGGCTTCTATTCCTTCTCCTACTCCTTCCTGACTACAAGGCCAGGAAAAAGGGTTGATATACTTAATTCCAAAGGATGCTTCTAGAACATTCTTCAGCTACTATCCTTCAATGACCTTCTTTCTTTTGAGAAGTGGTGAAATGAGTAAACTGAGGTTACAGTGTTTGAGGGAATATCATTATGGAGGCTGAAGTTCCCTAGTAGGAGAGAGGAAAAAGACTGAAGCTTTGCATTCAATGAGGAGAGAATGTTCTGTAAGGCTGGTAGGCATCTAGTACCAGAATTTTAAATGTTTGGTATATATGAATCGATTGAACTTTAAAGGTGGGATGCAAGGAATATTCCAATTCCATCATCTTTACCTGTGAGGGGAGGGGAAAGCAGAAAATGACTAAAAATACAGCCTTCCTGACACACAGTCTTTGAGATTTGCTTTCAGGCATGGACAAACTGGCAAATTTTGGGCAAATGACACCTTTTGGAGGGCAGCTAAGTGGCACAATTGATTGAATTTTGGGCCTTGAATCTGGAAGACCTCAGTTCAAATCCAGTTTCAGACACTATCTGTATGATCCTGGGCAAGTCACTTAATCCTATTTGCCTCAGTTTCCTCATCTGTAAAATGAGCTGGAAAAGGAAATGGCAAACCACTCCAGTATTTTCACCAAGAAAACCCCAAATGGGGTCACAAAGATTTGGACACAACTGAAAACAGCTGAACAACCACAACTCTGATTTCAGCTTAAGTTCTTGGGCTATTCCACATGCACATTTACCTCAAATTAGAAACTTTTAAAAATAGCTCTTTTATAAAAGGAACTTCCTCAGTCTTGGATCAGCAAGTAGCTCTAGGTGAACACCCTTCCCTCAGTCTTACAAACTCTTTCTAGTATTGCCTCTCAGGCCTCAAATCTCAGGCAGGAAACTCTCAATCCTTGGTATTGAGCTCTTTAGAAGAGAGTGGAGACATTCTCAGCTAAGTATCTACTGCCCTCTGGCTCAGATCTATTATCTGACGGTTCCTTTAGCTCTGTTTGAAAAGCTCTCTATAAACTTCCCAATTTTAATCTCTGAAGGTTCTGGTTCCAAGTTCCAAGTTCCTCAGTTTTTCACCTCTAAGACACTTTGTTCTTTGTAGATGAAAGGAAGAAAGAGGCACTAAAGACCCAGCTAAGCCTACAGGGGTCAGGTCCTAGACTTTTCTACCTGCCCAGCCACATTCCTGGCTTTTCTTATGCAGATACAGCCAGTGACGCCTGAAAAGCCTCTGAGCTCATCCTTAGATTTGCATTAGAAAGATTAGAAATGGAAGGACAGGCTAGGAGAAAAAGAGTCAAAGTGCCAAGAACTGTTAGAACATTATTGAAATAGTCTAGGTAATGAGGACCCTGTAAAATGCTAGGAAGAGAGAGGGGAGTGGAGATGGAGTTAGATGAGTGGTAAATGCAGGAAACAGTCCAGAAAACACCTAGTTTATTAACTTTAATCCCTTTATGGCATTATTCCAAATTACTTTCTTTCCCGGATGATTGTATCAATTCATAGCTCTACTACAGTGCATTAAATTAATGGTCTCCAAACTTTTTCAGTTATATACCCCATCAGTAATTTTTTTCCTGTGTGCATGCATGCTGGAATGGGTAGAAAGAGTCAGGGATAGATTTTCCCAATGGTAAGACACTTCACCTCCAGATTTCAGACATTTTTACTGGCTGTTGCCCATGCCTGCCTCACCTCTAATCAAATTAGATGGCATTGTGGTATCTGTCTGACTCTTCATGACCAAGTCCATGGAGTGTTCTTGGCAAAGATACTGGAATGGCTTGCCATTTCCTTCTTCTGTGTGTCTCCATTTTACAGACAAGGAACTAAGGCAAATAAGGGTGAAGTGACTTGCCCAGGATCATACAGCTAGTTAAGTGTCTGAGACTGGATTTGAACTCATCTTCCTGACTCTGGGTCTGGTATTCTATCCACTCCACCACCATGCTGCCCATAGGAGCTCATAATAGAAGCTTTATAAATGCTTATTCCTTTTCCCTATGTTTCTTGCTTTCCCTGGCTTCTTTCAAGAGCCAGTTAAATTATATCTTCTATAAAAAGCCTTTGTTGATCCCCTTTAAGGCTGGTGCCTTTCCTCTATTGATTATCTCCAATTTATCTGGCATATAAATTTTTCTCATGTTGTCTTCCCCGTTAAGAACTTTATAAATACTTTTTGACTAATCAGTTGGTTCCTGACCAGCTGCTGTTGTAGCTGCCGGAAGAGGCTTGGTTATAATTGCCTTCTCCCAGTGCCAAATGAGATTAACAGTTATAAGGGTAAACTAGAAAGATTCTTGAGTGCAGGTAAAGACGTAATACAGTTTTATAGATAATGAATCTCAACTACATGAAACTACATGAAGTTTTAGGACTTTCATCATGGAAAGTTCTGGAGAGAAACTAGGGCGGCTAGATGGTGAAGCTGATAAAGTGCTGGTCTTGGAATCAGGAAGACTCTTCCTGAGTTCAAATCTGGTTTCAGATACTCGCCACTGTATGACTGTGGGCAAGTCACTTAACCCTGTTTGCCCCAGTTTCCTCATCTGTAAAATAAGCTGAAGAAATGGCAAACCACTCCTGTATCTTTGTCAAGAAAACCCCAAAATTAAGAGTTGAAAGAGACTGAAAAACAACTCAGTTAAAAGCAATAAAACAGTGAGGGTTACTCAGGGATAGCAATTCAAAGGTCAGCAGCTATGGAAGGCCATTCGGACAAGGAATTCAATCTCTGTCCCAGAAGTCTCCTTCCTTTCCCTGTTAAACTTCTTGAATAAATTTGAGTCTCCTTAATCCCTAGTAATCTGCCTTCTTCATCTCTATTGACACAACTTTCAAAGGTTTCGAATAATAACCTCCTAGACAGCAAACAAAATACAAGGACCCCTAGGTGGTATAGTGGATGGAGTAGAATCAATAAGATCTGAGTTCAAATCCAGCTTCAGACACTTAATAGTGGTGTGTCTTTGAGCAAGTCACTTAACCTCCACTTGCCTCACGTGTCCTCAACTGTAAAATGAAGATAATAATAGTACCTACCTCACGGGGCTGTTGTGAGGATCAAGTGAGATAACATCTGTAAAGCATTTGGTAGAATGCCTGGCACAGAGTAGGCATTATATAAATATTAGCTATTACGATTACAAAGGCCTTTTTGAAGTTTTCCTTCTTGGCTTCTCTGAAGTTTCTGATACTTCTCTTTACTCCTTTTTCCTTTCTTCTCTTTCAGCTTCAAGAGACATGTCATACCCTCATCTCCTTAACGACCCTTTCACTGGGGCAGCTAGGTGGTACAGTGGATAGATCACCAATGCAGGAGTCAGGAGGACTCACCTCAGACACTTGACACTCACTAACTGTGTGAGCATGGGCAAGTCACTTAACCCCAATTACCTCATCCTGGGTCACCTCCAGTCATCCTGAGGAATATCTGGTCACTGGATTCAGATGGCTCTGGAGGAGAAGTGAGGCTGGTGACCTGCACAGCCCTCCCTCACTCTAAACAAAGTCAAGTGCAAGTCATGTCATTATTTCTCTTCTTCGGCAACAAAGGACGAACACACACACCCTTTCACTGCCTCCTCTTTTTCTTTCCCACGCCCTAATCTATGAACTCTGCCATAGACCTGTCTTTGTCCCAACTCTCTCTCTACTTTTTCTTGGCAATCTCACAGGATCATAGATACTAAATTGGAAGGGACCACTGAGGCCATGTAATCCAACCCCTCATTTTTCAAATGATGAAACTATTGTTCAGGGAGATTAAATGCCTTGGTCAGGGTGCTACAGGTAGCAAGAATTCAAGGCCAGATGTTACCGCAGATCCTCTGACTCTATAACCATTGCTTTTTCCAGGATAATGAACTGACTCACTTATTTACTCTAAATAACTTCAGGTACCACACATACAATAGTCATTATTATTATAATAAACAGTAATAATAGCTAAAATTTCATATAGCTCTTTGGGTTGCTACGCACTTTACAGTTATTCCTTTCTTTGAGCCTCCCAACAACGCTGCGAGAGGTAAGGTGCTATTATTACCCTCATTTTATAGATGAGGAAACTGAGGCAGGGAGAGATTAAGTGACTTGCCCAGGATTGCACAGCTAGGAAGTGTCTGAAGCTGGATTTGAACTCAGGTCTGGTGCTCTATCTACTGTGCCACCTAGATCTATATCTCCAATTCATACTTCTCTTCTGAGTTCCAGAGCCACAAATCCAGTTGCCTAATAGGTTACCTCTACCTTGACGTCACACTGTTACTTTACATTATCTCAAACAGAAGCTGTTTCCCCTTCAGATTTCAGTCACTCAGTGGGCAGTCATTAAATACTGACTGTGAGTGGGAGAAGGAAATATATCTCTGCCAAGAAAACCCCAAATGGCATCAGGAAGAATTGGCCATAACTGAAAGGACTCAATGACAATGGATGACAATAACATCAACCACAGTGTACTGGCAAGTGCCAATTCATCTGGTCTGCCATAACCCTAGATTTCCTTTGACCCTTTTCCTTTCTCTTCTCATAGCCAGTCAGTTGCCATGTTTCTTGCATCAGTTTCTTTCTATAACCACCATGATAGAGGCCCTCATTTCCACTCACCTAAAGTCTTTCAAAAGGCTCCTGATAGATCTTCCTGACTTTACTTTCCCCTCTGAATCTTTCCTTCATATGCTGCCAGAATAATCCTTCTCATGCATAGATCTGGTCTTGTCACTCCTCACAAATCTTGAAAAGCTTCCTACTATCTACTACGTTAAGATGAAATTCCTTATTCTCCCATTCAAGACCCTCTTGAAAATAACACCACCTTTCCTCTTCAGCTGTTTTTAAAATTTTTTTTTCTTTTCCCTCAGGGATATGTAAAGACAATTTTTAACATTCATTAAAAAACTTTAAGTTCTGAATTTTCTTTCTCACCTCCCCACCCAAGACAGTAAGCAATTTGATATATGTTATACATGTTCAATCATGCAATATATTACCATATTAGTTATGTGAAAGAAGACACAGACCCAAAGAGGAAACACACACACACACACACACACACAGAAAGTAAAAAATAGTATGCTTCAATCTGCGTTCAGATTCCATCAGCTCTTTCTCTGGAGGTGGATAGCATTTTTCATCATGAGTCCTTCGGAATTGTCTTGGATGATTGTATTTCCAGGAATAGATGTTGTTCATAGTTGATCTGTTTTGCTGTTACTGTATAATTTTGTTTTGGTTCTGCTCACTTCACTTTGCATCAGTTCATACAAGTCTTTCAAGTTTTTCTGAAATCAGCTTGTTCATCATTTCTTATAACACAGCAATGTTACATTGCAATCATACACCGTAACTTGTTCAGCCATTCCCCAGTGGATAGGAGGCATCCACTCAATTTCCTCAGCTAGGTCTTATATTACACAATTAACATTATGTGCCAGGCACTGTACTAAAAGCTGGAGATAAAAAAGAGGAAAAAGATGGTCTTTACCTTCAATGAGCTTAAAATCTAATGGGGGAGACAACATGCAAACAAATAGAAACAAAGCAAGCTATATACAAGATAAACAGGAAATAATTAATAGAAGGAAAGATGGAATTAAGAGGGGGTATGGCAAGCTTCTTGTAGAAGGCAGGATTATAGTTGGGATTTAAAAGGAAGCCGGAGAGGTCCACAGTGGGAAGAGAGGAGGGAGAGGTTCCAGGCAGGAGGACAACCAGAAAGAATGCTTGGAACCAAGAGATGAACCATTTTGTTTATGGAACCACAAGGAGTCACTAGATTGAGGAGTATGTGTAGGAAAGTAAAGTGAAAGAATATTGGAAAGGTAGAAGGGGGCTGAGTTATGAAGAAGTTTGCACGCAATAAAGCATTTCGTATTTGACTCTGGAGGCAATAGGGAGTCCCTGGAAATTATGAGCGGAGGAAGACTCACATTGTCAGACTTGTACTTTAGGGAAATCACTTTAGTGGCTGAACACCCCATGGTTCAATTCATGTTCCAGGCAAATGGGAATTTTGTCTGAATAGGTGGTATCGCTCTCAGGTGTCTGTGCTTCTGCTGGTATTTCCTATGCCTGAATTATTCTTGCTTTTCTTTTTTTGCCTTTTGAATTCTTCCCCATCTAACTCAATATTTGCATTCCCTGATCCCTGACACCTCTGTGTGCCTCTACTGAACTAATAAATATTGATTGACTCTCCACATTACTGACATTGCATTTCATTTTGCAACTCTCTTATGTAATTGGCATGTAATATTATGAATTATAACTATTAGTATAGAGGTCTTGTTCCCCTACTAGATGGCAAGATCCATGAAAAAAGGGGTCCTTTCTCATCATTTGTATCTTCCTTAGCATACCCTATAATTTTTTGCACCTTGTATATACTGAAACTTTTGTTACATTTCTACCTATGTTCCTGCTTCTCCCTTATGCTTTTTTTCTTCTTCATTTGTCTATTTTTAAAATCTTCATTTGGTACTATGCAAATATTTGGGGAAAAAGTGTGGTTTTGGTCTTTGGCACCTACTTCAATAATTGTTAAGATTCATATAGCAATTACAATGTCAGACACTGTTAAGTATTTTACAAGTATTATTTAATCCTCACACTAACCTTTTGAAGTAGGCACTATTTTTATCCCCATTTTATAAATGGAGAAACTGAGGCAGAGAAAGGCCTTGTCCAGGATCAGACTTGTAGGAAGTGCCTGAATCTGGATTTGAACTTAGGTCTTCCTGATTTCAAGACTTAGCACTCTATTTTCCTAGCCATCTAGCTGCCCTTTCAAAACATACAGCATGAAGTGGAAGGCTAAAAGATTCCGTTCCTAATATAGTTAGCAGTGGACAAATAATAATGATAGCATTTATACACAACTTTAAGATTTGTAAAGCACTTTGCATTTGTTATCTCACTTGATCTTCACAAGAATTCTGTGAGGTAGGTCCTATTATTACACCAATTTTTCATTATTATACAAATTTTTATCATTATTATACTCCTATTATATATTATTATTATTATACAAATTTTTCAAATGAGGAAAGTGAGTTTGAGAGAGATCAAGTGACTTGGGGGGTGCAGCTCAGTGGTACAGTGGAAAGAGCACAGGGGGTCAGGAAGATTTGAGTTCAAATCCTGTCTCTGATACTTACTAGCTACATAACCTTGGGCAAACCATTTAACCCCATTTCCCTCAGTTTCCTCATTTGTAAAAAGAGGTGGAGAAGGAAATTAACCAATCTCTCCAGTACCTCTGCCAAGAAAACCCCAAATGGGTTCATGAAGAGTTTGACGTGACTGAACAACAAATAATGAAAAATGACAAGAGTCATAAACTAGTAAATTCCTGAGGGGGCTTTGAACTTGGGTCTTAAATTCAGCGCTGTATTTACTGTATTACTTAGCTATATGTTCATTCAATATTGTCACTATTCTTTACACATCTGTTAGCATCAATTAGCAATTTAATTTGGAGTTTCTTTATTGGTCTTACTTCCCCCCAACCCCTTCACTCAGTTAAAGAAAGTCCTTTTCAATGCCTTACCTTGGTATATGGTTGATTTTGGGTTTTGGAAATCTACGCCAATGAATAGAAGCTCTGCCAGGGTCTATCAAATTGTTCTGGCTTGGATAGTACTCCCCAGAGAGCCTCTTAGCCCACAGCTAGCTTTCATAAAGTTGGAGAAACTCATGGAAGTGGAGGGGAGGGGAGGTTGGACATGGGGGCTGAAAACCAAGTGATAGCTTTGTGGTTGTTGCTCATCAGTAGCTTATGCAGACTAAGGCATAAAAGAGTGCAATCCTTACGCTTGTTTGGAGTCTCTTAATATGATCTTTCATAATACTGAAATAGTGTTTTTTTAATTTTTGCAATTTTAAAAGAAAATTTTATTTATGCTTTGGTTTTTTACTAGCATCAGAATTTCTCTCAATACTCATCTGAAATTCTTAAGTGAGTTGTAGTGGGGATGAACACTATATTAAAGGTTTCAAAGGAGCAACCTGAGAGTTAAATAAATCAGATAAAAAAAATGGGTTCATTTCAGCTCTAGCTCTATGATCCCATGAAATATACATAGCATACATATTCTTTTATCTCCAAGTCTAGTTTGACCGGTAATAGCTAATAGCTAACATTCATGTAGCTTTTTCTATGTGCCAGGCACTGTTCCTTTTACACTTACTAGATCATTTGATACTCACTACAACCCTAGGAGGAAGGTGCTATCATAATCTTCATAGTACAGATGAGGAAACTGAAGCAAATAGAGGTTAATGACTTGCCCAGGATCACACAGCTAGGGAATGTTTGAGGCTGGATTTGAACTGAGATAGATCTTCCTGACCCCGAGCCAGTGCTATAATATTTCCTTTCTTATTTTTTTAAAGTACATATATTCTTAGCACTTTGAGAACACTTAAAAGGGACAAAGTATGTACACCTGCGCAATTTTGAACACAAAGTGGATTTCAGTTGTGACGTTAAGGAATATATGATAAATATGTTATCTTGGAGTAACTAGGGGGAAAAAATCTTGTTGCAATCCCAGAGAAGTGGAGCCACGCTCTAACTGGGGAGCAGAAACGGAAAGATTTCTTCCTTTAAAGAAAAGGGGGAAAATCACTAGAAACTAGAGGCTAAGTTGCTGGATGGGCGGGTCTTTTACTTTAAAATAACCTGAATAAATGAGATGGTGTTTCCATGACTCCTTCACCTCACACAAGCCCAGACCAAAGCATCGAAAGGTTAATTTTCCCGTAGGCGGGGAGGGAGCTTGAGTCCGGGCAACCGAAGCACGTCGGTAAGCTCTGGGCTGTCCGGGAGGGCACAGGGGAGGGGAGCTCCCGGCTTCCAGCCTGGATGATTGACTGAGCGCGCGGTCAGGTGACTCAGTCGCGCCACGTTCCCGGCGCTGGAGCCCCAGCTGCCGCTGGCGGTCGGGGCTGTAGCGGCGACTTGAGCCGGGAACCTCGGAGGGACGGAGGCTGAGCTTCGGGAACAAAGTTCAGAGGCGAGCGGAGGAGCTGGAGCCAAGGGGAGGGCTGGTACTTGCGCCGATCAGCGGACTGGGCGCTGCTGCCCTTACTCCTCACTCTTTCACACTAACCGTCCGAGGCGGCTGTCCAGACCGCTTCAAGCTTCCCAGCCTGGGCAGAGGGACTTCTCGTCCAGCTGCCTCACCCCTTTCAGTCCCTCCAACAAAGAGGGAAACCTAGGGGAGAGGAGGAAAAGCAGGAGGAGCCGGGCAGAACTGGGGCGGCTTTTGTACACAAAGTTCTGGAGTCCACCTTTCCTAGGAGGAAGGGGGCAGCTGCAGCCTCCGGAGAAGCTTCATTCCACCAAAAAGGAGGAGCAACTTAGCAAGCAATCGGTAGCCGATTGGGGGAATCGCAAGGAGAACTTCCCTTATCCAGCCCCCCACCCCTTTTTTGGTCTTTTCTGCAGAAGGAAAATACTTTAGTATTTGGCAAACTTGGTGCGTGAGCGTCTCTTCCAGGTTTGCTATTGGATTTTTTTTTTTAAATATTTTTGGCGGAACTAGAGAGCAGGAAGATTGCATAAGTCCGGGGCGTTGTTTTCTTTTCCTTTTTTTTTGTCTTAGGGCTTATTTATTTTGTTTCTCGATTTAAAAAAAAAGAAGAAAAAAAGTAAATAAATCCTGCATAAATCCAGCAAAAACTTGGAACTGAGCGTGGACCCGGTCAGGGAGAGAAGTGGGTCGAAGGGTTACGGGAGCAGGTAAGCCGTTGCATTATTGATGACCCTGGGACAGTAATGTGATTACCGCACCTGAGCTGGGAAAAGGGAGGGTTAGGCAGAAGGCTGGGCTCATCGGCTGCCAGGAAGGGCTTTTGCGCTCACCGTTGCCCTCCTGGGTTACCCATCCAGGATCCCAAGTTTTGTGCACACTTTCCCAAGAAGTTGAGACTGCTTGACTTGGGCGGGGAGAGAGGACGAGAGGTCATCGGGGATGTGGGAAAGGGTAGTGAAAGGAGGGACCCTTAAAATGCCTCCTTGCTAATGGGACAGCTTCTGTGTTTTCTCCTCCCATCCTCCCTTTTTTTTTGCGCTCTCAGCTAGACAGATGTGAGTCAGCGTCCAAGGATCCTTAAGGTGCTTGGCACCTGGATTAGTTTTCTGTTATCTGGGAGGAGAGGGGAAAGGTTTCGAGTCAGGGAAGAGACCACCACCAACAAGCTGCTGGGTCATTTTGACTTGCAGGTGCGTAGCCCGACCCCTGGGGCTCGTTAGGGCTGGGACTTCGGAGGACCAGTGAGGGAGAGAGGGAGGGAGTAGGAGGGAGTTGTGGTTGCCAAGCGAGGAGGAAAAGTAGGAGGAGGAGGGCATTTCAGCCCAGTGGCTTGGGAGAAAGCGTGCTTGACTTCAGAGCTGTAACAGATCTAGGGGGTGGGGAGTTGGAGTATTATTATTTTGGCCGTGAGCCATTGGTAACTCCTTCGTTGGGCGATTGGGACCGGGTTGGCCCTTGACGTGGGTGAGGAATTCCGGATTTGTGCTTTAATGACGCCCTAGTGTAAGTAACACCATCCTTTGATACTTGTCGGGTAACTAACAATGTTATGGTTTAGTGTGATGCGTTTGTGTGTATTTATATGTGTATATACAGACCCCCAGCAGCGTGTGTGTGTGTGTATGTATGTATGTGTATGCATGCATTTAGGGCCACTTTCCCAGTGCATGGCACATCACAGATGCATATTAACTACTAGACTGGCATCTCTTTTTGCAGTCCTTTAGAAATGACTATTCCAGCTATTTTCCAAACCTGAAATTTCCAGTAAACCCACAGCGGCACAGGCTAATTCTCTCCCCCCTGCCCCCCCCCCTCCGGCCATGTAACTTCAGTCTTCCCTCTGATAGAAGCTCCAACTAAAAGAGATTCTTTTTTCCACCCTGCAGGTGGCTTTCGGAAGTGGAATCCTCGAGCTTTTACTTATTTTTGGCGATTCTGCCCCTTATCATCATTAGTGAAAGGAGGGGAGGGAGGGAGAAAGGGTACCAACACAATCATGAGCTTCGAAAGGCTCTCCGCTGAAAAATGGGACTGGGTTGCTTTGGGTTCTGGAAGAAGGATCGCTAGGAGTCGACGGGTCCGTAGAAGCCCCGGAATCCTCGGCTTCTCGCTCCTGCCTTCCCAGGCTGTGGGACTGCCTGTAGGCACAATTCCTTTGTAACTTGCCCACGCAGGAGGAAGTTCGCCTGGCCCCTCCCAGTTGGTTTCTATTTGGTGGGCGCGGAAAGCGGTGGAACCAAAACATTGGGGACTTAGGCCAGGCTGGAGCCGGAGCTTGGCAAAACCTGCTTGTGCGAGGGTTCCGAGTGCCGGCCAGGCAGGCTAGGGCTGAAGTTTAAGTGGAGCAGTTCTCCCTGCCCTACTTCCCTGCCCCACTATCCCGCCCCCCTCCCCCCGCCCCAGGTCACCTCCTCGAATTTCGGAGCTTTTTATGTGGCTGATGAGACAGTTTTAATTGTCCCGGAGTGTTTACATAAAAGTTATTGCCCGAGTTGTTGGAGCAATAATGACGTGTATAAACTCTCCCTAGAGGCTGCACTGTGTGTGCATGTCATTTTCTTGGTTACCAGTGGACATTTAGGAGTTTAAGCGTTTTTAAAAAAGTGTCATTACTCTTCGAAAGTATGATCCTGTCCCACTTCATCCTGACTTTTTCAGTATTTCTTTTAATTTAAGTTAATGGGAATGAATTGACTTTTTCTCAAGGGTTACAGTGTATTCTCATTTGTTTATACTAATTTATGTATTCCTGGGTAACTAATTTATTCCTAGAGGAATTTCATATGAAATATTTCTTCTTTCCCCACTCCCCTCACCCCATCATTTTTTGCTTCCCTCTCTTTTCTCTCCTTGCTTGACAAGATGATTTGAGACTAAATACAGAGAATTTAGAAAGTAGCATGACTTGATACCTAGAGTTCTGGATTTGGAGGTGCAAAGACCTGGGTTACCTTCTTTTGGCTCCAACTTAGTGACTATGGATGTCAGGCCATTTAACCTCTTTAAATTTCAGGTTACCCCTCTGTACAGTGAGTAGGTTAGACTAAATGACCTCTAGCTTTTTCCGGCTCTAAATAGCTCTGAGTTTAGGATATTGGTCATCTGAGATAATCTAATACAACCCTGTCATTTTAATGTTGAGGAAACTAAGGCTCAGATGCTAGGTGACTTGCCTAAGGTGAGGCAATTAAAAAGTGTCAGACTTAGTATTCAGGCTGGAGAGCTCTGACCCTAAATCCAGTTTATGTAAGAAAGGGTGAGGTGAAGATTTGAGTAGATTCATGACAGTGAAGCCTTTGATAGGCCAAGTTTGAAGAACAAAAATTTCAGAATGGAACCTAAAGATAGTAATTTTGGTAATACATACCTAATAACTCCTGCAAGGTCAAGGAGATGACCCTTTGCCATTATACTCTCCAAGTAGAGGCAGTATGGTAGGTACCATGGAAATGTCAGGCTGGGTTTGGAGTCAGGAGACCTGCATGGAATTCAGGCTTTAACCCTTCTGAGCTCTGGAACCTTTGGGGAAAAAAAGAAATCTCTCAGAGCCTCAGTTTTCTCATCTAGGAAAAGGTTAATCATACTTAGTAATACTTAATGTCACCCATCTCACAGTGCAGTTGAGAGGAAAGCATTTTGAAAGGCTTAAAGCCATATAGTATGTATAGACACATAATGCATTTGTTACACACACACATGCATGTATGTGTTTTTATATATATGTGTATATATATATTCAAATCTGGAACATCTTGCTCAATAGCAATATTGCTCTAATCATTATTTTTTACCTTCCTTCTCCAAAAAACCCTTCCTCTCTATCTACAAGTCCTTTTATATGCTGTCTTTCCTGCCTCAATTAGTATGTAAACTTTTTTTTAAAATTTATTTATTTATTTAACTTTTTACATTCATTTTCACAAATAAACTTCTTGAGGACTGGGATTATTTTACTTGTATATGTATTCCTGGTTGAGCCCTGTGCCTAGCTTTTAATAAATGTTTTTTCATTAATTTTTTTCTCTTACAATGCAAATATCCCTTGGGAATATCTTTGTGAAGCCCACTATGGGTCTTCCTCCCAATGACAGAGACTTAAAAATTGCTGTTAAGTAGAACTGTATTGCACTGTTAAAAAAAAGAACTGTATTGCACATGTAACAAAATCACACAAATGTGCAGTAAGCTTTTTGAGATCATTCCTTTGTAGAAAAAATAACTTTTTGATAAACAAATGCAAAATGTTAACAGTAACGGTTGCTAATGAAAAATATTACAAAGTTGAAAGTATAGGAAATTCAGACTTTTGTCTCTTTGTCTTCTGGATAGTAATGTAAAAAGCTAGTCTCGAGCTACTTTGTATCCAAGGAATTTTTTAAACCATTTTTTATAGTTTCTCATCACTGGAACTTAATAGTTTTCTTCCCAGGCATCTTCACCTAGTGACATATGTCCAGTTAGTCACAGTATCAAAAGATAGTGGAAGATAAGCAAAGGCTAAAATATCCAGTCCTTGCCCGACAATAATGAAAAATCTTAATGTTTGGGTTCTCATCTAAAATCCAGTGAAAGCAAATGAGTAAGTCACATGTGAATTGACAATTATATTTTCAAACTAATGGTTAGTTAATTTAACCAAAAGTTGGTGTCTTTCTTCAGTATATTGTTGAACCTAGAAAAAACACTGATGTTCTTTGGGTTCTGGAATGGCATGCCCCAAACCCATTATGATACATTAGGGCAAACAAGGCACTACAATTATTGACAGGTGGTAGAAGTAAAGACAGAGGATGAAAGATAAAACCCTGAATTCCACAGATCCTGGAGATGCTTTTCTTAAGAGTGAATTTGAGACAATTTGTAACTTTTTAGCATGATATCTGGCTGAAGATGACTGAGGTCTCTTAACTGAACTGTACATGTATCCTCCTGACGTATGGGTGTATCTCTTGGAATGTGTTTATTTTAGCAGTATGTACTCATATTTTTGCATACAAATAAAGGCCATTTATATAATTTAGTACTTTCTCCATTGTTTTCAGGTATTGATGCCAAATCAAGTGTGTAAAAAAAGGTGCAGTCCTTAAGAATATTTTGCAGAGTTTTTATACTGAGTTGAATCTCTGCCAAGATGGCTAAATATGGAGAGCAAGAGAACAGACCAGATGAGGGACAGAATGAATTCACTGACATCATTAAGTGCAGATCAGGTAGGTGATGGACAACTTGGTTCCTTTCCCTTTTCTTCCTCTTCCAGTTCTCCACAAGGCAATTGTGGATGTTCATATTTACAAAGGCAATAGGTATCCTTTAATTTTGGAGCTTGATTTTTTTTTTTGCTCCTGTGATGTGAATAAAATGATATTTTTAGCATCTGTTTTCAGCACATTAGTTATGTTATTGAGAGAAGATATATTACATCTTGAAGTTTTCTATCTTAATTCCTCAATCAAATTTAATTACCTTTCTTTATTGAATTGCATTTCTTAGTGAAACAGTATTTGGTTGATTTTCATTTGTAAAGATTATGTATAAAATTTACTTGAAATGCCGTATGTGCATCTTCAGTTCTCAGATTTGTTGCCAATTATTCCCATCCTGTAGTTTAAGGGTTCTTGTTCTGGATCTGTGGATAGATTTCTGTGGATCAGAGAGCTTGGACAAAAAAAAATTACACCTTTGTTTTTATAATGTTAGTTGCTTATATTTGTAATTGCTAAATTATGCTAAATTTTGTTTAGAGGTTAAACAGAAAATTATTTTATAAAATAAATTATAAAATTATAAATTATATAAAATAAATTTCCACTTAACCTCTAAATGAAGTATAGCACAATTTAGCAATTATGAATATAGGTGACCAACATTATTTTGAAAAAGGGACCCGAAGGCTTCATCAGACTACCCCCGGTACCAGGCCAAAAAAAAAAAGATTAATAACCTCTGCTCTAGGTCTGCAGTTGTCATATTCAATTGTATCTGTCACTCTAACTTTGAACCTTGCCCATTTTATGTCTTACCTCAGAAATGTGCACCTGTCAACTAGTTAACCTGATAAATTAATAATGATCAGTAATTTAAATGCAAACATTTTGACTGGGACTTTCTGAAGACAGTGTTTTCTCTTTCTTTGCTAATCCATTTATAGTTCTAATGATAGTAATTTCAGTTACTGGAAATTCTTATCAAAAGTTCTTGCTCAGTTTAAAATATTTCTTCCCTGTGTCCCTTCACTGTATCCTTCCTGTCCCCCAATCCCAAAGCATACTCTTATGATGTATGTCTTGCTAAGTTTAAAAGACAGATTTGAGGGGAGGCAGGGCTTTCGAAGACTCATTAAGTCAGTCAGGGCCTCCCTCTGATCTGTTAGTACTATACTAAATATTGAAAATTATTGAAAGGTATAAATACATAACCTAGTTTCATTTTTTAAAAACAAGTACTGGATTCCTTACCATCATGTGACTTCAGAAATTTTCTTTTGGGTTTGAAAATGAATAACTTCGTCACAAGCCACATAGGGACCTTTCCCCCCCTTTAGACTGTGATCACAGGTATAGGGGAACACCTGTCCTAAAAGTTCCCTCTTTGGATAACTGACATCAAATTATTTAAGCTTTAAAGCTTGTAAAGTACTTTATATACATTGAGACTTCATAACAGCCTTGTAAGGTTAAGTGGTAAAGGTATTAGTATTCTAATTTTATAAAAGAGAAATCAGTTAGGAAGGTGTAGGGATTTTTCCAAGGTTACCTAGTTAATACGTGTTAGAAAGAGGACTTGAGGCAAGGTCTTTCTGAGTTTAGCACCCTCACCATTTTTTCCCCTATTACTCCACAACATGCTTTATTTAAGTATATTTATTTAAATACTCAAATCTCTCCTGGGTTAGTGAAGATGATTAGGAGGAATGTAGCCTTAAATAAATAGTACTTAGTATTTAATGTCAATGTCATTTTACTGAATATAATAATCTTTTGGAAAGGAAAAGTTTAATATAATACATTAGTAACTATAATATTTCTAAAATTAAATGTGCCATGAACATATTTTAATCCCTTGAAATTCATGGTATGACTTTAAGTGTTTGAATACCCTGTATAAATGTAGGGTGTTATCCTTGTTTTTACCCTCAATGAATATCCAAGTGAAGCATAACAAAGTGAAAAATCAAGGCAGAGAAATTATATACTTTCTACTTTCTGTGCTTTATGAGACTGGAGAAACCTGTTCTTAATGGTTTTCTGACTCAGTTTCCATTGAGTTAAGAACTTTTGGTATAATATGTACTTGGCCATAAAAAATAATTATGAAACTTATAAGTACTATAAACAACTCATCAGCATTGTATAACTTTCAGACTGATCTTTAATTGATCAATTAAAAGCCCCTTAAATAGCTTAGAAACTTTAAAACTAAAGTTATGGCTTTAATCTTGTTTCACTAGCACCTACTCCAGAGCATATTGAAAATATAACCATTGCGTATCTGAGAGATGAATCACACTACTGAGCAGCTGCCTAGTGCCTGTGGTCTAGTACACGAAGTCAGTTAGGATAAATATAGGTCTGAATGGAGGCGAGAAAGGCAGGTTCTTCATATTTTCATTTAGAACCTCATATTGCCTACTGCTAACTAATTTTTTGTTCTTTGGTATTCACGAAGGTAGACTCTGAAAAAGGGATGGCATATCCCATCCAAAAAGTCTTTCCCTGAAAATGGACCTAAGGGTAACATTAATGAAAAATAAGATGTGATTTTAAAGATTGCTCTTGGACATGGCGACCATAGGAAATAATTTTAGATAGAGTATGTTATCTTTATTGGGGTCCGGAGTGCTTTTATTTTGGGAAGGAACTGTGTGATTGGACTTGAGTATCTTAATAAATTTGATTTTCTTTCGGTTTACAAGGAGATTCTTATAAGGAGATTTCTTTTTAATGTGAGAGGTCATTGGTTTTCATAGAGTGGGAGCTTGGTGTATCTGGCAGACCATGAGAGAATATGTTCTTTGTCCTTTGCTCTGAGGGGAAGGAGGAAAGGCCAAAGGCAATGTGTGTGCAGACATTATTCTTTCTCCTTTTCCTTCTCAACAAGTCAAAATGCCTTTTAGGTGTGTGTCTACATTGGGCATGTATACTGTGTTATGTGTATATTTTGTTTTAAGTTTATGAGATTGATTACTTTGCCCTAATTTTTTTTTTTTATTAATTTGGTGCTGTGGTTGACTGGTCCCATCACTTTAAGGAGAAAGATTAAATTGGCATTATTGTTAGGTAGATATGGATGAATTGAATTCCTAAAATGGAAAGACCTCTCTTCTAGACAGGGGCATTTGTGACACACTGCAAATAGTCTTGGGCATGAGTCAGAATACTTGGGTTCTAGTTCAAGAGCCAACAGATAACAGTTGTGTTAACCTTGGGCAAGCCACTGAATTTAGATGAGTTTGTAGAATATGAATATAATAATGCTGACACTCCCTATGTCATAGGTTGTTGTCAGGATCAAATGAGATAATGAATACAAAACACGTTTTGGCCTCAAAGCTCTATAGAAATGTCCAACAACTTTCTTTTTTTGGGAAGTGGGGTCAAATGCAGACCTGGTATTAAATCAGTATAGGAAACTACTCCCATTGACGGAGTTAGGTAACTTGTCCGAAACATATTGTCTTAACAGTTAACACTTGTCTTATTTTCTTGGGGGCACCAAGAGAGTCACAGAGCTAGTAGTGTGTGTCAGAGGTAGATAATAGATAATATTGAATCCAGGTTATTTCCAAAACTGATTTTCTCTATCTTTTTTTTGGGAGGCAGTCGAGGTTAAGTGACTTGCTCAGGGCCACACAGCTAGTAAGTGTCTGTGTTTGGACTTGAACTCAGGTCCTCCTGATTCCAGGACTGGTGCTATATCCACTTCCCCGCCTTGGTACTCTTTCCAAGACTGATTCTCTGCCTGTCCATGTTTGCTTACAGGTAATTATTATCTTTGTACAAAGTGCTATATATGCTAGGCCTCAGGAATACAAAGATGAGAAATGTTTCTGCCCTTGCTGTTTGAAAAGTTTATAGTGTAATATGAAAGGAGGGAGGAGACAAAGCTGCACATATAAATGTTATGTGAAATAGAATATTATAATTCTATACAAAGTCATAGAAAAATTTTGGGACCAAGAGATCAGTTTCAGCTGTCTTTAAGGGTAGGGAATCAGAGAAACTTTATGCAAATGAACTGACCTGGGTTTTGAGTCACTTTTTTATGATACTGGAGATAAAAATGAGTTTTTGTATTTTTAAAAGCATGTCTACATGGACATTACTAAGTGTTCTAATAATTATAAAACAAACTATTTATATTCTTGTTGTTATAAATGTGGGATCATAACATTTTAGATGTAGAAGAGACTGAAAAAATAAAGCTTAATCATTTAACAGATTGAAGAAGCTGAGATTTCAGTTGCTCAGGGTAACACAGCTAGTTAGTAGCAAAGAATGGATAGAACTTGGGTACAGCACTCTTTCCACTCTGCCATGATAGTTACTTAAATTAACCGAATTTTTCTTAGTCATTTTGTCTAAAATGTATTTGTGTTATCCACATCTGATGGCTCTGAGGAAAATAATTTTTCACTTTCTGCTAGGTCTGGAACCAAGAAAAAGAACCTTAGTTCAAATTCAAGCTCAGATTCTTTCAGTTAACATCTGCTTACCTAGGTTTCCTTACCTGTAAAAAGGGGATGATAGCAATAACACCTACCTCCTAGGTTAGTCATGAGGGTGAGATCAGATAATGTTTGTAAAGTGCTTAGCATAGTAGCACAGCAGGTACTATAGTTATTATTATTAATTACCACTCAAGAAATATTTAATAAGTGTTTACTCTGCATCAGACACTGTGCTAAGCATTGAGTATATAAAGCCAAAAAAGTTTCTACCTTCAAGGAGATCACATTCTAACATGCAAATTACTGTTCATATGAGATTTATATAGTGAAAATGGAGTTCATCTCAGGGAAGGCACTAGTGATGAGAGGAGAAAGGATCTCAAAAGGCCTCTTTGCAGAAATTGGGAGATCAGCTAAGTCTTGAAGGAGGTTATGGTGAGGAGAGTTGAAGAATAAAAAATGCATGGTTGAAACGTTTAGGTAGGATTATTCTTTCCCTTGCTCCTTTGAAAACTTCTGCGTCTTCTGGAGAGTTCTGGCAGAGGGCAGATGCATTATTCATCCAAACCTTGAACTACAGGCCCAATTGAACCACAGATAATGTGACGGAGTAGGCAAAACACTTGATTGGGAGTCAGAGGACTTGTTTTTGAATTCTGTCTCTTGCCCTTAGTTCCTGTGTGTGTGTGTGACATTTGGGTAAGTCACTTCCAATCTCTGGGCCCCAGTTTTCTCATGTGTAAAATAAGTGAACTGGTGGAACCAGGTGGAATGGCCTCACAGATATTTTCTTGTTCTAGAGCTATGATTCTGTGTCTCTTGGAATGGTGAATCTTAAAGTCATCTCTATTTTTGGCCAGCTCTGGAGCACAAAGATTTCTGATTTATTACTACACATTATATTTTTTTATGTAGTGGTAAAAATGTCTCTGATATTTAGATGAATTTATAACATCCTGGTACATATTATAAATATTTGCTGTAAATAGAACTTCAGTATGGAGGAAATGAAATTGAGGGACCATCCTATCACTTCTTAGATTCTCAAGAACATATTCAGTTGTACTTGGATCCATATTCTTTTTTGTAATTCTCTTCTTTCATCTCTTTTCAGAGTATAAAATGCTGATTTAGAACAGACTGGTGCCAGATCTGTGGTCTGAGGAGGGTAGCATAAGGCAGAGAAGGATGTATTTAGCAGGGATGGAGGGGCAGATTTTGCCCATACTCATTGCAATTTTGCCTTCCAATACTTCTGGCACTGATTGTTTTACAGGTAATCTTGTGCTAGGTACATAGTAATAGGTGTTCAATAATGCCTTTTTCAGATGAATGACTCTCAAATGATCTTCAAGTTAATAGTTTTCCAGTATAACAACAGTATGGGGTAGTGGATAGAGAGTTCTCAGGGATTTAGGAAGACCTAGAGTCAGATCCATGTCTGGTACATAATTCTCTTTGTGATCCTGAGCAAATTGCTTAACCTCTCAGTGCCCCAGGACATTTTCTAAGTTTATTTATTATAGAACAATGGCCAATATTTGTTGGCATTTTTCTTGAGTTGCCGCTCCAGAAGTTTCTTATACCAGTGATATCACAGGACCAGCCTAAAATCCAAAAAATCCAATATGGTGATGAAAATGTAAAGGGACAGTAAGCCTGTGTGGTAAGAATCCTTCACTGTTCTCCTTACTCTTTTCCTGTTTCTTTGCCTTAATTAGTTGGAAGGGCCAATAGAGATTAATTAGATCAAGCCCTGGCCCAGTACAGCCTCACATCCCTTTTCTGTGTCCCTGGCAGGGTCTTGAATCTTTGGTAGAGTGGTGTAATGGGAAGAACATTGACTGTGGAATCAGAAGGCCTGAGTTTGAAGGTTGGCTGTGTTGCGTATGACTTGTGTGACCTTTAGCAAATCATTTCCCTTCTCTTGGCTTTGATCATTCATCTATTAAATGAAGGAGTGGAATTAATCAGGGGTTCTTAATCTGGGGTCTGTCAACTACACACACACACACACAAACAATTTGTAACTATTTCAATATAATGTGTTTCCTGTGAATTTTATTTTAGGCATTTAAAAAACATTGTTTTGAAAAGGCATCCGTAGTTTTCACCAGATTGTCAAAGGGCTGCATGGCACAGAAAAGATTTAAGAACCCTTGGACTGGATAATCTCTAAAGCTCTTGTTGAGCTCTAAATCCTTTGGTCTTTCCAGTGATGGGGAACTCAAGACTCCATGGGCTTAGAGTATCATAGATTTAGAGCTGGAAGGGACCTTGGAGGCCAATAAGTCTAACCTCTTCATTTTACAAATGAGGACACCGAGGCATAGAGAAGTTAAATAACTCTTCCAGGAAAACACAGCTAGTGAGTGTCTGAGGCAGAATTTGAACACAGGTCTTCCTCACTCCTCTCCTAGTCCTCTTCACTGCACTACCCAGCTGCAGCCTGTTATATTTTTGGGAAAGCTTTAATTGTTAGAAATGTTTTTCATGTCTTGATCCATTCTCTTTGCAGTCTTCCTTTGTCCAATGGTGCCTGTGCTTCTTCCCTCACCTCGGGTTTGCCTGCTTTCCTCTTTTTACCACAGGGGTTATTGGATGGATCAGAACAAAGTCTGAGATACTTGATCTTAGAGGCAGCACTTCTGAAGTTATTTTGCAAGGGAATGGAACTCTACTCAAAGAGGTTGAACTTGTTGCTTGTATTTCCAGCTGTTTACAGCTCCTTCTTTGCCCTTGGCTCTTATCTCTTCTCTGAGAATTAGCCAAGAGATCTGATGTTGCCCAGGATGAAGAATATTAGAATCTCTTTCGGAAATGGTCACATTCTCTCCCCCCACCCCCCATTCCCCCTTTCCTTCCTCTGATTACCTTCACAGCAACTCTTCTTTCTCTTTAACAGATAGATTTCAAAGCTCATGCGTTGAAACTTGGCACTATTTAAACCGTGCTCCAGAACTTAGGTATAGTTCTCTCTGGAATAGAGAAATTAGAAGAATGATGGGCTATAAGAGTGTGTGTGTGTGTGTGTGTGTGTGTGTGTGTGTGTGTGTGTGTGTAAGTAAAAGGGAGAGAGGAGAAAATAAAGTTAACCAGCTAATGTGGAAAATTATACTTGGTTCCAAACAAGACTCCTAAAAAAAGACATGCATTGCTATGCTTAGAATAAAGTACATCAACGTAACAAGATTTATACTATTATGAAAATGATCAGCAACAGTATCAGCTTATTTTTCTCATATTCTGTTTGGGAAAGGAAGACAGTGATGACTTCAATTTCACTTTAGGTAGCTGCCTATCTTCTTCCAGCTCCTCTACTCAAAGCAGGTTCTATGAGGTGATTTTTAAAAAAGCTCTTGAGGGGCTCTAAATTATTCCAACTGCTTTAGTTAGTAGTCATGCATCAGTACTTCGGGGCACAGTCATTGAGTGGATTTGACTTTTTCTGTGTGCAGTATAGATTTGTTGTAATGGACATAATGGAAATTTAGCTAGAGCAGAGAAAATCAGCGATTCTTGCCACCTGTATGAGAACAGTCCCTGTTTTATTTCTTCATTACCCTGAAGAAATACCATCACACATATATGAATGTGGTTCCATGGAGCTGTTACTATTTCAGAACTTTCAGAGATCTGTTAAGAGTTGTAAAACTTGAATAAAAATTTCTGAAAATTTGTCAAGCAGAGGAATTCATTATACAGAGAGAGACTTGGAAGTTACATTTTATTTCAACACAGAAGCTGAAACTGCTATTTGTACTGTGACATTTTTCTTGCAAAGGAGGAAATACTAGTGAAAATGCATGAAACTCTAGACTCAGTACAAACCTTTTTGTTAAGAAATAATGTCCTGCTTAAACACATAGTACTTAGGACACAAGCTGTCAGCAGATACTGGTGAATAAAAGAATGAAACTAGATTGGACCCAAATTATTCTTCTGCTTCCCCTTCAGTGCCCCCAGAATTGAGTAATCATTGCTCCTTGGGGGAAGGGTTACATTTCCATTTCCGCTGTGGTTCTCTCATCTTCTCACTTTTACTTTTGAATGACCAAATGTCTGAGACTTCAGCCCTCTGGGGCTTCTCTGTCAGAAGCCTGTTTTGCTGGCTTAGTTAATAGTGTTAAGAGGGAGAGTGTTGGTATGGAATCTTTGGCAGCCAAGATTAAGATCTGGTGCTATTCCATGTAGTGCTGGAGAACTCAATTTAAAAAACATCAGCTAAATCTACTGAAGGAATGGCTCCTGTGTTGGATAAAAGGAGTCTTGTAGTTGTCCACATTTGGATTATTTTAAAAAATTTATAATTATTATGTATTCATTTTAATAATTCTTGAATGGAGCTACCCAGTAGTAATGTTTTTCAAATGGGAACACGAAGACCCACTGATTTCTTAATGACATTTTCTGATGAGTTTAAAAAGTATAACCAAGAAATGTGCTAATTGTAGATTTTTGTCTTTTAGCATCAACATTTTGAATTTATTTTATCCATTAATTGTTAATGCCTATTGTCTTTACAGCATAGTTATTGGGGGTGGGAGGTAGGAACACAAACCTTTTCTCTGCTCCAGATAGAATCTTTCTCTTGTGACAAAGAAATACAATTTAGTAAAAACATTTGATACAGTGATATAATGACATACAGTGCTCTGAGTTATCTCTCCTTTGGAACTTTTTATGGGTGTTTATTGTTTTTCCCATTACTCAGAGTTGGAATTCCTTTCAGTGATCTCTTTATTTGTGTTGCGGTAATCATTTTGCACATTAGATTTTTTGCTGTGACTTATTTTGCTCTCCTAGCAATTTGAACAAATCTTCCCGTTTCTCCAAATTACTTGTATTTGTCATTTTGTACTGGGTGTTGATTTTTACTATATTCTCCTAGTTGTTGAGTTTTCCCCCCAATCATTCCTTAGTTGTAGGTACCCATTTTCTGTTCAGTCCTCTGCAACGACAGAGTCTTGCTATGAATATTATGATATGTGTGTTTTCATTTACTGCGGGGTATATATGAGTGTGTGTATGTCTGTACGCACAGGTGTGCAGGCACATTCACAGACACACAGTTGGCCATTGGGTATGGGCAGTTTTTTTTTGCATTTCCTGCATAATTTCAAATCGATATTCGGAGTGCTGGGGTCACTTCGCAGTTCTGCCAACGATGTATTTACCAAGTCTGTCTTCCTGTGACCCCTCGATGCTCTTGTTTCTTGATATCTTTTTGATTGCATTTGCTAATTTGCTCAACATAGGTTAACATGGTTGAATTTTAATTTGCATTTATTTTACTATTAACCATTGGAGATTCTTCTCTAAGAAATGTTTTTATTTGGTCACTTAGAGTTTGAGTTTTTTTAAAACTTCTTTTGTCCATTTATTAATTGAATAGGGGCTCTTGGAGTTAGATTTTTCAGCTTAATTTGATAACAGTATAGCTAGCATTTATATAATGCTTTATGGTTAGCAGTTCACTATATATACGTTATCTCATTTAATCTGCACAACTGCACTTGGTAGGTCCTGTTATTGTCTCCATTTAATTCATGAAAAAACTGAGGCTAATAGAGGTTAAATGACTTGCCCAGGGTTATATAACTAGGAAGTGACCTGTGGCAGGATTCAAACTCAGGTCTTTTGGACTCTATCCCCTACATGCCCTTTGCTGTGGATGATCAAGCAAAAACAAAGTCTGCCCTCTAGGAGCTTCTTCTGACTATTATGAAAGATTACTTTGTTCAATGTCCTATTTTTTTGGAAATTCTTTTTCCTCTAGTGTCATAATTCAAAACAGTTTGTTAATAACTTAAACATTTATTATGCATCTTGTTAACTTGCCCTTTCTTCAAATGTATATTTTTGAGGGCATAATATGTATGTCTTTGAAGAGCTAGAGAAAGTAATGTTTGATATTGGCATTAATTGATTAATTCTCTTGCTTCACTGAACAGGCCATTAATTATAATGTGAATGAATATATTATAGCTTTCCTATTTTCACCTTGAAAGTGATTTTTTAGCTTACCTTACTCAATGATAGCATGTAGATACTATTTTAAAATTTGCAAATTACTTCAACTATGTTAATTTATTTGATCTCATAATAGTCCAATGACTATAAGTCCTATCATTTTCCCTATTTTAAATATCAGGAAACTGAGATTAGGAGCTGTGAGCTGAGGCTGTGAGTTCCCTCCCCAGGAGCTCTGAAATGATTGTCTCAGGGTCACATAGCTAGTAAGTATTTGAGGCAGAATTTGAACCCAGAGCATTCTATCTATTACATCACCTGGATGCCTCTTGTATAAACAGTAAATTGTATAGATTAAGGAAGTCAGGTTTCAGGACATGGATACTAAAGTGAAAATGTATATGCTTGGATAAGTATCAAATATAGTAACAAATCACAGGATGATGAGACAATCAAGTGAGCCTGATGCCAACCTTGAAGTGCTATAGAAATGGAAGCTGGGATGATTAGGTTTTTTTTCTCCCCCTTGATTGTGATTGTATCTCCCAAATCAATGATTTTTTTTTTGCATCTTTGACTTTTCTTTAGGTAATGTGTTTTTTGGTCTCTCTCTCTCTCTCTCTTTCTCTCATCTGTCTATTTTTTTTTCTTTCTTGAAGATAATTGTTAAAATAGCAGCTTAAAGTCACAACTGTTTTTGTGTGATGGGAAAGAACCCATATGCATTCTTTGTGATTTTTTTTATTTCTCCTCCTTCATAAAGTCCAGAGAAAAGGCATTAGTCAACGTTGTTCAAGCAGCGCATTTAGTAAGTGCCTACTTGTAAAGATCTCTATTTTAATACTTCCAAATAGATGATGTAGATATAGTAGATACTTGTGTTTAATTTTGCTACCATTATTTTGAAATAAAATTATTTTGGCTTGACATAGTTCTTTTGAGATCTTGTATTGGGGGGGAAGTGACCTACCCTCCCACAAGGAAAGAATAATGTTTTTCATATGGAAGGGGAACTAAGAATAACTAATGAAGGCAAGTCACCCTTAGAGCTATAAAACTTAGAGGTCTTGCTGTGTTGTTTCTCCATTAGTAAAACTAACGTATTATCCTTTTGAAATCTTTAGATCTTTTGGTAATGTTTTTGAGACTAAATCTTTAAACTTCAAGAAGATAAAAGGAAAGGATCTTCTTTGCCTTTATCTGCTTAAAAGCTGCCAAGATAGTTTATGATACATAATTGCTTCTCCATATGGTATTGTGTGGAATTTGAGACAACGTCTCAGAATTTAGCAAAAGGTTCATCTTTCAATTCTGAGATTGGAGAATAAAGGTTAGGCACATTAAGACTTAACTGCTGTGCTGATATTTATATTTGAACAAAGCATAGAGTAGAGATGTAGTTCAAAGCTAAGGAGGTAATGTTAAAAGTGCAATAGCAATTGACAATTATAGTACTATGTACAAAATTAAAATGAAAGTATTGCAGTAAAGCAGGAAATAGCAGTAAAACAATATCTATTTTGTATTGAGTCTTATGGTCTCAGACATAGCCTCTTTACCTTATGTTGTTTCTTCTAGGTCTCAGAGCCTCCCTTCCTAGGAGCTCTGAAAGCAAATAAAATTAAATTTATGCAATTATTTTTTCTTTTCTTTTTTATTAAATTATTTTATTTGTTTTCAATGTTCTACAATCACTTCCATAAATCTTAGATTATTTTCCACTCCCTCCCCATCCTTCCCCCGCTCCCTCCTCACTCCCTCCCTGAGATGGTGTACAATTTTATATAGGTAGTACACATACATTCCTATTAAATACATTTTCACCTTAGTCATGTTGCATAGAAGAATTAAAATGAATCGGAGAAACCATAAAACAAAACGAAGCATAATACCAAAGAAAATGGTCTGTTTCATTCTGCGATGCAATTCCATAGTTCTTTGGATGTGGAAGGCGATTTCCCTCAAGAGTTCATTGGGAATTTTTTAAGTCCTTCCATTTTATGCAATTATTTTTATCATCTTCTTTAATTGATTTACTATATATTATTGAAATTATGTATATTATTGATTTTTTATATCTCATATGCAGAATAGTGTATAATATATGTCATTTATAGTTGACTAAATATGATATTTATGGCCATAGGGCTATAAAATGATGGACAGCAGGACCATGGTCAGGAACGTAAGTAACCCTTTATTATCACCTTGTTTCCTTGAAGCCTTTCAATGTCCCAGGTGTTTTCCAGGTGTGCATCCCAATGTAAGTTAGAATATTGAATATATTTAAAGGAGAGACGGAGCTCCTTGTTCCTTTCGAGCCTGTCCACTTCAGCCTAGTCCTCCGTAGCACTCTGCCTCCAAAACATCTTAATCTGGATGACTTGACACTATTGTACATTATACATGATGTTTGCTCAGAAATTATAAACTAAAATTTCCTGTTTGCTGAAATTAAACACTAAAGTAAATCAGCCCCAATCTATTTTCTTTTAGTCTCGTCTAGTTCTCCTGTGTGTGTATTCTACTTTGGACTCAAGCTGTACCTCTCCAGGCCCCTGTATTTAATTTTTGTTCTGTGCTTTTGCTCATATTGTTACTTGTCACCTTTCATTTTTTTGTCTTCGATAGATGATGACCACCCCTGAAAAGTCTTCTCCTTTTGTCTTAGCTCAAGGAATCATAGGCTTTTAGGATTGAAAAAGACCTTCAGAGTTTACTTTATTCAGCTTTTCATCCAATGTAGGAATTTCTTCTGTAGTATCACCAACATTCTCTTGAACACTTTCAGTGATGGAAAACTCACTACCTTACGAAGCAGCTCATTCTGGTTTTTTTGGACACGGTTTTAATGGTTAAAACGAACTTCCTTACATTAAAGCAATATCTAACTTTCAAACTTGACTCTTAGTTTTTTTCTCTGTTGGCTAGATACTGTAAGGCCAACTCCCATTTACATAGCCTTTCAAATATTTATGTTTGAGTGATGTCATCTCTCCTAAGTCTTATCTTCACTATAATAATGTTGTAGTTCAGTCATTTTTCAGTTGTGTCTGACTTTCCATGACTCCATTTGCATTTTCTTGGCAGAGAGACTGGAGTGGTTTGCCATTTCCTTCCCCAGCTCATTTTACAAATGAAGAACCAAGGTAAACAGGGTTAAATGACTTGCCCAGGGTCACACAGCTAGTAACTGTCTGAGGTTAAAGATGAGTTTTCCTGGCTCCAGGACTGTCACTTTATGGGCTGTATCACTTGGATGCTCTCAGTATAAAAATGACTAGCATTAATGGAGCTTTAAGGTTTGCCAAGCTCTTTACATATTTCATTTAGTTCTCACAAAAATCCTGGAAGGTAGATGCTGTTATTATTCCAGTTTTGCAGATAAGGCAACTGGAGCATAAAAAAGGTTGTCATTTGTCCAGGGTCTCGCAGGTAGTTATGTGGCTGAGGCATCTTCAGGTCCTTCAGTCAGCCCTCCTGGACCCTGGCCTTGCTGACCTCTCTCCTGGATGTATTCTAGTTGGTTGTTGCCTCTCTTAAAAGGTAATTCACAAAATGAACAGGAATACTTTTGGGTGTGGAGTGGATGGTGCAGAGCACAGCGGGGATTGTTATTTCTCTTGTATTGAACAGTTTTCCTACTGTTGTCTTGGCTTTTGGGGAAGTCATATCATGCTGTTGTTGATTCATACTGAACTTTAGTCAATTAAAACTTTTTTTGTCTTCTTTCCTTGGGCTGCTGCTAAATATAAATCCCCTCATACTTTCCAAAGACAAACCATTAGTTTCTACAACAATCACTCTTTTGATTTGTTATTATTATCAGTTCCTACTATTAGCACAGATAAGTCTATTCTCATTTTTTCTTAATAGGTATGTATATCTCTGTTCAATCAGATTGCAGATATTTCCTGTAAGGGATAATACCCTACATACAGCAGGAACTCAATAAATGTTTGTTTATATCAACACATTTTTTAGAGCAGTTTTAACATATCTCCAGTTTGTAAAAATGCAAAATGCCTTTATTGGGACTGATTTTCTCTTTGGAATAGGAAAGTGGTTCAGACAAGTAAAGTAAAGGTCAGGGCATTGTCATGGGTTCAGCACTGGTACTGAAATTTATTCTTCATTGGTTTACTAAAAAAAGCTTACATGTTTGGTTTACTTTTACCCGTTATCTAGTTTGACTGTTAATGCTTTCAGAGAACCAGAAACAGCTAGGACCTTGGAGAGCATTACCCTTCTATTTCATAGAAGAGGAAACTGAAGTCTTAAAGGTAAAAGAACTTTCCCAGTATCATTGGCAGAATTGATCCTTGAACCCCAGACTCTTGATTTCCAAGGCAGTGTTGTGTTTTTTTTTTTCCTATTGAGGAAACTGCCTGTTTATTATTATTAGGATTTTTGTTTTATTTTATTTAGGCAATTTTGAAATTTCAAAAGCATCTTTTTGTATAAAGGTGACTGGAAGTCAAGGTAATATTTCAGGGAAGTAAAAATGCATGAGTTAAAATGAAGAAAAACTGAAGCGTTGCAAAGCTTAAAATACAAAGACACTGTGAAAAGTTAAAAGAGAAAGGTAATATGAATTCCAGACCTAAATGTGAAATTAAGCACTTTGGACAGGCCAACAAAATCCATACTTGAACAAAGCTTGGAAAAAAACATTGCAGAGGTGCACTCTAATTGAAATATAGAATTCTTAATGTGACATACATAGGGAAGATAATGTCAACCTACATTCTTATTTCAGCTTCATACAGGTAAGCAGAATAAATGGAAATTAAAAGCAAATTAAGAGCAGATGTTGAGAAACACTGCTCACTTGGGGAATAATTAAGTAGTAGGCCAACCAGGTTTAGTCAGTGAAGATTTTCAGATATCATAAATATTCAGGCAACAGATGCTTTCTAAATATGAGGTTCTCGTGTGGAGGAGAAAAATAGATTATTGTCTTTCTCTTTTTGTTCTCCATTAAAAATGCAATTTTACAAGTTAACTCTTATGCTGGTGGCTAAGGGTAAATTCTTAGCCCTTAGTAAAAAATTTCCATGTGGCAGTTTCCTTTACTCTTTGTAAGGTGATTGCAGTCACTTGTCCCCTTTGCAATGTAAAGTTGGGTATTTATTTATACCCATATGTTTGCTCCTTTCAATTTAAGGAAAACTGACTATAAACCTAGCTTTCTTTAAAACATTATATTGTCTTGCAGTGTAAAGTTGTGGTTGGGAAATTTGTGACCTATTGGTATCTTAGTGTAACTGGCTGCTCTTTGTTCCTCTAGCTATGTCATAATATGCATATTTTTTACAATATATTATCAAATTGCCATAAAGCATTTTGTGTTACACATATTAAGTAGAATTGGATTTTCTGAGATTTTAATGCATTTGAGGATTTTGACCAGGCATTTGACCCCATGAACGATCAGAGAAGCATATATTAAGTGCATACTACACTCAAAGTACCATACTAGGTATTGGCCATATAAAGACAAAAGTGAAATAATTTCTGTCTTCAAGGAGTTTATCTTCTGTTGGTTAGATATGTATCCGTGCAAAACAAATATTTAGTGACTGGTTTGGGGCACTAATAACTAGAGGAAGCAGGAAATGTTTCTTGAAGGAGGTGGCATTTGAGTTGAGCTTTGAAGAGTTCTAGGGAGTTCTGAGAGTTGGAAAGGAAGGAAATAAAATAAACATTTATGTAGCACCTATTATGTCCCAAGCACTGGAAATAGGCACTTTTTTACAAATACTATCTCATTTGATCCTCATAACAACCTGGGAATGTAGGGGCTATTGTTATCTTCATTTTACAATTGAGGAAACTGAGGCAGACTTCTTTGGGATTATCCAACTAGTGTCAGGTCTAATTTGAACTCTATCCACTCAGGCACAGACTGCTTCTGTTGGAGACACAAATGGAGAACATTCAGGATATAGGAGGATAACCTTTGCAGTGGCATTGACGTGGGGATGGAATCCTGTCCGGAGGATAGCAAAGAGCCCATTTTGGCTGAATCACAAGGAGAGGAGTAAGCTTGGAAGGACAGGTCAGCAGCAGATTGTGATGGGCTTCGTTTGTTAAAATGAGTTGTATTTTATTCTGCAGACGGGTTCATGTTGAGTGACATGGTGAGACCTGCCCTTTAGGAGTGTTAATTTGGCAGCGTGTGAAGGGTGGGTTGGAGAGGGAAGAGACTGGATACAGGGAGACAGTGAGACTCTTGTATTTGTCTGATGACCACTGACAGTAGTAGTTGGTAAAGTTACAGAAAAAAGGATAGTCATCATTTCTTATGAATTGTCAAGAAGCAGCCAATGCAGAATAGCAAGAATGGTTGGAGACCTGGGACAGTGACATGAGGAGTGAGTTTATTTGTATTCGGACCCAATGTTAGCACTAGTGCCACTGGTTGGGTAGACTGTGGGAGTATATTGCTCTAAATTTTTATCAGTGACAAACTGGTAGGGCTTTTGTGTTTCTTTTCTTTGTTCTTCCATTTTTGTTAAATAACTTAATAAAAAGTTTTTATTGCCTCTTGTTCTTATACTAGCTATTTCCCTTCCATTTCCCTACCCCTAGCCTTCCTTGGAAGGCGGAGAAAGCATTTAAACTGCATCTCTCTGTGGGATTGAGGGGCTTTTTCTTATCTAGCCTTGGTACTGGCGGCTCCTTTAAGTGGGTCTGTGTTGGCCTGTTTTATTGTCTTCTTATCATTTACATTTGGGTAGACCTTGTGAGGATTGTGGTTTTTTTACTTCTCTCTGTAGACCTTCTTACTGTGTTTCTCCAAATTTCTTATAGTCGCCATTGCTTGTGGCACAGTAATATTCCATTACATTCATATTTAGAAATAGACTTTTGCTGTGAAATAATTATCCCCAGATTTTGGGTACATTTCGGTCCTGAGCTGAGATTTCTTTGGTGTAGGGCACTCACAGGGAAGTAGAATAGCAGTTTGTTGTTTGGCAATTGCCTGGGGACACAAAGAGACTGCAATTTTTCCTGAGTCTCGTAGCTGATATGTATCAAAGCAAGACTTGAACTTGGGTCTTCCTGGCTCTGAGGATAGCTCTCTGTCAATGATTTTGATAGCTATCTTTATATAGGTCTGTGTGCGAGGCAGTCTGCTAAATACTTTTCTATTAGTAACTCATTTGATTTTCAAAGCAACCCTGGGAGGTTGGTGCTACTATTATTAACATTTTACAGAGGAGGAAACTGAGACAAACAGTGGTAAGTGACATGATCAGATCACATAGCTAGCTAGTAAGTGTCTGAGGCCATTTATGAACTCAAGTCTCCCTTATCCACTGTGGTATGATGGTTCTCTTTGGGTATTATGTGCTAAAAGGTAAATTCTGAAAAAAAAATACATGCAAAAGGCTATAGGGGAAAAATGTCTTTATAAACCCATGGAATGTTAGCATGGCAGGGGATTTAGTCCAGTCCCCTCATTTTTCTGAGTGCCTTGGGGATTGTAACTTGTTCTTTAAGGTCTCTCAGGTAAACTAAGCCAGCACGAACCAGGGATTGAGCCTCTGTATCCTGATTCCTATGCCAATGCTGTTCCTTTCTGTTGTGAAGTTGTGGCAGATACAGTGATAGTTTCCCTCTGATGAGAATGAAAATAAAAGCTGGTGTTGCTGGTATTAGCCAGCTTAGGAGAGTCTCCTACAAAGTCTGAAGGGCAAAATTTCTTCTGATAATGTTTGACCTAGTCTTTGCATACAATGAATTTTTATTTGTTGATGAATCTTTCCATTTTGTTGCCAAAAGTAGAAAATAATCATACATAAATTACTCATTAAGAGAGGAGCTTGTTCAGGTGTTTTATTTATTTATTTTTTTTACTGGCGTTTCTGCTTGATATAACTTAGGAGGTGTGAGTGATATAAAAAGATTTTACTTTTCCTTATATAAAGATTCTTGTTAATTGAAAGTTTCTGATTTGTCTTCTGAAGAGCTGGCCGGTGAAAGTCTCCCATACCAGCTCATTTCTTGATCCCATTTCTTGGGATCGTATATTAATAATATTTTGGTGGAATGCAAGTTATTTTTTGTGCTTGTCTTGCTCATTTCTAGAAAAAAGATTCCAGGGAGTGTGCTTATATTTACTTGATGAGAACACAAGTATTTTTATCTCTTTTCTTGAGGGAGAAAAATAGCTACAGGAGGCTTCTGTGGTTAATCTCAGGCCATCCACTCACTGCATTGAGAGATAGGAAGCATTATCAAAATAGTCTGTCTCAAAGCTGGGAAGGCCTGGCTTAAAGTTCTGCCAATGACACATACTGTGTGGTGTGACCCTAGGCAAGTCATTTAACCTCTAGGTTTTCAGTGTGGCCTGGTGGAAAATCTGGGGGAGGGGGCAGTTCCTGAGACCCCTTCAGCAGTGTTCATGAGGTCAAAGCTATTTTGATAACAATACTAGGATATTTTAATTTCTAATATAGTAATGGATAATATATAACCCACACAAAGAAAAGCTCTTTTTGGGACTTTTTAAAGAGTGCAAATGGGTCCTGAGAATCCCAAAATTTGTGAACTGCTGCTCTAGACAGCTCCTCAAGACTTCTTATATTGCAAAGATAGTGGCCACCTGCGTTAAAGAAGTTTCTTCACTAGGGAGTTCCTCACACCAGGAGGTCTACACTCTTCCTCCATCTACTCACAGAAAAAGTGGCAGAATCACAAATCCTAGGATAATAACATCCCTCTGACAACATTTTGTTTAAGAAAATAACTCTGGGAGATTAAGGGTAGAGTCTCTAGATGTTCTCTTTCTCTGTCTAATAGGCATCAACTTCCGAAACGTCGGATCCTAGGGATGAGTGCTCCAGAGTCCTATGCCTGGCTTTCCTCCTGACTAGCTGTGTGACTTGGGGGAAGTTTGGACCTAAATTTTCTAATTTCTTAGAGTTAATTGATAGACTGGTTGTTCTCTGTGGTTCCTCATACTTCGACATTGAGTCAGATTCATTTATGACTGCTCATGCAAAATGGTTATGGCTGCCTGCTAGTGCCATGCTTCCGTACCCCGACATTCTTTGCCTCAGGCTTGATTAGCCCTGGATAAATAGATATGGATGAATTGTTGAAGAGAAGGCCAAGAATGATCCAGCCTTGACCATGCATTGGCCATGAGTAAAATGTCACTGAAAAGGCCTCTCACTGTTAATTCATTTTCTGCTTGAGTTTCTGATTGCACAGGTACATAGTAATTTGCATTTAGCTGACTTTAGAGACCCCCAAAAAGATTTAAATTAAATTAGTCATGTAATGACCCTTAAGAAAAAAATCATTATAAAGTTAAATCGCAGAATGAGCTAAGCATTTAAAAAACTGATTGGATATGTAAGGTGTGTTCTGCCTGTGTAAGAAGTGTGTATTTACATAGATTAAACATTCAGGCTGCTGGAGGGAAGCCTTGATAGTATGCCCACTTCTCTCCAAGGGTGACTGATCCCTGCTTTGACGTAGGCTGGTCAGTATGTGGCTTGATTTCTCTATTCCTCTCTTGAGAGAGAAGGATACAGGTCTAGACTTTTAGCCATTCATTCTCTTGAATGCAGGGGGCATACTTTTTTTTTAGATTCAAAAGCAACAAAGCCTTTAGCTTCCCTGGCACCTGTGTTCAAGGGGGTGGTTATGCTGAAGGCTTTACCCATCAAATGTTGGTTATAACAAAAGAGCATCATAAATAAAGAATAATGAGTAAACTCATTTATTCAAGCAGCTATTTCAAACATACTTTTTCAAATTTGCACATCTGAGTTTTCAAACTTTCAGCTATTTCAAACAAATCTTTTTCAGATTTTCAAATCTAGTTCTCCAAATTAGAATATACCAGAAAATATACAAGAATGAATAATCTTTTTAGATGGGAGTGAACTGAATTCTCAACCATGAGAAAGAGAAACCTTATCTCATTCCAGGAGAGATTCTCAATTCTCTAGGAAGGAAAGTTGGAAATCTTGGACATCTTGAGACACTGGTTACGTTTAATGCTTCCAGAGTTTTTTCTCCTCCCATTATCTTCTCCTTGGAGTTGGTCTTGAAGACAGTCTAGAAGCCTCTATGCCCTCTTTCAGAGTAAGAATGAAGAATGTTTCTCCTCCCGAAAGGTGTCATACGAATTCAACTCTTATTCGGAGACAAGCATCACAGATTCCACTCTCCTCCCCATCACTTAGGAGAAAGTCTTGGGCAAAATGCTCCAGGCTTGAAATGTGGGGGTTACCCATATGACAGGATGAAGACCCTAGTAGAATGTAAGCTTCTCCAGGTCAGGGAGTATTTTTAAGTTCTGTCCTAGCACATAGGCCTTACTAAATGTTTGATGAATTAGTACTGGATCAAAAGAAAAATCATACTAGGAAAAAAAATTGACTGAATTAAATTTGTTGTTGAGCAAGTATAGAATTGAATATATCCAGATACCTGATTTTTCATTCTTTTTTTTTCTGAAAAATTCTGTGATCCTTCCTTAAAACTGTAACAAGATAAGTTGAATGGGGGTGAGTGGAGAAGATTTATATACCTGATATTTGCTAGGTAGGAGAAAATATTCCTTTTGAAATACAGAATACTTAACCAGAAACTTTTAACAAAGAAGAACAGGGCTGGACCCTTATAGAAAGGCAGTTAAATGCCATTTTGAGACAATTCCTCACCCTAAACCTCAAGGGTGGCAGTAGGGTCAGTGTGTGTCACCACATCCTGTATTCCTGGAGATATAACAATGTCAGGGAAATTGAACTGATAGATTTTCCTTACTTTCTTCCCTTCCCCCAATCTCTAGTTAGTGAGTGACTTCTGGCCCCAAATACCTTATTTCTGTTGCCTGCCTTAGGTATCGTTGACAGTGGGTTTATGTTAAAAGAATTATGTGGTTGTACAATTTTGGAAGAGCATTCATCAGCATGCTTTCATTAAAGCAGTCTAAATCAATGACACAAGAAGAAATATTGGGGATTGGTGGGATTACAGGATAGAGGAAGAATTTAGTTTCCTCATTTTGTTTCAAAATTCCTTAGTAAAAGGACCTGTCATAGGAGATGGCTATCACCCATCAATTCATTCTATGAGCTTTTGATGCTCGTTAGTGGATTCAGTTGCTAGCCAGCCTCAATGTGGGGTTGTTGCTATTTTTAAAATATTTGAATACCACCCAATGTAATCTTCTTAGCCCTTCTACCATTTGTATGCCCACTTAATCATACCTTTCTAGCAGCATTTTTTTTTTTAAGTAAAGCAATTCTCTCTCTTTTTTTTTTTAACACGGCAATTTTTGCAGAGGAAAATGGGTTTTCCACCTATGGAAACATAGATAAGAATAAATTTTCTACCTTCATAGTGCTTGAAAATTTAGAACTATGTTAATTTTTGGCCATTCATCAAGTTATTGTTGAGGACATTTGTTATTTTAATGTTCAAGTGAAAACAAAGCTTTGAAAGAGTCTCCAAAGAGACTGTTTTATGCCTAGCTTATTCATTGACAGTATTTAGCTCATTATGCCCTCAATGGCATGTAGAGAAAAGAACATTGGGCTGGAAGATGAGAAAGCTAGGGTACTGCCACTACTCTGGCGCATGCCCTCATCACCTCACATCACTGTTGCAGTAACTTTCTGGGTAGCTTCTCTGCCTCAAGTGCCTCCTTACTTCAGTCTGTCCACCAGCTCCGCTGTCATAGAGATCTTGAAGTGCAGGTCTGACCATGTCACCTCACACCAGCTCCCCATTCTGCAAACCCCAGGGGTTCCCTGTTGCCTCCAAGATCAGATACAATATGTGGGTGTATGTGCACATACATTATATTACATATCTTGTTTGCATGTAGTTCTTTGCATATTGCCTCCCCTGTTAGAAGGTGGGCTTCTTGAGGGTAGGAACTGTTTTTGCATTTCTTTGTATCTGTTGCCAAACATGATGCCTATATGTAGGGCTCTTAATAAATGCTTCTTGATTTACTAATAACTCTGCCACTGATCGTCTGTGTGACCTTGGACAAATCTTAATCTCTTTGGGTTTTCATTTCTTTATCTGTAAAACATCAATAATATTAGTGCCATTTAAAAAAGGTTACTGTCCTTTGTTTTTGTTTCCTGTTTCCTCCTGGGATTTTGCAACATCCATCCATCCATCTATCCACCATCTATTTATTTATGCATGTATGTACATATGGATTTTTTTTTGTTCTTTTTCACTGACATTGCTGAAGTCAGTTGTGCATATTGTTTTCTTGATTCTGATTACTTTGCATCAGTTCATGTAAGTCTTTTCATGCTTTTCTGTATATATCATATTTGTGTTTTTATAATATTGTTTTTTAAACAGCATGGTAATATTCCGTTTGGCAGCTTGGTAATAGACAGAGTGCTAGACCTGTAGTCAGGAAGACTTATCTCCGTGAATTCAAATCTGGACTTAGGCACTTACTAGCTGTGTGAACCTGGGCAAGTCACATAACCCTGTTTGCCTCAGTTTCCTCATTTGTAGAATGAACTGGAGAAGGAAATGGCAAACGATTCCAGTATCTGCCAAGAAAACCTCAAATGGGGTCATGAAGAGTCAAATGTAATTGAAAAAAAATGACTGATTTAATATTCCATTACAGTCATGGACCTCAGTTTCTTTAGCTATATTCCTAATCAATACCTATACCTATTTTGTTTCCAGTTCTTTACTACTACAAAAAATGCTCCTATAAATATTTTGGTATTTATGGCCCCTTTCCTTTACTTAGGGATCTCCTTGGGGTATATGCTTAACAGTGAAATCTTTGACTTGCAGGGTACGGATAGCTTAAATCCTTTATCCACATAATTCTAAATTTCTTTCTAGGATGGTTGTACAAATTCATAGCTCTCCTAGTCATATATTAATGTTCCTGTCTTTCCCAAACCCTCTAGTACTATTTCTGTCTTTTTTTTTATAATTGTTCATTTTCTGGATGTGAGGTGAGACCTCAGGATTTTTTGGGGAGAGGGGGATATGCATTTCTCTTAGTATTTGTGATTTGGAAGGTTCTTCATCTGGCTGTTACCATTTGCAATTCTTTTAAGAATTCTTTATATTCTTTAACTCTATATAATAACCCAGCCTTTATATAGTACTCTTAGGTGTGTAAAGCACTTTGTTTATTTTACCTCACTTGACCTTCCTAACAGCACTGTGAAGTAAGAGACATATCTGAAAGGAGTTAAATGACTTGCCCAGGGTTACACAGGTGGATGATTGAACTGGGATTTGAAATTGGTTTTTCCTAACCAGAAGTCCGGCACTCTGTCCTCTAAGTCACTTAGGTGCCAGAGTGAAAGGTTTAGAGTAGGTGGTCTTTTAAAGACCCCTCCCCCATCCCCTAAAGAGATCTAAATTCTCAGTCTTTTATGACTGTTAGTTTTCTTAAAGCATCAATTCAAATGCTGTCATCTCCTTTAAAATGCCTTTTCTGTTTCCCTGTAGTTGTTGGATCCCTGCCTATATCACTTTGTCTTTATGTTGTGCATGTCCTATATTTGCTTATCTGTGGGACATACTGTATTTCCTTTCCCCAACGTTTTTTGATAGCAAGTATTGACTCAATTTCCCCAATCTTATAACATAGTGCTTTGCACATAGTACGTGTCTAATAAATGTTTATTAATGCATCGACAAATTTCTGGTTGAAATACATCTTTTGAATCTTAGTTGATTACGGTAAAATTATGGCAAGATAGAGGAAAAGAAATGTCTGATTTCAAAATGACTACTTGAATTTATTATGGAGAGTGTGTAGTGAAACAAGGCAAAGAGGTTTTTATTTTTACAATAATTTGACTAGGCTTGATCCTGTAATTATAGATTACTCTTGATAACCAGCATATAACCAGCATATAACAACTTTGAAAAGTCCTTTCAGCTTAACATAATCACTAATGGCTCTGTTTCATATTTACTGTTGATCCTGGTATTTAGGCATCAATGATAATTTAGTCCTTCTGTCAGTAAACATTTATTAAGCACCTACTACATACCAGATACTGAGCTAAGCCCTAGAGAAAGAAGAAAGGTCAAAAATAGTTCCTGTCCTCTAGGAGCTCACTATCTACATTCAATTTACATAATATTCATGTGAACTTAATAGAGATATTTGCTTTTTCCCACAGAAAAAGTAATTGTGAATTATATGGAAAATTAAAAAACCTCATAGAAGGGAATAAATGTTGAACATAAATCATTAACATGTAAAACATTTTAATTTTGATTCCTATCTTTATACACTAATATACTGAGAATATAACTCACTCAATTATAAGTTTATAGTTTGATACAAGGACTTTTTTCAAAATAGAGGTTAGATTTAGATATGGAAAAGGGCTTAGAGATCCTCTAGTCCCATGGTCTGATTTTATAGATAATAAGAAAACTGAGACCCAGAAGGGAGAGATAAAATGATTTGTTCAGGGTTGGACAAGTAGAACTTGGAAGATCCAAGATTTGAACCCAGGTCTTCTGACTCCCAGTACAGTAATTGAAATAGAATTGATCCTATAATTATTATTAACCCTTGACATGCCAGTAGCATAACAACTTTGAAAATTCCTTGCAGCTTCATATGATCACTGATGCCTCTATTTCATATTGTTGATATCTCTATTTCATGTTTACTGTTGAACACTGTATCAGTCAGTAAACATGTTCCACTCTCCTACCTAACCTTTCCAATCTATGAAGGAACTGCAGAAATAACTCCCTCCGCTCCACACTGCCTTTCAGCAAAAGGATGTCTAGACGTGATGGCTGAAGTGAAGGAATGAGTGGGTCTGGGACTTCTCTGTGGTAATTAAACTTTGGCTTCTGGGTTGGTACTAAGGCTGTGGGATATTTCCTAGAGCATTTACATCTGTAGGGTTTTTGGAATTTGAAAGTGTGAGACAGAGAAAAAACAGGGCAGTAAGATCAGATCTTGTCATTTTATTTGGAGGAGTGGAGATTAAAGGGGAGTGTACATATAGCAATAACTGGGAAAGTGATTTAGAGTGTCATCTTCATATGTGTCCCTTTCTTCCCCCCAAGATAATGACCCTGTGCAGTGGATTGGGACTATTTTCCTAAAAAGGAAAAGAAGGAAGGAAGGAAAGAAAGAAGGAAAGAAAGGGAGATAAAAAGGTAGATTAAAACTGAGTATGTAAATAAGTTCCACATTAGCTCTCTTGGCTGATAAAAATAAAATCACCCAATTAATCCCATTTTACTAAGTGTTTACTGTGTGCCAGACATGATGCTAAATCCTGGGAATACATATAGAAAAATCAATGTGGTCCTTTCCTCAAGGAGCTTATATTCTAATGGGGTGGTGGGGGGGAAGAATGTGCCAAAAAAAAAAAAAAAAAAAGGAAGTCCTAAAGGTCAGAGGTGAGGTGGATAGCAAGGCTTAGAGCAGTAGTGATATATCCTTGATCTTTAAATTGAAAATACTATTTACTTAGTATGGAAGGTGAGTGCTGTTATTGAATATTTGACTTGTATTATGAACTGTTTGATGGTTAGCCCACCTCACCCCCAACTCCCCAATGTGAATTGGAGGCCCTCCAAGCTTAATGGAACCTTCATAAGCAGTATTTTTTCCTGTAAAACAGAAGACTTTAAAAATGAAAGGTTGAGACAGTGATGGTTCTTAGGCGTGTCAGTAATGACAAAGCTTTTTGATTGGGAGTGACGGTATTTAGAAAACGTTTTCCTATCTTTTTCAGTTCATTTCAATAAACATTGATTATTGGGATACAGTGATCAAGTGGGACCTAGTGCCTGCTCTCCAAAAGGTTATATAGTCCCTCAAAATTGTACTAAACACTTCTGTCTCCCTTAAGACCTTTGTCAGCTCTATATTTGATGTTGTAGCCTTTTTGGTGTTTAAGTTAAAGCCTGGATAGTCACAGAAACATTTTTATTTTTCCCAGATAATTATTATACCTATGGGATTAATTGGGTGATTTTATTTTTATCAGCCAAGAGAGCTAATGTGGAACTTATTTACATACTCAGTTTTAATCTACCTTTTTATCTCCCTCTTTGTATAATTCAGATAGAGTTGATCTTGTGCATGTCATACCAGAAACTGGAAATGTTTTTCTTGCCTTCAATATTTTCAAGGCAAAATGGATGATTTCACCCTTAGATCCCAAAATAGAGGCAATACTCATTATTGTTCCTGGATATTTGCCACCTAGTTACCTATGAAGATAATACCTTAGAAAATTCTAGACTGATGCCTCTGAATATTTTGACTAGAGAACCAATGATTGTATCATTAACAGAATGTGATATTGATCAGAGAATTTCAAGAAGACTAGTGCTATAGTCTTATATATATTATTATTATTATTATCTTATATATATTTCAAGAAGCATAGTGCTATGCTCTATGAATTTTTTAGGTCATACTTTTTATTCTAATTGTGTTCCCACTTTTGATTAGGGAATTTTTTTCATTTTCAGATAGGAAATTTGCAGAACCTGACCATCAATAGGAAATCCTTTCCTTTACATGAGTGATTCTCAATCTTTTTTGGTATTGTGATCCTTTTGGTAGTCTGGTGAAGCTTTTGGTTTTCTTTTGAGAGTAATGTGTTTGAATGCATAAGATAAAGTATATAAAATTATATAGGAAACTATTGATATTGAAATAGTCATCAAAATATTAAATAAAAGCAACTTCACAGATCCCAGGTTAAGAATTCTTGCTTTAGATTTTAATACAGGACACTTTCCATGACTGTGGTGAGTGAATATCTTTGACAAATATAGAACACTGCCTCTCTTCATGTCAATATTAACAAAGTAAACTTAGAAAAGAAATTTGGTAAGCACTTAGTATATGCTAAGCACTGGAGATGTAAATATTAGTGCAATACAAATACTAGGGCAATAATCCTTGCCCTCAAGGAGTTTCCTAGAGTTTTATGGGAGATTACACATAAAGGGGAGCTGAAATGGGGGCAGCATGGTTTGGAAATGGCAAGGAAGTGATTTGGAGGTCCTGTTCAGGGCAAGATAAGTTGAAAGCTCCCCTGTCAGAGCCCATATTCCCAGAGACAAAGGTCAGGATCCAGAGGGATGGGGATGAGGAGAATGACTTAGGTGACATGGCTTGGAGATGACTGAGAAGTGAATGTAGAGGCATGGTTAGATAAAGCCAAACTCCACCTGAGTTTTAAGGACAGGAGACCTTGACCCAGGAGAGCTTCGAACTACACTTTGTTCTGCTTTGTTTTACTTTCTAGGTCATTGATTTAGAGCTAGAAGAGACCTCAGAGGCCATCTACTCTTGATGTCATATGGGCAGTGAAGTGACTTCAAATCCAGTGCTTTCCCCACTCTGTCAGGATGGTTCCATTGAGTTGAATGCTTTAGTCAAACCTGTAAATGTAGTGGAAGTTTTTATTTTCTTTGTCTCTCTGTGGGACAATAGACAGTTTTGGCCGTAGAAAGTGTCTGGTAAAAGCTTGCCTGTTTTAATGCTGTGCTCTTAATAATTTTCCAGAAAAAACTTTGTTAAGTTGGGAAAGCCAATACAAAAGCATCATGATGTCCAGACAGAACAGCTAGTAACCCTGGAGTCAGGAAAACCTGGGTTCAAGTCCTTCCTCTGGCTCATGTTGGCTTTTGGTCTTGGGCAAGTGAGGCTAAAAAGTTACAGAAGAGTTTTAGATTTGCATTGGGGATGGGGTGGGTTGGTTTCCACATAGATGAAATCACAGGTCTGACCCAAGAGAGAAAGCACTTTTTAATGAAGCTGATACTTACTTTCCTGTGATCTTATTTTCCCAATGTTTTGCACACAAAGTTACACTCAGTCTAGTTTGGAGTAACCTAATTATCAAAATGTTGAGTAATGAGATAGAAATAAGTTTAACCCTTCTATACAGATGGGAGATTTTGAAATGACTTGTGTATGCACACAGTTATTTCTTGTCTGTTAGGATATTGAAATTTAATTTTTTCATCGTATTCATTTGGCATTTGTGATATCCAATACCTTCTCATTTTTTAAAGGTATAAACTTTCTGAGTTGACATGACTGACTTCTTCATTCCTTGAGCCCAAACATGTTTTCCAACAACAATTTTTACTGCTTTCCAGTGTTCCCATTTCCAAGTAGAAGTTGATGAGACTCAAAGTATATGGTGACTTAAATTGGAGTTGACTCATTACAAAGTATATTATCATGCAAAAGAGGTTAGTCTTCCATCCATCATGGAAAAGCGAAATAGATGAAAAATGTATATAACCCAGATTATGATATGCAGCTTGTCACATCAGTCTTTTGACTGATGGGCAATTGACATCTTGGGCAATTGTGGCAGATGGATAATGAGCTGGATACAAAATTTAGTAGTGCTAGGAGAAGATTGGGGCCATATTGGATTTAGGAAAGTGCTCGGTGCTTTCAGTGAACACAAAATGCTCACTTGCTGCAAAAACCCATCTTTCCCCAAGAATGCTGTAGGGGTGCAAATGATGAGCCATGATGATTTCAATTCAATTCATAGATTTATGAATTGCCTCTTTTGGGCAAGGCACTGTGCTAATTACAAAGAACAAAGAAATGAACAAGTTCCTGTAATTCAAGGGAAATAGATACATGGTGGGTATAAGCATGTCTTGAATTGCCTGCCAGAAGTAGAATAAAAGACATCATTGAGGTTACATGACTGCAAAAGGAGATGAGCTGGTCATCTATTGAGAAGTAGAAAACATCTGGACAACCTGAATATAAGTACAGGTGCCTAGAAGGACAGTGGATACCCATTAGCTTTTTCAGAAACTTTCCTGTGTGAGGATTAGGGTATAGCCACAGTAACTTTAAACTGAAAAGTAACACAGAGTGAGGAAATTGCCAATGTGTATCCACTGAGCTAGATTCCACAGTCAGTAGCTACAATGTAGGGAGAAGTGAAACCCAAGGATTCACAGGAAACAAAATCTAAGAAAGAAGCCAGCAACCCCAATGAACCCACCAAAAACCAAAACCCCCCAAACCACAAAAGTGGCCTCATATTTTTACAAACAAATTAAAATATAGGTAACAAACCAGAAAAGTGAACCAAAGATCACTACTTATTGGGGCAAGTTTCACTTCAGATATCACTTGAATATTGGTGGGAACCATGAATGAAGTCAAGTATTAGAAAGGCATAATTTATTTAAATGGTCACAACACGTGTGTGTGTGTGTGTGTGTGAGAGAGAGAGAAAGAGAGAGAGAGAGAGAGAGAGAGAGAGAGAGAGAGAGAGAGAGAGAGAGAGAGAGAGAGAGAGAGAGAAAATGTGTGTGTGTAGGTTGGGTGGTGGTGGAAGTGAGAGGAGTACCATTGTATTATTAAGACAATATCAAGGAAACCCAGGACCCAGAGGGGGAAGGAAAGCTTGATGGAGAACATTTAGATGAAAATCAATGGCAAATGGAGAAACAGAGGTAATATTGTCATCAACTGGAGACAATTCATAGATCAATGTGGAAAACTAGCCTTGTTTAGTACAGATCTTTCAAACTTTGAGTAACAAGGAATGAGTAACTCCTAGTACAGGGTTGGAGAATCTTTGGCCTTGAGGCCACATGTGGCCTTTTAGGTCCTTGGGTGTGGTCTTTTGACTAACTCCAAGTTTTACAGAACAAATCATTTTGTTAAGAGAATTTGTTTTGTGAAGTTTGGATTCAGTCATTGGACTGCACTTAAGGACCTACACAACCTTCATTTTCATTTGGGTGGCAGGAACACATTGTTCTTCTACCAGTTTTGCACATCAAATGTCAGGAAAAATTTACCAATATCTTCAATTTTTCTTTTAAAGATGTATTTTGTTCACTTACAGGTCTTTAAGTAAATACTGAATGACAACTTCTTGGGGTTGTTGTAATTGTTATTTAGGAGCACGTTAGACTAGGTGACTTCTGAGATTCTATCACCTGTTTAACACTACATTTGAGAGCCCAGGGTCACCCTTAAATCATACTGAAACTCTGAAGGATGGCTTCAGTGGTAGGAAGATGTGTATGTTTGTATAACGCATCTCAGTGGAAGTGACCAGACCGCTGTACTGGTTTTGGAGAAGGTGGGGAGAAGAGACTATAGATGGACCGAGTAATATGGTAGTTATCCATGTAAAGATACATCTCTAAATACACAGTGTCTGAGTGGAAAAATACCTTCAGCATTGCAGTGGTGAATGCCACTGTAATTGTTGACTGTGGTTGCACATTGAGAAGTATTCGCATAATCTTTTTAAATTGACATTTTACTTAGTATATATTCCTTGTGATTCAGTGGCACCTTGCCCAGACTGAAGGGAGCCAGGGTTTGATACTAAGAATTGCATTCCTTTTGAAGAATGTTTGAGAAATCTAAAAAAGTAGTGCCAGTAGTAGTTGGAAAATGCAATTACTGGCTGGAGGACTTTGATAACCAGTGTCATTTTGTAGGTTTTGGGGTGTTTGATTTCTGCATTCATTCTCTCTGCATGTTCCTGGATTTCAGTTGCATCACAGGACACAGTAGGATATTGAGCCTGAGTCCAAAAGCTGAGAGGTGAAGGGATCATGAGAGTGCATGTTGAAGCTCAGCACTTAGGCTGCTGTTCAGATTGATTTAGGGTAATATAATAATTGTCTTTTGACTATAAAATTGGTGCAGAAAGGTTGTGACTTGGCTAGGTTCACACAAATTAGAGAGTCTGGAAGTCCATAAGTAGTGGAGATGAATTGAATATGTTACATCTGTCTGGAGAAGCTGTGTATTTTTCCTTAAGTCAGTGTAGTGCCAACACAGTATTCACTGTGCTTATGAATATCCCAGCACAATTCTGAATTGCAAAATACAACAGACTTTCTACATGGAAGGCAGAACCAAAACATTTATTCAGACACCAGAAAGCTGAATCCCAACACCAGAAAACCAAATCCATCATAGTAACAAAAATCTATTCACAATAACAATGCAGAGGGCATCACCATCCTCAAGCCTTCCCCTTGCTAGGCTTCCCACAAACTAGCTCCCTTAAACAAATAACAAACAGGCTCCCTTAAACAAAATGCCCTTCCCTCACTCATAGCCGCCTGCCTGCATCCCTCAGTTCTGACTAGTCTCTGACAATTTCCTCTCAGCTCTGCTCTAGCTCTGCCTCTTCCTGTTCTACCCTTCCTGCTCTGCCCATTCAGTAAACTCCTGCCACCATGTGCTTCATGTGATTCAGATTTCCATGTGACCCAGGCAGGTCACATGGGCCTATTGACGAATGGGAAAGATCTTCCTATTTAAATTACCATTACAGTCAGTTACAGCAAATATTGCAAGACTAACCTTGGTATGCTGAAATCAAGTCTAGGGGCTTTTCTCTTGCATGCTACTTTACTTGAGACAGTCATGGCTGTAACTTACCCTTTTTAGTGATCTGGGGACCCATCTTACATCTGATCTTTTTGGGTTTTCATCCATTTTCAACTCCTTTAACTGTCCTTGATTCAGAAGCATATGGGCTAGCCAGTATTGACTTTTCCTTAGGTGTGCATGCATGACAGCTTTCCTTACCTATCTTACCTGCAAAGTGGAGTTGGCTCACCAGTCTTCAGTATTTAAAATACGAAATCACTCCAATAATGACCATAAATGCTGAGCTTGCTAGTGTGTACTTAGACTTGTTTAGAAAAATGCAGTTTTATTCAAATTGTAACACTGGGAAATTAGAAATTCCTGGTTATGAGTATTTAAGACATGAAGGCCTTTGTTAGCATTTTCATTATTAACCAGGAGTAGAGTAAAATGAAACGCAATTTGTTAATTTTTTACTTAACTTAATGTATGGTTACCAAAAGCCTCTTAATAATAAGCCTTGGCAGAGGTCAAGGTGTTTTATGGTAAGTTTTCTGATATACATTAACTTTTTCAAGCTGCATCGAGTTAGTCATTCCATATGAGTCAACTCATTTATTGTACAGTGAATTTGGAGTAAAAGGGAAATTGACTTGGGTTTGAAAAAGTGCTCCTTAAAACCACTTACTTTATTGGTTAGTCAAGTTTCTTGACAAGTTCCCAAATGAAACTAACACTAGATGATATTTTATATGATTACAACTCTTTTCACTGACCACTTGTGTGGTAGTTTCCAAAGTTTTTTTTTTTTTTTTTTTTTTTTTTTTACAAGAAGCATGTTGGTATTTGAGTAAACTTCATTGATATTCTTTTCAGTGCTGTATCTAAATTACTATTTGCATCATGTGCCATACTAGTAATCCTGTTTCTGAACATCATTTCTTCAGGACTTTTTTTCTCCTGTTCTCTTTTACAAATTAAAATGGGGATGGGGAGATGAGATTAGTTCGGTGTTTTGTTTTTTCTCTTCACAATTCAAGTCCTTATTTCTTGTCATCTTTTGAACTTTTCTTATCATCCCAGCCTTCATTTTTGGCACAAATAGGCACTGATACTCTGGTAAAATAATTAAATTTTAGTCTTGTGTTTTCCTTTTTTTGGAGCTCAAAATACTTAATATTTATCTAGTTGCAAAAATGAATAACAGTTCTGCTAATAATTGAAGTAGCTTCCATTTACTTAGTAGTTGGCAGTTTCTAAGTTTCCTGACAAGAGTCCCATGACCTTAGGTAGTGGAAATGTTATTATCCCCATTTTATAGATGAGGAGGCTGGTCTTTCTAGAGGCTACTAGGTGATTTTGCCAGAGGTGTAAAGACTAGTTGGAACCAGGTTTTGAAGTTAGACTTCTGGTTCTAAATCTACTGCTCTATTATACCAGCTTGAAGTATTTTGAATGTTCCATTGTTATAGTTTCTACTTGGATAATAGCTTTAAAATTTAATTTATTAATTCATTTATTATATTTTATTCATCATTTATTTGTTTATTTATTTATCTATCTACATGTTTAGGAAAGTTTTTCTCAGCATATTCCTCCCCCATTCTATAACTTTTGATTTCTGAATTGTTGGAAGGAAAGGAAGTCTAAATTAGCCTAATTTTTTCATCTTTTCTAAGAAAAAGAAGTTGCATTTTGAAGTTCTAACAGGATGGTTTATTTATTCAAGTGTAGTTATGCTTGGTTTTAATAATTTCTTACAATTTTGAAAATTATGCCATTTTCATTTTCTTTAAGCAGCTTTTCCTCCATTTGGATTACTATGATATTCTGGATTACTATGGTATTTTTGTGGGTGACCTTTTTTTGGAATGCCAAAGGTTTTCTTATTTCGTCAAGTATCTTGACACTTTGCAATTTGCTGACTAAATGCATTTAAAGGTATTTATTTCCCAAGAATCTTGCTAGGTGCTATTGATTTAGGTGTGTTTTTAGAAAGTAATTTGATCAACTAACTTCAGTTTTTTTCTGCCCTTTGGTTTTGCATGGTTATTTCAAAGGGTTTCATTTTTTGTAACCTTTATTTGAGCCACTTATTCATGTGTCTTCATGTCTAGTTCCCCAGATGATTTAATGAGCATTTGAAAATATATTCTAAGCTTGGGTAAGTAGATGGGGGAAAAAAGGAACTGTAATACTTCCTTCATGCTTCTTGCCATGACTTTCTTTCCTTCTTTCCTCTTCTATTTTCCTTCATTTCTTGGAGGATTATTTCCAGTTTTGTGACTGAACTTGATGACTTAGGGCTCCATTGAGCTGCTCATGGAAACGTGATCCTTATTCTTGAGTCCTGATCCCAGCTCTATCTCCTTATGGCTCCAGAACTGTCAGATTTTTCTACTTGCCCATTATGATCACCAGATCTAGCTCAGATCTCAAACTTTGGTTTTAGGCTTTTGTTAGTGGGCCAGGTACAATGCCCTCCTCTTCTTAAACTGTACTCATTATGAGCTGGTGGAAGGATATACTAAGCATATGGTGTAGGAGATGTGCTAACCATAAGGTGTAAGAAAACAAAAGAAGGTATGCTGTTGCAGTGGGAAAAAAACAAAAATGAAAGAAAATACTAGTTTTGGAGTCAGAGGAACTGGGGTTGAATCCAAGTTCTTCCACCACTATGACAGGACAGAGGACTGCACTTTGAATCTGGAAGACCTGGGTTCAAATTTTAATACTCATACCATTTAGCAGAGTGATCAAGGACAAACCATTTAATCTCTGAGCCTCAATTTCCTTTTTTGTAAAATGAGGCTAATAGTACCTGTAGTGCCCACTTCATAGGGTTGTTGTGAGACTTAACTCACACACACACACGTGTATATGTCCATGTGTATACATTCATATGTTTACATGCTTGTGCTGCGTTGCATAGTTTCTATTGCTTCTTTGCATAACCTACATCAGCCACTAAGTCTGGGACCTTTAAGGAAGATGGACTGCTTAATTTGTGGTGGCAATGACCTTGTTCACATGGCATAGTGTCTAGATTGCAGGACCTGGAGTTAGGAAGACCTCCAGAATGGTTGGATTAGTGGACAGTCCCACCAAAAGTGCATTAGTGTACCTATTTTTCCATATCCCCATCAGCATTTGTCATTTTTCCTTTTCTGTTATGTTAGCTAACTTGATACCTCATAATTTTTAAAATTATTTCCCCAATTATTAGTGAAGGGCAGGTAGGTGGTATAGTGGATGGAGTGCCAGGCCTGGAGCCAGGAAGATTCATCTTCCTGAGTTCAAATCTGGCTTCAGGCACTAGCTGTGTTACCCTGGGCAAGTCACTTAATCCTGTTACTTCAGTTTCCTCATCTGCAAAATGAGCTGGAGAAAGAAATGGAAGCCGCTCCAGTATCTTTGCCACCCCAAATGGCATCATGAGGAAGTTGGACATGACCGAAATGACTGAACAATCGTTAGTGATTTAGAGTATATGTTCATATCACTATTGATAGCTTTGATTTCTTCTTCTTAGAACTACCTGTTCATATCTTGTGACCATTTATCAGTTGAGGAATGGCTTATGCTTCTTCTTTATAATTTTGTAACGTTTGCTTTTGCTTTGTGTGTGTGTGTGTGTACATTGCTGTTCTCTCCATTTACGTTGTTTTAATCATTATATAGATTGTTTTCTTGCCTCTGCTTACTTCACTGCAACATATCATGTGGATCTTTCAGTGCTTTTTTGTAGTTGTCACATTACATTTCTTACAGCACAGTAATAGTCCATTACATTCATGTCCCACAATTTATTTATCCATTCCCCAATTCATGAGCATCTACTTTGTTTCCAGTTTTTTGCCATCACAAAACATGCTTCTGGGAATATTTTGTTGAATATGAAGACCTTCTTCTCCTCCTCCTTCTTCCTTTCTTCTCTCTTCATCCTCCTTCTCTCCCTCCCTCCCCATCCCCCTCCTCCTTCTTCTTCATCAACAGCCTCCTTAGGATATAAGCTCAATAATGAAATAATGGAATCTCTGGGTCAAAGGATATCTCATGTGATTTTGATCTCCTGATTAGTTTAAAAATCATTATTGCTATAGTTATCTCATTTTTAATAAAAAGTGAAATCTTATATTTAATCTTCCTAATTTTTCTCATCTATAAAATTAGGTTAGACAATATGACCTCAAGATTCTTTCCAGCTTTAAATCTACGATACTTTGAAACTTGGCAGGGAAGGTAGAAGTATCCTAGAGAGGCTGGCCCTTTTTCAGAAGGAGGTGAGCGCATTTAAAAGCCATCAGAAAGAAAATCATTCTCCCTCTCTCTGCTCTATATACTTCAAACCATAATAAGTAAGCTAAGCTAAGTAAGCTATTATTCAGACTAATGATGGAATTGCATAGACCTAATTTTAATACTTGAATAATTTAGGTACTGTTTCCTGATGGAGGATTTCTGGAATTTTAAATACATTTTCTAAGGACTGTGACCAGACACGACTTTTCTTAGGTTTGCGTCTTGGCTTCTTTGCTCTGATGAAAGATGAATTAGTGAATACTTCAGTGACTCTATGATCTCACTGATATACATTCTCTCTAATAGTTCACTTATAATACTAATTCACTTATGCCTTCTTGTACTATGGGACTTATCTTTCCTCCTTCTAAGCCTCTTTAGCAGTTCCACCTACATTGGGAGAGGTTTCATTTCTTCTAGGATTTTTAACATTAGGAAGGACTTAATACAATTTTCTCTATATTATCACATGTTCAAACTGTGACAGGCACCCATTTTTTCCTAATCATGTATCTCTGTTATGGTATTTGTATTTTATTTGCATACAATTCATCATTGGTAATGAGTTACAGCCTATTTACAGCTACCATGTGTATCTTGATTGCCCTTTGGGTATCTTAAAATGTTGGTCCTTAAAGTGTTGCTGTGTGTCATTGTTTGCAACCACATAGCACTATTGGAAAAATATTTATGTTTAAAAAATGATGATTTTTAGTTTTAGAAAGATACTTAGAGTCATTGAAAATATTCACAATTATCCAGATGCAATCTAAGTTGTTCCCTTCCTTCTTTTGAATTCTGAACCCAATTAATTCTCCATCTAAAGTATCAGTTCTCAGGATATGTATTGATGGATTAGTTCTATGGGTTGTCCATCAATGTGTATATTATTGTTTGCATAAGACAATTTTAGGATGATAGATTCAGAGTGAGAAGGTTTCATTCCCCTCATTTTACGGATAAGGAAACCAAGGTATGAAGTGCTTAAGTGACTTATCCTAGGTCTAATTTATAGTAAGACACTAAGGTCTTCCTGACTACCAGTCCATTGTGTTGCTCTGTCACTATACCATACTGCCTATCTTCATCCTCTTAGTTTTTCTTGTGTGGATTGTTAGGATGAACTCTCTTAAATGATGGTGGATTTTGTTTAGGAGGCTCGCCAGTATTTTCACGTTTGATGCAATGATTACATTGTTATCTGTTAACAGATAACATCTGTAGGACTTCCCTGTTTGTAGAGAAAGCCTCTTTAGTTTGAGTTCTACCTAATATCCCCCATGACAGTGCTGGGTATATATTTTCTCTGTTTTATGCCTTAATTGGCATTAAAAATTGGAGGGCCATTAAAGAACTAACTCTGTTGCTACATTTTGTAAAGAATATTGTATGATCTTAAGGGATCATACAGGCATAGGTAACACCTTGTTGGAGGCAGTGTTTTGCTCTGAAAAAAATCAAATGCTTTTTATGGTCAACAAATAATAAAACAAATAGTAAGTATAGGAGATCCTAAGAAGTCTTAATGTAGTTTTAAGCTTCAGTGGCCCTAACAGTTTTTGGACACCCTGTATTACAGAATTTTTTTCTTTTCTGTATACCTGTTCTCTTTTCATGTTTTCATCAAGAATACTGCCAATGCCTGTTGTGTATAGGATTATTTTTATAAAACTTTTATAGAAAGATGAAGGTAATACTCCCTCTCTTAACTGTCTCATATGGTTTCTGTTGGGCTCAAATGAGATAAACCTTAAAGCACCATGTACATGTCAAAGTGCTAAATATACGTGTGTGTATACATTCACATATGTACATATTGACACATATCAGTCATTTATTCTGTGTTAGGATTAGTTGTTAACAGATGTCTTCTTGATTGCATTTTATTGGTACTAGTAAAAAAAATCTCTGATCTTTTCTATTCATTTATTATCTTCCTCTCCAATACCCTAAAGAAAGTGATCTCTTAATGCCCTCAAAATTTTGTCCCCTTCCTTATGGACTATTCTAGTGTATCTTTTTAAAAATGGCGCTTTTATCTTTGTTTTCCTTTGGTTCCAGTTTTTGCCTCCTGGCTTCCCTGGCTTCCTGCTAGTCCCAGCTAAAATCCTACTGTTTGTGAGAAGTCTTTCCTGATTCCCTTTTCAGCTTCAATCTTCCTCTATCCCCTGTGATTATCTCCACTTTATCCTGTCTGTATCTTGTTTGTACATAATTGTCTGCATGTTGTTTCCGCCATTAGAGCATGTGCTCCTTGAGAGCATGGGAGCTCTTTTTGGCCTTTCTTTGTATCCCTGGTGCTTGGTATGGTGCCTGGCATATATTAGGGTGCTTAATGAATGCTTATTGTCTGATTATGTAACACATTGGGTAATATTATGTCAGAGTCCAAGTAGCTGGTTCTACTGTCTTTGAGATATTTGTAAAATGTGCTTAGCACAGTGACTAGCACATATTAGGTACTTTATCTAAATACTTATTCCTTTCCTTTCCCCTCATTGATGGAGAAAAGAGTTTGTCATAAACATCTTGATGTTTTCCTTCTTTGGGAGTTTGTTTCTTGTTTTTCCAATTTGATTCTTAACTTTACTTTAAGATGATCTAGCCTAATTAGGTCTTGTTTCATACAAATTCATTTTTCCCTTTACTGCTTTTTGTTTATGATGAGGTGATAGTACTTATAATCTACTATCCTCTCATAGATTTTGGAAATGTGTTTATGTTGGAAACTGATATTACCCTTGACTTTTATATCTCCTTTTGGCAAAGAGATCAAATGTTTATTGACTGAGTTTCTAGGTTCTTTTGACACTTTTGTTGTTGTGATTTCCCCTCTGTGTTTAGCTGGTCAGGTCCTCACTGTGGCAGAAACTTTATATTGCCAGGATTTTTCTCAAAGCCTTTCTGGCATAGTAGAATGACTGGATATTGTGTTCCATTGGTATAGGCTTTGAGAATTTTGAGTCAGCTCTACAGTAGTACAATGAAGTATTGGATTTGGAATTTGTGGAACTTAATTTGTTTATATATTTTAACATCATTATACTTTGAGACATTAATTAAGCCCTTGTAATGGTACAGCATTGGGCTAGGTATTGTGGCATTATACTAAAACAATGCTGAAAAATGATGTAATTCTTCCACCTCAAGAAACTTCCAGTTAGGAAGGATGGACTGTGTATATAAAAAAGCATGACATAAGCTGTATAATGTTAGGAGATAAGAAGAGATCCAGGAAAAGTATAGCAAGAAAATATGGAGGGCAAAATGACTTTGCTCAAGGCATCAAAAACAGTTTCATGGAGAAATCACCTGAGATGTCCCCTGAAAGAAGAAGATTTCAATAGACCAGGACTGAGGAAAGATTGCATTCCATTCATTCTGGATAATCTTTGTCTGAATGCAAAGATGAAAAAGGACAGGAAAAGACAGAGGGAACAGTTGCTAGTCTGGGTTAGGTTGAAACAGAAAATGTGTGAAAGTGAATATTGGGGCAGAGAAAGCTGAGGAAAGGTTGGTTTGAATTAGATTTTGAAGACCTTTTTACTTTATTCTAGGTCATAGAGTAGTTTAGCTTCTAGGCTGTGGGGAGCTATTGAAGTTTTCGGAGTGACTTAGACTTGAGTATTAGTAAGATAATTTTGGCAGCTCTGTGAAGATGGATTGGTGAGTGAGAGTAGTTTGGGAATCTAATAAAATAGTGGGAAAGATAACTTGAATGAAGCTAGATGGCATCCCTGTGAAGAGGAGAGCATGAATGTGTGGTGATTTCATAGTTGATTGGCTATCTTATTAAAAAGGAAGACCCACAGCATGAGTCGGAGGTTTTGAGGCTGGTGATTTTTGTGGGGAAAAGGTGGTGAATTTAATGATACTTCTGTGGCATAATCAGCTTTCAACGTGAGTAACCTTGTTGGACCCAACTCAGCAAAGATGTGTTAAAATGCTGTCAGAGCTTGAATTAGCCCAGTCTTATCCTTTGTTAAAGGAAGCTTTCTTATATTAAACGGAACAGATTGGAACATAATTGGCCTATATATACTTTTTACAAAGCCCTCATAAATGACAATTGCTTTAATATTGAATAGTTTATATTTTGAGCTCTCAAAAGCTGTGGAACTTGTTTTGTGCAAGTTAGTCCCATTTTAAAGGATCCTCAAATTCCTTTACCTTACTGGAGTTTTGTTATATTGAATATGGCCTGAGATAAGTGGGCTTTGTGGAATTTGGAAATAGTTTTTTTCTATGAAGATTTTTTTTTTTTTGCTTTGGTGCTGGCAATTTTCTGAACAGTTTTTGGAATCTTTGCAGCTTTTCACTTTGCTGTTTGCGAGGAGGTTGACTATTACCAGCCAACTCAAAGATATCCTTTTGTCTCCAAATCATTGAGGCATACATAAAGTAGTTAAATTGTGACTGGCAAATGGTATTGCTGTGTCTGGCCTCTATGGGAAAAAAATGGCTTGGTGTGTTTACTTAGGCGATAAGTAATTTCTTCTCATCACAAAATCCATCTCATTGAGTCGTCAGTCATAGAACTGCTTGTCAGTAGAGACTGAGCACCACATGAACTTTGAGAGGAAAATGCTGTTTATACCTGGCAACCCATTCAGGTTAAGTTGAAGGCATGTGGGTTTTGGCAATGGGAAGAGAAGGTGACAAAACTGTTTCTCTCACAGAAATGCTCCAGGAGTAATAAGAGAATGCCTTTCATTTTCTTGGAGAATGTCTGGTTTAAATACAGAACAGTGGTAGCTTTTTATGCAGCCTTATACTGCCTTTCCTGGCAATTTAAAATGTGAGGTTTAGCTTTAAGCAATTCATATGTTGTGCTGTTGTAAAGGAAGACCTTAGGGTTTATTATTAGCAAAAATCTGTGATTATATTAAATTGTGATACTTTACATAAAATGTCAGAAATTGTCAGTACCATGAGGTACAGGGTGGCTTAAAATCTGGAAACATTCTGAGCATCTTTCATGTCTTACTTTTTGCTATATTTACCATTCTTTATACATTTTTAGTATAAACAAAGCTGTTTTTTCTTTGTCCTTGAGTTATTTCCACATGACCCTGAATGCCTCATTCTCCTATAAGAATTAATGAGGTACACATAAAGAGGAAATACTTTTGAGTTACAGAGTTACTAATACTTGACAGAATAAGATTATTACGGGACCATACTATTTAATATTTATCTTTCTCTAAAAGAAAAGCAGCTTAACTTAGTGTATAGAGGACCAATTTTGAAGCCAGAAAGACCTCAGCTGAAGTTCTTTTTTCTGACATACTGTGGTTGTGTGACAATGGGAAAGTCACTCAGTGACTTAATTCCTCTCTCTAGCCACCTCTATACATTGCAGAGAAGGTGCCAGTCTACATTAGTAGAGGGAGTTACATCACCTGAGAGGTCCCTATACCAATGAAATCATAAGCCTGGCCCCTATCACTTTCTCCAAAAGGTTTTGAGATATTTATTAAGTTCCCAGTTTTTTTTCATATTATTTCAGAATATTCAAACTCTAAAATAAGTGTAAAAATGATGGTTATAAGGATGTTGGATTAGACCCAATAGATTTTTGTCTTTTCTCCCTCTTGTCACTTAACTAATTGAGCCATAGTGCCGTAGAAAGACTCCTGAACATGGAGTCACAGGTTCTGAGTGCAAATATGAGCTCTGCCACTCACTAACTTGTGTGACCTTGGACTTGTCACTTCATCTCTGGTTCTGTTTTCTCGTCTAAAATGAGGGGTTTGAACTAGAAGAACCTCTCTAGAGCTACAATCCTATTAACTGCTTTTGTTTTTACTTTAACATCTTTGCCTTATCTGAGTTCTAAAAAATTATTTTCTTTGTATAAATGTTGTACTTCCAATTAGTTAATGAAAGTAACTGTGAGAGTGCTTCTTAATTGAATAATTGGTGCCAAGTCTGTAGTTTTGTGAATGTACTGGAAAATCTTACATTTGTAAATTAACATGAAAAGTCTCCACCCCACTGGGAAACCACAAACAGACTCCCTGGGTTTTGTGGGGTGAACTGGCACACAACTTTGAGGTTCCTTTTGGTATATAGGCAGCTTTAAAAGCAATCTCTTTGTACTTCAGTAGAAGTTACTATCAGAAACATGTGTGTTCCATTGAAGCCGAGATAGGAATTGCTTGTTTTCTGTTTCTGTGTGTGTGTGTGTGTGTGACTTGTGTGGCATCTATTTTTCAAATTAGAAGAGAGAGGGTTGAAAAAATAAGCAAGGATGATAGATAGCCCATTGGGGCACTTCTGTGATGTTATTTGATATTGTTCATTTGTATATTTACATCTTGCAAATATATATGTATACATATATATTTGTATATATATTGATGAAATATATATCAATATATATTGATATACCTTGATGAAATTATAGATTCTTAAAATATTAAGATAATGGGGAACTATTGGAATAAGAAATATTTTGATAGATCTGTGATTGTTTTGATATGGATCCTGTCACAATGTCAGAAGTCTTTGGTGTTATAAAATGTAATTCATATATGACTTCTGGGAGACTACGGCATAGGTGGAACCCCCCCATTGTGCCAAGGGCTTTCCTTCATTCCTCCTTGACATTATGTTGGTACCAATGGAGTGAAAGACTGTCCATTCCTCACTCTCACCAGATGATCAACCCAGTTCATTTTCTGGTCATATATCTCTTTAATGATATATTTTACTCTGCTTTGGTACCCAGTTCTTCTTCATTAGTAACATGTGGCAGCCTGTTTATTCCTACCATGCATCTCTGTATTACCCTTGGTTGACCTACAACTTCAATTCTGAAGAATTTTTTGTATTCTATGATTTGCAACTATGTAGTGTCATCAGAAGGACATTAATTTGAAAAAGATAGGTTTTTTTTTTTCAGGAACAAATGAGCTTGGGGTTATTGAAAGCATTGCAAAATTTTCCATGTGCAATTTGGTCTGTTCTTTTTATGCTATTTCATCCTTGACCCACTTCATTATCTAGTGATAGTGTCAGAATGTAGGTTTTAGAGGTGTAAGTGACTTTAAAAGTAGTCTAGTTCAATCTTTTTTTTAAGATGAAGAAACAAGAGGATAACTATTAAATGAATTGACATCATGATGCCTTGGATAAATGGAGTCAGGACTTAAACTCTGGTTTTCTGGCCCCAAGCTCTCTATTCTTTTCATTGCACCATGATCCCATCCTTATGATTGCCTAGGCAAGAGATTCTTTTTTTAGCTTGAGATTTTTTTCTCTTGACAACTGTCATAAAGGGAAAAGTGTTGATAAAGTCTACGTCTGCTATTAAACAAAAATATAATTTTTATATTTGGGAAACTGAAAGATATTGTCATTGACAGACATTAATTAATACGATGAGAAAGCAAGCATTATATCAATTATACATGTGAATCTATAGAAACACTTCCACATTAGCAATATTTTTTTAACATAGCAGGGAAAATAAAGTAAGATTATGCTTCAGTTGGTACTCAGAGTTCATCGCTTTTCTCTTTGGAGATGGATAGCATTTTTTCAGTATGAGTTTTTTAGAATTGTCTTGGATCATTGTATTGATTGGACAAATCTTTCACAGTTGATCATCATTACAACATTGCTGTCACTGTGCACAATGACCTCTCAGTTCTTCTCACTTCATTTTGCATCAGTTCATATAGATCTTGCAGTGTTGTTCTTTTATTTTGAAACCAACCCCCCCATTATTCCTTGTGGCTCAATAGTGTCCCATCACAATCATATGCCATAACTTTTCCAGCTATTTCCCAAATGATGAACATCCCCTTAGTTTCCAATTCTTTGTCACCACAGAAAGAACTGCTATAAATTTTTTGTACATATAGGTGCTTTTCTTTTTTCTTTCATCTCTTTGGGATACAGACCTACTAGTGGTATTGTTAGGTTAAAAAGTATGCACAATTTTATAGCCCTTTGGATGTAGTTGCAAATTGTTCTCCAGAAAGGTTGGACCAGTTCACTACACCAACAGTTCACTAGTGTGCCTGTTTCTCCCTTATCCTCTCTAGTATTTGTCATTTCCGATAGATCTGAGGTGGTACCTCAGAACTGTTTTAATTGCCTTTCTCTATTCACTGATGATTTAGAGCATTTTCTTATGTAACTATAGATAGCTTTAACTTCTTCTGAAAACTGCCCATTTTCAGAATATCCTTTGGCTATTTATCAATTGAGGAATGACTCTTATTTTTAAAAATCTGACTCAGTTCTGTGCTTAGTATATATTTAAAAAATGAGGCTTTTATCAGAGAAACTTGCTGTAAAATTTTTTTTTATAGTACTTCATTGTCTGTGATACTTTTTAGTAGAATATGCTTTTCTTGATTATTCCTCTTAATTAGGTCTCTTTTTGCTTTTTTCTTTGTCTGAGATCAAACATATTAGATTCTTTCTCTCCAGCCCTTTACTTTCACTCTGTTTATGTCTTTTTGTTTCAAGTGTGTCTCTTGTAAACATCTTATTATTGGATTCTGGTTTCAAATTCATTTTGCTATGCATTTGAGTGTTATGGGTGAACTTGTCCCATTCCCATTCACAATGTCACAGACTTCTTGCCAACCTCTTACATTTTCTTAGATCAGGAAAAAATGTCTTACTGTGACCTTTTGTTGGCTCTGCAGCTTCAAAATTTGATTTCAGGCATTATTTTAAAGTTGTTTAGACGGGAATATTCAACAAGAGATTTTATTTTTCTTTTGAGAATAATTTGGAAGAACTTTTGAGTGATTATGGATTTCATTTAGGAGGCTCTTTATTATTCGGGGTTGATACAATTAGCACAATGTCATCTACAATCTGGAACATTTGTAGTATCTCACTCATTATAGGAAATCCCTCTTTCATTTAGATTCATCATCCGTGAGAGGAGTAAACACCTTTGGTTTTTTGCTTCTCTGTTTTATGCCTCACTTGATACTAATAATCAAAGGGTCATCAAAGAAAGTTATCTGTGTCCTTGAATCATTCAAGCATATACATGGAAAACACCGTTTCAGAAGAGAGACTTTAGTAAAGGTTACATTTTGCTTCACTGGATCAAATGCTTTTTTATATTCAACACACAATAAGGGTAGTTGGATCTTGTATTCTCTGAACTTATCATTCATTTGCATGACTGTAAAAATGTTATGTGCTAGAGAATGCCATTTTTGAAAGCCTGCCAAGTTCTTTTTCATATCTTACTCTAGAATCCCCTTGATTCTTATGTGGATTATTATCGTAGGGGCTTAGCATCTGAGTCAGTATCAGTAGATATTGATAATTTCTTAATTGCTTTTTCTGATTATTTGTATCCTTTCATTCAGATATCTTGTGAACCAATTTTTCAACATCCTATGAACTACATGGTTTTGAGCATAGATCTCTCTTTGTGTATTTGAGACGAACAACTGAACTAGACCTGTTGTTTTCTTTTGTGCCACTTCTGCTTCGCTGATTTAGAGTCCAAATATGGTAGCTCTACCACAGAGACAGTATTTTGTCATAGAAATGTTGAAAGATTTTTTCCATCTTTTTTGTTTGTATGTTGCCCTGTTTCCAGTTTCATATTTAAATACCCTCTAGATGATGTGGTGTAATGCAGTTTTTTGCCAAGTTTTCTTAAACTTGTTTTCCCTCTACCATATCTCATTGCTTTGTGAAGTGTTACTTGTAATTTTCCTCTGTGAGATTCAGTTCAACAAGCATTTATTATAGGCACTCTTGTAGGAGCTGAGGAATAAAAGACAAAAGTCAAAGTTTCAAGCAACTTATATTTTTAGTGGAGGAAGACAATGTATACACTGTTAAGTTGTTATGAAATATATACAGAATTTTAGTTGAAGGGGCACTAACAATTAAGAGAATAAGGGGGAAAAAGACCTATTGTAGGAACTTGAACTTCAACTGAGCCTTGAAAGAAACTAGGAATTCCAACAGGTAAGAGGTATGGAAAGAGTATTTAGGGCAGACAGGGAAGCCTTTGCAAAGATAGGGAAGGGAGGAGATGGAGTATTTGGAGAGTAGCACCTAAACCAGTTTGACTGAAACTTGAGGGTGTAAGATAGAGTAATATATAATCTGACGGTAAAGATAGACCAAACCAGATTGTGAAGGACTTTTAGAAATTTTTTTATATTTTGGAACCATATTGCTGCTACTGCTGCTGCTGCTGCTGCTGCTACATATACACATACATATGTAAATACATACACATATATAGATCTATGTGTGTGTATGTATGTGTGTATATGAACTCTTGGCTATCATATTTAGGAGGAGGTTGAACACATTTTTTTTAGCGGAGATGGTTTCAAGGTTCTTTTGTCCTCCTTGTGACTGTTGATTTACTGCAGTGAAAATTTCTTCAGAAATGATGATGATAATGGGGTTGTATTAATGTCTGTTCTTTTCTTCAAATGGATAAATGAAAGAAGAAATATATATATGTGTGTATATATATGTATATATATATGCATATATGTATAGACATGCTGACATTAAGCTTTTGTGGAAGTAGTTTTGCCCTGCTAAGAGTGAAAGTTATTTAAAATTCTAGTCAAAGTTGCACTTTATGGAACTTTTGTGGAAATTTAAAATTTGGTTTATTTCTCTATAGTCCAGAAATTAACACGTACAACTTTCTATAATCTGAGAGTTTTTAGTCTGTAAATGGAAAGAGAATTCCCAAGTTCTAAAATGAAGTAATATAATTTTATGCCAAATTCAGTTTCATTATTTTTAAGTTTTCATTGAATTAAGAATGAATACTCCAATCACTTGTATAATATTTTCCAAATAATAAAATCAGTGTATAACAAGATATAAAGTAATTAATATTTGTTAAATTTGTTTAGTAATATATAGATTTCTGATTTTTTAAAGTATTAAAGGAAGAGATTCACTTGTGATTTAAGTTTTAATAACCTTATTTATATAGGAATAATCTTACAGATTGGGATCAGTTTCTTCACTTAAATGAGTTTAAAACCTTTGTTCCAAGATTGTAACTGAATGTGGTTTAGTGAAGTGCTAATGTAATGAGAGAACCTTAATCTGATAGAACCATTTTAGTGAAACTTAAAAAAACCAATAAACCAACTGAAATATCCTAAATCTAGGCCATGAAAGATGTCAAAATGTTTTCTGTGTTTTGATTGCATCAGGATTCTTTTTGGGGCTGCATAGCCTTTAATATCCTAGAGTATAGATATGTGTATTTTTGGAAACCAGATTAAAAAGAAATTTTTGAGTGATTCTTTTGTCAACTTTTAACTTTTTCAAGGTTCTTGACTCTTTTCTTTCAAATGATCTATTACTTGCTGCAGTTAAGGCCAGGCAGCATAATAATTTCTCACTTTTGCTACCCTGAACAAGCTGTCTGACTTTGGAAATCACCTCATTGTGCATGGGAATTGTAAATATACAAGCTATTTTAAGACAATTTTTCCTCCTCACATTACAGGCAAACATTTTCCATATTGCCGGTGTTTATGTGAATGTTTTCTGTTAGATGTTTTGAAATGTGTAGTATATTTAGCACATGAGTAATGAAACACAAATGCAAAGAACTAAGAATTCTCTGGGTACACTGAGGTAAGATGAATAGATTGTTAAACTGAATACAAAAATCCCTAGACGTAGACCAAAAATCCTATATATCCAATGCACAAACCTTCTGTTTTCTGGATACAAATAACTCATTGCTTGTTTTTATTTTTTTCATACACCCCCCCACGTGCATGCATGCATGTATGTGTATATATGTGTAAACATATGTGTATGTAGATACACATACACACACATATAAATAAACATTTTATACTGCCCTCACCACCCCTTGACAAACCTGGAAATTTTAGAGAACCTGTGGGTTCAGAATTGGAAGAAAAAGAATCTGGGAAGAGAAACCTAATGGGAACAGCTTAGGAAAGTCAGTTGTGTTGGCATCCTGCCCCCCCAACATCACCCTTTCCCCAGTGTTTTAATTTCCCTCTTCCAGCAGCGCCAGAAATAGTACCAATTAAAGGTTTATGTGGATTAACAACTGGCTTCTTAAAAACGTGAATATCATAGGTTTATAGTAGGATCAATTAGTTCAACACTAATTACTGTCTTGTCCACACATAAATTGAGTTTATCTGCATAGTGGTTTTTTTTGGTGAGAAGAAGCAGTAGGCAGTTTTTTTTCCCTAGCTTGGAGCCCTTTGAAAGTTGGGCAGACCTGAGTGGGGTATTAGAATATTTTACATAAAAAGCATCAAAAACTCCATTTGTTCTGGAGAATATCATCAGTTTGAGATAGATCAGCTGGAAGAGCGTATCCAAAGGAACAACTGAAAACACCCAGAATTTCTGAGGTAACTGAACGGGGATCAATGAGCAACTTGGTCAAAATAGCACCAAGTGATCCAGAGAAAAGGAATTGCTAGGGAGGATGTTCGGGCCACATAGACCTTTCTATCTCCTGCTTTATGAAGGAAGGGCAACTGTCATGCTCAGTGGCCTTGATATAATGGGACTTTACAATGATACAAGGTGTGTGTGTGTGTGTATGTTTGTGTGTGTGTGTGTATGTGTGTTTCTCTAGAGAGAGGAAATACAGAAAGGGATATAGAAGGAAAAAGATATGTATATATACACATGCATTTCAAAATCTTAAATAATTTACAAATAGAAGTAGAAAATGTACCACCTTTGTGCTGTCCCCCTTCCCTGCCCCAGTGCCTTGAAGGGAAGAATGGTTTCATATTCACCTTTATAGTTCCAGCATCTAATTCATGCTTTGTTTCCTGCAATTGAGTCAAACTTAACATTATTTCTCAGAAATTTTTAGAAAATGAGATAAAGGAGCTGTATTAGGCAACCCAGGTAAAGGGTTGGCCTCTGTGTTCACGGGGATGTAGATTCAGGATTCACCTCCAACACATGGCTTGATGTGTGATGCTGGCAAGTCACTTGATTTTCAGTGTCCCAGGCAGCTCTAAGACTATTGAATTCCAAAGCAGGTGCCTTCTACATTGGTAGAAGGAATTTCCATGTTCTTTATATCATTGAAGTTACAGGTTCAGTACCCTCGGTTTCCCCCCACAAAATCCCCCAAACCTTAGACTACAGTAGTGTAAGCTTTTTAGTTTTTGGATAGGCATGTCAGTTACTAGGTTGATTAGGAAAATAATATATAAATTGTATATGTGGATTTTAGTAAAGAATTTGACAAAGTTTTTCACAGTAATCCTATGGATAAAGTGGGAGAATGTGGGGAGGAATAATGGCACACTTAGGCATATTTTTAATTGATTCATTGACTGAAAGAGTGTTTGATTAATGGAAAGATATCAACCTTGACAGAGTCCTTTCTTTGGTGGAGTGCAATAAGGTTTTCTTCTGAGTCTTGTCCTGTTCAGTATTTTTATCAGCAAATCAGATATAAGTATTGATGAAATGATTATTAGATTCCAAATGGCAAGGAGCTGTGAGAGACAGCTAATAAGGAGGATGACCAAACTAGTATCCAGAAAGGCATTTCAGGCAGGACTTAGTCTAATAATGATATTAAGTAGGGATAAATGTAAATTCCTGCACTTAAAAAAATCAGTTACAAATATAGCATAGGAGGACTGTGGCTGTACAGCATTTCACATGAAAAAGAACTGGGAATTTAAAGCAATGTAAGTATATATGTGGCCATTGATGAATTATCTTTCAAAAAATAAAAACTAAAAACTGTTACTTGATCTTGGATTAATTAAAAGAAAAATATACTACCTATTAAAAAAGGAGATAATTCTGCAGTGTATAATCAGTTTATTTTGCTTTGGTTTAACCACATTTGTAGTATTTTGTTCAGTTTGGGGTATCATAGTTCTAGTGGACAACTGCTTAATATTAGCACCTTGAGAGGAGAGTACCCAGGATGGTGAGGGGGCCTACTATCTTGTTATATGACGATCGACTTAAGGAACTGGGGGTATCTAACCTGGTGTATCAGTATGCACCCCATATACATAGTGGGGCTTGCTATCACAGGTTCTTAGATCTGCATTCATAAAAGGAAAGGCAACTTTTGAGGGGTTAACAATCACTTTAATTAAGCACATGTATCATTCCTTTAACCAAGAATATATTTCATGCACCTTGAACTTCAAAGAAAATACAGAGAAATCAAAGATCAACAGACATGGCTTCCTGTCCCTGAGTTCAACAGACAGGTCCAACTGTCTGACCATAGTTACCAAAGAGGAAAGCACTGGCATCTGGGTTTTTGAAGGGGGGGTGGGAGGAGCTCCTTTAGCAGCTTCCCAGAGTCCTCATCTGGCTAAACAAACACTTCCAGTAAGCCCCAAAGTAAAACCTCACATCATACCTTTTTTAGAGCCAGAGGACATCCCAACCCTTTAGAACCAGTGCCTCATTAACAAAAGGCTTGAGGTCTTCCCACAAATCTTCCCTAATCAAACTCCCATTAATAGGAGACCCATTAATGGGTAGGAAAGATTTTTAATCACATTAAAATAATTAACAATACAAATACATGTACCATTTCTAGTTAAAGAAACTCTTGTTTCTGTACTTTACTCCTAGTAATGAAGGCAAGATTCAATCAGAGGCACTTGATTACACTGAAACAAAAACAGCCAAAGATCCTATTTTGCTTGCTATCGCACTTGGAGAAGACTTTTAAGGGATATGATAGCTATTGTTAAATACTTGTAAATATTGCCATATAAAAAAAGGATTAGATGGGTTTTTTGGATCTAGAAGGCAAAAAGAAGAAATTACAAGGAAATAGACTCTTGGATCAGAAGAAAGAAAAACTTCTTAATGTAGAGCTGTCCAAAACTGTTATGGGTCATGTTTTGAGAGAGTTAATTTTCTCATTACTAGAAATATTCAAGCACAGACTTGATAATCATTTGGCTACAATATTATAACTGACATCTATTCATTTGCTTAGGGCTTGAAATAACCTCTAAACTTATAAGAGTTCTGTTCATATAATTCTGGCTAGTACTATTACATTATTAGTTACATTATGGCTTAACTAACTAGTCTATTGTCAATTAGCTTTGGGAACCTAAGCATTTATAATATTAATTTCTCTGTTCTGAATTCCAAACAACAAAATGGATAGCAAACATTTACATATGTTTTTTCTTATGGAGGCAGGTAGGTGTCAGAGTGGGCAGCATGCTTGGCCTGTAAATCAGGAAGAACTGAGTTACAATCCAGCCTCAGATAACCTCTTAGCGGTGTGACCCTAAGCAAGTCACTTAACTGCTGTTCAGTTTCCTCCACTCTAAAATGGGGGTAACAATAGCACCTACCTCCTAGGATTGTGTAAGGATCAAATGAGATAATATTTATAAATCACTTAGCACAGTGCCTGGCACATAGTGATGTTGTTAAGTCATCTCAGACTCTTTGTGACACCATTTAATTTTCTTGGCAAAGATGCTTGCCATTTCCTTCTCCATGTCATTTTACACATGAGGAAACTGAGGCAAATAGATTAAGGTCATATAACTAGCAAGTGCCTAAGGCCAGATTAGAACTCAGGAAGATGAATTGCTGACCCCAGGCCCAGTACTAGATGCTTAATAAATGCCTATTTTCTTTCCTTCCTTCTTCCCTCCCCCTTTATAGAAGATGAATCTGATTAGAGTTTCCTGAGATGATTATATAAATATCTAGTGCCATAGGATTAGAGTTGGTGGAAATGTAAGAATTCTCTAGAGCAACTCCTTTGTTTTACAGAAGAATACATTTGCCAATATAGAGACCACTTGACTTGCCCAAGGATGCCCAAATAGTATGTAACAAAGTTCAGACTCAAAGACAGGTCTCCTTAATCCAAAATCTGGTGCTTTTCCCACTAAAACATAGAATTTAACATCTTGAAGAATCCTTAGGGATCTAGTTCAGTTCCTCAATTTCAATGAGGAGGAAACTGAAACCCAGAGAGGTTCTGATTTACCTAAGGTCATGTAGCTAGTTTAGAGTTGAGATTAGAATCCGGTTCTTTTAGTTCTTTGGCAAGTTTAGTATAATTTCCACTGTATCTTACTGCCTCACCAGTTGACCCTTATATCTTAAAACAATGATTGCAATATCTAATATAATAGAATTTAAAGATTTCTCAAACTTGTATAACTAATGAATAATTAAAAAAATTAAGCTTCCCAAATGATTCAATTTTGACTCTCATTAAAATAAATTATAAGAAGAGTTTTTGGATTTCCAAAAGAGATGCTCTGTTTATTTTTCTAGTACAGTAGTCTTGCTCCTAGCATTCTGGAGGTCCTCTCATGGAATACAATGGATAGGTTCTAAAGTACACATAAGGTAAAAATTGCATTTAGTCAAAATTATTCTTGAAAATCCCTTAAGTAAATCATGGGGTTTGGAATTGCACCTTTATTTTTCATTTTTAAAACTAAATTTTGTTTTAAAGAAAAATCTGCCCTCTCTGTGTCCCATCTCTTTAGAGAAAAACTTCTACAAAACTTTTTATTTAGACTCATTGCCTCACAATCCCTCCTACTTACTTTTCAGCTTCTTGTGATTTGGCTTCTGATCCCACTGGAATGAAATTTGTTTCTGTAAGACTTTTAACCTCTTAATTGCTAAATTCAGTAGGCTTTTCTTAGCCTTCATCTCTCCTGACCTCTCTGACCATGTTGACCATTATCCCTTTCCCCTCCTCTATTCTAGGTACTTTCTCTTTCCTAACTTTTTTGGCAAAGCTTCTCTTTCCTGATTCCTTTATGTGTCTGACTAATCCTTTCTCAGTCTCCTTTCTACCTTTTCAAGGTATGTACTTTTGTACCTTTCAAAAATCTCCTTTGCAAGATCTTCGTTGTTGTCTGGTATGGATGGGGCTGCCTTGTATCTCTGTTTTAACCCCTCTCTTTTCCTACGTTCTCTTGGGCTCTTATCAGCTTCCAGGGATTCAACTGGGGATTCTCTAGATAAGTGTCTCTCAAATGTCTGTATCTAGTCATGATTCCTTTTAGCTCCCATTTTGCATCACCAACTTCTGCTTAATATCTCTACTTAGATGTACCATGGGCATTTCAAACTCAGCATGTTGGAAACATCATTTATTATCTCTCTCCTTTACCGATCTTTCTTCCTATCTTCCCTATTTCTTTGGAGGGTGCCATCATCCTTCCATTCTCCCAGGTTTGTGACCCTGGAGCCATCTTAACTTTTTCTTCTTCTTTATCTGTCTCCACATCTCGTCAAGTGCTAAGTCTTACCACTTACTCTACAACATCTCCTGTATCAGTCTCCTCCCTTCTTTTGAGGACTGATGCCTAATTCAGGCATTCATCACCTTTTCCCTTTATCACTGCAATAATTGCATTCCTTCTATTCATTCTTTAGACTACACAGCTGCCTTGTTAATATTCCCAAGGCACAAGACTGACCAAGTGATTCCCCTGTGCAAGATGCTTTAATAACTCCCTGTTCTCTCTAAGATAAAATTCAAATTCCTTTGTTATATCTTAAATATTTTTCCAATGTGATTCCACCTGATCTGTCCAGGCAGATTACTCATTACTCCCTGTCATTCACTCTTGTATTCTTGTCAATCTAGCTTCCTTGTTGTTCTTTGTTCATAGTTTTCCATCTCCCACATCCGTACCTCTGCATGGGTTTGTACCTTGCTTAGAATTCTTCCTTCTGATCCTCCACTTTGGTAATTGTTTTCTTCTCGGTTCAGCTCTGTTGCCACTTGCTGCAAGTTACTTCACTTGATTTCCCCCACTTGCTAGTGCCTACCTCTGTTGGTATTTATTTTGTATGTATTTGCATTTACTTTTCTGCAACAATGTTGCTTTTCCCAGTAGGATGAAATCTCTTGGTGGGCAGGGTCCACTTCTTTTTTTTTGTATTCCCTGAAATCTCGACAAAAGGCCTGTTATGTCCTAGTATGGGCTTAATACATCCTTGTCAAATTGAATTCTCTTCTTTCTCTTTCCTTCTGTCCATATGAGTTGGGTGAGATTGGGGTTAACAACCAAGTGGTTGAGATGTCCTTATTTATTATCAGGTCCTAAACAACACTGAAGGGTTTGTTTTCGGTACCCTTCTGCCTCCTTTTCTAGGTCCCTTTGCCCTATTCTTGTAGCCTTCTGGTTTCCCAGAACTCCTCCATCCCATTCACCTGTCCTTTCTATAAAAGGTTGTGTCTTATGGTGTTAGTCTGCCAAGTTCGGTTTGGATTGTCTTATTAAAGTAATTCCTAATAAGGTTTGAATGGCCAGAACTCCTGGAGCATTTATATTTTAAAAGAATCAAAGGAATTACAGGATCATAGAAGTGAAGCTAGATAAGAATTTCAGAGGCCATCTAACTTACCCCCTTTCCCTTCATAATCATAGGCCTAGGAAATTTAAGTGGAATGACTTGCCCAAGTTCACATAGATAGTACATTTCAGATTTGAACCAAAATCCAACTCTAGATCATTGTTCTTTCTAGAGTAGAATAATAAAAGGCAGCCAGATGTACAGTGAATAGAGTGTAAATCTGGACTCAGGAAGACCCTGGTTTAAATACAACCTCATATACTTGCTAGCCGAGTGACCCTGGTAAAGTCACTTAACTTCTGTTTGCCTCAGTTTCCTTATCTATAAAATGGAGAAAATAACAGCACCTATCACCCAGATAGGGTATTGTGAGGATCATATGATATAATATTTGCAAAACACTTAACATATTGCTTGGCATATGTGGGAGATGTTTAATAAGCATTTTTTTCTTCCTGTACCACAAATAAGTATGTAATTGATGGGATGGAGATAGAGATAGGGACGGAGACTTTGATTTCACTGGTGAGGAAACTCACTCTGCTAATGGAGTTTGGACTTTCTCTCTGCTTTATGGCCTTAGAGAATTGCCTAGAGAATGAGAGGTTCAGTGACTCAGTGACGGTCCAGGGTCAGACAGCCATTCTTTGTCAAAAGTAGGATTTTGAACCCATATCTATATTCATAACATCATACTATCACGATGGAAAACACGGAGAAAATATTTTCCCCACATTTTGGTGTATACAGGGTATAAAGTTATTGAAATTAGCCTTAAAGCTGCATTCTGTTACCTGTATTAATTCCCCTCCCCAACAAACAAAGCGTCAGCTTTGCGGAGAGAATGTGGGTTGTTAACACAGTAGCAGTAGGAATAATGTTGTGAATTGGGAGGCCTTCAGGAGCTGAACCGGTAAAATGGTGGTGACAGTAGCCTGGCTAAGTTTTCTTGATAGATTTCGTGGGACTCAGGAGTGTTTTGGTCTGGGGTTAAAAAAAAATCAGAAAATAGTGATTTGTGGCTTATATTTTAATCATGACAGATATCTTGATACTTTCAATTACTTAATTTAAATGATAATAGAACTCTGGTAAAATTCTACTCCGATTCCTTATTGTGACATTTCAGAGATTTCATTTTTTGCCAGTGCTGCACAAGCTCTGACAAGTTTTATCATTTCAATTTGGGAATGCTTTTAAGTGTGTCTCAGTGGTAGGCTCTTTGAAAAATACTGATGCTTTTTTTTTTTAAATAGCATAGTAGTTTTCAAGTGTACAATCCTTACCTCCAAAGAAAGAGATAAGAAAAGATTGAAGAGTTGAGCAGATATGTCTTAGAGTATGTATAACATACTGTACTCATAGTCTCCTGTCAGTCTTCTGAAAAGAGGAACGTGTGTCTCATTATCTGACTTAGACTCTGGGGAGAGAATATGAGTTGTTAACACAGTTGCACTAGGAATAAATATTGTTGTGAATAGTAGAACTGGTAAAATGGTGGATACAATATAGTCTCACTAAATTTTCTTGAGAGATTTGATAGGGAGAGGAGTGTTTTGGTTTGGGGCTAAAATAAGTGATCAGTCTTGGACCAAGATCGGTGATTACATTTAATCTAAGTTCAGCTGTTTTGTAGTATTTATGTTTTTAAAAAACCACTAAAACTTTTTGGCTATTGCTCAGGAAGACTGTTATCTAAGTTGTAGAAAGGTGTTTGCAATCTATGTACCAGCTGTAATCTCAGATTCTTCTCAAATAGTATGGTACCAGGAAATCTATGCAAGATTTCTCTACTTCCTCCCTTAAAATGTTTGCTGAATTCTCTTGTATCCAGAAAAACTTACTTCTCTCTAAAGTATCCTCTTTTTATATCACAAGATAAAAATACTGAAACATTGTTTTCATTTCAGAATGAGTATTTTATAACACATTGTTAATAATTTAAAAGGAAGAGATAAGTAGCCACATATAAACTATATTCCCATATAAATACTATTATCCTAGTTGAAGAAGCAAGGGTTTTCATTACATTTAAGGGCTTTTAGAAGCATCACATAGATCAGTAACATTTCACTGCTTAATTTGAAAAGCCTGTATTGGGGTGAGGAGGGGGAAGATATGGAAAATTCATGAGTTCCAGCTCTTTTCTTGAGATTAAAAAAAACATTTTAAAAGACCCAATTGTCTTCTTAATTATAAATAAAATAGTCTTGATGGGGAAAGTAAAAGCAAAACAAAAACTGCACATGTTCTTCTTAGCATTTCAAACCCTTTAAAAACCCAGTATTCTCTTTGATTTTGTTCTTTAAAAAACTAGATTTTAAAGTAGGGGGTGAATGTGGAGTAGTGGTTCAAAGGTTTGATTTGGAGCTCAATTCAGGGAAACCTGGGAAGTTCAAGTTTTATTCCCACCACAAACTTGCTGTGACTCTGGGCAAGTCAGTGAACTTTTATTGGTCACAGGCTACAAGTTCAAGATTCTTGATGAATTACAGGGTCTGCATTGATAGAAGGAGTCTCCTCACCCCAAGTTAGTTACTTATATAGAGGAAAGTAATTCCTGGTCCTCTGTACTCTGTATCCCTCCAAAAAAGGGGGAGAGCGAGAGCGAGAGCGAGAGCGAGAGCGAGAGCGAGAGCGAGAGAGAGAGAGAGAGAGAGAGAGAGAGAGAGAGAGAGAGAGAGGTGTTAGGGAATTTAGGAGGGGAGTAATTTTTTTTTCTGTGTATAAGGAACTTGAATGTTACTAGCAGAACTACATCTCCCCACCCCCACCACACCTCTGGGCCAAGTAAGTACTTTGTCACTAGTCCAATTTTTAAAGTGATAGGTTTAGTGTCTGGCAGCCACTTTGACAGAGCAGTACAGTGCGAGGCTGTGTACTGAGGACAGAAGGAATGTAATCCTTCTGGTCAGGGAAGTTTTGGGATAGACTCATCTATGCACTTTCCCCTTAGCACAGGAGCCTAGTTTTCCACTCAACTTAGTAAAAAAAACACACATTCTTCTAACCGAGAAGTCAGGAATCTGCTTTTGTAATTTCAATTAAAACTGGGCAGTTTTAAATTCATTTGAAAAAGAAGTTGGTTGGTAGGGAAGAATGCAGTCACATCAGAATTTCCTAAGAGGATATCTGTTTTTTTAGAGACCATATTAAGCATCTCCTATGGGGATTGAGGCCTTGCTTGGTATCTTGTGCTTTATACAATGGTGCCCAACCCTTCCTTCTTGGCTGTGAGCTAAAAGAAATGTGAATCAGGGTCATAGTGCATGGATGAGATCTAGTGTGCAGAGAAGCAGCTTGACTTAAGGGATGAAATTTAAGGAAAGAAACATTTCTCAATAGTGTGATAACCAGAGCACTGGACTGTGGAAGTCAAGAAGATCAGGATTCAGGTTCTGTCACAGACACTTCCTAACGTGATGACCTTGGACAAATTGCTTAACCTCTCACAGTCTCAGTTTCCTCGTCTGTAAAATGAGTGGGTTGGCCTGGATGGTCCCTTCCTGCTCTGCATTTTTAAGACTCTCATCTCGCTGTTGACACTTTGCTTCTCAATCTGGGACAACTCTTTATAATTGTTTCTTGGGAGTAAAAATCCTCATTAATGTCAGAGGTTATGTTGAAGGGATTAGATGTATGAAAATCAGCTTTTCTCTGTGGAAGATCTTCCTAAAAGATTATGCCTGGTCTTTGAAATTAAAGTTAGGGTGAATATGATCTTTGCCGGGAAGTCTAGACAGCTAACGTTCATATAGCACTTGAATATGCTCTCATTAAATCCTTATAACAACCTCTGAGATAAATACTACAGGTGCTTTATCCTCATTTTGGTTTTGTTTGCTATTTTTAGTTATATCTAACTCCTCTGACCCCATTTTGAGATTTCTTGGCAAAAATACTGGAGTGGTTTGACATTTCCTTCTCCAGCTCATTTAACAGCTGAGAAAACTTAGGCTAACAGGATGAGTGACTTGTCCAGTCATACAATAGTAAGTATCTGAGGTCTATTTTGAACTCAGCTCTTCCTGACTCTAGGCCTAGCTCTCTGTCCATTGCTACCCATTTTACAGATGAAGAAACTGCAGATAAGAGAGGTTAAGTCAGTGGTTCATGGTTACTCCGTGTTAGAAGGAGAAACTCTGGGTTATTCTGATTCCTGGTCTGCTCTTTCTGCACTGTTGCATGGGATCATAGATTCAGAGTTCTTGAGAGTTTGATAGCCTGAGGAAGTAATCTAGTCCCATCTCCTAATTGTACAAAGTCATATGTGGCAGATGTATGATTTAAATTGAGGTCTTCTGATTCCAAATCTAGCATTTCTTCCATTGGAGCACATTGCTTCCCTACCCTGCTATTTTATATCTAAGAAATTGAGGGAAGACATCTCATTTTTTCAAGCCAAAAACCTTAATGGGCTTTTATGATACCAAGTAATTCTATTTGGATAACTTTTATGCTTAATGATGATTTCAACTTGATTGCATAGATAGTGAAATTAAACTAAGTGTTTTCCGAGCCTAATGTGGATTATAACTTTAATTAATAGTTAATTCATTGTCAAAGATGAGTTCTGAGACTGTAGTGGTCATGCCAACCTGCAGGGGCATGGAGAAGCTTCCCTTTTAAAAACAAGCAAAGCCAAACCAAACCCAGAAAGACAACAAAACTTAGATTATGCTCTTGTGTTGAGTTTTCTACCTACTTACAATGCTTAAAAATTGAAAGAATTTTTAACGAGGCATTTACATTCCAGTTAAGAATTTTATCTGTGGCCTTAGGTTACTCCTTCCAAGTGGTTTTGGATTTACAATCTAGTACCCTCCAGGATTCTGTAAAATACAAAGATAGAACACATGTCAGACTCTGAATTGTATTAGTTCATATATTGAAGAAAAACCACTCATAAATTGAACATAACTCCCCAGGGAATGTTCATTCACTAATAAAATGAAGGCAGTGGACTGAGGTTCTTTTTGTTCCATATGTCTAGAATTCTATGACATAAATGAAGCCAAATTACCAATATTAACTAAAGAAGAGATAATGTAGAGTATTGGCATAAATAATATTGAGCTTGACCTCAAATCTAGATGTATGTTCAAGTTCTGTCTCTGACACATACTGGCTTTATGACCCTGGGCAAATTTGTTAACCCCTGAGTTCTTTAGGTAACTTTTGAGAGGTAACTCTTGGTAACCAAATTTTGTAGAAAAATACCTACTTCTATTGGTAAGGGAAGTTTCCTCATCACGGTGCTCCCTATTTTATTGAAATCATAGACCTAGTCCCTATCCAATTCCTAAAATTAAAAAAAAATGGTGTTAAGATTAGAAGCAAATTGGCAGTAAATTTTAAAAAATGGTGAACTTTGATCAATTTCCATTTATCTGAATCTGTTGGTTTATAATGATCTTTTGCTATCCTTTCTTGTGTGAGTGTGTGTGTGTATTTAAAATTTTTAGAATTAAAGCCTCTTCACATAACTAGATCATAGATATTTTACCTCTGTTATCAATCTGCCTATTCTGTACTATCTTTACTTTTCTTGTAAGGGATATTTTTAATTTTACCTTTAAAGCTCTGATTTACTTCTATTTCTTGGCAGACTGCTCTCCAGATGCAACACAATGGCTTCATGTTATAAACTTGTCTGTGCACTTACTTTGTGCTTTCTGTAAATTAGTCACCATACAATTTATCACTTTAATCTGTTAAAATAAAATTGAATAAGCTACCTTTATCATAGTAAAATTGGCTTTTATGAAACACTCTGGAAATTAGGGTTGGAAAGTTTTAAGTTAGTAATTATTAAACTCCTCTTCCACTCCTCCCATTCCCCTCACCCAAAAAGTATAGAATCCTTTGGTGTGAGGTATTATGGCACACTGAATATTTAAGTTAGTTATAAAGAAGGACTCCCTGGAAAAGGTCCTTATGGACCCATTACCCAGTCTTTGAGATTTTGCCTGTTTCCTTCCCACACCCTTTGATTCCCCAGAACTTTTACTGGAAGATGTGACTTTGTGCCTTGGATAGAGTCGCTGTGCTATTTATGACCTACCTGATGCCAAGTCAGGAGAGTGCAGCAAAGAGCAGATGGGGGCAGAGTTTGGAGGATGTAGATATCTTAGATTTTAGAGGGAAACCTAGTGTGATATGCCAGGGCGTGCTCACCAGTGCAGTAAGACAAATGCTGATTTTTTTTTTGGAGCCTTATATTCTCCACGATAATATCCATATCTATATCTGTGTGTATGTATTACCAAATATAAAAGAAGCAACAGAGAGAAGATACCCTTCTGCAGTCAGCACATGGGGCCTTTTCAGCCATGAATGAATTTATGATGTAATAGAGACATATCTGCCTGTTTAAATTTTCCATAATGCTTTAGCACTGAGAGTAACTGTTCATTAGAAGATACTCCAAGGTTTCATTTATTCCTATGGGACAGAGGATCTGGATATACGATCACATTAGGAGGCATAGATATTGATTGTAGAAAGAGATTTCCAGGAAGGGGAGAGTCTAGAGTAGTTAGATTAGTGTGAATGAAAAGCCAAATTATTTGAATTTGTATTGCACATTTCCATTGGGCTGAAACCAGTCACCATATTTTACATGTTCCATGTGATGACTTCAACATTTGCATTTGGGACCTAGTTGTATTCATGGCACCCCAAGTTTCAGGATAAGGGAGCATTCATCCATGAAGTCTGTTTTCTGGATGTTGAGAATAAATGGAAAGATGTGAGAGATATATAGGATCCTCTGCTTTGGCTGGTGAAACTTATTTCTCATTGACTTAAATTTAAGATTTCCCCATTCTTTATTTAGGGAGGAGACTTCTATCACATGAGTATCTACAGAGAGTGTTGTTGATCTTAGGCCCAATGAAATGTTTTTTTTGTAAACTATATGGTCTTGAGAGAATTAATATTATACTAAAATTAATTACTAATTGTGATCTACCCTTTTCACCTCCATTTTTCTCTAAAGGCCCAACTCTTAAGTTAATTAGTCTCTGAAGGACTTGGCTGATTGATGAGATCGCTGCTATCCTTTAAGGAACATATGGGCCTCCACCCAACTAGGAAACCTGATTTCTCTTTAGATTATAAACAGGATCCAGTCTGAGTGAGCCTTTATCCTGGGGAAAGGAACTCCTTCCCTTGGTCCCTTCCATTAGAATTTAGGGTGATTTCAGCTTATGAAGAAGAAAATCAGCCAGAGAGGTCTGGATAGAAATAACTTACCCTGTCCAGATTTCTGTAGGCTGCAGAATCTCATGATCAAGCCAGGTTCTCAGCAGGAGGAGCTGAAGGCTTGTAGCCTGCCTCCTCAATAAATGTCCACCTATCAAGGCTGATTGTCATTCAGGGGAATTCTCTTTCAGAAGCTATCCTTCATGTCTTTAGTTACCAAGAACAACTACTGACCATCAATTTATTGATTGTCATCTAGCCTAATTAATAAATTGGTTATTAATTACCCATAAACTCTATCTCTCAATGTTTTCATTCATCTCATTCTGTAAGCTTGGTATCAGTGAAGGTGAGGTGGTTTTAGAGGTTTCTAGTTGATGGGGGCTTGAGCTAATTGATGTATATATTTATTTCCAAAATGCCCTATATGAGCATATAACTGAGTAATCAGCAAACTCAAAGAATGAAATGAAAAGTTGTTTATGCTGTGAAACTTACTTATCTGGTTTACATTTTGTACCTTTAGTTCTACTATGGAAGAAGTTAAAATAAGAAAGGATATAACTCAGGCTCTTTTTATAGCCTGAAATGTGATCAGACAAGATTTAGTTTCTTGTTATTCTACTAGAAGAAGTTTCCAGGTTTATTGATCTTACCTTAGCCTTGTGATTTCTTTACATTGATAACCCTTTGACAGCCTTATTCTAGTGCCTCTTTGTGATTTGGAGATGGCTATGGATCTTTAAAGCTTTTTCTAGTGGAGTATTAGCTTTTTCAAATCTATCCAGTTATAAAGGAATCCACACAGGATCCCAGAGCCAGGTTAAATGTTTGCTATCTGAATATCAGCTTAGGTAATTGTAGAGAGACATATCACCCTATATTGGTTGTCAGTAAATAATGTTTTGTTTTTTAATTTTTATTTTTATAGTCCACAGGGGCCCATGAAATAAACAAAATTTTTAAAAGGTTGTTCCACAGTAGTCATTGTATATATTATTCTCTTGATTTTCTTTTTAAATTTTGTCCCAGTTCCTATAGAGCTTCCAATGTTTCTCTGAATTCCTCATCATTTCTTATGGTCTAATAATTGTTTTAGAAAATTTATTTAATTTTTATTCTGAATTTAACAAGAAAGAACATTTTATATAGAACAGAAAAAGGATTTTATTGTAAAACTGAACATCTCCATCAATATATTTTGCTTTTAAAAACAAGTATATAACTTTTTTTAACATTATGCTTTCAAAATTATTTGTTTCATCTTTGTTTCCTTTTGAAATTCCTTCTGTTTTTCTGTGTGGACAATTAAAAAAATTATCTAGTAATCCTATTTTATTTTACCAGTTCCTCACCAAATTTTCCCAGTCCTCCAAAGAAAGAAAAATAAATACAGTACTTGTCATAAATAAGCATAGTCAATGAAAACATATTCGGAGATGTCATACCTAAAAATCCATATCTCATTTTGCATTTTGAATCAATCAGCTCTCTGTCAGAAGAGTGGATAACAGTTCTACAATAGTCATCTGGAGTAATTGTTGGTTATGGCATTGATCATGGTTCTTCAGTTTTCTAAAGCTGCTTGTTTTTACAGTGTTATCATTTTTCAAACATTTATTTATTTATTTTTAGTTTTCAGCCTTCACTTTTATAAGATTTTGAGTTACAAATTTTTGCACCTCCTTTCCCCAAGATAACATACAGTCTGATATAGGCTATACATGTATGATCATATTAAGAATGTTTCTACTTTAGCTATGTTGTGAAAGAAGAGTCAGAACAATAGGAAAAATCGTGAGAAAGAAGAAACAAACAAAAAAGAAAACAGTATGTTTTGATTTTCATTCAGACTCCATAGTTCTTTCTCTGGATGTGGACAGCATTTTCCATCCTGCATCTTTTGGAATTGTCTTAGATCCTTGTATTGCTGAGAAGAGCTAAGTCTATCAAAGTTAGGCATCACACAGTGTTGCTGTTACTGTGCCCAGTGTCCTCCTGGTTCTGCTCACTTCACGCAGCATCAGTTTATGCAAATCTTTCCAGGTTGTCCTGAAATCTGCCTACTCATCATTTCTTATGGAACAATAGTATTCCATTACCACATAGATACCATATGCCACATATACCACAACTTGTTTAGCCATTCTCCAATTGATGGACATCACCTCCATTTCCAATTCTTTGTCACCACAAAAAGAGCTACTATAACTATTTTTGTACATGTGGGTCCTTCCCCCCTTTTTATGACTTCTTTGGGATATAGATCTAGTAGTGGTATGGTTGGATCAAAGAGTATACACATTTTTATAGCCCTTTTGGCATAGTTCCAAATTACTCTCCCAAATGGCTGGATCAATTCACTACTCCACCAGGAATGCAATAATGTTCCAGTTTTCCCACATCTTCAACATTTATCATTTTCCTGCTTTGTCATGTTAGCCAGTCTGATAGCCAATTTGTGATGTGGTTCCTCTGAGTTGTTTTAATTTACATTTCTCTAATTAATAGTGATTCACAGCATTTTTTATATGACTAAAAATAGCTTTAGCTTTAATTACTTCATTGGAAAACTGCCTTACTGTATTATTATTGTAGAAAATGATTTTGTTTTGCTTAAAATCAATTCATACAAGTTCATATAATACAGTAGAATCCTATCATGCTTATATTCCATAATGCCATGTACGTATACATACATTGTAATTTCTTCAGTCTTCCCCAGTTGGTGGATACCTTCTTTCTAATTCTTTGTTATGAGAAAGAGATCTACTGTAAATATATGTGATAATAATATTCCAGTTCATATAAACCATAAGCAATTTTTTGCCAAAAGCATTGTTTGCCATCTTCCAAATAGTAAGTGCCCACATAGTTTCTAGTTTTTTGTTATTCTGTTTTTATACAAGTGTCTCCCTCTGGGGATGGGGGGAAGAAAGGAAATTGATATAAGTGAACGTTTTCTCTAATATATTCTTAGAGAAGTTTCACATACGTCAAACAGTTACCATAGTGAGGAGGCTAAAAGGGCCTTGCTAGGTGATATAGTAATGGTACCCAATGGCAACATTTACTTGAAAAACATGATGGAAAGCTTCTTTGTAGAGATGGTGGACTACTGAATATGCTATTAGACAGCATTGATCTGTTGACCAGTTTTCCTGAATTGCTTTTTCCGACAACCTTTTAAAAAATTTTTTTTATATTCTGGGATGTTTTATATATAGGAGGAAGGATAAATTCAGAAATTAAGTTGCTATAAGAAAAAAGGAATTAAAACATTAACAAAAAGGATTAAAGAGGAAGAGGACAGAATACTTTGAGGAATATTGCTCTACAAAACTGCAAAAACAGGAAAGCGAGTCATGGCAAATTTAAGTCAAATTATCCCATGACCATTTGTAGATGGAATTGAAAGGAGACTAACAAATTGACATGAAATGGAACAGATCTGCTACTGTTTTTAAAGTGATCTGTTCTCAGTGTTGACAACAATAGAACCACTAGTGCTCCATAGTGAAGAGGTAGTTATTCCAAAAGACTAGAAAAAAATGCATCAATTTTAATAAATTAAAAAAAAATATGAAAATTCTATTACTGTTTACTGACCCATACACTATCTGCCTTTTCATTTTTCTAAATTTATTTTTAAAATAAGAATGGTCTGTGCATGCTCTTTGGTGATAATTTGGTGATAACATGAAAGACTTTTATTAATGAATTCCTATAGCAATCCATATTTTTACAGTTGCTCCATTAATAGCTCTAGCAAGCCCAGATAAGCTGTATATTTTATTTTTTTAGTAAAAAATTGACTCATTAGAACAAGATGGGAAACAATGTATTTGTTAAAATTATATAATTGACACATACAACTATGTAGATACCTTAAAGTCAAGATCTCTTGACATGAGGCATAAAACAGAGGGTTATATCATCACTGTAGATGTGTAGCAATATCCCAGGGGATGCCCTACATACAAAGTCTAAGCAACATTAATAAAATCGCCTTTGATGCTGAGGTTTTCAGATGCTCTCATGCAAAGATCACAAGGTATTAATTATAGGCAGGTGCTGTGTATCTTCAGCAGTGAGAGACTGGTCTGAGTGTCTACCCCGGGGTGGGAAAGACAACACAGGAGATTAAAAAAACAATATATTGCCCCCATTGTGACCAGTGGCACAGGTTGAGCTGTCAAGCTGTCAACATCTTTATTTTGGATGGATATTCTAGGTGAACCTTGAACTGCCCTCATAATTGAGGAGGGCAGAAATTAGGCTCCAATGCATTTAGAAAAATGGCCAGTGATTTCGAATTGCTTGAGTCTAAAGCTCATTCCCTTAATGCAAGTTCTCTTTTTCTCTCTTCTCCCCACTCCTTCAATTCCCTTGTCCATCACCCTCAGTAATATGTACTGTAAATCCTAGATACTTGGCATCGGCCATGTAGGGAGAATGAAAGAAAACAATGATTGGCCAACTGCTATATTGGTGTCTGCATGGGCGGGCATAATGGGATAAAAGAAGATGAGGAAAGCCTGCAGTATTCTGGTTAGTTCTTTGATGAAGGGATTATGGGCAAGAATTTCACAGATGGAGAGTATGTGGAGAATTCATGATCTGTATTAGTAGAGAGAGTATCTATCTAATAGGCTAGGGAATGTCAAATTACCAAAAAAAAAAAAAAATATCAACTGTGTCCAGTATTTCAGTTATCTTAAACTTTTTACCCCCATTTTGGGAATGGAGTATGGAAAAGAAGTTGTATGAGCCTGGTGACATTTTGTTAAATGTTTTGGAAAACTGTATGGAGCTTCTGCCGGTGAAGACTACAGTAATACCAGCCAGCTCTTGCATCATTGTCTAATGATGTCTGGCTCCCTGTTTCTTTGTGCGCTGATGCTTAATGTTAATGACTTTATTTTGAGAGTCTTAATTTCATTTGAATGCTGCACCTGTTGTGGGCTGTTCTTGCTGCATGAAATCCATAGCCCAAGTAACTCTCATTCACTTCCTTTTCCTCCCCCATATTTTTACTCTTTCCGGTGTAGAGGATGAGCAGATTAATAACTCAAAAGAAAGGACAACTTCAGTGAAGGTCATGATTTTAGAGGTTTGAGGGGACGAGTCAGTCCTAGATCACTTAACGTGCTGTTGCTGGGAAACTGGAGTCTGAGTTCATTTAGGAGGCCAAGCCTTGAATTGGCAGTTTGATTCTATGTCTCTGCCAGAGTGCAGGGGGGTGGGGGGAAGAGGGATGGGTGGGATTCAACAGCTGTTGCTACCTGATATCTGAAACATTGCTGTTGAGGAACATGCATTTCCTCTCTTTTGCATTTGGACATTGGGTGCTCCTGTGAGAGAAAGAGAGGGGGAAGGGGGAGGGAGGAAATGTTACATAATATAGTTTACTTTTAGAAAAATGTTCTTAATTTCTTGGAGCTATCTTTTAGTCCAAGTAATTTAACATTAGAATAGGAGATGCTGTTTGCGACTTAGAGTTCCGCAAAACTGATTTTGTACCTCCATTTTTTGATCCAATCAAGGTAGCGATAGGAAGGCAGTGTGTTACAATGACATGAGCATTGAACTTGGACTTGTGGGACCTGAATTGGAATTCTAGCTCTATCATTTTCAGTACCTGAATGACTTTGGGCAAGTCATTCAAACCTTAACTTTCTGAGCCTCAGTTTCTCATCTGTAAAAACTGGAGAGGTCAGACTTGATTGCCAAACCACCTTCCAGCTCTAGAGGTCTTCAAGCAAAGGTTGGATAATCACTTGTTGACTGTTTTGGAAGGGGAGGTTGGGAAGGAAGTCTTGTTCAGCTATCGTTTTGACAGTACAGCCTCCTATGGGTCAACTCTCTTAACTCTTTCACTCCTTGAAGTTCAGTCATTCTGAACCCAGGGAGAGGAAATTCTACTCAGAGAAGAAGCATCAGCTGATGAATGTTTCTTGGAAGTCATCCTCCTCACTCAGTGGAAGGAGAGGCTGTGTAAGCCATTTGTATTGTAGGCTTTAGTAGTATGTTCGTCATTCATCTTACTCCTTTTTATGAATTTATGGCCCATGACTCTATTGATGTATTGAGAATTTCCAAGGTATGTTAATGAATAATGCACCAAACAGTGAGTGGGGTGCAATGGAAGGGACACCAGGTTGGGTTGAAGGAGGAGGTGATCAGAATTAAGTCACACCTCTTCTTGCTTCTGATTGTTGCCCTGTCAAAATTTGTAACAGCTCTTCTACTCACTTATGGGGATATTGTAAGGATCAAATGAGATAATAAATGTGAAAGAACCTTAAGTAATATAAAGGATTCTTCCAGTATCAGGCAGTATTAATATATATATATAATATATAATAGTATAATCAATTACAATCATAAGTTATTATAATATATTATTATATAATATAATATATAATATATGTGTGTAATATATATGATATATATATATTTTAAAAATATCACTTCTTGTAGATCTTGTAGGGTGGAGATCAGTTATGTACTTTGAGAGCTGACTTAATGCTCTTTAGCTGTCACTACATTGCCTGCAATGGTATATATTCATGGGTGCTTTAATAAATGTTTAGCAACCAGGTTGCTAGAGATATACATACTCTATATAATATGTGTATGCATACACACATATACTTTACACATATATACACATGCTTTTCACTTATTAGTTTAATCTTCATCATTAACATTTTCTCCATCCCTTTTGTAAGTCTAAATAATTAGCAAAACAATAAATCAATCCCTAATTTGTAGTGTTGCCAATTTCCAAGATTTAAATACACTGAAAATTCAGTAATTTGATAGCTGATTGTTGGTTGCAAGATATCCCTGTGTTTATGTGACCTCAAAGGACTGATGGAACTCTGAGGATATGCCATAGAATTTTAGGTTTTGAAGGGGGTCTAGACTTGTAGTCTATTCACATAACTTGAAGCATAAGGCCATTCTGTAAGCTTGACATGTGTGTCCTTCAGGCAAACTCATTTATCATTAAGAAGTAAACCCAGTACTTTGGACAGACTCAGAATTTTAGGGCTGGGAGACAATTTGGGAAATATCTATTCTAATTTCTTCATTTTGGGGATGAGGAAGTTAAGACCCAGACGTGCCCTAACAATTAGTGAGGGAATGAACAGCAAATCTAAGACTGGGAAACCACTCCTTTACTTTACTTCCAAGTTAATGTTCTTTTACCACGCTGCCTCACGATGACTCAGACTTGGTTTTTCTTGCCTTTTCCTTTTCTTGCACATCTGGATCTTCTTAATGGCCTCTGAACCCAACTTTCCAGAGCAGAAGCCTTACATTTTCTCTCATATTTCTGTGTCCTCCTAGCATGTATTTCAGAAAACGTATTGTTAACCCATCTCCTTCAGGCTGTGTAGTCTCTTGAAAGGCCCTCTCCAGTCTTCATACTTACGTGGGAATTTGGATAATGTCAGTTGTGGTTTATGTAAAAGTGACACAAACACACATCTATTTTATACAGAACTTTTCTCCTTAGCTATGTAGTATTAACAGCTATGTCAGTTCAATTATGCTAGGTTTGGGGAATAAAAAGGCAACAATAGAGTCTGCCTTCAAGGAATTGAACGAACATTTTACCTGGGAGTGTGTATATATGTGTAGGGATTTGCTCTGTACACAGGTTGTATGCTTTTCTGATCCTTACTTTGTATGTATTCATATATGTGCGTGCTGTTTCTTTTGGTAGAATATGTTACTTAAGTTGCTTCATCTTTGTCTTTGTATCCAAAGAGCCTAACATAATGCTTTGCAAACATAGACACTTGTTAAATACTTGATTGATTGATAGGGATTGAAGGTGGTGAGGGATTAAATCGAGTGGTGTAGAAATATTTGAGAAATGGAAGATAGTATCAACAGCATGTGGGATATGGGGACAGGGTGAGGGAAGCCTTCCTAGAAGGGATGGTATCTGGAGCCCAGGAAGTGTGCACTGGAGAGCTGAACTTGGAGTCATTTAATTAAGTCATCTAGTTCTGTGTGCAGAGGGCCATCTGGTGATCATGTGTGTGGCATGAGTGGTCCGTGGGTTGGTGTGCTTAACCAAACCCACCAGGTAGGCTGTATCTGCCTGCCCTTGGGCATGCTGGCAAATCTTTGAAGTTCAGGCTCATCCAAATAGAATTCTTTATTGCCCCTTTCCTTCATACCTGTAGCATTGAATATGTGTCTATGTAGTTTTAAATTAAATTTTGTGGTGGTGGTGGTGGGGTAGAGAAGAGACTGAGTTTCCACAAATAGCTGCTATTGAGCCCCTTGCCCTGGCACATAGCAAGTGCATAAATATGTGCCTATTGACTGGCTGACTAAACCTCTTCCATTTCTCCCCCATAAAGAGCTGCCCTGGTGAATCGGTACTGATAGGGGGATCTGGCTTAAGGAGCATCTCAGCTGCTGTTGCAGACTTTCCCTTGTGAATTCCACTTAGATCAGATCCTAGCTTCCTTGCCAGCAGTATTCCTTCCTGCCAATGAATGGCACCCATATACAGCTGCTTCTTTTGGTGGAGGAAGGTCATTAATCACCATAGACTTTGAGACATTGTTGCTATTTCTGGATCGGTAATAGACTCCTTGGATACTCTTGACTTTCTTGCCTGGGGAAAGCCATGCTGCATCCCCCTGAAATTTTTTTTGGGGGTGTGTGGAAGAGAATGGAGTGAGGGTGTTGGAGTATCATTTTTCTATTACTGTTTCTGGGAAATTGGATATCAGAACTAAAGAACTAAAAAAGAACAGAAAAAGAACTAAAAAATTTATCTTGGTCCATGAAGTCCTATAATTAAACTAGGAATTGGCAACTTGTATAAGTTTTTCTATACCAGAAGAGGATACATGGCTGTATTAACTAAGACATTACCTTCATTTTCATTTGGGTGGAATGAATACTGCCGCATGCTTCTACCAATTCTATTTATGATAGGGGAAAAGTTACCACTGTCTCCAAATTTTTCTGCAAAAACTAATATTCTGTTGACTACAAGTCTTTAGTAAAAATTTGGTTAACTGTTCATTGGATGTGGTATGGTTGAGAGTCTCTTCAGATAAAGGTTGAACCAGATGATCTCAGAGGCCCTTTTCTCTTGAAAATTCAGTATTTCTGGACTCAGGGTGAGAAAATCTTCCTGAGGGAAGAAATACCAGCTGATGACTTTCTCTGTAGGAGAGGCTCCGCAGTCACCTATGTGTTTAGATTTTTGTGGTGTGATTGTTTTCTCTTAATGTTATTCCTCATGAAACTTTCTCTATTTACCTGGAAGAAAGGTTGTAATTTACCCCTGGCGTGCAGCTCCCAAATTTCCTTCTCTATTAATTCATCATGCTCAGTACATACCCTTGACTTTCCATGCATGATTAAATACTTGTTCATTTAAATTATGAATGGGTTCATTTGTCTTTGCCTTTCTTATTTTTGAGTTTATACTATTTGTGCTAAATTGTAAACTCCTAGGTAAGAAATCTGATTAATATACTCACCATTCAGGATTTCAGAGGCCTGATGACCAAATAGACATGTTCTCCATGACAGCAGGGTGATGGATTCAGGGTCATTCAGCAAAATCCGTGACTGTGAATATTTGTTAGAATGAGTTTCCTTTCTGGCCTCCCCCCCTTCCCCCCCCCCCCTCCCGCCATTGTGAGAGTGTGCGGGAGAGTAAATGGGTTCAAACATTTTTTTTTAAATAGAGAGTTGGGGATGTTTGCTACAGTGGTAGAATGTTGCATGTCCTTTCAGGTGAGGTCATTTTATTATTAGCTTTTCTTAATTGTTTTTCTTTGTTATGAGAGACCTTTCACAGGTTGGAGGGAGATCTTAACTGTAAATGTTTATGATACAAAGCCAAAATACACCAATAAAACTTTTTTCAAAGGCAAAAGAAACCTATAGGTAAAAGGTTTATAGTGCTCAGCCCAGTATGTTGTCCTAACCCCTTGTTCCTTTCCCCCAAAAGGCATTTAATAAATATAGCAACAATAATGTCAATCGTTTTCCTCTCTGTACTACAGTGAGAACAGTAAACTTAACCTCAGGTTTTACTTGTATTTTTATGCAAGGGAAGAATAATCTCATGAGAAATAGTTTAGTCAGTTAAATAACTGAAGGTTTTATTTTTATTTTAAGGACTTTATTTTAGTTACTTTAACCATAATATAGTAATGGATCAATTTATATGTTTGATGTTAAAAGCTTGTAAAGTGGTACAGGATGGTTTGTTGGCAACAATCTGATGTGATCCAAAAACAAAGATAATAATTAGCTCTAGAAGACATTGGTAGAATAAAACAATCCTGATAGGAGTATTATTTGTTTGCTGTGAAGGATATGTTCCCATAAAATTTGCTGCCATGACAATTTCCAAATGAATCTCATTTTTCCTATTAATTCTGTTACAGAATAAGAGAGCTATTGTTTGGGGTGGGGGGAGGAATTTTGTTCTCCCATTACATTACGCTCTCATTTCAATAAATCTATGAAAATCACCTAACTTCAAAAGAAAAGGATATATTTCTGATTAGAGCTTTTCAAGAAGGGCAGTAAATTCCATATTCTATTGTGTTTAGTGCCCTTGATATATATGTGTGGAGGGGGCAGGGAGAGAAAGCAGTGGATTCTCCTCACATTGCTGTGGTCTTCCTCCACATGGGATCAAGTTTTGTGTTTACTAATGTTACTAATATTTGCTAATAATATATATTATATAATATAACATAATAATACCAATAATTACTGATAATATTTACAAATTATACTAAAAATTTTGTATCATAATATGATGCTGAAATGCAAGAACCTGACAAACTGGAATCCTGAGGAGAAATGAACATCTGCTTTGTATCACAGAATTTTCATAGCTGGAAGGGACCTTAGATGTCATCTAGCTAAAACCACATTTGATTGAAAATACCCTGAATAAAATCTCTCACAAATGGTCATCTAGCCTCTGTTTGAGGACCTCTAGTGATTGGGTAACTGAGAGAGCACATTCCATTTTTATGACTTAAATTGTTTGAGAATCTTTCGTTATATTGAGCCCAAACTTGCCTTTATGCCCTCTGGGGCCATGCAGAACAAGACTAATCTTTCTTCTGTAAAATGATCTTTAATAACTTTAAGGCAGCTATGATTTCCCACCATTACCCCCAGGTTTTCTGTGTTCTAAGGTAAACATTTATAATTCCTTTAATCGATCTTCACATGGCACACTTTCCAGTTGTCTCACCATCCTGGTATAATGTATGTAAAATAATGTGTTTGAGTATATGTAGCAGTGTTTTTGAATCAGATATTTTTTTCCTCAAGGAATAATAATCCCTATAACAATTTAGCAATTTTCCTATCTCCCACATTTCAGATTGCCATAACACTTGAAATTACCCCTCATTGATCATTTCAGTTTTCTATTTGTGTGTTGCTCATCACTTGAAATTTCCAACTTCTTTCTAGCATCTTTGCACCAGGAATACCTATATAATTTACCAGAGTATTCTATAGAAGGAGATAATGGCCCATAAAGGAATTGGAATTGTTCAGTTCTTGCTTTATCTTTTGGGATATGAAGTTGTTGGACAACCAGCCAATGTGAGCTGAGAAAGAACGCCCATCCAAGAACAAAAGAAATGTTGTTCACGTGTTGACTCTTGTCTTTTCAGCTTCATGGTTTGCTTACTCAGGACCACCTGGTGGCTGGTGCCATCATTGTTGCTGTAGTTGAGTTGTTTCAGTCATGTCCTGACTCTTTGTAGCCCCATTTAGAATTTTCTTGGCAAAGATCCTGGAGTAGTTTGTCATTTCCAGCTCATTTTTACAGATGAAGAAACGGAGATAAACAGGGTTAAGTGACTTACCCAGGGTCATACCTCAAGAATGTGTCTGAGGCCAGATTTGAATTCAGGAAGATGACTCTTCCCGACTTCAGGTCTGGAATCTAATCCACTTTTCACTTAACTGCCCCTGGCACCCTCATTACATTGTGCTTAATATGTTGGGCTATTAGATGGACAAGATACTGATCATTGTTGGACATTAGCCACTTTGCAGTTAAGTGGGTTAGTTCTTTCATCCTCTCTTCCACTACAAAACATTGGAAGAAAAATTGTACCCTGGAGCTTGCAGGAATCCCTGAAATTCATTTTTCTGTAAAGTTGGATTTCTTTTAAGTGAGGGATACCTGTACCTCAGATAACCAGAGGGACTGAAGTTTTGGGTTGATATGAAATTCCTTTCTTTCCCCCTTTAATATCAAAGATAACTATACATTTTGTTAAGCAGTGGGAAAGTTCACTAATCAGTGAAAATGAAGTGATTTATTGAAAAGGATCCTTCTTTCGTAAGATGAGAAAAGTCTCACAGTTGTTGACTTAGTATACTGAAGCTTCAATGCGGCTGTTGATAAAAGGCTACCTGCTAGGAAGAACTTAGAGCTTATAAAAGTACTTTTTAATTCTTAAAAAAAAAATCCATAGTGGGAACTTTTTTTCCAAAATGAACTCCTAGATTGCTTTCTTTCTTTAGGGGCAGTGAGGTGGAGGGGAAGGCAATTGGGATTAAGTGACTTGTCAAACATCACACAGCTAGTAAGTGTCAAGTGTTTTGAGGTTGGATTTGAACTGAGGTCCTCCAGGGCTAGTGCTTTATCCACTATACTACCTAGCTTCCCCTAAAGGCATAGATATATAATGGAGAGGCTTCCTCACCAATTTATTTTTCATGTGCAAAAATATATTCCAATTATATGATTTTGGATTATCTTCTGACTGTGTATTTATGGCTATAAGGTTGACTTGACTTTTTTAAAGACATATATAAACTACTCATCTTCAACTTATTTATTCACAGAAGTTGATTTATTACTGAATCCAAAGCTGGTGTTTAAAACTTTTCAAGAAGTGCAATGAAACCCATATTCTTTTGTGTTTAGTGCCCTTGATGTGTATGTGTGGAGGGGGCAGGGAGAAAAAGCAGCGGGTTCTTGTCACGTTGCTTTGGTCTTCCTCTACACAGGATCAAGTTTTTGTTTGCTAATTTGAATCGACAGGTAAAGGTATGAGTTGCAAGTTGTATGTATGTGTAGATGATGGAAAGATGGAAGAAAATGTGTACTTTAAGGCCAAGGTCTACTCTGCTGGTCTCAGCTTTATGCAAAAGCTGCTCTGCATGGCACACACTAGCAGGAAGATTTGTTTCAGGCAGTGATGCCTCATTCTTTCTTTTCTACATCACCTCCTATAATTTCAGATGGTTTGTTTTATAAGTCCCTCCCTCCTCCCCACTGTTTTTTTTCTTTCCTGATAAGAGAACTAGGCAGGCAGCCAATAGCTATTGAGCTATAATAGAGCCAGTGGTATGTACAAAATTTGATTACTGCTGTCAACACCAGATTGAATAAAAAAATGCATGTCCCAGACAGATACTTGTAAAGTAAATGGTCTATTGAATTCAGGAATAGTAGGAATGAGGCCATCATATTCTCTAATGAACGAAGTGATCTATGGATGGAGAGTGAGTATATGACAAGAAGGAGGAGTTTAAATAATTATGGTGATATTAAGTTACCTTTTGGGAATCTGGCATCTTTTGATAACCAGTTCTCACTTGACATCTGCTTTCTACACAAACATGGATACTGATTGTTAGTGAAGTGTTTGGGCTTGTTTATTTCTCTAAAGATTATTTCTTGTTTGACCCTTAATGTTAGCTGCGACTTTCATTCACATTAGATTGCACTTTTAAAATTGTTTACCTCCCTTCTCTACATAATATAAATTTAGAGAAGTCTTGCTGGGCTATATAGATAACATTTACTGTTGGTAGACTATAGTATTTATATTAAGATAAATGATAGTTTCAAAGCTTCTTACGGTGGAAAGTTCTAGTCAACATCTGTAAGCTCAGTGGTCACTTCCATATTCTATTCTGTTATGCCAGGAAAATGAGATGGCATTGGATTACAGTTATTTCATAAAGATAGGTACTTGCTTTATTGAATTAAATATTGTACATGGTGGAGCCTAAAAGCATATGGTGAAAGGAAATGAGTTGAAACAGTAAAAGGAAGTTTTCTTGGAGACCCTTTATCCTATAAGAATCTCTCTTTCTGTGTGCCCTGACAGCATTTTGTGCATAATGAAGTATCTTACACTTAACATCTTTTATTCTAGTTTTTTGTATATTTGCCTTGTCTTTCCTACTAGATTATAAATGCTTTGAGGGCATCTTTAACCCCGTGGAATTTTGAAGATAGGAGGAGCTTGATGAACATTTGTTGAATTGAGTTAAATTAAATCTTGGATTCAAAGGAGACATTATTCTGTTGAGCTAATAGTATTTATATATTTGCTTCAATGTTATGCGTTCTATAGATTTTTTTTGGTTATTTATTGAGTTGGGATTCAGATTTCATTCTGAAATAGTAAAATGGGAAATGATAAAGAAGAGGCATTTTAAAATCATCTTGTAATTTTCATGGTTATCAGATAGAATAAAATGTAGAGACTTTGTGTGAAATCCTATAATTTCTAGGGAAAAAGACAATTTTGGTGCCTTTAGACCTATTTATTTAATACTTATGTACATAATTGCAGGCCTCTTGAGTTTTTAAATTCTAAAATTGAGGGACGAATAATTAAATGAGCATCTGGTTCCTGATCTAGATATGTCCTTGAGAACTTCCATAATAAATCTTTTAGATTCTTACTCCCATTTAACAAAAAACAGTGACTCACCCAGAATTACCTAGCAATCAGTGGTAAAGTTGATTGGACTCTTGGCTGCTAAATATTTCTTTCTTTAGCAATTCTTCGCTGCTTACAAAAGAGTGCTCTAATTAAGTCTGCTTATATTTGTCAGATAGAGGGGCAGGTAAGAAGAGAAAATTGATTTCAAATGATTGGAAAGTAGTATTTATGTTTATCATTTCTTTTAAAACTTTTAAAAAACATTTTTAGAACTAGACAAGGGATTAGATAATTGCTGCACACCCACTTTCCTGATGGCACCTCCCCCAAAGTTGTTAGGGGTGTTGGGAGATTGATAACCTTGTACCACCAACTTAGGAGACAGATGGGAAAAGGATAAAAGACGGATAGATGTGGGGATGGATTAGCTCTCTCCCCTGCCTTCTTCAGGGCAGTGGCAAGTAATTGGGCATTCCTTTGTTTTAAACTTTCATTTTTATTGACAAAGGCAAAATTTATTATAAAATTTTAGGTATTTATGTTGTTCCAAAATAGGGAAGTATTTCATCCTTTTCCACCCATTGTATTTTGATTTCCACATTTTCCATTGGTTCCTTTACTTACAAATATTTTCCTAATCCTGTGGGGCCCTTTCCAGTTGAAACTAATATATATCTTGCCACTGGATCCAGATGGCCCCAGAGGAGAAAGTGAGTCTGGTGACTTTGCACAGGCCTCACACACTTGCAAGCCATGGCATCCTGATGTCATGGTCCACCTTGAGAATGAAGAAAAAATGATGACAGAAGGATAAAGAAGCGTCTATCAAGCAAACAGGGGAAAAAGGGAGCATTTGGGCCAGAGAGAACAGGTACAAGGAGAAGTGTGGAAAGCATGAAACATATTTGGGCAACTGAGATTATGGAGGGAAATGTTGTATTCTTCTTTAATTTCCCAAGTTCACTTGTAGATAAAAGAAAAAAATATAGAGTAAATACAGAGTAATCTAGCTACTCACAATAGATACTTTCTGCGTAATGTCAAATCTTAAGGCCTATTATAAAAGCCATTTGATTTTTTTCTTAATCTCTGTGCTTGTAAAATAAAAAATCCAATTAATTTTTGAAACCTAGTTAATTTATAAAAGATTTTCATGTTCCCAGGATAATCCACTTTATACGAGAAGCTGGCCAAAGAGTTACCCATTTATGATAATAAACTGTAAGATATAAATATAAACAGTAAAATATAATAAAATAAATAATAAAAATATAATACAACTAAAATAAATAATACAACTTAATAGCTAGCATTTATATAGCACTTTAATGTTTGTAAAGTGCTTTACAAATGTGTCATGTCAGCGACCAAAAAAAGCTTGATAGTCACACACAAAAAAAGGAAACAAAGTTGTAAGTTGTGATTCTTTATTACCAGCCTGTTAGCTGCATTTAAATACATGTAATTCGGCATAAAAATAATAAAAATGGAGAGCCACAGAACTTGCAGGAGGAGATTACTTTAACTGTGATGCGTAACTTCCTGTCTGGTTTGTGAGAAGGGTGGGTTGAGTCTAGTCAGATCCTCTCGTGGGAAAAATAAATGTCACACAGAAAAAAAAAACCCAACCCAAACCCTTAGCAAAAAACAGGACATCCCAGGATGCAATTCGAATGCTGCTTTTGTTATCTGCTTCCTCTGCATCTTTTACCTTCTCTACTTAGACCTATCTTAGGTGATGAGTGTACAGGCAGCTGTTGCATTTCGATGGAAAAAGTACAATTTTGCTTTGCTGAATGATTCTGCTACTGAGGCTTGTGATCGTTCCCCAGGTAAGTGTATGACTGTTGGCCAGTATAGTGTTCTACATACATAATGCCAGTGAACATCTCCTTCCAATCATGTGGCCATTTTTGAAAACTCAGGAAGCCAATTTTGCATTTCATTACCTTGTAAAGCCACTTCAGGGATGGGTGAAAGGGCTCATTCTTTTCTCTTCTTCATGATACAATTTCTGTTATAGGACAAACACCTCAAATGGTTATAGATCAAAGGCTGTTGCACAGTTTTCTTTCAGAAAGGGTACCTAAACTGCTGTACGATAAGTCTAAAAAAGTCTTCCTGCCTTTCCACGGTGACTTATTGTATGTAAACTATTTGCTTGCTTTCTTGGTAGAAAAACTTTTCTTGGGCCAGAAGAATATCTGTGGTGAGTATTTTGGCATTAGACTTTCCCACTCACTACATTAAAAATTGCTATTTGGTGGCAAAAAACATCATTTTCTTTTTCAATCATAATGTAGTACTGAAGAGGGAGAATATTGAGTTTTGGAATATGGTGTGTTTGTAATGAATAATCCAGCTTCTTTTTTTTATCGTTAAAAACTTGTTAAGTTCACTGACAACTTGTAAGAAACCATCCTTTCATGGACTGGTGCTCTCAGATACTTTTCTGTGACTCAAACCTTTTTCTGTCTGGGTGATTTGTAGTATAGTTAATTTAGGGAAAAATTGACAAAAATTTAATTTTTTTTTGCATTCATTCAAACATGCATATAATTCAGTCCATGTAATTAACTTTGTAAAAGTTAAAACAAAATAGAAACTAAGTAGTATATCTATCTATCTATCTATCTATCTATCTATCTATCTATCTATCTATCTATCTATCATCTATCTATCTATCTATCTATCTTCAAAATCAGTCACACAGACTCATGGTCTGGAAGTACTAGTCTTAGCATGAAGAGCAAGTTCTACTGTTATTTAATTTGAGTGTGAAAAATTCCAGGCTTGTTAGAATTATAGGACTTTCTTGAGAAGTTTTTGCTAGGTTTTTTCTTTTGCTTCTTTCTTGAGAATATCTCCAGTTTATCCTGTATATGTCTTGTTTGTACATAGTTGCATGCTTATTATCTCTGCCATTATCCGGAACTTCTTGAGAACCCATTTTATCTTTCTTTGCACCCCTAGAGATTAGCTCACTGTTTGGCACATAGTAGATGCTCAATACTGTAGATTCTTGCTGATTTGACTTGACTGGCTGCATGGATCCAGGGAATATAAGTATAGAGGTTACATAAGGCCACACTAAACATGATTGTACCTTTCCCAGCAAAGTCACTGGAGCTCCTTTTTATTCCTCCCCTCCTTGCCCTCTGCCTTTTCTTTCTCATAGTCTTGCAATAGAGAATTAAGGTACTGTTCACCATTAAGAACCTGTATACTAGGGCACCTTTCTCTAAGCTGTGACCTGTCAGAATTTTCTGTTGCGATTTCTTTTGGTCTCCACCCTCCTATTTCTTCCTCTGGTTCTAATTGTCTCCCTGTTCTTTCTTGCTTCTAGTTTGAAGGGATCAGTGTGGTTATTATGGTTGATTTAATTAAGAAACACAGAGAGAAAAGTAATATATTAAAATACAACTTTTAAGTGTGGGAATGGCAACGCTTTAATGATCCGTCAGGATTTACAGATTAATCTCTGCACCTTACTTGATAACTAATTTTAGTGTGTTCTCAGCATCCTCATCCATAAAATTTAAGAGTTTCCAGTTAATAAATTCTAATTTCCAAACTGGTTCCTGCCACCGTGCCCTTGCCTCTGCCCTTTGCTGCAATTCTCAGCAGAGGCACTGGCTTGCTGCTGCCAGTGTGCCTCTTCCTTCTTGCCCGAGGCTCTTGAGGGTGACCAAATTCTCCTTTCCTTTCAAGGAAATGAAAAGTAGGTCTTCCTTAGAAAAAACATTTTGGACCATACACCAGCTGTAATCAGTTGGAAGATATTTGAAGGGTGCGATTTTATAAAAAAGAAAAGGCCAAGTAGAATCCAAATGGTTTTAGAGGTGACTTTGGTTAAAATAGTACAGCAGGCAAAGCATATTGATCCTTTTTTAAAAAAAAAAAAAAGCCAAATATTTTCCCTATATAAGCAGGATAAACCTTTATGTTTAGGGGAGAGGAGAAACTTTGTATCTGTTGGAAATGAAAATGCATGAAGGAAGTAAGCTATATATTCAGTAAGCTTTGTCTGAATGTAGTTTCCTTTTTCATTTCCTCTAAAGGAAGTGGCACATTTACTTAGCATTGTTAGTGTTTGAGGCCATTCGCCAAGAGCTCCCTTTTTCCCCCTCCTTATCCGACACCCCTCTAAAGTCATCCCTTTCTGCTCCAGCAAAGACCCTTCTCTGTACTAAAGAAGACTAGTAGTTTTCCTACTAAAGCCAACCCCTTCATCCTGTCCCTTCCTTGCTTCTCCAAGTATAGCCCTCCATTATCATCTCTACTTTTCTATCTAAGATAATAATCATTTCTCCCTGTGCATTGTTGCCTCACTCCCTGTTGACAAACATGTCTAAGACTTCCCTTATCCTCAAAAACTTTACTAGATCTTCCCAAGGGGAAGCTAGGTGGTGCAGTGGATAGAGCCTCAGTGCAGCAGTCAGGAGGACCTGAGTTCAAATCTCACCTCAGACACTTGACACTCACTTGCTTGGGCAAGTTGCTTAATTGCAATTGCCTCATCCTGGGTCATCTCCAGTCATCCTAATGAATATCTGGTCACTGGATTCAGATGACTCTGGAGGAGAAGTGAGGCTGGTGACCTGCACAGCCCTCCCTCACTCAAAACAAAGTCAAGTGCAAGTCATGTCATCATTTCTCTGATGGCATGGTCTTCTTCGGCCATGAAGGACGAACACACATATACAATGGCAGGATAACGTCTGACTGAGAAGAGTATGAAGAAGTGGGAAATAGTGGTGTTTGGGGTGGGCCTAAATCAGGCAGGCACTTTTAGGTCATTTAACAGTTGATAAAAAAAGGTTTACTAAGCTATAGCATAAAAAAGATATTTTAATAAGAATACTCTTAATATTTAGCATGGATATGACTGTACATAATAATAATAATTGCAGCAGTAATTAATATTTATAGTGCTAAGTGCCTTTATAAATATTATCTCATTTGATTCTTACTACAACCCTGGGAACTCAGTGCTATTCTTATCCCCATTTTGCAGCTGAAGAAAATGAGGCACATAGAGGTCAGTTGACTTGCCTAGGGTCACATAACTAGCTAATTAAGTTTCTCAAGGCCAGATTTTAACTCTAATTTTCCTGATTACAGTTCCATCGTTCTATCCACTGCATCATATAACTGTCTGATACTAATTTAGTCAATAGTCAACAGTTAGTAAGTGCTCATTTAATGCCTCCTATGTGCTAAGCACTGGACTAAGTGTTGGGGGTACAGATATGAGAAGGACAGTCCCTACCCTCAAGTAGCTTACTTATAATCTAACAGGGGAAAGAGAATACACAAAAGAAAACTGGAAAGGGTTTGATGGAGAAATCAAAGAAGTTTAAAATTAATGCAGCCATGGGAAATATCTTAGAGGAGTAGATGGAAGTTAATGATACCAGGACAATTTGAGCCCTGCCTGATTGTTACAGAAAGTTTTATGGAATCCTGAAACAAAACTAGATTTTACAAAGCCTTGTCCTTGATTACAACCCAGGGTCACTGTCAGGATGAGTAATTGGAATAAGAGTTTTCTGTGTGTGTGTTTGGTTCTTACTGAAAAAATATTAACCATTCTCCAGGGCTGCTAGTCTTCATTTCTGCTTTGATGTTAACTCCACACTCCTCTGTTCTACGTAACAATTGTATATAATATATACAATTAATTATACTTAGTAGACATAGTACTCTATGAAATAATTTTTTTCTTCAAAAAAATTGTCAAGTTTTATTTGATTTGAGTTCCTTAACCACATTGTCCATATCTATTTACAATTTAACTGGCAGAGGAATGTCTTAGAAATAATTGTCATCCTTCTTCCCCCCATCCTATATATTTATGTGTGGGGCAGCTCGGTGGTGCTGTGGATAAAGCACCAGTGCAGGAGTTAGGAGGACCCGAGTTCAGATCTCACCTCAGACACTTGACACTCACTAGCTGTGTGACCTTGGGCAAGTCACTTAACCCCACTTACCTCATCCTGGGTCATCTCCAGTCATCCTGATGAATATCTGGTCGTTGGATTCAGATGGCTCTGGAGAAGTGAAGCTGGTGACCTGCCCAGCCCTTACTCACTCCAAACAAAGTCAAGTGCAAGACATGTCATCATTTCTCTGATGGCATGGTCTTCTTTGGCGATGGATGAACACACACACACACACACACACACCATATTTATACGTATGCGTGTCTGTATGTGTATGGAATAATTACAAAGTAGCAAGTCTAGTTTACAAAATTACAAATACCATGTATAATCCTTGATTTACACACATCTAACATTTAAAAAAGTGATTCATAACATACCTTTTCTTTTTGCTGGGAAATTGAAATGTGGGCCATTGAGGCAGTCTTCCAGATTTGCAAAACTATCTCCCTCCCCTGTCATTAGAAAACTGTTTATTAGTATGTACTCTTTATTGTTGTGGGTTTATACAAAATTCTGCCTGTAAAAATGTAAGGGAAAGTAAATGGCATTGGAGTGAAAAGATTTAGTTGGTGAAAGGAAGAACTTTCTTTGGGAAAAGGCAACCTTGGAGTTTGGTGAAGGTTTAGCTGCTACTTCTTGAAGGCTGTGGTGCTTATTGGCGCCTGAGAGATGATTTCAGATGGGATTGAGAAGAACTTTAAAATTAAAAAGAGTAATTAAAAGAAGAATTTAATGAACTGGGAGTGTGAGATCGCAAGTAGATGAAATTGGCTGGAGTTCAGTGGCTTGAAAGGAATAATATTAAAGAGTAGATTGGTACTATCTTGAAGCTTGAAAAAGAGCAGATAAAAATTATGTTTAACAGTGCGGTGGTTCTCAAATCTTTTGATCTCAGGGCTCCATTACACCTTAACAATTATTGAAGACCACCCCCCCAAAAAAAACCTTTTGTTTATGTGGGTTATACCTAACAATTTTTATATATTAGAAATTAAAGTGTTTTGGTATTACTATGAAAATAGTGTTGACTTTGCAAATCCCCTTAAATGTTCTCACAGACCTCAAAAGTCCCTGGACCACATACTTTGAGAACCACTAGTGTGGCAGTTAGGGCTCTAGACTTAGATAGCAGGAAGATCTGGATTCAAATTATGCCTGAAATACTCAGTAGCTGTTAGACCTTATTACGTCTGTAACTTGATTTCCTTATCTGTTAAATTGGGGGGTTGGCCTTGATGACCTCTAAAACCCTTCTGGCTCTAAATTTTTGATTCTGTTATCTTGAAAGAATAAGAAATTATTTATATTACCTTGCTACTTAATTTATCTCCAAAAAAATCCAAGTTGCAACTTAATATGTCTCTTTCCCTTGCTTCCTTTTAACCTTCGTTGGAGGTGCGTGACAAGCTTTGACCTATTTGTGATGGATCAGGTTCCTGCTTTCACTTGCATTCCCTGACCCTTTGGTAGGGCACCGGGTGCTTCCTATTCTAACAACTTTCAATTACAGGATCTGGCTCAAGTACATGGATTTGCTCTGGTGGAATCACCTAATAAAACTACCTAAGTAAGTGATTTGAATGGCTAACAGTAATCATAGCTAGCTGTTCATATAAGCCCTTTAAAGTCTGAAAAAACCACCTTATTCGCATTTTATCCTCACAACAGGTGAGTGCTATCTGAGGCAGGAGGAAGGGTAAGTGACTTGTTAAGAGTCACCTAGTAAGTGTCAGAGACAGAATGAACTTAGATCTCCACATACAGCACTGTCCACTTGGCTACCTAACTGCTTGTACATTTCTGCACATTTTCATCTTGTTTACTGGAAGTTTTCTTGTAATGAAAAAGAAGGTGAATGAAATCTCATTGTTTTGTGATGTGCTAAAATAACACTAACACTCCACCCTGAAATCTGTAAAATAAAGGGGCAGCGAGGTGGCACAGTGGATAGAACTGTGGATCTGTAGTCAGGGAGACTCATCTTCCTGTGTTCCAATCTGGACTCAGACACATACTAACTAGGTGACCCTGGGCAAGTCATTTATATCGCTGTTTGCCTCAGTTTCATAAAATGAGCTGGAAAAGAAAATGACAAACCATCCCAGTAACTTTGCCAAGAAAGTCCCAAATGGGCTTATGAAGTGTCAGACATGACTGAAATGACTGAACAATATATAAGAAATTAGAAATGTGACTTGGGGTTTCTATTTAAATTAAGAATAATGGATTAGTTAGCTAGGGATCACTGTAGATTTGCTTTTTGTGGAGTACTTCTCAAATTAAATTATTTAATTCTTATATAGTATTAGAAACAGAATTCTGAATTTTAGATATTCAGTATTTTTAAATATGGTTGTAACTAAATGTTGGATTTATGTATAATTGTATTACTCCTGAGAGTTTTAAATGGGTTAATTTTTGTTTTATCATGTAATTCTTATTATGGACTTTGGGGAGACTATTTTGATGAATTCTTTGGAAGTGAATCTTAAATTACATTTCAGTTTTGCTATGTTGCAAGCTAGAACTCCTGGGACTGTGTTGAAATTTGGATTATACAGAACTTCTGACAGTTTTTTTTTTTTATTAAATCATTTACCTACAACTTGTGTAGAGATGGGGAGTCTTAGTGTTTTGGGCCAAAGTTTGTGGTAGTGAAGAATCAGGTCACTTCATAAAACTGAGCAGGTGCCTTGTTGGAGGTATAGAAGATTGAGTGAGGGAAAGCAGAGGCAGAGAGCCGAGTTTTCCCATGAGGGAGATGGAGGAAGTGATGTTGGGGAATGGGAGCCAAGGAGTCAAACAGAGTCTAGCAACAGCTTTGATTGTTTCAGGCAAGATTTGACTGGGGGGAAGGGCTCTGTTTTCTTACATGAGAGAGGTGTTTGAGAACAACTCACAAGGATTTGGAATCAGAAACCGTGTGCAAATCTTGACCCTGGTATTGTGTACCTGTGTGATGAGGGGCAAACCCCTTTCAACCTCAGTTTTCTTATCTGTAAAATGAGGGGTTGAACTAGGTAGATTTCTGAAGTTCTTACCCCTAGTACCAGCTCTGCAATCCAATGATCCCCCTATGTTTCTAGAACATATTAGTTGTTAAGGTAATTTAAAAAGAAGTACATTTTTGAGAAGTTGAGATAATTAGCTTTGAATAAAAACTCATGTGTGTTTATTAAAAAAAAACAAAACCTCATGGTACCAGATTGGTTTTACAGTTGGTCAGTTTTAGCCTTAGAGTTGAGTTTGTTGAATAGTGTGATTTTTAACATCAAATTATTAAGCCCATGATTCTTTGCAGAGCCCATTTAGTTTCAGTGCCAATAACTGGCAGGAAGCATAGTGTTATATAAGATTAAAAAATAGCTTAGTATTGCTGAGAGTCTATCTTTATGGCAAGATGCCAACATGTTTGATTGACTTTAGAGTTCATTTTCATTGTTCACTTATAGTCATCAAGTAAAGCAAGCAGAGGCAAAGTTACATTGGCCTTTGGTATCCTTTTCTGTGTGTTATTTCTACTATTTCTTTGGTTGTGTTCACAGAAACCTCCTCTCTCCATCTTGCTTTGTGTTAAAAAATTGGAATTTTCTTTGAGCCCAAGTCATCTTAGATAAGTCATTTACCTTCCTTCCTTATCCATCCAGCCTATCCAGAGAACCAGATTTCCTTTGAGGTCCTTTAATCTTGTCATGCTATTTTTCTCTTCTTCCTTATCACATCTCCTTCTGTTGTTGAAGCAGCATCTTGTGCCTAAATTGCATTGGGGTGTAAATTAGACATCTGTATTAACTTCCCATTCACTTATCATTGAGCTTAAAGAAAGAAGGGATCCTAGTGGTCATCTACTCCAACCCCCTTGTTTTAATGATAAGAAAAGTGCTAAGTGTTAGAGGTTAAGAGAGGTTGGCTGTGGTTACATGATAAGTAAAAGAGCATCCTAGTTTTTTTCACTCCATGTCTGGTCCTCTTTTTGCTGTTCTTTGCTGCAGTGAGTGATTCACAGAATCTTGTTCCCTTACAGCTCTAAATCTGGGAACCTGTGATTTCATTAGAGTAGGGAGCTCCTAGTATGTATGTAAACACCCTCCCTCCCTTTCTCTTTGCCCTTCCTTCCAAATCAGCTATTCATAGTCTTAAAAGAGTGACCACTTAAGAGATTAAGTGACTTTCCTATGGTCATACAGCTAAGTGTCAGAGTGACTCTGAGCTCAGCACTCTGCCCCCATGCTGCCTCATAATATTTCATTATGCCTAGCTTTTACTTGAAACATTTATTTCCATCTTTTCTTATTAAAATTTTTGATTTACACAAATATTACTTTTTAAATTATGCAAATAAAAATTTATTTAAAAGTAATGAAAAGGTGCTGTTATTTCTGTTTATGAGGTGGAGAAATAAAGAGAAAGTCAGTATCATTGCCTGAAATACATAAATTATATACAATATATCTTCATTAAGTAGCTGTTTTTCTGATTGGAAGCTCCAGTTGGTGAAAAGAGGGTAAGTCTTTAACAGCTTGAGGTGTGAGGATGAGGAGGGAACAGTGGATGTTGAAAAAGGCCCAGTTAAGTCTAGGGTTAGATCAAAAAGAGAATGGGAGTCAATCAGTTTCTCATTCCAGTAATTGGGAAGTACTTATTATCAAGTGATTTGTTTTGAGGCCAGGACTGACTGATATTCAGATTTAAGAGGTGTTTGTTGTCCAGTGGTTTCTGACTCATTCCATGAGTCCTTTTGAGCTTTTGTTGGCAAAGAAATGAGATTATTGGAATGGTTTGTCATTTCCTTCTTCAGTTCATTTTACAGATGAGGAAACTGAGGCAAACAACAATTAAGTAATTTACCTGGGGTCACACAGCTAGAAAGTGTTTGTGGACAGATTTGACCTCAGTAAGATGAGTCTTCTTGAGTCCAGGCTTGTATTTTATTTACTGTACCACTTTACTGCCCTGATTTAGGGGATAACTGTTGCCAACCTGTAAAGAGGCCTCCAGGGAACTATGTTAAACCCTATGTGGTTTTAGCATTTTCATCAGCGACTTGAATGAAAGCATGTACATCAAATTCATGTGATGATGAAGTGTAGATATAAGCACTAAGAAAAAAAAGACATTTTTAGGCCTTTTTATGCTGTATTAATAATAATTATTATTTTAAAACATCATAGATACACACATTCCTTCTGATCACTCCTTAGAAATATGAATCTTCTCCTATACCAAAGAAACTGTTAAACAAAAACAATTGATGTAGAATCCTGTCGTTGGCATTATTTGCAACATTCCTGTTCAGGTAATCAGAATCTGTCTTTTCGTCAGTAGAAGGGAGGGATGTTTCCTCTTATGATTGCTATTGTGAAGATTATCAGAGTTATTCAGATTTTGATTTTATTTTTTAAAAATTTAAACATCCTTTTTAAAACAAAATTTGAGTTCCAAATTCTCTCCCTCCCTCCAGCCCTTTCCCCCTTCCACTATCATGGTGAGCAATATGATATAAATGATACATATGAAATCATGTAAAACATTTCCATATTAGTTGTGTTGCAAAAAAAAGCAAGAAAAATGAAATGAGAAAATTATACTTCAGTTTGCAATTAGTTCTCCTACTCTGGAGATGGGTAATTTTTCATCATGAATCCTTAGAAACTGTCTTGAATCCCTGTATCATTCATAATGGTCTTTTCACAGTTGACCATCATTACAACACTCCTGTTAGGAGTGTATAATAATCTCCTGGTTCTGCTCACTTCACTTTGCATCCGTTCATATCAGTTCTGAAACCATCCTGCTCGTTATTTCTTATAGAACAACCATAGGACATAACAATCATGTGCCACATATTTAGCTGTTCCCCAATTGATGGACTTTTCCTCAATTTCCATTTCTTTGCTACTACAAAAAGAGTTGCTATAAATATCTTTGTACATATAGATCCTTTTTCTTTTCCTTTGATTTCTTTGGAATATAGATCTGGTCATGGTATTGCTGGCATTGCCATTATTTTAGGATTATGAAAACATTTTTGTAGCTAACTGAATAGACTTGAATCAGCATGAGGTTCTGGTCATGTATCACAGGTTTAAGAGCATGAAGAAACTATTAGGATGTGTAATCTGATTCCCTAATTTTATAGATGAAGAAAATGAAGCAGTCAAATGTGAAAAGGCTTGGCCATGATCACACAGCTAAGTAGGTTTCAAGTTCTAATTTGGACTTCAAATCCTGTGTACTGTATTCAACAAGGAGAGGAATCTAGGGAGAGCTATCTGTATATGGCATAAATAAGGGTAGGAAGAGGGAGCTCCCAGCTGAGGGTGTTTCCTCCACCAATGAGAGTTATCATCTTCTTAGTACCTTTTAGTTTTAGAAATGTGTGTGTGTGTGTGTGTGTGTGTGTGTGTGTGTGTGTGTGTTTGTGTTTATTTATCCTCTGTGGCCGAAGAAGACCATGCCATCAGAGAAATAATGACAGGATGTGCACTTGACTTTGTTTGGGGTGAAGGAGGGCTTCACCAGCCTCATTTCTCCTCCAGAGCCATCTGCATCTAGTAACCAGATATTCATCAGGATGACTGGAGATGACCCAGGATGAGGCAATTGGGGTTAAGTGACTTGCCCAAGGTCACACAGCTAGTGAGTGTCAAGTGTCTGAGGTGAGATTTGAACTCAGATCCTCCTGACTCCCGCACTGGTGGTCTATCTACTGCACCACCTAGCTACCCTTTAGGAATTTGATAAGCACATTGAAAGGTTAAATGATTTGCCCAGGGAATACACAGCCAATTTTAGTCAGGGGGAGGACTTGAAGAACCCCCATCTTCCTGGTTTCTAGGTGAGCTCTCTATCCATTACACCACACCACCTCTCAGTATAGGCATAGCAGAAATAAATTTGCACCATCCAACAACTTCACTAAGACATTATGGCCACATCGCATCATAAAGGGCTCCCAACATCTTCTCCATCCTTCACACCCCTCTTCCCCTTAGCTTCTTGCCATAGGAGTTTTAACTTCTTCTCAGCTGCTTCAGAGCAAACTGTCCCTATAATATGTGCTTATCAAAGCAATTAATGACATTGGGTGGGGCATGACTATATTTCAAGCTAACAATCTAAAATTCTTCTGAGGCAGCAGATTTTTTTCTTCTTTGATCCCTTTTATTTTAATAGATTTTTATTGATATCTTTTGTTTTTATTTTACTTAAATTTACTCTTGCTTTCCCCTTCCCCCTCCCAAAGAACTATCCTTATGACAAAGAATTAAAAATAGTGAGAAAGACATTCAGCAAAACTTATCACTAGATCTCCCCCACCTCCCCATCTGAGGATCTGTAGTCCTATAAAGGACTAGAAGGAGGTGTCTTCTTATATATCAACTTTGGGACCAGGCTTGATCTGGGCTATATTGCAGCATGGCTGTATTCTCCATTCCATTGTTGTAATTATTATGTATGTTGTTTTCTTGCCTCAGATTACTTAACTTTCATCAGTTCTTTGTATTCTTTACATTCTTTCCTCTATTCATTGTTTCTTATAGCCCAGTATTATTCCATTACAGTCGTGTACTGTTTGTTTAGCCATTACCCAGCTGATGGGCATCTGCTTTGTTACCAGTTTTATCCTGCCTCAAAAGTGCTACCAAAAATTTTCTGATTGTTTCTGTCAGTGACTTCTTTGGGGTATACATTTAATTGTGGAATCTCTTTGTCCAAGAAAATGGACATTTTGACTACTTTATTTGCATAATTCCAGCTTGATTTCTAGAATGGTTTTAGTAATTCATAGCTCCAGCAACAACACCTTAATGTGCCTGCCTTCTCACAATCCCTTCAACACTTATTATCCTCATCTGTGCTAAATTAATGACATTTTAGATAAAGTTGTAGTAGATGACAGCTCCTGAGATTCTAAACAATCAGAGAGTAAACAAGAAGGCTTTATATTTTTTAAAATCAAGTTTTCTTATTCTGAATTTAATACACTGCAAAATGTTTCCAAGGACAAAGTAAAACATAAAAAAAGGACTATATGGGAAAACATGAATCTGTCACATACAGCTTGCTTTTCTAAAAGTCTGTAAATCTAACATGCTACTTAAAAAGCTATCCTGCTTGTCTGTATTTCTTTCTGAACTTCCTTCTGTTTTCTTTTGTAAATTTAAAAAGATGCTTCATTTGATTCTCTTTTTCTTTCTTTTCTTTTTTGTGTACAATCTCATCACCAGCAACCCTCACATCTCCAAATCTTGTGCTCCACTCCCGCCAAAAGAAAAAGAATTAATTTTTGTAACAGTAAACATACTCAAGCAAAACAGTCCCACAGATTTGTCATTTCCAAAGACATATGCCCAATTCTGTACCAGAAGTCCATCTCCTGAAGATGGGTAGCATGCTACCTCATCAGTCCTCTCTTCTGTTTGGTCATTGCGGTGTTCACGGTTAAGTCTTTAAGAGTGGTTTAAGAAAGGGTATATTAATAACTCACATTTATGTAGTGCTTTACAGTTTGCAAAATGCTTTATATAAACTGCTTCACCTCTAATACTTTTGTTAACTTAGCACAATCATTTAATCTATTGGGGTCTCAGTTTCTTCGTCTATAAAATGAAAGAATTGGACTCAGGGAAAAGCACTATATATTGTTCACCTGATTAAACTGTATTTCTGAAAAAAAATTTCCATTTCAAAACACTTTCACGCATTCTGAAGGTTTGATTTTTAGAAGCTAGCAAATATCTAATGTAATTATGGGAACTGAAAAGCTTGGGCTCTTGTTTGCTGTTTTTCTCAGAATAACAAAATAGAATTCAGTAGAATGTAAGCTCACCGAAGATCAGACACTTTTGCTTTTTTCTCTGCATCCCTAACACATAGCAGGGGCTGAATTAAAAAGTGCTTGTTGAATTGAAAGAATATTAGCAGTTTACCAGTGGGTTTTCCAAGGATAAAAATGAAAAGAAATACTAGAGATTTACCAGTTTTATGCATGTCTCAGAGATTAATGGAAGCACTATGTGCTGAAAAGTGTGTATTTGACATTGATGCTAGGAAATAGCATCCATTCTCATTACTCATGGATCATTTTCTTTCAAACAACCAATAGCACCTGATAATGAAATGCATTTACTTTGGCATATTAACTTTAGAAAGGTACATATGCATAAATGATTATAGCTTTTAGGCTAAGTGGGACCTCAGAAGTTACTGAGTCTAATACCTTCATTTTAGAGAGCAAGAAACTGAGACCCAGAAGAGATCAAATGAATTCACAAGATCACGTGGGTAGTAAATACCATTGCCAAGATTTGAACCTCAGTTATACAATCATAGATTTAGTACAGTAAAGGATCTTCTAGGTCGTCTGGTCCAACCCTCCCCTTTTACAGATGAGAAAACTGAGTCTCAGCCAGGTTAAGTCACATGGACTGGTAATAAGTGGTAGAGTGTGGGTCTCTGAATCTTCCACCCATTTTGCAGAACCACATTGCCCTTTGTGGAGGGAAAATGAATAAATGGATGTTACAGATTCATTCTGTAAGTCTATTTAAAAATTACCAGCATGTCTTTGTTTTCTTAGAGAAAAAAATTTGTGTCGGTCAAATTATGGCTTTGATATATCCTCCTCTTATCCAATTAACTTGTGACATTTCCCCCTCTTCATTTCCTCCTTCTTTCCTTTGTTTAAATTTACTCTATCACTTCTTCATGCCTTATTGCTTGTATCTGGAGGATCACATGGCAACGATGGTAAACTCAGATATGAAAGTAATCCTGAGGTTATGGATACACATGTCCCACTTTTTGCAATCAAATTTCTGGAACATTCAATACTCTGATATTCTCTTAGTGTACTTTTTAGTTTGGGTAGTATTTGTAAAATGGAAAGAAGATTTATTTTATTTTGAGAAGTATTAACTTTATTTTGAGAGGTATTATTTGAAAGTCCATTAAAGATGAAACCAGTATAGTATATTTATTTAGGGTTCTAAACTTACTCTTTTGATAATGAGTAATAGATAGTATAGAGCAATGAATGAAAAATAGGTAAATTAATTTTTCACTATTGAGATCAAGATCAAAAGATTTTAATCAATTGATTTAAATGCTTGAGAAATAAGGCAGTTGTAATTAAGGAAAATATTTGGACTAGTACATTTTAGTTATTAGTTATATTAAACTTGCTGTCCTTCAGTTGCTTTTTAGTTGTGTCTGACTCTTCATGACCCCATTTGGGGTGTTCTTGGCAAAGATATTGGTTCTCCGTTTCCTTCTCCAGCTCATTTTACAGAGGAAGAAACTGAGGCAAACAGGGTTAAGTAACTTTTGCAGGGTCATACAGATAGTAAGTGTCTGAGATTGGATTTCAACTAGGTCTTTCTGACTCCAGCTCTGCTTTCTCTACTGTGCCACCAAGCTGTCTATATTAAAGTATCATATGATCATTATTGGTTATATTAAACTATAATATAGTTTAGTCTATCTTTTCTATATGATAACATAGCGGAGGGGCAAACATGACTTGAACCTCTGTCCTACTAGCTATATTATCTTTGACAATTTGCTTAACCTTGAATAGCCTCTCCCTAAAATGATATAATTATACTTAGATCTACTCCTCTGAGGTTCTTGTTAGGATCAAATGACATTATATATGTCGAAGAACATTGAAAATTATAAGCCCTATATAAATGTTAGATATTATCTTTAGCTGATTCAATTGCTTTATATTTAAAAAATTATTGGTAATTTAAAATTTTCAGTTTGTTTCAATTGTTTTAGGATTATTTTTTTAGCTATTTACCTACTCTTTAGTATTTCTTTTTGTTATTCTTTTTGAATTGTGGAGCAGGCCTGGCTTTCCTTGATCTTTTATACTTGGGGAGACAGCATTGTATAGTATAGAGGTCCAAATGCACCCAACATTCTTGAACCAGATTAAAATGTAATTGGGAAATATTTAACAAAACAAAAATACACTAGGACATGGATAATATTGATATGACTTTTCTAATTCAATGTGTGACTGTAAGAATACTTACATATGGTTTAGGGGCCCCATTTCTCTTTCAGCTTGACACCACAGATAGAGTACGAAATCCTGTATTTACAATTAGGGAATTTAGATTTGTTAAATTCTCCTGTCACTTAGTAGCTGTTTTATGTTGGGCAAGTCTCCAAATGTGAGACAATATTTTGGAGCTTTGAAAGGTCCAAAGAGTTCCAAATGCCTGAATAGTCATTTAGTTCAGTCTCCACATTTTACATGTCCTTACTCCCAACCTGGCATTCATAGGTGGCAGGTGAATCCGTAAGGGGTAACTACCCCTCCAGGTTTGGGTCTCTAATCTTAAAACTGCAACTGATGGCCTCCACTGCTATATATGCTACCACCACCATTACTTTGACTACTATAATTTCTGTTATTGCTATTATTACCATTTATCGTTTGTTACATCTTAAGGTTCACAGATCAACTTACCTACATTCTCTTATGTAATCATAATAGCTAGTGCCTCAAATAAAGGCATTTACTAATAGTAAGTAATAGAAGGAACTCCAGTTATAAAACATTTGCTCCCTAAACCTGGGACATACTTTCACACATGTGCAGCACATCAGTGGGAAGAGGGGCTACATCCACTGAAGATGCTGATAGTAAGGCACAAATATGAATGACCAAGGTTACTTGTTCACGCCTCTGGCACTGCAGAATCCCAAGATCCTCTTTCTTATGGTTTTCTCATGTTCCTGTGATCCCATCCTGGAGCAGAATATCATAGCCCATATAGTTGGAACCCTTCTCAACTCAGGATAAATATTTTCTGTGCTTCCCAGACTGGGTCTTGAAATGACTTTTCACACAGAAGCACTATGTACCTTTTGGGCTGAATGGCCTTTAACCATTGTCTCCATTTTTTTGGTGTGTTTCGTGTTCACATGGAGCCAGTGTTTACTTGTCACTTAACCTTCTGCTTATGTTTTTCTTGCAGCCAAGGGTCTACAGATTAAATTCTTTCAGGAGGTCCTTTGATAGGCAGTTTTAGTGCATGAATTATGGTCACACATTGTAGCAGTTTGAATGAGGGTTATTTAGCTAAGTTCTAGACATTTTAAAATGAGGAGACTTGACTAGTTTCATTAAATCAACTCCCACATTTGTAAACAAAGCTCCCTCTAAGGGAGTGATTTTTATGATCAACTCATATCTGTACTAGAGAAAGGATACACAAACCTTAATGTAGCCAAATAAGATGGACTGATGGATATTCTTTACAGTTTGGCAGGAGATGGTAGAGGATGCCTCTGTCTTCTAACTATGTATGTAGATTGAGATGGTGGTTTGGCTGCTCCAAAGATAGCTCCTCTGTTTTTCTTTTGTATGTGGAAGACTTCATCTTTGACACATATTAAACATGCCCTCACTTTTCAGGAGCAGTTCAGTGGTACAGTAGATACAGTATTTAGACTGGTGTTAAGAAGTTAAGTTCAAATTCTACTTTAGACATTTACTATCTGTGTATGTACTAACTAAAAATGTCACTTAACCTCTGTCTGCCTCAGTTTTCTTAACTGTTAAATGGGGGTAATAACAACACCTACCTCACAAGTTTGTTCTGAATATCAAATAAGACTATAGAAAACTCCCAGTTCAGTACTTGGTACATAATTGATGCTTAATAAATGCTTAATCTTCCCCCTCCTGTTTTTCAGGATGGTGATGAGTGTGGAAAGATTATCTATTTCTCATCTCATTGTCTTTGTACTGGCTGTCCCCATACTTGAATCCATTCCTTCTTAACTTCCACCTCTTAAAATCCCTAATTTCTTTCAGTATTTAGCAAACATGCTTTCATTTTCATGAAGCATTTTCTGATTCCTCTAGTTTCAAATGACATCTCTCCTGTTACCTTGTATCTTTTTCTATAGCTAGATAGAGTCATGTTGCCTCCCTCATAGAATGTGCACTTCTTGAGCACAAGAACTGTTAGACTTTGGGTTTTATATAATCAGTGCCTATCAAAATTCCTGGAATATAAGGAAGTGCTTAATAAGTATTTGTAATTGATGTATTTTCTCCTTTTCTAGATCTATGCTTTGAGATTGTAATTGGTTAAGGGGAATGGGAATTTTTTTTTTCCACCTGTGAGAGACAGATTTTATCTCTGATCTTATGTGTCATGGGTCTAGAAGGACACTTAATATAGAGACATAATTTGCAGAGACAGAAGGAGCTTTATTAAATGGATGAAAGAAAAAAAGTCAGAAGCAATTGAAACTACATAGGTCTGTAGCTATTAATATGGGCAGGGAGCTCTATTGCTTAGAAAGATGGCCTTGAGCTGGACCTCTGAAAAACTCTCCCCTGCACAGGTGGTCATGAGCTCATACTAAGAAGAAAGGTGCCAAAGTTGGTAGGTGACCTGAATTTCTTATTTCTTAATTGTCCTGAACGAGTTGGCTCTGCTGTAGCTCAGTGTGCATTGAAGGCCTTCAGTATTTCATGTCATCAGATGTCTTGCATCTATGAGATGATCCAGTAGGCAGTTGGTCTCTAACACAACATGTAGAAGTACAATTGCAGTCTCTGGCTCCAGTGGACTTCCAGCTTTTTTGTTTGTTTCATTATAATTAATAAAAATGTACTTAATTATAATGAAATTTGTTAGCACCATGTAGTACCAGTAATTAATGGTATATCTTTACTTCTTCCATCAGCTTTTATTTATGCCCTTTATGTAGGGAATTGCATGGTTACTAAACATCTGGTATCTGTGTAATCTTTTAAATTCAATTGATAGATTTTTGGACATTGGACAATGGTGGGTGTTCATCTCTTTAGACGTCCTTCTTTGCATTGCTCAGGAAACCATTTTATTTGTTACTTACTTAAATAAATTCTACTCTTGTAATCTGGACAGGACAATCTTTATAAAATGAGCTTAGCATTTGGCATTTGAACAGTAGTCAGAGTTGTTAGGTGTGGTTGCTTATCTATTGCTTTAAAAATCTTTTTTCTTTTTACGTGTATTTACTTCCATGAGCCAGTTAGCATATGCCTTCTGTGATTGTCCAGCCTTCTTGAAAAATAATTATTTACTAGCAGGTTGACTTCTATTTTATGACTCATTACAACTCCGGAATTACTTTTTATAGTGCTACGTACACTCTACTCTGTAAGCGAACCTGATATATGAAAATCTAGACAGGAAAACAAGGATAAGTTTAATGGGATATTTGTTCTTCCTATGAAGAAGTTCCTCACATGTTTTCCCCAAGTATTGTGATCTTTGAATACTTTTAAATTATTATTTTTAAAGGGGCCAGGAATTCATTTATTCAACAGATATTTATTGAATACTTATGTTGTCTGTGTCAGTTTGGCATAGTGAATAGAAAGTTGGCTTTGGAGTCTGAAAAAACCATATTCAAGTTTTGCCTCTGATGCATTCTTGACTATGTTAACGTGAACAAAGCATTTAACCTCTTACTTTACCAGGAAACTCTCTAACACTTTTAGTGACAGAGCAGGTGTGAGTTGGAAAAGGAGTTTCTGTAGTGAGAGTTATTCTATACCAATGAAATCATAGGTCAGATTCAGTTATTCTTTTTCCAAATGTGGGGGAAGGGGAAAGACATTTCCACATAACTTAATAATAGGATAGTTGGTGCTTTTAGCTAAAATTAGAGTAAGCCAGATGGGAAAATGGGCTCTGGACAGAAGACATTGAGTTAAATTTCATATGCTGGCAACATTTTCATATGGAGATATTCATCAGTCAAATGGATCTGTGATTTTATCATTGCATATTTTCCTTTCTAACTTTTTACACTGATTAGCTTATTAGCCTAGGGCTTGGGCTCTTTGCCTAAACTTATATTTATATCTACCTGTAATTAACCTCCAGCCTCTTTTAGGTTGAGGCAAAAGTCAGGGTACTAGAAATGTTTGGGTAATATAACAATAAACTATACATATAGAGCCAGTAGGTAGACATATATGGGGAGGAGAAGTTGGGAAAACAGTAGTTTTCTTTCCATCCCTGAGTAGGTGAGTGCTTTAGACAAATCAGTCCTGGGGCTTATGCTTTGGGATGCTTATAGAATTCATGGCCCTCCTCAATACCCCCTTTTTTGGTTATAGCTCAGTCCTACCATCTCTTTACTCTTTTGTTGGTTACCCTTGGGCTGCTGATTCTTGGCCCCACAGAATCTAACGCTAATTCATCCTCTCTGCTTCAGTCCTTAGAATGTCTTTTTGGTTCTGAGATAGTTCCTCACCTTTATACATATTCCTTAAGGCATGTTAGAATCTCCTATTATGGTTTTGATTGATTCTAAGGGTAATTACTTTTAAGACGGGGGAGATAACAAATGGAAATAGCTGCCCTTCCCCATACGCACATCCAGTAATGTTCTTTGCTCCCATGAAAAGTGCCATTATGAGTATTTTGGTGTATATTTAGGTCCATGTTTCATCTTTGTATTCCTTGGCATGTGTACTCAATAGTGATGGCCGAGGTAAGTTTTAATAAGTTAAGCTAATGGCTGAATCTCTTTCCCCAAATAATTCCAACTTTTTTCTGTTTCAGAACAGTAGGATCAATTTACAGTTCTACTAATGGTGTCTTAGATGCATTTTTCTAGATTGAGGGGAAGCCTTAAACTTTTTTTTTTTTTACAAGATGATTCTTTTGGTTAGCTTACCATATTCTCTTATTATTTCCAGGTGTCATTTCATTCTCCTGAAATGTGAAGCCACTTAGAAAGTAGGTACTTTTAGAATTGTTGGAGAAAGAATTGCTCTGAATATTTTTCCCTCACCTATCTTCTCAGACCTCTTGAAGATCATAGCTTCTTAGAGCAAGAGAGAATCTATATTTCATGCCAAATTCCAATCATTTCCCCATGATAATATGTTTTTGGAATATGATTCATGCTATTTTTTAGGTTAATCTATGCTTTGGGGATCCCTGACAAGCATAGTGTTTTCTTCATCAGTGTCGTCATCTCTTTTTAGTGTACGCTTGAATATATAGGATTGTACTAGAACTATTTACAGCAATGTAATATGCGCAGGGAGTTTTTGCTGTATAACATTCTCTTCTGTTCCTCTTATGTTCCCTGGAGGCAAATGCTCACATTGTTTTAACAGATACTGCTTATGTGCCTGGTCCTAAGGTGTCCATTTTCATAGTAAAATTAGGTAATTTGAAAACACCCTCAAGTTCCTGAAAACACAGAAACCCATAATGATACAAGGACTGAAAGCCATAGTATTAAAAGTCATCTATTCTGCCTTTGCCTATGGAAACTTTTTTTTACAACCTTCCCCTCCCCGCTACAGTTGAAAAATGTTTAGTATTTTGAGTAAAAAAAAATGCTGATTTATTATTATTGTTTTTTAAATTGGAAAGATACTTCTTTTGGTATTTATTACTGTTCCTTATTCTAACAAGACTAGTACACTGCCTCCAGGGTCCGTTTGCTTTGTATTTCATATAACGATATGGATGGCTGGTAGGACAGAACCACTGTACAAGCCAAGGCCACCAAGGATGTATATTTTGAGTTCTAATTGACTGTCTCCTAAATTTCTTAAAACTTATAGTTTCAGCTCCTTTCCTATACTTGTTTACTGGAATTTTGAAAATAAGCCAGTATGAGTTGCCCTTTAACCTCTATCCACCCTCTGGAGGAAAGTCATACAATTACTAAAAGGTAGGATGGTAAGCCGGTGTTGTGTATGGTAGAAAAATTGTCCAGCCTTTCAAATAGTTTACATGTCTGTTCTGTGAAACTTTTAAGCACCAGTGATTTTATTTTTTGTTCAGTTGGTTAACAAGTGTTTATTAAGCACCTGCCATGTTCCAGGTGTTCTGCTAGATCTTGGGGTCGTGAATACCAAGAATGAAACAATCTCTGTCCTTAATGTATAATGGACACAGTTATGATAGTTATGAAAAAATGCAACCCATTGTGAGGAAAGTAGACACAGAATTGGGTGCACAGGTGTCAATTTTCACATGTAACTTTTACCTCCCTTTTTTAAAAATTTTTTTCTCTGTGTGTGATTAATAACTGTTGGAACTAGGGTGTAAGGCAACATGATTTCATTGCCAAAGTGGGGAAGATCTTGAGAAATTGGCTCTTCAAATTAGGTTTTGCTAAGTTGAAGTTTAAAGGTTTAAATCAAACACCTGAGGGAGGTGTATTAATTGCTCTTATTTAAATTAGTTATAAAAAAGTATTTAATAAATTGAAATATAATTCTTTATTCTTGATTATTTGTAAATAGAATGTATGCTCCTTTAGAGCAAAATTTGTGGGGTATGTTTGTTTATATCTTCAGTGCCTAGCACTGTGGCTGGAACATAGTAGGTACTTTAAGTATCCTTTGAACTGAATTGAAATATATTTTATAATTTAGCATTAAAAAACTTTAACAAGCATTTATTAAGCACCTATTATATTCAGGCATTGGTCTAAGAAGAATGTTAAAATATTACCTCAGTTAATCTTCACAACAACCCTGAATATCCCTATTATAGAGTTGAGAAAACAGCCAAGCAGAGGCTAAGTGACATTCCCAGGGTCATATGGCTAGTTAGTGTCTGAGGCAAGACTTTAACTCATACTACTTCAAGCTGTCTTCATGGTACCACCTATGTTGTACAGGAAAGAGAAATCAGAGAATCAGTTTTGAGAGCTTCTGTTTCCATAGGTCAGATATTTTTTCAAATTGGAATCAGGTTAGTTAGCCTGTAATCTGTAACTCTGTTACCTCATCTGTAAAGTGGAGAGAATTGGACTCGATATCTTCGGAGGTGCCTTTCAGTTCTTGTTCTGTGATTCCATTGGTACTGAATCATATTTAGCATTCAGTATACCTTTATCTATGAGATAACTACTTTGGAGGCATCTCTAATCCTCACCACAAAATAAAATAAATGGAAACGTTGACAATTTAGACCAAGAAACCAGTAAATTGAAATGATTTGTCCGTAACAGGGAGGAAATTAATGGTTTGTCTTCTGAGGGATTAGGACTTTGTCCTACTTCCTTTTCCATCTGGCAAATCATGGAGATATCTCACCCCTTATTGATAATTGAATTTTGGTTGTATGACTGATAAAGGTACTGTCTTTAAAGTTAATGTCCCTAGCTCTTCTTATAGGGCACTGTGCTTGTTCCTGAGAATTGCTGCAGGCCTCTTCTTGAAACAGTGGAAAGAGTGTTGGAAGTCTTATTTATATCTCTTTGGAACATCTCTTGTGTCTATTCCATTCTTACCACTGTGGAACCACCAGCCTAGGTGAAGAGCCCTTCAGGTCTCTCTGGGACTGTTGCAGGCCTTCTCCCATTTGGTCTCCATACCTCCAGCCTCTCCACACTCCAATCCATCTTGCCACCTCGTAGGGGCCTATTGATTGTCCTAAAATGCAGGTCTGAGCATGTCTCCTCCCTACTGAACAAACCTGAGTGACTCCTAATTGTCTCCAGTATGGAATAGAAATTCCTCTGTTGGGCATTCAGGGCTCTTCACAAAACTGGCCCCTTCCTGCTTTTCCAGTCTTCTCACACATTACACCTCTCCCTCCTTGTACTGTAACCGTGCTTGTTCTTCACACAGACATCCCATCTCCTGTCTCTCTGCACCGAGTGTCCTTTATGCTTGGAATTCCCTGTCTGCATGCCTGGCTTCCTTCAAGACTCCGCTCACTTGCTTCCCTTCCTATGAAGCCTTTCTAGGTCCCTCCAGCTGCTAGCATTCCCCTTCCATTCTTCCTTCCCAGGCTACCTAGTATTCATTTTGCATAAATTTTGTGTATAAATTGAGGTGAGAGACAGAGTAGATAGTGCTAAGGAAAAAAAAATCTACTAACAATGAATTTTACTTGGAAATAAATTCAGTTTCAAGGAAGAAGACCACAGGAGACATTTCTCCCTTAATGAATAAGTATCACACAGGTTTTTTGTATATCCACACACATGTGAAAAGTATGATCAGTTTAGACCAATTCATAGCTTGTTGAAAGGGCTAGGAACTGGGTATCTTCAAAGGAAGGGAACATCAAAGAAGGTACAGGCATCTTTACCTGCCGGAACTATTCACATTCTTGCTATCAGTTAGTTAGGACAAAAGAGCCCCCAAAACAAGTGTAAAACAACATTGTGGGTTCCTGGAGATACCTGCTGCCTCCTCAAAGTAAGTTTACTACTCAGTTAAAAATGGGAGCTTTTTACGTTCTTTTGCATCACTTGAAAGACTATGACTTGTTTTCTTCTGGGTTAGAATATGAACTTCTTGAGGGCAGAGGCTGTATTTTTGCCTTTTTTTTGTAATTACAGGTCTCTGCACATTGCATGGCACATAATAAGCCATAAATGTTTGTTGCTGGTCTTGCCATTGAGGCCAGTAAGGCCTGGGTTCAAGTCTTGCTTTGGTCATATGCTGGCTGTGTGACCTTGAGCAAGTCACTTAACCTGTTACGGTTCCAGTCAGTTTTCTAAGATTATAAGTGGCAGTCATTTGTGTTGGAGTTATTTCATCTGGTAGTGTTACAAGGGTGTGTGTGTACACATACATACATATATACATCTATACATCTCAATCACTTTGTGAATTGTGAAATTACATAGTACCTTTCTATATCCCCTTCTCTCTCTCTCTCTCTCTCTCTCTCTCTCTCTCTCTCATACACACACACACACACACACACACACACACACACACACCCATATATGTATGCATGTTATTTTCCTATTAGAGGGTAGATACCTTGAGGGTAGGGGACTGTTTTACTTTCATGTTTGTATTCCTGTTAAGTATCACTGACGTCCCTGTATCATTGTTAAGTACAATGCCTTATACATAGTAAATCTTTAATAATTGTGTGTTGACTGATTTTGGATCAGAGAATCTGGGTTCAAATTCTGGCTTTTGCTGTTTGCTAGCTACGTGTCACTTAGACAAATCATTTAGCTTTTTTGGTCCTCAGTTTTCTTATTTGTAAAATGAGGGGGATGGACTAGGTGACTTCCAAAGTTCCTTCCAGCTTTCAATTTATTCTGTGGTCCTATGATTCTGTCCTATTTTAGGCTGTGTGCTCTTGGGAGTATATATTTCAGAGCTGTGGCCACATCTAGAACTACACAATTTCTGTGGATAGGTTGGGATTTTTTTTTTCCTTTTCCTGTTGTTATGTCATTGTTCATTTGAATGTGTTTTATGAAACTACTTCTGTAAGAATTAGAATCTCAGTGTTTTGGTTTCTGGAAGAAGTTAAAACCAAGAATTTTGAAGCTGGAAGGAAACATTAGACATAATTTAGTCAAATCCCCTCATTTTGACATAGGAGGGAACTGAGGATTATAGCAGTTAAATGATTTGTTTCAAGGTTGTAAACTAGCTAATGACACAATTGGGGCCAGAACTCAGGTCTCTTAATTCTTAGTTTCCGTTTCAACATATCACAATGAACTACGATATTTTACTACTTAAAGGTGTTAGTTCCTTCAGATTATATTGAGTGCAAATCCATATCTACTTACAAATATACATGTCACTTGTTTCTAAAGAATTCTACAGTAGTGAATCTATATTGTATTCATCCATCACATAAATTCAGATAACTTTTTAAAGTGTTTGGAGGAAATCATCAATTATTAGAGAAATGCAATATAAAGCAACTCTGAAGTTGTGTAACTTACATGTATCAGATATGGCAAAAGAAAATGACAAATGTTGGAGGGGCTATGAGGAAACAGGCACAATGTTGGTAGAACAAGAAACTGGTACAGCCATTCTGGAAAGCTATTTGGAAATAGACCCAGAAAACTACCAAACTGTGTATACCCTTTGACTCAACTATGTCAGTACTAGGCATATATATCTGGAAGAGGTCAAAGAAAGAAGCAAAGGATCCATATGTACAAAATATTTGTAGCTGCTTTTTTTTGGTACAACTGGAAAGGAAGAGAATGTTTACCTATTGGGAAATAGCTGAAACAAAATCATGGCATATCAATGTAATAGAATACTATTGTGTCATATGTAAGAAACGTCAAAACATTTTTTAGAGCTAACTGGAAAGGTCTGTGAAACAACTTAAACAGTTTATATGACAACAATATTATAAATAACAACAACTTTGAAATGCTGATCTGAATCACTGCAGTGATAAATAATAGCTCCAAAGGACTGAGGACGAAGCATAACATCCACCTCCTCCAGATAAGTGATGAACTTAAAATTCAGAATGAGATATACATTTTTTGGACATGTCCAGTGTGGGAATTTGTTTTGGCTAGACTATTTGCAATGAGAATTTTTTTTTAATTGCTCAATTGTGGTGGTGGTAGAGAGAATGGGAAGGAAAGATGAGGAATATTTGTAAAAATAAATTATTTTTTAAAATGTTTGGAGCTAGATCAGAATGTGTGTATCTCTTAATTTCCCCTATTCATTTACTTGGAAATTTTAGATTTCTGCTCTCTCTCTCACTGACCCTCATGCTAGTCATTAATCAGCTGCTTGATGAAGCAAATGTGACATCTTGAACTCTTAACTCGTTCAGAGACTTAATAATGTTCGAAATAGAATGAAGTTACTCATCTGAATCAGAGACAGCAAGTATTTTAGCTTCTTGTCCTTGGTCCTGTAAAATCAAGTACTCCTAACTACTTGTATGTATTAAAAAAATTACTTATAATTATTTACTTAGAAATTTGATGTTTTAAAAATTTATGCTTGGAAAATATAGAAACTATCCCTTTGAAATTTCCCTATAAACGCAATTCATTATTTTTATTATTTGAAACATTCAGTGGGTAGTTTCTTGAAGTCCTACCTTGTTGTATCATCATGGAGTATTGGAAACCTTGGTTTCTAAAGGCCTTCAGAATGCTAGCTGAGGTGAGATTTGAACTTGGGACTCTGAGTCCAGGTCTAGTGCTCTATGAGTTGCACCACTTGTTGTTGAGTCATTTCATCCACATCTGACTCTTCATGGCCCCATTTTGTATTTTCTTGACAAAGATATTGGAGTGGTTTGCTCTTTCTTTTTCCAGTTCATTTTACAGATAAGGAAACTGAGGTAAACAAAGTTGAGTTACTTGTCTAAAGTCACACAGCTAGTAATTATCTGACGCTGTATTTGAACTCAGGAAGAGGAGTCTTTCAAACTCCAGGTCCAGTACTCTATCCACTATACCACCTAGTTGCCTTTTACCTCAGGCTAATACTGTGAGGTTAGAGTAGGTAGCTTTGAGTATGGGCTTATATTGTCTTCATTTGAGGACCAGCCTACTTAACTTGTGAGAAACTCAGCACTAGATCTTTGAGTCACAGCAATTTTCAGATAATTTATTAAGTCATAGAGGGCTTTAATTATTATACAATTATTACACCGGAAGTCGGGGCCAGTAGGGACAGTGTGAACAGGTGCCGATTCTCCTGCAGGTTGGTCCATTCAGCTTTTCCTGTTTTGGTTAGTCATGTTCAGACATGTCAGGAGGTGGCTATTTGGGGAGTTAAGTCCTGACGTAGTCCTTACCACTGCAGGTGGTAAACCCCAGCTGGAGTAGCATTTTCAACATTGTCATCTACTGGCTTTTTTGTTTTTAGGAACTGTGCCCCTCCGTGAGAATTAAGAGAACTCTTCCCATCCTTATCCAGGCAAATGTGTAATACCAACATGTCTTCTGATACAGATGGTGCCTAAACACTGCACAAACTCCAGCTTCGGGAAAGAGGCTCTGGTTAGACCAAAACTATTGCTCTTGATGTTTTTAAAATTTGCTGGTTCATAGAAAGAGACATCCACAGTGAAGGTGCTTTTTTTCTATCTTGGCATCATATTATGTCAAAACAATTGTATGATTAAAAAGCAACAGCATATTGTCTATGGTTCAGATGACTTTCTTGTAGATCTGTTTGCGGTACCAAACTTCTCTGTGAAAGAGCATAGGAGATTATATGCAATAATTTCTAGAAACTTGATAGCACCCAGTCACCAAGAATTTGCTAGTCCAAATACATCTAGAAGTGAAACAAGGTGTCAGCTTGAAATTGGAAGTGGTCAGGAGTCTATGCAAGAATTGCAGGAAGAGAGAAACGAGAACACCGAATAGAATACATAGTGAAACAGACGAAAATTCAAATGAATTTCCCGGTGAAAGACACTGAAAAAAGTCAGATAGTATTTCCTTTACATTTGATGAAAGCTATGCTCTGTATGTTATAAGTGAGACATGTTGTGAATGAAATGGTAGCAGTGACTCCACAGAAATCCCTTCAAGTCTGGATATTGATATTGGCGTAGTCAGTGAAAATTCAGATGGGTCTATTTCAGACCAGTTCGGTCTGTTGATTCAGAAGATTATAGACACAATGAAGAAGGACAAGAACTCACAGATAAAGATGATAAGCTATACCAGGTAATTGTATATCAGGCAGAGGAGAGTGACGCTGATTCATTTGATGAAGACCCTGAAATATCCTTAGCCAACTATTAGAAGCATACTTCCCATGATAAAATGAACCCTCCACTTCCACCATAGATGCTGGGTTTTGTGAGAGGATTGGCTTCCTGAAGAGAAGAGTGATGTCAGATAAACGCAAACTAGAAAGCTGCACACAAGGGGAGACATTCCAGATGGTAAGAAAAATAAAACGAATGACCCTCAAGATTCACATGTTGAGGACAGTGATGAAAAAACAGTACAGACATCAGATTCCTTAGCCGTTGACATCCAAAAGTATTATCTCTAGTAGTCAGGAAGATGCTAGAAAATTTGAGAGAGAAGTGAAAGACAAAGAAAAAAGTATGGAATCTATTCTCTCCCTTACCACAGTGGAGTCCTGTCTCATCTGTCAGAGCTGACCTGAGAATCTTTGCATTGTCTGTGGAAGGACAGAACATCTTATGACATATTTTACATGTGCTAAGCTGAAAAAGAGAAAGAAGGCTTGTCTAGTGTGCCAGTGCAAATGATTATGTTAACTTATTTTCTCTAAATATGATGTACTAAAAGTGGAACCATGGAACTCTATGTATGAAATACTTAAGAATATTCACATGTGGCTTGTACAATTAAATTAAAATTTAATTTTTGTACATTTTTTATGAGAAAATGATTATTTTAATCCATCAGTTATCTCTAGCACAATTACTCTTTTGAAGAAATTTTTTTATTCTCTTCCTTTGGGAAAAAAGCATTTTGGTTACTATGTTTTCCATTTTTGCATTTTAAAAAATTAGTTTTCATTTGCATTATTCAAAGAGGCAGCAGGGTGTAGTGAATGGAGTACTAGTCTAAAAAGATCTAGGTACAGACACCACATTGAACACTTAGAGCTTATTTGACCCAGACTGAATCATCCCACCTCTTTGTGCCGTAGTCAGTTCCTAAGACTTATCTGCAAAGTCAGGTAATTTGGGGGTAAGTCATAGACACTCATATTGGGTAGGTTGAAACTATAAATCCTTTATTGTTTGCATCCATTAGGAATTACTAGTCATTTTGAAGGTTGACCATTTCTATTTGTTAAATAGCTCCTGTGTTCTGTAGTTGAGGAATGCCAAATTTTTTTTTAAATTTGTGTAAATAGTAAATTTAATAAATATTATTTAAGTTAATAAAGGGGGTATAGCTAGGTGCCACAGTGGATAGAGTACCCACCTTTGAGTCAGGAGGACCTGAGTTCAAATTAGGCCTCAGACACTTGACCTTACTATCTGGGCAAGTCACTTAACCCCAACTGACTTGCCAAAAAAAAAAAAAAATTGCAACGTTATTATTGTAAAATTATTAAAAATACAATATTTAAAAATTTGTGGTGTAGGAGTACATCCATCAGTAGTATCAGATTTCCTTCAAAGTACATTTTATTTATTTTTTTAAATTGTTTTTTAACATTAACCAACTGAGACACAAATAATAACTGTATGCTAACTTCACAAGTTCTTGACCTAATTGTCTCCACACTATTACTAAGAATTAAAGGACCTTAACTTATTGTTGTTGGTCTTAAGCCCTAAGCCTAAGAGCTTAATTTTAGACTTAACCCCAGATGTTCCTCTACCAACAATCTGTAATTTAATGGATCTGGTATTAAGCTTACAAACCTTCTGACTATAGGAAATTGCCACTAGGAGTTGGGATATTGCAGGGAAACAATATCTCCCCAACTTCATGTCAATTCCAGGCAGGAGGAGATTGTCAACTTGCATTCAGTCAGGCTTAAAGTCTGCCAGGTATCAGTGGGGAAATTGAGTCAGGAGTCTCCTACCTCAGCCCAGGTAGGAGAACAGCTGCTCTTCCACACTTCCTTTTGCAGGTGGGAAAGGAAGTGCAGTTCATACCAGCATCTCACAGGCTTACTGGCATCATGGATTGGAGGCTCAGACCTCCCTTCTTGCTATCCATACCTGGAGTTAGACTCAGAAGAACAGTCAGTTAATATTCCATAGAATCTTAAAATAGCAAGTTCCAATAATCAGTTTCAGATATGACTATAATTTCACATTGGCTAAGGAACAACTTTTGAGGGAAGTCTTAAGTGGCTTACATGCCTTTCTATACATGTTCTAGTTCCTGATTAAATAATAATGATAAAAATCAAATTTACCATTAAAACCTTAACTTTTCCATAGATGCCAAATTTTACCCGAGGTTACCTTCCTCTAGGAAACTTCAACTAAAATTCTTTTCCCCAAACTAAAGACCTCTCTAATTTAGTTTCAGTAATTAATTCAGTCAATTGTTTTAATACTAATTTCTTTTACTTCACTTTGTAACATGTCCAGTTTTTCTCCCCATCTCTCTCCTCCCCCCCACCCCCAATACCTTGCATTCTGATTACCTCTTCCCTCAATGTACCCTCCCTTCTATCACACCCCACCCTTCCCTTATCCCCATCTTCTCTCTTTTCCTGTAGGGCAAGATAAATTTCTATACCCCATTACCTGTGTTTCTTATTTCCCAGTTATATGCAATAATAATTCTCAACATTCGTTTCTAATACTTTGAATTCCAACTTCTATTCCTCCCTCCCTCCCTCCCTCCCTCCCTCCCCATCCTCACTGAGAAGGCAAGCAATTCAATACAGACTAAATATATGTTGTTTTGCAAAAAACTTCCATAATAATCATGTTGTGTAATACATCTATCCCCCCTTGTTTCTTATTTTATTCCCTCATCTGACCTTGTCTCTTTCCAAAAGTGTTTATTTCTAGTTAATCCCTTCTCCCATTTGCCCTCCCTTCTATCATTCCCCTTACCTCACTTGCCACCTCCTTCCCTACTTTCCTGTAATGTAAGATAGATTTTCATACCAAATTTAGTGAGCATGTTATTCCTTCCTAAAGCCATATGTGGAGAGAGTAGCTTCACTTTTACCCTCTCCCCTTCTCCCTTTTCTCCTCCATTGAACAAGATTTTTCTTATCTTTTATGAGTTATAGCCTGCCCCATTCCATTTTTTCCTTTCTCCTCCCAGTATTTTCCTCCATTACCCCTTAATTTTTATTTTATTTATTTTTTTGTGGATATCATCTTTTCTGATTCAACACAACCTGTACTCTCTGTCTATACATATGTGTGTGTGTGTATATGTATGTACAATCCCTCCACCTACCCAAATACTGAGAAAAGTCTCAAGAGTTACAAATATTTTCTTTCCATGTAGGAATATAAACAGTTCAGCTTTAAAAAGTCTTTTATGATTTTTCTTTCCTGTTTACCTTTTCGTGTTTCTCTTGATTCTTGTGTTTGAAAGCCAGATTTTCTCTTCAGTTCTGGTCTTTTCATCAAGAATGCTTGACAGTCCTCTATATCATTGAATGGCCATTTATTCCCTTGAAGTATTATACTCAGTTTTGCTGGATAGGTGATTCTTGGTTTTGACCCCAGTTCCTTTGATTCTGGAATATCCTATTCCAAGCCCTTCAAAGCTGCCAGATCCTGTGTTATCCTGATTGTATTTCCATAATACTTGAATTGTTTCTTTCTAGCTGCTTGCAATATTTTCTTCTGGACCTAGGAACTCTGAAATTTGGCCACAATATTCTTAGGAATTTCTCTTTTTAGGTCTCTTTCAGGAGGTGATTGGTGGATTCTATCAATATTTATTTTGCCCTCTGGTTCTCGAATATCAGGACAGTTTTCCTTGGTAATTTCATGGAAGATAGTGTCTAGGCTCTTTTTTTGATCATGGCTTTCAGGTAGTACCATGATTTTTAAATTGTCTCTCCTGGATCTATTTTCCAGGTCAGTTGTTTGTCCAGTGAGATATTTTACATTATTTTCTATTTTTTCAAACTTTTGGTTTTGTTTTTTAACTGCTTGGTTTATGTCAGTCATTAGCTTCCTTGAACTCAGTTCTCTCTTTTAAAGAACTATTTTGTTCAGTGAACTTTTGAACCTTCTCCTCCATTTGACTAATTCTGCTTTTTAAAGCCTTCTTCATCTCATTGGCTTTTTGGACCTCTTTTTCCAATTGAGTTAGCCTCTTTTTAGAAGTATTATTTTCCTGAGCATTTTTTTTTTTTTTTTGGTTCTTCTTTAGCAGGCTGCTGACTCATTTTCCAAGCTCTTCTATGGCCTGAGCCCACTTCATATTCATTTTGGGGGTGCTGAAGGCAGAGGCCTTGGCTTCCTCTGACAGTATACCTTGTTTTTCCTCATCTGAAAGGATGGAAGGAGGCACCTGTTCACCAGGAAAGTAGCCTTCTATGATCTTATTTTTTCTCCCCCTTTTTGGACATTTTCCCAACCAGTTACTTGACTTCTGAGTCCTTTGTCAAGAGGAGGGTCCTAGTGCTTCTCCTCTCCCCAGTACAAGGCTGAGAGTCAGATCAGCTGCTCAGTTCCCCCAGAGGCTTTAAGCTGAGCTGCCTGGACAATGGACCCAGGCTGCTTCCTTGGATACCATAGCTGTCTGCCTCCTGCTGCTGCTGCCACCTCTGCTGCAGCCTGTGGGAACCCAGTTCCCCTCTTGCCCAGCTGTGAAAGCCCTCCCACACTGACCTTTGGAACTTTCTTTGTAGCTTGTGGGTTGAGGGATCTTCCTGCTGGGAATTCTGCCCTGGAGGTCTGTTCAGGTCCTGTTCCTCCCAGTGCTGCATGGCCAGGGCTGGGCTCTGCTCCTTTCACCGTCCTGTGACATAGACCTTTCCTGTCTGCCTTCCTGGTTACCCTTGGCTGGAAACCTCTTTCACTCTGTTGTTCTGTGACTTCTGCTGCTCTAGAATTTGTTGAGAGTCATTTTTTACAGGTATTTTGTGGGTTGTGGGAGAAGCGCTAGAGTATATAGGTCTTTCTACTCTGCCATACTGGCTCTGCCCAAAGTACATTTTAAAAATAAATATTAGCAATTCAGATCTCAATTTTGTATAGCATGATTGTTGTATTGTATGATTTGGTTGTATAGCATGATTACTCTTAAACTGAATCTCATCATAGAAGTTTGGCACGATGCTGGGATAAGAATACTTATTCTGGAGTCGAAGGACCTTGCTCAAATTACACCTAGAAGGAATACTTGTGTAATTTTTGGGCAGCTCACCCTCAGTTTCCTCATAAGGAGATTGATCTCTTGGCTTCTGAGCTCCCTACTAGCTTGAGGTCTTTGATTTATCTAGGTCTTCCATCAGCCTCCTTATTATAATTCACCCTATAGCAGGAATATCATGATTTTGATGATATAGAATCAAATTGTTTGTTTTAAGACCAGCATGCTACTCTGCCTGCAGATTGTTTCACAAATCCTGTATAACACCATGGTCATTTATTTGTTAAACTTATACTTTTTAAACTTTATAGACTCTTTGCTGTTTCTTTGGTTCTGTTATTGAATGAAGCAAACTTAGGATTAATTCATTTTTTCTGGTGACCTATATCATTATGAAGCTAATAATTAGAGCGCTGGGCTTTAAGGAAGGCAGAACCATCTTCATGAGTTCAAGTACTGCCTCAGACACTTAAAATATCTGTGTGACCCTGGACAAGTCACTCTACCCTGTCTGCTAGTAAAATGCGCTAGAGAAGAAAATGATAAAACACTCTAGTATCTTTATATCTAGTATCTTTGCCAGCTACAATCCCAAATCGAGTAAAAGAGAGTCAGATATGACTGAACAATAACAAAATTTAGGTAATAATGTATGTGTCATACTTTGCTTCATAGGTCTATGGTGAGAAGCAAGTATATGTAAAACAATGAATTCTTCAAAGATCAATGGAAATATCAAGTTTTTTTAAAAAGGAATTTAGATGAATGATATTAATAATTGTTTCAGAGAAGGAATAAAATTTCCTTTGAGTCTTTAAAATTAGAATTTTAAAATTTAACTTTCATGTCATAATTAAAGAAAAATCCCCCCTTAATTGATTGCCTCTTAATTTTTCCCACTTGAGCAGTGTTCCCTGAATTTCATGAAAGGAAAAGTTGACCTTTTCTGTCTTAACGGTATTATCCTACTGAGGTTTGGATTTTATTGTTGGCAAGAAAGAACTTCTTCCTTCTTTACCTTTTGGAGGTTTTGGCTGCAATTAATGTGCACAGACTGATGTAAAGCCACCCATTCCTTTACACTAGTTACATTTAAAATACTTGTTTTTTGGATTAAGACTGCAGTGGGTACCTGTTGAACTTGTTTCTACTGTAACCTGCTTTATACTCCCAATCAGAATGCTTCTTTAAGTATGCCTCATGCCAGCACTGCCTTCCTGTTTCTCAGTGGCTGAAGTAAAGAGCTCTTTAGTTCAGATTTCATCCCATTGTGTCTTTGAATCATTTCTTCTTTTTGATGAGTGGGAATACCTCTCTTTTGTTTTTCTTCTATGCCCTGGGGCCACCCAGTGACCAGCCTGCTCAAACGTTTGGTTCTCTTGATGACTAGGACTTTGATATGCTTGCTTTTGGGGAGCTCTACCTCTTTTGTATTTTTTTAACTTGATATTCATTGATAATAAAAATATTGTAGATTAATCTTTTACTTTCTACACTAATAGATGAAAGTAATGGCTAAAAATTCATAATAATAGATAATCCCCAAATAATCTCATTTTGTCTCTAGGATATATTAGATATATAGTGGGTATGGCCAAGGGGGAACTTCACTTAGCATGATATTTGGAGTCAGAGACTATCAGTCTTTGGAAAAAATTTCTATAAGTCCATTTTCTAAGAGATGGTTGCTCTGGGCACAGAGCTGTTTCATCCTGAGATAAGGATTCTGATTGGTTAAAAAAAAAAGGAAGGAAACAAGCATTTATTCAAAACTTACTATATGCCAGAAACTATATTAAGCATTTTACAAATATTTTGTCATTGATTCTTCTAACAATGCTGGGGGCAAGGTGCTTTTATGCCCTATTTTACTGATGAGAAAACACAGGTAGATGAAGGTTTAGGTGACTTGCCCAAGCTCACGTAGCTAGTAAATACTTGTGGCTGGTTTTGAACTTAATCTTTACTGTGCCACCTTTTTGCCTACCTAGTGAGAGAATCTTCTAACAGGTGAGAACTTTATAAATCAGAAAAATTACTTCCTTGGACTGGGCAGGAGAGAGAAAGATCTTATGAGGCTGTGGTTAGTGCAAGTAAAAACTCTGATGGTACCGTTATGAATACCTGTATTGGAGAGGCGTCAGCAGACTCTCATGTCAGCTGCCATAAGTGGAGAGGTAGATGAATTCATGAGGATACAGACTAGAGAATGTTCCCAGCTGGGATTCAGTGCTGAATTTACTATAGTCTACATCCATCTTCTTCAGTATATGAGCCTGTAGAACATTCAACTAATTTGTGTATATGATTGAGCCTGTTACCCACTTCGCAATTCAGCCTGGAGTCCATGTTGTGCTATTTGATTTGTGCTTCTTAACTTGGTCTGTTAGAGGAACTTTTATTGCAAACTAAAGCTGAGTTCAACTTCAGAGGCTCCAGGATGGGGGTTTGAGTCAGATATAGATCTATAGTTATCTCAAATAACCCATGTTAACCCAAGTAATGTATAATTCCAGAGTTGAAGTGAGATATGTTTTAATGTATTGATTTCTTACGCAAAAGATATTGTTTACATGCAACTCCTTATATTAAAACAATTTTTCTCTCCTTGAATATACAATGTGCATGAATTTTTCTGCAGGGAGTGGAGGAAGGGTGTATAATGCTTGGGGTGGTAAGGCCGTGCCACACAGAAACCCCTATTTAATAATTTAGTCTGAAAAACAATGCCTCCGTGACATCTATTTCAGTTAATAAAATGTTTTAATTAGTTAAATGGTTTAATGCAACATTCTAAGCTTTATATTGGCCTCAGAATCCTTTTAGATTTGAAATCCATTGAGGGAACACATAAATAGTGGTTTAGGAGGTTGAAGGGCATTCTTTACTCCTAGAATAAAGGGGAGTGGGGACTGAGGGTATTTTGCAAAAAAAGGAGAAGTAACTAAGTTTATTTTAATAAAAAAAATTGCCACAAGGAATTTTTTTGATACACACTTTTATATTTAACATTAATTAGAGAAGAAAATATTGATAGTCTTTAAAATCATATGCAAATCATCTATTCACATCACATAGAACACTTGAGAAACACTTGTTTAATCATATTCTATCAGTATGTCATTTGGTGGGATGCTATTAAGAAAATAATTCCAGCATGACTCTCTACATAGTTTGTGGAATATTATTGTCTACTTAAATTAAATCTGAAATATAACTGACTCTGCTTTGTAAAGAAAATGCTTAATGTTCACATAAAAGTGAGTCATAGTGCTTTACTTCTAGCAGTTGAGTGAACTGCAGACTTTCATTACAAGCTTTTAAAGTTGTATTTTGTTGCTTAGAAGATCTTTGATAAAATTCAGTTTTCATGATAGGGAAGTCATTGAGAATTGTATATGTGTTACTTATTATTTCTGATCTAATAACTTGGTTAATTTCATCACCACTTTAGGGGAGAAATATTATAGAAATAGAAAAATTCATGCCTTTATAGACATTGTCTCATTTGAGTCTCACAACACAGTGAGGAAGATATTTTATTCCCATTTTATAGATTAGCAAACTGAGACTAGATGAATAAGCCATTTGCCAAGGTTTTACAGTAATAAGTATCAGAGGCAATATCTGAAATGACTTCCTGATTCCAAGTCCAGCACCAGTGAAAGAAAATACTTTATAGAAAATAGTGAATTATGTCTGTCCTTTCCTTGCACTAATTCCATAATGTTATTTTATTTTTTATTCTAGTGTTTTGCTCTTGTTCTTATAACCTCTCTTTGAAAGTGATTCTTAGAAAATCAAGATACTTTCATCAATAGGACATAGAATGGAATTATCTTCAAATGGGTCAGACTTTATTTACCTAATACAGAAAACTCACAGGAGTTTTCAGTACATATGCAGATAATTTATTATCTCCTTTCTCTGAATCAGCCTTAGTGATAGTCATAAAGAGTTTGGAATTTTAATCTCCCTGAGATGACAGGTTCTTGGTTATTTTGCTTTTTGGAAGATATTATCGGATCTTTTGGAATGGAAAATTTAGTATTATAGTGTGCTGTTTCCAGGAAAGAATGATTAATTTCATTAATTCACTTGTGTTGGCTTTCCTTGCCATGGCAACTTATTTATTTTCTCCTTTGACATAATGTAGCATTGGGAAAAGAGTGTTGGAATCAGGGGAAAACTGAGTTTGAATCCTATCTTGATACTTAGTAGAAATTTAACTAGCAGTATGACTGTGCGCAAGTCATTTATCCTCCCAGGGCCTCAGTTTGCTCATATGCAAGATGGGGATAACAACTTTATTACCCACACTCCAGTATTGTTTTGGGGATTAAGTAAGGTGATATTTTTCAAGTACTTTGTACGTCTTAAATTCGAGTATTAACATTGGCTGTTAGTGTTATTTATTTAGACCCACGTTTTACACAGTTTCCTGTAAATGACTTAGGGAATAAATGACTATACATGTGATCCTTTATTTTGTGATATAAGTTAAAATTTCAGGAATGGTTTAATTATCCTTCATTAATTTAAAAATAAGTAGATTTCTGGACGACACGGGTCTTCCTGTTTCCCAGACCCATGTGCAGTGCAGAGATTGTTTGGGTCAGTTAACAATCCTGTTTCCTTTACTAGCCAAATACAAATTGTTCTTTGAAACAGAGGAAGGTAGTTCGTAATGTGAGGGGGAAAAGAGGGGAGGACATCTCTCTTCTTTTGATCTTATGTTTTCTCAGTAGTAAAATCAGAGAATTCTTGCCAACTCTCAGGGACATACAGGGACTTTGTGCCTCTCCATTAACCCTTTGTGAATCCAATTCATAACTTTTTATGTTTATTCTGAATAAAATTCTCAGAGTATAAGTGAGTGAAGTAAAATGAGGTTTTTGTAGTTATTTTTCACAGCACTACAGTATTTCATCCCTCAGGTAACCTAGTTGTTGGATTTCTAAAATATTTCAACTCTACAGAGTGATGTGGGGTCTGTTTTTCTACTTAGAAATACCTACAGGTAGAAAATTCTTATTCCTGGGGTGGTGAGGATTTTGTTTGCTGGCTTCTAATCAGCTTTAGTATAGGAGTGAGCACATTTGGATGTGTCAGTGCCTGCCTCTGTCAAAAGCAGGGTGTCAGCAATGATTCTTTCCTGCTATTACAGCTATATCTACATTGGCAGTTGCAGTGAGAAACTTCCTTGCCACTGTGGGCCTAGACATTATAAAAAATAATCCCTCAACAGCTCCGAAGTTAATGTACTACTTAATGTGTGTAGCATCTTGAGGTCATAATTTTTCAAGCTGGCTGCCATGATTAGTAACTAGCAAGGTTTATGGGTAGGCTAGATACAGATGGGAAATGGGCAGTAGCTGATTCCTCTCTAATTTTCTGTAAAGCAAAGATGATCTCTCTTTCCAGGATCTAGAGGTCAATGGGCATGTTAGGATGAGCCAGGCTCTGTGAGTTTCTTTTATCAGGTCATTCCTTTAGTTTGTTTTGTATCATGGGAATGAAATATTCTAAAAACTTGGCATAGTGTCTGGACTAGATACTGGAGTGGGGAACCTTCAACGTTGAGGCCACATGTGGCTCTCTAGGTCCTCAAGTATGGTCCTTTGACTGAATTAGAAAGTTTGGATTCTGCCAAAGGCTGTACCTTAGGACCTAGAGGGCCCCATGTGGGCAGATGGAATTTGTTCTGCAAAGTTTGAATTCAGTCTTGCTACCCCAGGCAAGTCACTTAATCCCATTTGCCTTAGTTTCCTCATCTGTCAAAGGAACTGGAGAAGAAAATGACAAACCACTCCAGTAGTTTTGCCAAGAAAACCCACAGTGGGGACAAGAAGAGTTAGATACAACTGAAAAAGGACTGAACAGTAAAAGTATCCTCTGCCTTTTGGGGTGACGTATCATCTGACCTCTTTGGTCGTGTGTGCAAAGTGTGACGCTAATCTTCATTTTGCACGTGGACAAGTAAACAATGACCCATTGTAGGATGAGGGGGTGACTGCCAAAAAACATAACTAGTCTGGCTATTTTGCAAAACATCATGGGATAATGGGGAAAGTCATTAAGCTGTGTGTGCTCTTTGTCCCAAAGACTCCACTGCTGGCCCCAAAGCAGAAAGAGTCTACATGTACTAAAATATAGGTAAGAGCACTTTTGTTATAACAAAAACCTGCAAGCAAAGTGGGTGGCCATAAATTATGGGGTGTAGTGGAACAAATTTCTCCCCCACCATTTAATAGTATTTTACTTTTTCCAAGTACATATAAAGATAATTTTCAACATTCACTTTTATATGATTTTAAGTTTCAAAATTTTTTCTCCCTCCCTTCTTCCCTCCCTTACTCCTTTGCTCCCTTCCTTCCTTCCTCCCTCCCTCCCTCTTCTGTCCCTTCTCAAGACAGCATGCAATCTGATGTAGGCTATTCATGTATAATCATATTAAATATGTTTCCACATTAGTCATGTTGTGAAAGAACACTCAGAACCAAAGGAAAAAAACCATGAGAAAGAAAAAACAAAACAAAACCAAAGAAAATAGCATGCTTCTATCAGCATTCAGACTCCATAGTTCTTTCTCTGGAGCTGGACAGAATTTTGCATGATGAGTCTTTGGGAGTTGTCTTAGATTGCTGTATTGCTGAGCAGAGCTAAGTCTGTCAAAGTTGGTCATTGCACAGTGTGGCTGTTACTGTGTACGGTGTTCTGCTTCTTCTCAGTTCCTTCAGCATCAGTGCTTTCCAGGTTTTTTCTTAAGTCCTCCTGCTCTGAAATCCTCTTACTCATCATTTCTTATGGCATAGGAATATTTCATTACCTTCATATACCGCAGTTTGTTCAGCCATTTCCCAGTTGATGGGTATCCCCTCAATTTCCAATTCTTTGCCACCACAAAAAATACTGTATAGCTGAACAATTTATGTCATCTGAATATTGTAGAATATTATTGTATTACAAGAAATGATGAAACATTAGAGAAACATGGGGATTCATGTATGAGCTGATGCAGAATGAATTAAGGAGAACCAGTCCTACAATATACACAGTAGCTACAATAATACAATTGAAAAGACCTCTAAAATGAAGACTTGTTGAAAATGAAGGCCCAGTCTTAGCTCTGGAGGAGAAATATGGAGAGGTATAAAAATGTACCTTTCTTTTCTTTCTTTATTTTTTTTGAGAAGTGACGGACTAGGATTGTGAACTGTTGCATATACTATTAAACATGGCCTTTTTTGGAGTGATCTTGTTTAACTTTTTTTCTTTGTGATAAGGGTAAGGATCTTTGGGTGAGTTGTTAGGGTCACTGAGTGGGGAGGCCCTCCTGGGAAAGTCCATCCTGTGGCATACCCAGAAATGATTGTGATATAAAAACAAAAAGATTCAGTAAAATATTTTTAAAACTGTCTTTGAGTTTCCTGACTGAGGAAGCTTAATAAATATGACTTTAGGGTTATAAAACAATCAGACTTGAAATGCTCTCTCCAAATATGGACTTTTCTTCTGTAATGGAAATGACAAATTAATAAGGGTCATTTGTTTCCACTGTCTAGGAGGTCAGTAGAATTACTCCAGTAGCAATCTTCCCTTCTATTTTAGAAGGATTCTAAAAATGAGCATCAGCTTGTGCAGGCGATTGCGTTTAATGCTTGTGAATTCTACTGTGTTTGAGCTTGTGATAGATACTTCAATTAAAGTTGTGTACTAGTTCAACTAAGTTGTTTATGGCATTTTAGAAAAACATTTGTAAATATGGCATCCTTAGCTAACATGGAGCCAAAAAATGAGTATCATTTATAGGTTCAGGGCTCTAGAGCTGGAGAAGACCTCAGGAGCCACATAGTCTAACATCCTCATTTTATAGATGAGGAAATTGGGGTCTAGGGAGCCCCAGGATAGTGTCAGGGTCAGAATTTGAACTCAGATTCTCTCTTTCCACTATTCCAGAAGGATAGTTCCCGTTCTTCATCAAGGCTTTCATAATTTGGGAACATCATGATTCAGTATTAAGCCATTTTTCACATACCTAACTTAATTTTATATAGATGATAATTAATATAGAATGTGGCAGCAACTTGAAACTGGGGAAGGGGAAGGTAAGTGCAGGGGTTTGAGCATGATGCTTTGGGGAAAAGATGATGAATTTGGAGTAAGAGGACCTGTGTTAAAATTCCACCTCGGTTACTTGTTACCCATGATACCTTTAAACGGTTTCAGCTTCCTCATCTTTAAAATGGAGGGGAAAGAATTGGATAACCTTGAAGATTTCTTTGAAGTCAGTAAACATTTATTAAGCACCTAAAGCACCTACTTTGTGTCAGATGCTAGAGATTCGAAGAAAGGCTAGAAACAAAACAAAGTCCCTGCTCTCAGGGAACTCACTGCCTAATGTCCAGAGACAACATGTGGACAACTATCTACAAATGGGATAAATAATACATGTATACATATACATCTGCACACATATAGTAAATTGGAGCTAATAAGCAGAGGGAAGGCATTAGCATTAAGGGTATTAGGAAAGGCTTTTCGTAGAAGATAGGATTTGAAGAAAGTCAGGAAGTAGAGATGAAGAGAGAACATTCTAGGCATGGAGAATAGTCAGGATTTTGGAAATGGAGTGTCTTGTCTTTAAAAGAAAGCTAATAATTCAGTGTCACTGGATGGTGTTGGGGTAGCGTGTTGTGAAAAGGACTGGAGAAATGGGGAACGGAGGCAGATTATGAATGATTTGAAATGCCAAATAGATGGTTTTATATTTGATTCTACAGGTAACAAGGAAGGTTCACAGGCAATCATGACATCATGAGACTTATGTGAGAACCAGGTTTATTACAAGAGAAATGAGTTAAAAGAGAAATTATTAAAAGAGAAAAATGTTCCCAGTCTTTCCAAAAGTTTACATTTTTATAAAAGGAGGAGAAAGGGAGACCAGGAAGGGGTGACATGGGAGGGAGAATGGTGTAGCAAAGGTGGGGGGAAAAAAAGGCAGCCAATCCCCACAGGAAAGAACAAGGTAATGGCAAAAACCTCATTCTTTTCCCTTGGAAATTGCTGGACTATGAAGATAGGAGGGCCTGCAAAGGACCCCAGCTGCACAAGCATAATCCCAGCCTGCCACAGCCTGACTGGCACCTGTCTTGCCACCCAAGTACGCACAGCTTGGGGTGCAGCAACAAATTATTTCAGCCCAGGGAGAGCTTTGTCCTTGACATATTCAGGGTCTTCTGCACACTCTGGGTTCAGTGAAAATGTGGCAACTCGGAAAGACAAGTTCAGAGGACCCCTTAAGAATGCTTGGCAGTGTGTATGATATGGTCAGATCTGTGCTTTAGTAAGATCACTTTTGACAACTGAGTAAAGGATGAACAGGAGTGGGAGAGACTTTTGAGACAGGGAGTCAAGCCAGCAGGCTGTTGCAATAGTGCAGATGTGAGGTCAGCTACATCTACGCAGGAGCGGCTTCCTCGGTGCTTTTGCTCTGTCTCATTCCCCGAGAGCCCCAGCTGTGTAGTGTTTTGGGGAGGCAAAGGGGGTGAGGATTGTCGAACAAGGGAGGGTCGCTTGAGAGATGTTGATGGTATGATCTTGAGGGGTGATTGCCCACTTGGTAACGACTCACTGTGATCATTCACATGGCTTGAGTCCTAGCCAAAATTCCATATTTATTCAGTATTCCTTTATTTTGTTGAGGAAGAATTTTGGTTTTTTGCTATCAAAAAGGGCAAATTCTTTGTAGAGATGAAGTTTTGCCTTTTAAGGCCATGTGTGTTTTATATTTTAAGTTACTTTCCCTTAAGTACATAAACAGAGTTAGGCAGACGGGTCTAAAAGCGGACCAGAGACTCTAAGTGTACATTTTTGTTTCCCCATTTAGTATCATTATTGTGAGCTAGTGAGTTTTCAAACTCTGCCCTGTTATTTATTTACTTCCTATTCCTGCTATTTGTATAGTACCTAACTTGGTTGTGGTCTCAGGCAGATAAAAAGGTCGACCACAGCATGTGAAATTAGAGTTTTAGTTCTTCTTGTGAAATTCTACCTATCACAGCAACTTCGTAGCATTTGGAAAACATTTAAAGATCTACCTCTCCAGAAGTGTACAGTGATATAGGGTCTTCCAAGTGTTTTATTTTCTCCCTCTTTTTGCTTCCTTTGCCTATTCTGCAACATAAAATACATTGTTTCTTGGCGGGCATTGGGGCATTTATAGATTTTTTTTCCTTTTAGCTCTCCATCTTTGATTTGTATCTTTTCCATGAATGCTTCTATACGGTTTAGTCACTTAATATCAGAATATTTTCCATAAGTGCAGCTTAATTATTTATAGATATAGGCTTAAATGGTTGATGTTAAACATTGTGTGTGTGTGTGTGTGCGTGTGTGTGTTCGTGTTCATCCTTCATTGCCAAAGAAGACCATGCCATCAGAGAAATTGAATAGAAACACAAAGGAATAATGAGAGTAAATGGGATAGGAAGTATCCTCTAACCTGAACCTGCTCTGTGTCCTGTATCATTTTGTTCTTTCAGTCTATGAGAAAGTAGCTCCCCATAACCCCTCTGTCTCACCCCCAAAACATCCCATTAACAATGTTAAAATCTCCTTTCGTTCCCCCTACACCCTATTAAAATTAGTTTTGGGTTTTCTTATTATTTGTTTTCCTGTTGCTCTGTAGTTTAACGTTTGAAATGACTTGAAGGCCATTTAGAAATTGTTTATAACAGTTATTAGAGGTTCAATGTAAAGTTCACACAGTGGTTCAGAAAATTTTGTTAGAGTCATAAAACTGTGCCTTGGAATCATGGATTACTCTACATTGTACCTTTTAGTTAAGAGACATTCCCTTTTTACATGTATACAATATACATTTTTTTCAATCATTCTGAAGACATTGTTATTATATTGGGAAAGAAACATGGAGACTTAGAAAGAGTATTAATTAACTGTAGTATCCAAGGACCTGTTTTTGAGACCTGGTTCTGCTGCTTATTATTCATATGACTTTAGAAGAGTTGCTTAAGATTATCGAGTTTCTTTTCTATCAATAAAATGGGGATAGTAACAATTATGCTATCTATCTCATGAGGTTATGTATGATAGAAGCATTTTGAAATCCTTAAAATATCACGTAAACTATTTTTGTTCATATTATTCATTTACTTTACTGGGTGTTTTGTTTGTGGGATTTTCCTTTTTTTTTAAATCTGTATCACTGAGTATACCATGCCTTGATTTCCAGAAATTACATAGCTCTTAACCCATATTCTTTGCCTGGCTCCTTAATCTGTTTCACTTTGACATCTGACAGGTATGTTCTTTGGTCTTGTTTGTCTGTCTTGACCCCTAGTAAGCATTTGGCCTATAGGTCATTCTCTTGGCTTTCCATTAGGCCCAGTGTTCTGGTATTTAGCCTCCCTATGTGGTTCCAAAGCCTTGTTTACCTTGACCTCTGATATCCTAAGCCCTTTCCAATGTCTGATTGTTGCCCATAGTGACTTAGTTTTCTGATTCTCATTTCCAGGCTGGTACTTATTCTCTATCGTGACTGTTGATCCAGAGAACACCTTGATGGAGTAGACATCTACAATTCCTATGATTTAGTCTTAGACAGTTTCCTGAGGTATTGAGAGGTTTATATGACTTGTCCCTTGTCATGCAACTAGTTTATGTCAGAAGTAGGACTCAAACATCAGCTCTTCCTGACACCAAGGACCCTCTGGCATCTGTTTCTATACTCTGCTGTCTTGTAATAATATGTACACAGAATAAAACATGTATGGTTAATATTTTTATGTCTTACTAGTGTACCTTAATCATTTGAAATCTTTGTGCTCCATAAAATTTTTATCATTGCTTTTTTAGTGAAAATCTTTATAATTAGAGCTGCAAGGCAGGGAAGCGGAAAGAGAATCAACTTTTAAGTCAGGAAAATTTCTCAGTCCTATAGGCAACTCAGAGGTCATACGTTTTGGGACAAGCAGGTGGTATGTAGATGTAGAGGGAATTTTGTTATGTGCCTGTGCCAATGAAATCACACATCTGGTTCAAAATGTTTTTTTAAACAATTGTTCAATAATTTAACAATGCCTATAATACATGTTTTATGTGTAATTTAACAAGATGGTACTTTTTTTTTTTAATTCCTTTATGTGGAACCACATGGGATATATATGTTTATGCCTACTCATCAGGCATGCTGAGTACAATTAAAATGTGTGTCTGTTAGTACTTAGAATCTCAGTAGTCTGCTGAGTGTTTGCATTGCTTTGATGCTATGCTTTTCTCAAATTAACCAAGTACCATAGCTCTTGATCACCACAGACTGCCAATATTATATGTTGTTGTTGGCATTAAGAATAGAGAGTCAGCCTGAAAGTTAGGGAGACCTGGCTTCAAAACTTTTTTCTGACACTGATTAGTTTCATGATTCTGGGGAAAAGAATCATTTAATTTCTTGGCAGTTCAGGCTATAAGATATACAACTGTTTTTCATTGTTTTTCATTTCCTCAGAAGAAAATCTCTACTCCATTGAAATCTAAGTCATAGTTCTTTACCACCACAAAGAAAAATATGCATAGTAGGAATATTGTAATATATGTACTGTGTCATAATACATATATATAAATTAATGCATCACATGGCAATCACAAAAATTAAAATTTGTACAATAGTTAGGTCATCTTATTTAATATGTGCATGTATTCCTCTACATCCTCTCTCATTTGTGATTTTCTATTTGTGTGTCTTTTGTGTGTATGTATAAAATCTCTGAAAATGCTACTGTGGGCCAATTTATTATCTGTGTGGTTGGAAACATTGATGTGTAATCTGCATTTCTTTCCATAGTGAATATATATCCAGTTTCTCCTTTGGTCAGGAACTGCAGGCATTATCGTGGGATTGTTAGTGGGTGTTGCTTTGCCTCCTAACCTCAGTCTCTAGTCCACCCAATCTTTGGTTTCATGCCAGTGTGTTGTTTCCCAGAACTGAGGAGCTATTCCTTGTAGCTTGGAGTTATGCTTCAGAATGTCCTTATAAGTATTTCTGGTAGTGGTTTTTCCCCAACAATGGATTTGTTTGATTTCTGCATCAATTAAAAAGACAACACAACTGTGTAGAATGTCTTAATCACCAGGATTATGTGGAAAGAAAACCAGTTATTCATAAAAACTCTAAAAACTGTGATTATATGTTCCTAACTTGAATAAATCAGTGGGCATTTCAGCTTTTTCGCAGTAGGGTTTTATATTTGCTTTCTTTTAAAATAAAGGTATTTATCTTATTCTTTCATTTTTTCCCTTAGTAATAAGAGGAAGGAAGCCAGGTTGAGAGTCAGTGTAACAGTTTGAGGATCATGTTGTAAAAGGTTTGTCAAAGAATGAAAAGATTTAATGGTCTTTTGATCTTTAGAAGATTCTCAGTTTGAAGCTGTGTCTTCATAGACAAGTTTTTAGAGAAAATGGGTGGATTGAGTCTCTAAGAACTGAAGATTCATGGTCAAGGCCCCAGAGATAGCAAATGACAACCAGAATTTGAACCTAAGTGCTTTTCCCCACCCATTTTCAAGTTGAGCACTTTCTCCAATTGTACTCTACAACTTCCCCTAATAGAGAGATGAATTAGCTCAAATGATGATAAATGTACCTGATGTGCCAGGGCTAATCAACAAACTGAATGTAGATAAATGACATGGAACCACTGGAGAGTTTGGAAGAAACTCAAGGATGAACTTGCAGAATGATTGTAGCCACAATTCTAAAGGATGGACAGATTGGCAATGGGATATACTCCATTAGAATCGTTCCCAGGGGACCATGAGAACTATAGAGCTCTGAGTTAAAATTTGTAAAACCAGTTGAATTTTTAATAAAGGCCAATATGACAGAGTACTTAATCCAGCATGACATTTTGGGAGAAAGGCGGCATGGTTTGTGGAAGGGTAAATAATACTTGATGAATAAAGTATAGTTCTGTGACTAAATAACATTTGAACTGAACGAATGTTCATTGGGGATCTGCCATGTGCAAAGGATAGGTGGTATGTGATGGAGAGTAAAATTTGATACTGTGAGGGCTTACAGCTGCCAGGTGATGTCAAAGGCAAGCTGTGGTCATAGCTGTAAGTGCATGTCATGGTGGCTAAAGTTATTCTAGCTGAGGAAGTCAAGAAACTGGGAGGTGCAAGGGTATTTGAAGGATTGACCTCTTCTAGAAATTGAAGTCACTGAGGATGTTTGTAGGTCATAGGGTAGGGAGGAAAATTGTGAATCAAGTGTTAACATTTAGCATTAAAGAGGTAAGAGTTTTCTGGATGTCAAGATAAGAGTGGGTCAAGTCTAGGGAGAGGGGATAATATATCTGGAAGGTATGGCCTTCAACCCTGAAAAGATTATTAAATGAATAGTGCCGTGATTTGAAAGTGTCAATGAATAGGAAGGAAGGAAAAGAAAGAAACAAGCGTTTATCGGGTTCCTACTATGTGCCGGGCTCTGTGCTACTTTACAAATATTGACATTTCTTCCTCACAACTATCCTGGGAAATAAATCAAGTGACTTGCTCAGAGTTATCCAGTTAGTAAATGTCTGAGGTTCCATTTAAACACAATCTATGGAGGCATCCTAGGGAATCAGAAAGGTGTTGGATTCCAATACTGGCTGTGAGTTAGGCCAGTCATATCTCTTCTCTGGGTCTTGGTTTCATCATCTGTAAAGTAAGGTGAGTAGATTAAGCTAGATGTCTCAAAGAACTGTGAGATGAGATGGTTGGACTAGATGACCTGTTTGAGGAAGATTTTGTCATTAAGAGTCACTGAGTAGATTTATAAGAGGAGATGGTGCCAGTATAAAACGGTCAAAAGGAAAGATTCCTATCGGTATCTATATCTAATGATAGATATATCTATTGTCAGTTTCATTTTAGTATCAGTTTTCAGTGGTCCAGTTATCATGTGGTCCAAAAATTTCTGCTGCTTTTTACTCACATTGCTTGGAAAAATACCTCAGAAAAATACTTTAATTTTCTTTTATAAAGAAATTGTATGACACAGTGAAAAGAGCACTGGTGTTGGAGTCAGAGGATCTGGTTTCAAATACTCTGTAATTTACTACCTGTATGATGCTGAAAAAATACTTTACCTCTCTAAGACTCGGTTTCCTTATTTGTGAAATGAGGAAGTTGGACTGGATGACCTTATCTGTCCTTTCTACCTCCAACTCCTTGATCCTTTGAACACTATTCCCTTCATTTAAGAAGGTTCATGTACATGTGAGAGACTTTGTGAAAATCTTCTCTTTGAATTCCTATTACTGGTCACGTTGGTGGCCCAATAGCTAGAGTGCTGGGCCTAAAATCAGGAAGAGTCATCTTTGTGAATTAAAATCCAGCCTCAGACACTTGCTGGCTATGTGACCATGGTGGACTAGTCATTTGACTCTGTTTTGCCTTAGTTCCTCATCTGTGAAATGAGCTGGAGAAGGAAATTGGCAAACCACTCCAATATCTGATAAATTTTGTAAAAAAGAAATCCTGTTACAGAGTTGGAGAAAAGTGACTGAAATGATGAAAGTTTTGTTGTAAGAAAAAATTCCCCAAATGATTAGGTTTCAGTGTGGGGGAAAAAAAAGGCCAGGGAAGATATATTCAAAATCTGTATAGTTTTTAAAAGTTTGGCTAGGAATGTTCTGTGCTTGTCTGTCAAATCCCATTATCTTAAATTAAGGAAGAGTTCTGAAACTGAGACTCCATTATGAAGCAGGAGTCATTAAAACTATTTGGTACTGTTTTTAGAAAATAGATGCATAGATTGGTGGAACAGACTACTAGATAAGAAATAATCACAAATGTTTAGCCCTTGTTTGAGGATTCCAAGAATCAATTTGAGGAAGGATTCCCTATTCAAAAAGAATTGCTTGGAAAACTGGAAAGCAGTTCCACCAAAAAAAAAAAAAATTGATTCTAGGTGCAGTGTTCTATTACTGTGCCACAGGCAAAGTCTGTGTAAATATGATTCAAAGAGAAGCTGTCACCTGAAGAAAATTCTTTTTTTATCAAGTATCTCTGCTAAGTATATGATATCCAAATACATTGAGAATTAACACAAAAATGTGAAATCAAGAGCTATTCATTTCCTAGTAGATCAATAATCAAAGGTTAAGGAAAAACAGTTTTCCAAAGTATACTTTCAGGGAAAACAACTTGGGAGGTTTCACTTTATATATAGCAACAGAAGGAAATAGTAATTTTTTAATGGGTGGCTATGGGTAGGCATATACACTAATACAGTGTTGGTAGATCTGTGAATTGGTTCAACCATTCTGGAAAATAATTTGGAATTATGTGCAAAAAAAGTAAAAACATGTCTATCTTCTTTAAACAAGAGGCATGCAACCCAAGTAGGTAAAAGACAGAAAGGTTCGATATATACCAAAACATCCATATATATACCAAAGCAGTGCATTTTTTTTGGGGGGGTGGGGAGATAAGAGAAGTAATAAACCAGAAATAAAATAGATGCCTATCAATTGAAAAATGGGTAAATTGAATTGTGGTACATGAATGCAATTAAATATTATTGTGGTGTACGAAATGAAAAAAAATATGAGGAATTCAGAGGAACAAGAAAATGCATGAATTGATGCTTTTTGAAGTGATTAGAACTTGGAAAACAGTAAGTACAACTTCAACTTCTCTTTAGTAGAAGACTGACTGCTGTGTGCTTATAATAATGACTAATTTTGGTCTCATTGAAGAGATGAGAGGATGTACCTCCTTCCTTTTGTTGGCAGTCTGGGCAGAGGATATGGAATTTTGAATCTACTAAGTTCATAAAATGCACTAGATATATTGATTGTCTTTGCTTAACTGTTTTTCTCCCTCCTTAATGGGAAAGATGGGGGCAGGGTATATTTGAAAATGATTGTGGTATAAAAATAGGGTCTGTACAAAAGACATCAATCACATTTAAAACTATTTCCACAAACTCAGAGGTCCTCTTCCCCCATGTTTTTGATGCTGTCATGAGGCAAAGTTAGGACAAATAGAATGAAGGTATCATTTCACATCATCAGCAATTAATGGAATCTGCTGCCTCAAAAGATAGTATTGGCTGAAAATACAATTAGATAGAGGAAGGGTTTCAGGGAGTTCAGTTGCCAACCATAATATGCTACTATAACATTTCATCATTATAATGTGAAATGCTATTATCAATGGTAGTTACCGAACTTTTAAGTTGCTTCCCAAAATTTAAAGTTTGACGTCACTGAGGGCAACCACTTACCTCTTGCTGTCACTTTCAGAGAAATTTAGTTAAAGGGGCAAAGGATGGAAATTCTGTTTATGTGGATTCTTATATTTTTTTCTCTTGTGTAAATATTAAAGGAGCTATCCTAAGATAAAATAATATACCCATCTATGATGAAATTAGTTAGTAATTTTAGAAAAATTTTGTTGCTAGATCATGATAATTTCTGATCTATGTAATTTGTGGCCTGAAACCAAAGCTCTATGTTTGCATGGATTCAGATCCAGTCTTAAGGGGCTTCTTTCTTCAGTTCATGTTTCTTCCCAGGGTTTTCCTTGGGAATATCAAAATACTGGAACCCATGAATAGTTAATAATGATGATAACTTGGATTTATATATTGCTTTCTCTGTGCTAGGCATTGTGCTAAGCTCTTTGCCATTATTTTATTTGATCCTAACAATCACCCTGGGAGGTAGGTGCTATTGTTATCCTCATTTTAGAGATGAGGAGACTGAGGCAAACAGAGATTAGATGTCACACAGCTAGTAAGTGTCTGAAGCTATATATGAACACAGGTCTTCCTGATTTCTAGCCCAGCCTTCTATCTACTGTGCTTACCTAGCTAGTTAAAACATTTCCCCCTTTTCCTCTGCTTTCCTCTTGAATCTAGACAGTTCAGATTTATAATATTAAACATGAGTTAGTATTTTATTTCAAATAGGACTCTGAATAAACATTTCAATTTCTTGCTAAACTTTTGAAGACCACATGTGAAACATCATTTAACATAGGATCTGTATGAACATAAGCAACATTTTAGAGTATCGTTATTTCTGCGTTTTGAGGTCCCTGTGAAGAAATTTTTACCTCTGTGTTTTACAGTGAAGACAGGATGTTCTTTTCCATTCTGTTGTTCTTGCTCAGCATGAATGTTTATTTTGGACAAAAAGGTTAAATTTTAATGGGCTTGACTTTTTGGTATTTTAATTATTAAATATTACCTCTTATTTCCTTCTTCCCTTTCACAATCTCATTGGTAGTTGTCTCATGAGTTTCAACTTGGTTTTGACCTGTCATGGCCCCACGTTAAAAACAAAAACCAAAAACTAAACCAAAGATAAAAAAATCCAAAAGTTTCCATGTTTTATTAAGAATGTTAAGTGATGGGAATGAAGACATCTGTGTGTCTGCTCTATGATTCCCCTAACCTTTTTTTTTTTTCTACCTCAAAAAAGAGAAATTTTTCTTGGGTAATTTTGGATCAGATTTTATTACATTTTTTGTTCTTATAGTCCACATTTATGAAAGTCATAAAAATAGATGCTTGATTTGTAATCGAGAGAGCGTGTGATGTAGTGTATGTAGAGTCAGCCTTGGAGACAGGAAACCGTGAGTTCAGGCCCTGCCCCACACATACTTTCTGTATGATTGTGAGAAAATTACTTAACCTCTTGGTGCTCTAGACAGCTCACCAAGACTCTAAGAGCCAGAAAAAGTTGCTGATAGACATTCTTAGAGGAGTTTCCTTACCCAGAAGTGTATTGTACCAGTGAAATCACTGATATAGTCTCTCCCATGTCTCTTTTTTGTTAGCAAAAAATAGCAAATAATAATGATGATAATGAAGATAACAATAGCTAACTTTTCTGTAGCACTCACTATTTGCCAGGTATAAACCTGGGAGGTAGGTGCTATTCTTCTTCCTCTCATTTTAAAGAGGAGGACACTGAAGCACACACAGGTTAAGTGACTTGCCCAAGATCAGATAGCTCTGAGGACAGATTTAAGTATAGGTTTCCATTGGATCCAGGTACTTAACCCTGTTTGCTTCAGTTCCTTGTCTATAAAATGAGCTGGAGAAGGCAATGGCAAATCATTCCAGAATCTTTGTCAAGAAAACCCCAAATAGGGTCACAAAGAGTTGGACTAAAGAAAAAGTTTCTTTCCCCCATTTTCCCTGACCCTCTTTCTTGCGTGTCTCCAGTAAACTGTTTCCTTCTTTTCTGAATCTTCCATTAAACACACTCAGTTGAAGTACCTATTGCTTTAAGCATTCACTGGCTTATATAAATGATCTTGCAAAAAGCCTTTGAGATCCAGCCATATGTCTTCTTAGAACTATTATTTCCTCTTTGAGATTAATCTGGTTGTTCTTTTAGTGTAAGAGGGGTTTCCCCCACTGCTAATTGAGTTTTCTTGACACCCTCAGGGAGCAAATAGTGACTTGAATTTATTTAGTTAGCTTTATAGTATAGGAAGCATGGTGTAGTGAAGAGAACTTGAAATTTGGAATCAGAGAACATGAGTTTAAGGTTTGACTGCACCTTACTCATTCTGTGACATTGGATGAGTCATTTAATTTTGAGTTTCAGTTTCCTCAAGTAGAAAATGAGGGCAGTTATATTTGTGATACTTCCTGAGGAAAGATAAAACCTCTATTGAAATTCTATTTCATCCGGATATGGAAGTGACTGGGTGTGCTTAAAGGCTTCTAATTAGAGAGAGGATAAACTCTGATAGTCTTGAGTAACCTGTGGTAACTCACTGTGGGCTTGTAGGAGCTGTCCATCTTGTGATGAATTTTAATGGCCATGCCTTCTCATGGTCTATTCCTGAAGACCTAAGGCATGGACAAGGATTGTGGTATGTTTTGGTGGAGGGAGTAGCAATATTGATGAAATCAGTGACCGAATGACTACTTGTCAGTTATGTTAGTGGCGATTCCTTGTAGGGATGGGGTATGGGCTGGAATAGATGTCTGCTGAGGTCCTTTTAGCCTTGAATTCTGTGATTCTTTTGTTTTCTGAAATCATATATATCCTCGAGGTTTTGAAATGTATGTGTGGTCTTTTTTTTCTTTTAAGGAATCTAGAGGGTTGGGAAGGAGGGGGAGAAAATTTAAGACTTATGAAAGTGATTGTTGAAAACTGAAAACAAATAAATTAATTTAAAAAAGAAGATAAAAAGCAAAAAAACTTATGGAAGTGATTGTAGAAAACTGCAAACAAATTAATTAAGTAAAAAAAGAAAAGGGTTTAGTGCATTTGATTTTAAACTTAAGGTAGTAATAATAGCTAACTGGTGGACACTTATGGAATGTTATAATTTCCCACATGATCTCATCTATTTTGTTGTGAGGAAAAGACTTTGGAAACCCTAAAGTACCGTAGAAATATTAATTACTACTATATTTATTTGTTCTCTACCCATAGAAAGCCTGTGAGGCTGGTGGTCTATGTGGTTGTGGCGGAGATTTTCACTATGTGAAGGACTGCAGTCCACTGTGGGGACTTTAAAAACTTGCTTGGTTTGTAGTTCTCAATTAGCTAATTAATAAACGTTCATTAAGTGGTTTTTACGTTGTAGGCGTCATGCTTAGTACTTGGGATGCCAGGAGAGGCGAAAGAGAGCCCCTGCCCTCAGGGAGCATTCCATCTGCTGAGAGAGACAACGCCTAAACAAATACATGCAAAGCAAGCTTTATACAGAATAAGTAGGTGAAAGCTAAAGAAGGAAAATTTACTTGAAATACCCACCTAAAGAGAATCCTGGGAAGGCATATAAAAGTCATTTAAGTCACTTCTAAAGATCTCTGTACATTTCCTGACATTTAAAGTTATTCATGTTCAGAGTCTTCTCCCTCAGCAAGTGCCACCAGTTAGGCACCTCACAAAGCTACTACTTGTATGCCAGGCTGTAGAGTTTTTGTAAAAAGTTTGAGAATAATAAATGGTAAATGTATATAAATAATATAAATATGTAATTATTAATATTTAATGTAAAATATATTTAGAAACTTACATGTCATATAGGTATAATATATGCACATATATATACACACATATAATCTCATTTGATCTACAATAACTGAATGAGGTAGCTGCTTTTATTATACCCATTTTACAGGTGATGAAACAGTCTGAGAATGGTTAAAGTGACTAGCCCAAGGTCAAACAGCTAGTAAACGTATGAGGTAGAATTCAAGCTCTGACTCCCACATCCAGCTCTCTTTGGATTCTACTCCCTAGGTGTCTCCAAGGTATTAATAGTGTTAAGGTGGATTTAGACATGCTCCTGTCTTAGCCACACTTTATAGTTCTTAGCCAAGGTGAGAAACCCTCAGTCTTTGGATGCAGGCTTCAATATAAGAAGGCAAAAGATGACGTTTCCCTGGTTGGGTGGCACTGTTTAGAGCTCTAATGATACAGTATCACTAGCTGGCTTCCCATTGGCTTATACTACTGCTGTTAACTTCTAGCTTGCCCAGGGAGCGGTTCCTGTTCCCAAACTTGAGCAGAGGAGCCCTGTGGATACTCCAGCTTCAGAAAGATTGAACACAAATTTATATTGCTATAATTTGTTCATTCAGTTCTTAATTGATGGGAATCTCTCACCATTTTTGTCACCCACTACCAAAAACCTCCTGTAATGTTTTTGAATGTTTGGATCGCTTCCCTCTTTCTTTGAATTCTTAGGGAGGATAGATCAAGTAGCCTAATAGCTAGTTCAAGAGAAAGGTACAATTTGATGCCTTTTTTCTCCTTCTCCCTAACTCCCCAGCACTAACCACACTCTCTAGTGTATAGTACATACTTTAGTGTTGATTTACTGATACAAAAAAAAACCCACAGTAAAATAATAAATGTGATAATTGTGTCATATAGGTACCTATTCTCCAAATTGTCCTGTATCTCTTTAAGTCACTGTCTTCTTTCCTTTTCTCTTAGTCACCAAAAATTGTGACCTCAGTTATCCTTAATTTTTTCATCTTCCTCACATTCAGTCAGTTGTCAAGTCTTCTCATTTCTGCCCTCCACTCTATCTTTCAGTTCACATCCTTTTTCTTCCACTTATCCCTCATGTGGAATATTTTAATATCCTCCTAATTGTTAACCCCTTTTTCCAGTCTTTGCCCTGAACAATTATTCCTTCGTGCATCTGCCAAAGTCATCTTCATAGAGAAATCTCATGATATCATTCCACAACTCAAAAGCTTCCAATGGCTCCCTAATATCCCTAGGAAAAAATTAAAACTCAGCCTAGTATTTAAGAACCTGCCTCCATAGCCTGCTTCCAACCTACTTTTCAAGCCTTATTTCACATTACTACCCTTTGAATTCTCTGTAGTCTGGACCAACTGGATTAGTAGCTGCTCCCTGATTTTCGCATTCCACCTCCTGATGCTGTGGATTTTCCCAAGATGAGCTTCATTCCTGAAAAAGCATTCCCTTATCATCTCTTTTGTCAGAATTCTCTTCTTTCAGTGCTTAAGTGCCATCTCTTCCGTTAACCCTTTCCCCACACTCTTATTTGCTCATGCTGTCCCCCGCATTACCTTTTATTTATATATCTTTGTACATGTTGAACTCCACCCGCCCAAGCTAGAATGTAAACTCAAAATTTAAGGGTAGAGATTTTGATTACCGTCTTTAGCCCTGATAACCTGTCACAGTGTCTTGCACATAGTAGATCAGATGATTAATAAATGTTAAATTGAACAGAATCTCAACGTGGAAGGGTCTGTCCTCAGGAAATCAGCAAAGTTTATAGGCCTTTCACAATCTACCTATGAACCTTTTGTGCAGTGGCAACATAGCACCTTTAAAAGACCTGAGAATTCTGATCAATCCAATGCTCAACCACAGTTCCACAGGTTCTAACTGGGAAGTGATGAGCACAAAATGGACATGGACAATATCAAGATTTGCTTCGATGGTCTTTCCACATCACAAGGGTTTTTTTTCCTTTGTGTTGTTCAGTTGAAGAGCGAGGGAGGAGAGAAAAATCAATGTTCGTTAGTTGAAATTTTCAGTTTTTTTTTAAGTAGATAGACAAACCATTGGGGAAATTGTTATATAATAATTTAGAATTGTGGCACAGAGAGTTTAAATGACTTGTCTGTTGTGAAGGAACTGGGGATGTTCTGGAGAAGATACCTAAAGGGAAATTGAGGAGGACACGATGATATTATATGATGGGCTATCACATGGGAAAAATATTAAAGGTGATCTGCCCGGCCCCTGAAGGATGGAGGGTGAAGTTACTAAGAGACAGAATTTGACTCCAGTAAGGAAAAAAGTTCACCAATTACAAGTGTCCAGAAATGGAATGGTTTGCTTGAGGTAATACTGAATTCCTCATCTCTATATACTTGTTAGGGACCTCTTTTTCATTTTACTGAGAAAATTAAGGCCATTCCTCTTTTCCTCATCCCAGATTCCCTCAACATCATTCCTCACTCTTTCTTTCCCCCAGTCTTTGATAACGAGGTAGCTCTTTTCTTTGTGAAGGTTAACCCCCTCTGACTTGTGGCCTTAATCATCCTCTCCCCTCCTGTCATCAACATTTGTTGTTTAGTCAGTTGATGTCTGACTCTTCATGACCTCATTTGAGATTTTCTTGGCAAAGATACTAGAGAGGTTTGCCATTTCCTTCGGTAACACATTTGACAGATGAGGAAACTGAGGCAGAGGGTTAAGTGATTCGCCTGGGGTTATAAAACTAGTAAGTGTCTGAAGCAGAATTTGAACTCAGTCCTCCTTCCTGACTGTAGGACTTGCCCTCTATCCGCTGCTCTATCTAGTGACCCCTCTTAAGTGTAACCTTAATCATCTCCCTTCTGACCAAAATCAAGATACTGCTCAAGCTCCGTCTTCTCTGGAAGTCTTTCCTGTTATTCCTGGCTTCTAGTGCCCCCCTTCCCCACAAGCCATTTTATATTTAAGGATTGTGTGTTTCTTTGCAAATATGCTCTTTATATTTATTCTGTGTGTAGATGCTTGTTGTTCTTCCCATTAGAATGCAGGCTTCTTCTGTGTCGGGATTGTTTTGTTCACTTATTCCTACTCGTAGACCCCAGTGCAGTGCTTGGCCCAAAAGAGAAGCTTAATAAATACTCGTTGATTAAGTGATGTTGTGGAGGGCAGTCTACAGGAAGTCTCCAGGAACTTACAGGGTGAGTTTTCTTCAGATTGAATTTTGTGATTTTCAAAAGCAATGTGTTAAATACATTGTTTAAAAAATAGAGAAATTAAAACATTTAAGCTAAAATAATTCTTAAAATTTCCCATTATTTGTCATTGTTCTCTTCTCCCGCCTCCCCCCAGCCTCTGAATTAGGTTGTCATTGGGTTCTAGGAGGTGAACTACTCTGACAGGAAGGAAGGAGCATGACCATATTATCTGAGTTTTGATTTGTATTGTATTTTTAGTCATAGATTTATTACCAATTTATTCTTAATTTTAAATGTCCAAATTTTACTACCCTCGCATAAAAATTGATATAGAAGGCTATTGCCACTTTAAAAATATGAATGTTTTGCGAACTTTCTTTAGGGAAGATTTGGTGTCGTTTCCTCCCCATTAGGTATGTGGTCTTGGAACTTTTTATTCACTGACTTACATTTACTAGCTCTTCTTTTACTGATCAAGTTAAATTAGAAATTTTTTATTCCCTTCAGGTCTACAGAAGAAGCTTTTCAGTAGAATTCCAGTTTCTGGGCGATCATTTACAATACTGTGTTTAATTTTTGGTGGGGGGGGGTTGAGTAGATAGGTGTTTTGTTGATTAAGATCTTAAACTCTGTGTGTCTCTACTCAGTTTGTTTTGGAAAAAAAAAGGAAAAGTATGTTCGTAAAAAATCCTTTGTTCACTAATTTTCATTTCTGGAGGGAAATGTATGGTATTGATTGATTGAGTACTTTTTTCTTTGGGGTATAAAAAGAAAACAATTTTCTTCATCCCTAATAAGCCATAAAAAAAAACCAAAACACATTCTTCCAAATCAAAGTTTCTTAACATCTCTGCCCTCAAATTACAGATATGTTCCAGATAATGTGTTGTGCTGCAAATGCATAATTACATATTATGAAATACTCATTTTTTTTAGATCAGGTGTGGAGTTTGAACTTGAATTCTACTGTGTCGCTGGCATGAAGGGGCAGAAGAAGAGTTCTATTGTTATAGAAGAGTTTTATTGAAAGGTGACCTTGTCATTCATTCAGAGACCAGCAGATAGGGAGAAGAGAAACAAGGGAGGGAAAAGCTGCCAAGGCGAAGTCATTGCTGTTTGGACTAGTTTTATTTTGGGGCAACTTAAACATAGTTTCCAAAACATGAATAATTGAGTGTGGTCTCAATTCCCTTCTCGGCTTCTAAAATGATCTCTCTTGCTAAGAAAATGTCTGCTTTCTAGGGGTGGATCAGATTTTGTATTTGTGGTTCAGTCTATAATCAACTCAACGCTACTTTTAAATCATGCAAGAAGACATGTCTCCTTGGCTTTGAAAGTGTAGGAACTTCTGTCCAGGACATCTGCATTTTATGGAACCCATATTAACCTAGCGCCAGTTGGGTATTTTCAAATTGCTATGCAGAGATATATTAGAAAATTTTTTCCAAGCATGTCTGTAATAATATAACAGTTTTTAATAGTGGTGTATGTGTCTCAGGCATCTACATTTAACTGGGATGAAACACACACACACACATACACACACACAAACACACACACACACACACACAAACACGCACTTCAACTCCCCTCTCCCTCCACTAAATTTCTCTGCCAGGCTTCAAATTTTGGATTTAAACAAAAATTTATTGCCCTGCCAAAAGTATTGTTGGTTTGTACTGAACCAGGGATTTGGGAATGTTTTCAAACCAGTTTTCTTAAAAGTTTTAGCCAAGAGTTTTGCTGTTTCTTCCTGCCTTATAAAAAATACTTGTTCTATAAATAAAATTCAAAGTTATGCAACAGTGTGAAACACCTGGCTTTGTGTGAACATGTTAAAGAAGGGCAAAATATTTTAGGGAAGGATTTAAAAAAAAATCAACCCTTAAGGAACTGAACACATTTGCCCCCTTTTTACGTGTCTCTTTTTTTGTCTTTGATTATAAGAATTATTTGATCAACAACCTTTACTAAACTTATCCACTTTTAGAATCAGAAGTCTAAAGAAATAGTACAAATTCATGTTTAAGTGTTATGCTAGGCATTTTAATGATTTCTCATTGTGGAATTTAAGATACTAATTTGCAAGGTATTGATTTGCTGCCAGATTGTGGATATGTTTATTTATAGCATTTTACAGTTATACATATAGAAATAAACATGCATAGTAAACATGGATGTTTGCTCTCTCTCTCTCTCTCTCTCTGTACATTAATATAGTGAAACTGAGCAGTCTTGTCGATTGGCCTTTCAAATGATTTTTTTAAAAATAATTTTAGCTCTGTCAAAGCTGATACAGTGGCAGAATAGTAGTAGTACTAGAGCAAAGAGGACTGATGTTCTACTGCTGTTTCTGCTGCTTGCTGTATATATGACATTTGACCATTCATTTACCCTTTCTGGGTCTCAGTTTCTTCATTTAAATTGAGGAGTTTCCAAGATCACATAGACCCTTGAAAGTTCAAAATCTAGAATACTATGTAGTTCTACCTAGATTTCTTTTTTTATGAGCATGGGAATTCTTTAGCTCCAAAACAGCGAGATTTAGCTTTGTGCATTCTTAATACAGTACTTCCTTGCCAGCAGGTCACCTCTCACGTACAGAATTTTGGAGGTGGAGGTATGGCGATACAGGTACTTTCTAATACAGTGGCCAGCATTCTGTAATTTGTTGCTTTCTTAATCTTGTAATTGACAAGCTTTAGGCTAATTCCATTCATTGTTGTTTACTCTGGAATTCTTCTGCTGTTGAAAATGAGTGATGTTTACACAAATGAGCAGAGTCTACCTACTGAAGACTTACTAAAACACCCTCAGTCTCTTCTTCAGTGATGTTAGGACCTTGAAGGCAAGAAAGGATTGGGAAATTTGAGGACATTTTTGAAGTACTCTCTCACTTTTTGATGTCAGAAAGATGGCCTTTTTTTTTTTCTGTAACATAGAAATATAGGAAAAGGTTATTTAAAATTTTTTTAAAATAAATTTTATTTTTTCAGATAATGAAAATTTGCCTTCTTTCCCTCTCACCTTGCCCTCTGTTGAGAAAGAAATAAAAATAAAACCTTTATGCAAAAGTAAATTCCCACATTAGCCATATTCCCTTTCCTGCAATTTGTCCATCTTCTCTTTGTCAGGAGATATGGAGCATGTTTCATCTCGAGTCCTCTGGAACCTTAGTTGATCATTGTGTTGATCAGAATTCTCAAATCTTCCAAAGTTAGTCATCTTTACTATATTGTTGTTATGGTATAAATTGGTCTTTTGTTTCTGTTCCCTTCAGTTTGCATCAGTTCATATACCGTAATTTCACGTATTGTGCATTACCTAATTGGTTTTCAGTTTTTTTACCACCACAAGAAAGATTGCTTCTTTATCAGGAGACTGGTAGTTCTATTTTAAATTAAATTACTTTGAAACATTGCTATTGAGACCTTGAGTTCATTCAAATGTTAAAAAAATTATGTGGACGTTATTAATCTTGTAACATTTCTGCATTCTCAGTGTTATTGTATGTATGTATCTTGGTGAGACTTGGGCTGGGACCTATTGTTGGCCAATCTACATGCAAGTCATGACATCATCTTCTGATGTCATGGTCCTTTTTGAGAATAAAGGACAAACAGTGATATTTATGAGGATACTATAATATAGTGCTTATATTTTCTGATGGCTTAGAATGCTATCCATCCTTCTTTTATTCACTAGCTACTACTCTCCAAGGAATTCCAGTCTGACAATATGTTAGTTTTTCTAGCTAAATTGGCCTACTTTCTCTTCCATGTTTACCCCCACATATGTATATGTATATAGGTACATACATATATATGTGTATGTATGTATTTGTATATATACATGTATGTCTGCATATGTGAGTGTATATATATATATATTTATGTATGTATGTATTTTCTTATCTATGTGTATCTTTTCCTCTTCAGTTGGAATATAAGCTTTTTGAGGGCAAGGCAGTTTTTGTCTTTGTTTCCTAGTGCCTAGCTGGGGTCTTGCTCTTAGTTTTTCTTTAATAAATTTTAATGAGTGAATGAATTATTTTAGTAATTTTGGGAAAAGGAGTTAGTTCAACATATATAGTCCCAATAAAGGGATAAAGTAAGGATTACTTTAATCAAGTGGATTTTAGATAACATCAAAAACTTTGAGTCACCTGTTTCCTTTATTGCTACAAGCAGTCTTTTGTTTGTTAACTTTCATAAAACATAGGAAAGTAAAAATATTTAGCAAATTGGAACTTGACAAGAACTGCTTCTGACCCTATACATGTCTGGAAGTTAAATTTTTCAGTAATGTTCTCTGTGAATCAAGAGTAATAGCTCAGAATTAACGTCTAGACCCTGATACTTGTAATGGTAATAGAACAGCAGTGATTTGGGGCTTTTGTGTGCCCTGAATTCTTGACATAGAGTTGGAAAGAATGTTGTGTGTGAATAGGAGCTGCCTTACAGTACGAGAGCCTTAGTTGGTGAAGATGCCTATTTTAGGATCCACCTGCCAAAATGACTAAGAAATTCAAGTGGTCATGGATGATAAACTGCCTACTTCTTATACTGAGCAATGGTAGGACTTCTGAAACTAGAACTGGTGCTTTTAGCAGTGTCCTCCTGGCCCAGGAAGGTCAGCATCTCAGCATCATTAATATTAAGCAGATTCTTAGAGGGCATTTTTGTTTTTGGTACCTGTTACTTCCTTTGTGTCTTGGAGGAGTCAGTTTCCAATTACCTTTATAGATTTGTAAAAGACCTGATTCGATGAAGTTGCTATATTTATACCATGACCTTTTAATTTCCAATTCTCCTTCCAGAAGGTAGAAAAAGGAGTAAGAATAAAATGAACTTTGGGAAGTCATAAGTGGCCTGCTGAATATGTCATTAGAGGTTTCTAAGTAATTATGAGTCTGAATTTGTAAAAAGGGTTTCTGTAAAAATGGAAGCCTCCTTGAGATTTACACAGAGGAGGGAGGGAATTCTTTTGCTGGCTTGTTAAACTGCTAAACCAGTATAACATGGCAAGGCAAAACATGGGTTATGGGTTCTGCTCATGGACCCTTTCATCCTCTGTAACCTCTACTTTGTGGTGCCTGCTTTGTTGACTCCATCGAGGCTTTATTCCTGTGATTCTATCTTTTGGACCCTATCTTTTCTATCTCCTTTGTTGAGTCCTCACCCTCTTGCCTTTCAAATATTTTGTTTTCATTCAGTTTCCTTCAACAAACTAAGGTACTATGTGCAAGGTACTTTATAAGGCATTGCATATGTTCAGATACTCCAGTGGGGTGATCTCATTGTTTTGGAATTTCCTCCTAATGATATATAGATTGAATCTAATCCATGCTTGTCTAACCAACCCAATAATCCAATAAGCATTTATTAGGATGTTCTTCCTATGTGCCAGGCAGGCATTGTACTAAGCACTGGGGATACAATTAATGAAAAGACAGTCCCTACCCTTAAGACACTTAAAATCTAATAGGAAAGGAAGAGGCAGGAAAGGGGGGAGGAACACCAGGGCATACCAAGTTCAGGAGGCATGTATTCCTTGGAGTTAAAACCAGGCAGAGTATCAGCTGCAAAGTGAAGTGATCTGAGAGTTCAGTTTCTGCCCTCTAAAAAGGAAGCCATGGGGAGGACTTTGGTAGGGAGGAGAAGCTCTTGGACCTGTAATGTCAATCAAGACTTGAGTTAGCAGCTAGGTGGTAAGATTAGAAGTGATGAGCTTATCCTGGGAGGAGCATCTTGTTTTCCAGAGTTGAAAGCAGGCAGAGTAGCAGATGCTGCTTTTCCCTATGTCCTACTAAAAAGCTTTTATTTTGGGGAGAGGGGAGAAAGAAAAGGAAAGGGAAAGTGATCCATTCAGCAGTGCTTTCTCATTTTCTCCACTGTGAGAATGCCAGTGGAGCACTCTGGCCCTCTACCTTGTTATATCTCTCTGTATAATGCTCTGCTTTAATTCTTTGGAGATAGAGATATTTCAGGGTCTCACTGACATAGCAACACCTGTAAGATATTTGCATTGAAAAGTTCTCTTGCTGTCATGGGAAACTTGGTCAGTGAAGATATTTTGTAATTTCTTTAGAGCAATCCAACCTAATCTCTTCCTTCTTTTCAGGGTGCATTCAGAATCCATGTTGAAATCTTATTTACACATATTTTTATTCATTTGCTCTTTTCTATATGTACAGGTAGGTCAATTTCTTTTGAGTGATTATAGATCGCTTTCAGCAAGCTCTGGAATGACTTGGGACTTGACAGCAAGATGTCATTTGTAAAAAGGAACATCCAGAGTAGTAGTATCAAGTTCAAATAGAAAAAGGGCCACCAAACCAAAAATATGCTACATAAGGATCTCTGCTGGATGCATATTGATTTAGAAAACTACATATTAATATTATCCATATTTTATTTTATTTTGTTAAGTATTTCCCAATTAAATTTTAGTCTAGTTCCAGTCCCACTCATACTGGGTTGCAATGTCTGACACCTCTTTTTAGAGGACCTCATCATCCTTATGGAATTACTTCTTGACTTAGATTTGCAGTAGATCCTTCCTTATCATGGTGAATATTTTCAGCAAAGCTTGCAATGTTTTATGTCCTTTCTGATATTTATCATCAGTGGATTATGGAATAGGGCTATTTCTGTTGTTAAATCTTTGAGGAATCTTGAATAATCTTGATATATAGATGGAAAATACCTTGTTGTAAAAGAATCTTTAAGGTAGCATTTTGTCCTACTGAATTGAATGTTTGTTTGTTTTTTTTTTGTAATCAACATATAATATGGACAATAGGATCTTATATTCTTTATATTTTTTCATTTAGTTTTGAGATAGTAATGTCTGATTCCTTGTTGAATATCTTATATTGTTCTTTACTAATACCTTTATCAAGGATCCCTTTAATATGTCTATAAATAACCATTGAGGTATATGTGGTATTCAAGGAGGACCAAAACATCTGGTATCAGGTTTATGGAGCCCTGTTCAGTGCTGTTTATCCACCTTTGTTGTCCAATTTCACCTGTGGCTCCAGGAAACTGTAATATGTTTAGCAGGAATCCTACTATGATTGTACTTCCACAATAACTACTGAGGGATTTTATACACATTAGTTTGAGGAATAATCTAGTCTAGAATTATAGGGTGAGTTAGCAATAAATCAGTGTGCATTTATTAAGTACCTGCTGTGTGTCAGTTATCCTGGAGAAATAAACACAGAAGTGAAACATTTGTTTAACTCAGGAAGCTCATACTCAATTACAGGAGACAGGGTCTAGGGGTGTGTGTGTATGTGCGTGTGTGTGTGAGAGAAAAAGAGAGAGAGAGAGAGAGAGAGAGAGAGAGAGAGAGAGAGAGAGCGCATGCGTGTGTGTGTGTGTGTGTGTGTGTGTGTGTGTGAGAGAGAGAGAGTGTGTGTGTGTGTGTGATACTATGTACAGAATTGACAATGGCTGATTTGGGAGTGAAGCCCAGGAGCTGAGGTATCATGAAAGACCTGTTGCTGAAGGTGATGTGTTTAGTCTTGAAGGAAACTAGGAATTCTGAGAAGTGGAGGTAAGCAGGGAGTGCATTGCAGTTGTGAGGTGACAGATGGAGTGCTATTTAGGGAAAGACAGGAAGAAGGTTGGTTTGACTGGACCACAGAGCATGTGAAAGGGAGCGTTGTGTAATAAGGCAGCTGGAAAGGTACATTTGGACCAGGCTGTAAAAATCTTTAAATTCCTGATGGAAGACTTTATTTTTGTTCCTCTTGTTGCTGTTACTTGTCCTTTGTTCTGGAGGAGGACCATGACATCAGGGAGGTGATGCCATGACATGCAAACAAATTGGATTTAAGTGAGGAAGGACTGGGAAAAGCTACCAGCCTCACTTTCTCCTCCAGAGAATCTGGATCTAGTGGCAAGATATAGATCAAGAGGACAGGAGACGGCCAGTGGGAAACCTTGATCCTTTTAAGCTAAGGTCTTTATAATAGGTTTCAGTTTGACAGAGGCAATGCACTTTCAATGATTTAAGTCTAAGAAAGAAATGAGGCAAAGAACAGCCTTTCTTACCTACTTCAAAAAAAAAAAAAAGTCTGTGAAGGGAAGACCCTCAGGGTTTCTGGCCAAAGCCAAAACAATTGCTATTTATACCAATCTGGTATAAATGACCTAGTGTGGGCCCAAACAATGATCAGGTGGGACTTGGCCTGGGGTCTATTATTGGCTGTCTATGAGAGCAGAGTGATTTGGGTTTAAGGGCTTGATTCTTAAGAAAGAAATCTAGCCTGTAAACCTCAAGATATCTTTCAAGGTTTCAGAAATAAAAATTTACATTCCTCTGTGCAGAACACTCACAGGTACAGTTTCGATACTTTATGTGAACAGAAGAAAGGGAAAGAAAGGAAGAAAAGAAGCACAATTATCTGTATCCCCTAACTGGCTAGTTCCAGTACCCACAGAGGTGGTTGACAAACAACCATATTTGTTCATAGAGTTAAGAGAGAACCCCTGGAGTTCACTGAATAGGGGAGTGACCTTTCTTTGAGGCAGTTGTGTGGCAGATGAATTATAGCGAGGTAATGCTTGAGCCTGGGGGATCTATTAGGATGAGATTAAAATAGTCTAGGCTAGAGGTAGTGAGGACCCGAAGGGCTATGTTGGTGAAAAGAAGGGGTTGGATGTGATATGTATTGTGAAGGTAGAAACCATCATATTTGGCAGTGGATTAGATACATAAGGGGGAAATCCAGAGTAGGAAAAAGTTAGGGATGACTTGTAAGTTACTATTTCTGTTGATACTACCACTGTTGAAAATTAGGGATACTGGGACCCCAAAATAGCAACACATGGGTCCTGCCTGAATTAATTTGCTCCAAGCCTTCTTTCAGCCAAAGACAAGGTTTATTAACTATCTACTATATTGGCCAGACTCTTAAGGAATCTGAACATTTGCACTGCTAATATAAGTGAGCCTAGTTGAATCTGAGCACTTTCATGGAAACTAGATGGATCTTACATACAGAAAGACTGTGGGAGGGATCTGGGAGTGACTGGAAGAGTGGTCTAGGGAGGACCTTGATGTGAGTGGCCAGGCTGGGGTGCCTGGAGGAGGGGGTCTAGGGAAGATCTTGATGGGAATGGGGTCTAGATAGGATCAAAGGTGGTTAGTAGGTCAAAGGTTAATCAGTAGGTTAGGGAGAATGGAATGAGATCGGGTTTAGACTACAATGGAAAGCCAGTTGATAGCCTCTAGCTCATGGCAGAGACAAGGAATGGCCAGTTGAGAGGATTACTGGAATGGGTAACCGATGCCTCAAGAGAATGCCAGATAAAATGGGAAGATTCAGGGAGAGTTCAAGGGGGTTTTCAGAGCCAGTTTCTCCTCACTGTCATCTTCCTAGTCTTCATTTAGAATTTTATTTATCTCTTCTGTTTCCTTTACTTCACAAATCATTAGTTGCTTCATCCGACATTCATGACACATCTTGCTTCTGTCTCCTTCCCTTCAAGCCCAGTGCAGCTAGCCTAGTGCAAGTCTAGTTACTTCATGCCTAAACTAGTGTTGTATTTTTCTCATTAGTGTTCCTGTCTCCAGTTTTTCATATATTCGGTTCATCCCTCACACCACTGTCTAAGACATCTTGCAGTAATGTAAAACTTTGACCATGCAATTTTTATACTTGCAAATCTTCTAGGACTTCATTTTGTTAAATTCTTTATTTTGGCATTTAACACCTTTATCAGTCTGTTTTATTTGCACTCATCCCCTTCTTTGTACTTAGCCACACTGTGGATTAGTCAGCATTTCCCATATCCCATATTATTCACGATGTCTTTGCTCCTATCATACTGACTGTGTCCTCTTCACCTACTTACTATTCAATGAAATCTTTCCATTTACTTATCCCTTATCTTCTAACTTCATAGCCATAGGGTTGTTGAGGATCAAATGAAATGATGGATGTTAGATTAAGTAAACTGCTACCTTATGAAAATGATGATAATATGGTAATTACTTTTCTTCAGTACTTAACTTCAGTGATCTGCAGCCTTACCCATATATTTTCCCAATATCCCAATGATAATATAGCAACTATTTTTTTCTTTACTAGTGTTTTTTAAGCTCTTCCAAGTTTAGATAGGCTGATTCTTGAACAATAGAGATCTGGTTTAGCAATGGAAAATTCCCAAAAATGGGAATCAAATTTTGGAGGTGCTTAAATGCAAGACTGAAGAGTTTCTGTTTTATTTTAGAAGAAATAGAAAACCTTTCAAGGTTTTTGAATAGTGAAACCTCAAAGGGGAATATCATGGTCAGACCATCACTTCTTGCCCATCATCTTACCCCCAGATCTTAATAGAGACAACCCAGGACCTAGAACTGAAGATCCTTGGAACTATCAATGCTTACAGCTCAGAACCCAAAACTATCATCCTCAGAAGCAATCCTTGTGGAGATGCAGCCTAGCAGCTGCTCCTTCAGATATTCAACCACCCCTACTGAAGACTGAGAAAAGAAAGCTCTTCCCACTTGGTAGTGTCAGGGTTCAACATCAGAAACTAATCTGATTTTATCAATGGAAATGACAGTAAAAAAGTGGCCTTATCATCTGCTGTCTAATTTGCCCCTGAAACCTTCCATATGTTGTATCTCTCATTAGCAAGTGAATCAAATGAGAGCAGGGTTTGTATTACTTTGTGTTACAGTACTTTGCAGATAATAAGTGCTCAGCAAGGACTTTATTCAAACCAACATTTGTCAGAACTTTCACTCTCTTGGTGTTGCCCAGGGTTCAATGTGGCCAGGGCCTACTAGATGTTTTTATTTTTGTTTCATCAGCTTGCTATCTAAGAGTGGTTTCTGCATTAAAAAAAGAGAATTCGATTGTATTTGAAAATGTAAAAAACATAAATAAAAAATAAAACAAGGAGGTATAAAATTGGATGGGCAGGTAGTGGGATTTGACCTTGAGCTATAAATTGCCAACCTCTGGTATAGCCTTTGAAAACCTAGTGGTACCTCCACACCAGCAGGGATTATTTTCCTCTCTTACGATTAAAGATCTTTGATTTCACTGATGAGGGTACACTCTCTGACATTACAGACCATATCCTGTCTACATGCTTGTCCTATGAGACTATGGTTTATGTACTCTTGTATATCCTTTATAAGGAATGGACCTAATGGATGGAAGTGTCTTCCTGTAGATGTCTCAATCTGCTTATGGATCTATATATACAATGATTATGCCTGTGTTGTGCTACATCAATGATGTCAAACTCAGAAATGGTGGCCGTTGATCTGTATGTAAGGATCCCTGCTGACTACATGTGAATTTAATTTAAAAATGTAATGTTATTTATAGTTTATCATATTTTTATTTATTTAAAAAAATTTTCCAGTTACAATTGAAATTGGTGGCAGGCATGAGGGAGTGCAGTTCAGGCTGCATGATTGACCTCTGGGTGCTACATGGTTATGATTGTTTGATGTCTTTTTGGATTTTTGTTGATTTCTTTGAGGCTAGTGAATGTGTCTTTTTTGTTTCTCTTTCCGAACTTAATGTAGTGCTTTGCTTAGTATGTTGAATGAATAGATGAGTGAATCTCAAGTATAAGTGGTAATAGATATGATATACTCTGTAGAGATACATATTCTGTGATTATTCTCTGCTGTTTTGGTGAGATGGCCCGTGTTCATTACTGTGTCCTAGAAAACTTTCACAGCCCCTTAGGAATTGTTTGCAGCTGGGCTGAGTTTAAGAAGATAAGTAATCATCTTGCCTGGTTTGAGCAAACAGTTGGAGAGAGAGTAATTTCTAAAGTTTTATTCCCAGTGTATTCCTATACAGTGAGTTGTTGTTCCATCTCCAAAAGAGATACAACTGAGGCAGATTTAAAATGTGGTACCCATTTCCCCATATAAAATGAGGGCATTGGGCATTGGACTAGATTTTGTTTAAAAAGGTCTTCTCATATTTAACATTTGGGTACCTTGTCACTTAGTATTTTAAAAGTAAAGTTTTTAGAAATATGTACTTGTCATCTTTTAAAGCTCATTAGGGGTAGCAAATAGCTAAATGATTTGTTCAAGACCACTTAGATAGCTGGTAGCAGAATCAAGACGGGAACTCCAGTTTTCCATGTAAACAGTTTAGTGCTCAGTCTATTAAGTCCTGTTTCCTCATCAGGACGGAGAGATGTTCATGTCTTTGAGTTGAAAGAATGCCAAAGTCAATAAGATGATCCACAGGGTTTAGAACAAACATTTCTGCCTTTAGCTTAGGAAATAGTTTGCTGTTAAAAAAGAAAATCTGTTGTTCAGTGATTTTTTTTTCTACTCAACATCGTTTTCCTGTAAAATACTATAGATGATTTTGATCAACGCCATGTCATTCTTCTTACTTCTACTACACTGCAGGAAAGATGTGCTGTAGAATTTGTAAATTCTGTATTACTTTTTTCTCTTTTTGAGATAGAGCCCCTGATAGAGGAAGGCAAACGTTTCTATGGAATTCAAGTTTTAAAACTTACTTATGGAATAGTGGGGCCAAAGAAGATTCTTTATTATATTGAAACTCTCTGTGCTGCATGTAGTTTCATTTATAAAAACAGAGAGCCAGATTGTTTTCATTTTCAGTCATTCACAGAGAAGAGCCACATTAAAGGCCACAGTTCTGGCATCCAGTTACTCACAGGCTTGAGACTGATCCCTGAGGGAGAGGTGAGTGTAACTCTATGAGATACTCTAGTAAAATTGGCCTCCATAAATGATTAACTTTTCAGCTATCACACTGTTCATTAGACTTGGATCATTATGCCTCATGAGCTTTGCTAATAGGACAATTTAAATCTCCCCAGGATAGAGATAATCTTGTTTAGTACACTTAACCATCCTTTCTTTTTTTCTTCTCCAGATGAGCACAATGATGTTCAGAAGAAAACCTTTACCAAATGGATAAATTCTCGATTTTCAAAGGTAACAATTCCTTTTGAGAAATTCCATGTTGGCAAAAAAGGGCAGTATGAAATGTAAAATTGTTACACTAAAGCACTTTATAAATGTCCTTTATTTAGTGGAGTAAGTCATCATAGCAAAATGTATATATGTAGCCTATCAGGAAATGTTAACGATATCGTTTAGGCAAAAGTTGGTAGTATATAATCTTTGTTTATGTCCTACAAAAAAGAAATCCTAAATGGAAATTCAGAGCTGTCAGTTGGCATGATTTTATTTATTTCAGTGTTTTCTGAATATCTGAATGTAATCAGCTAACTGTTTGCTCTCTTTGACTCTGAATCCTCAGGGCATTTATGAAACATCCTACAATTGGAAAATTACTCTGAGCACTTAGCTAGAATAGTATTATTTCAACTCTGCCCATTTAAAATGATGGAACCATCACGAGGGTGCTATTTCTGTCCTATCCAGCCATAATTAATGGATTTGATTCTAGCTCTGGGTATAAGGACAGTAATTAATGTGCTGTGTGGCTTTTTTCTTTGTATTTTTCCCTTCAGTTCTGGCAATTTCCAGTACCTCTTATTGCCCACAGCATTCAATACAATCCAATAAACACTTATTAAGCACTTACTAAGCACCAGGCATTATGCTAAGGATACAGTTTGTTAAAAAAAAAAGGGGGGGGCCCTGCCTATAAGGACCTTATAATGTAATTGTGGGAGACAATACACAGAAGGAGACAGGAAAGGGGGACAGGGGACACTGAGAGGTACCCAGTGTTGGGGGCATCTTGTTGTGTGGAACTGAAGCTAGGCAAAGCAGCAGATGCAGAGTGGAGTAATCCCAGACACCCAGTTTTTGCCTTCTATAAAGGAAGGCACTGGGAGGAGTTTGGTACTCTACCCTCCAATCAGAGAAGAGATAACATAATGAATCTCTTATCCAGGGTTTTTTTCTTTTTGTTTTTATGAAATGATAGCAGACTGAAAAATGGGTTTTAAAAAAACTTTTGAAAAACTATCCTAATTCTACTTTTTGTTAAGACTAGAGTTTTGTTCCATTAACATTAGGATGGCATGACAATCTCTTCATTGATTATCCAAAGAATACAGAATACCAGATGGAAAATCTAGTATTCAATTCAATTCAACAAAGATTTATTACTTGCTCTTATGTGCTAGCCACTGTGCTCAATGGAAGAGATATAAAGACAAACCTAAAAAACCTCTGTCTTAAGGTGCTTACATTCTCATGGCAGATGGGTAGGAGAACAAGATGTAAGTATAAAATTAAATATATCTACAAGGTGATATAAAAATATTTTTTGATAAGTACTGCTACCAAACATAATTGTCAGCCTCAGAGACATTTTATTACTGGTTTAATATGTGTTTGTAGTACTGATCCATGGTACTTAAACAATGGACAAAAACAGCCTTTTCAAACATCTTAGGACAAGGTCAGATGAATACAATTGGAATTTTTACTGTGGGCAAATGGAAAGGTAAAGATTTACCCATCAAAGACAGCTGAAGGGAAAGATCCACATATCAGTAAATACTTGAGCCGGAATTTTGCAAACACACCATTGGAACAGACTAGATAACTACAGATCTAAAGCTAGATGTGTCAGCTAAATTCAAAAGGCTGCAGTCAATTATGTGAAATGCTCTCTCTCAGGCTAAATGGCAACTACACTAAAATTCTCTTATGACAAAGGTAAAGGCAGGGAGATGGGGTGGGCCAGAGGATGTAGATCTAATAAGGGCAGTTGTTAACAAGAGAATGGGAATTTTAGAGGTCATCATGAAAGGGGAGTGGGAATGTTGGAAGGATAGGAATGACAGTAATGAGTATGAAAGGAGTAGGTCAAGGTGATTTAGATAAATTCCTTTAGTCTGGGAGCTTAAATTTCAAAGTCGTTGAAGTTCTTAGTAGGGCCCTAGGGTAGTAACATCTTCTTGTCCTTCACTGTAGCCAATTTAATATTGATTTGCTTATCAATCCTTGATCGAATGGGGAAAGTGGGGCAAGTGATTCTGGGCTGCAGATGAATAGTTCCAGGTCCTGCTTGGTGGTGAAGGCTGGGGTCTGTAGAATCCTGGAATGTGCCATTGGGCTGACCCTGATCTAGGTTGACTCCAGTGTTGAGTAGAATTTCATCATCCCATGGGGGAGTTAAGGTTTCTGAGAGATCTTGAGAAACTTTTACCAAAAGAAAGTATGGTGGTCTGCATAAATAGTAAGGGAATAATTTAAATGGAAAGTTGCCTTTCAGGCCCTCTGTTTAAGAAGGGTGAGAGGTAGGGTGGTTTGTATCCTGAGGTAGTGGACAGAAAGTTTGGCTTCTGAGGCAATAAGATCTTCTTAGGTCTTTCCTTTGACCTATCCTGGCATTGTGATCTTGGGTAAGTTGTTTAATTTCAGTGCCCCAGGTAACTCTCTTAAGACTCCAACAGTTGCCTATCTACTTTGAAAGAAGGAGCTTCCTTACTGGGAGATTCCTATATTTATAAAATCACTTGTCTCAGTGCCCCTTCCCCTTCTACCCCACCCCCCAACAAAGATAGGATAATGATTTAAAGAAAGTTATCTTAATGTCTTTTTAATGTTTTTACAGAAAATTAGTCTGTAATTAGAAATTTATAACAGTTGAGTACAATATTTAAAATTGATTCATGATCAATGCAATTCACAGCTAAAGTTTTGTTTTTAGCATTTAAAAAATTCCCTTAGCAAAAGTTTAAGTTTAGTAAGGCATAGGTGTTTTTGTCTTTAATGAAGAGGAACTTGTGAAAACTAGCTCTGATGAAAGGATCAAGAATGTAGGTGATATTTATTTAAGTCAGCTGTTGTTGAAAGGATTATGGCAAGGAAAAGTTAATTAAGTTAATTTTTATGGGAGTTCTATTGTATGGGAATCCTCTAGGTCTATCCACAGCTATTGTTTTTTGACTTTGCCATGGTTAAAAAAAAAAGGAAAATTGTAACTGCTCAAATGCAGAGAAGATTGGCTCAGGTAGGATTGCTCCACTCTCTGGAACAAGGTAGTTAAAGATCTTGTTTTTTCGGGACTTAATATAATCATTGAAAAGAACTCCCCTAGTTTTGAAGATAAATCTGAAAGAAGGGAACTTCATTACATAGCAGGTTATGTTGAGGATTAGGTAAAATCTTGAACTGGGTGTTCTGTAGCTGTCTTAAACTCAATATGTCCAAAACTGAACCAGTCATCTTTTCCTGCAGACCCTCCCTCCCATCCAAAGTTTCCTATTATTGTTGAGGGTACCACCATCTTCCTAGTCCCAGTTCCCCACCTTCTGAGTTCTTGTTGTATGTTTGTTGTCTTCTCTGTTAGATTGAGGGCTTCTTGAAGGGAGGGAGAGGAGCTTTCTTTTGTCTTTCTTGTTATCCCCAGAACTTAGCACAGCATCTTGTGTATAGAAGTCACTTAATAAATGTTTATTGACTGAATTATTACAGAATCTATGAGGTGGAAAGCCTTGTAAGAGCCTTCATGTCCAACTAGAACCTGACCAATAATCTCCTTTGGCAATATCCCCAGTAAGTTATCATCCGACTAAAGGCTGAAAATTCCAAGGGGAGAAAGGGTACAGACTGGACCCCTTACCCCCAGGAGTGTCTTATCCCACTTATTCCAGCTCTAATAGTTAGGAAATTTTATCTTCCATCATGCCTAATTCTACCTTTGTGGCAATTCTAGTCTCTTGGCCAAAGAATAACAAGTGTTAGGTCTTTTCATAGATTTGGAAACCATTTATCTTATGCTCTCTAAATCCTTTTTGTTCTCTAGTTTAAACTTTCCCCATTCCTTCAGGCTGCTACTCTGTTTTCCAGTCCTTGCACCAAAGCCACAACCAGGACAGGACAACTGGGGCTTTTCCAGGGTAGGAAATTTAGAGGTTGTAAATAGCACTATTCCCTGGGATATGCTTCCTCATTACCTTGCCCCTGTCTTATGATGATTGATGGTCCTTATTTTCAGGGAACTTGTAGTTAAGAAAGTTTGATGTCTCAGGGTATGGGGATAATTTCAACCCATTTCCCAAGAGCAGAAATTGACTAGTATGACCCTGCTTCACTTACCATCTTGCTCTAGGAAGTCACTGCCTTCTGAGTATGCTTCAGCTTATCTTTGCTACTGTTGATGCTCACAACTGAATATGGTACTGTAAGTGTTGATAGAGCAAATTATAGCAGGAGTATTATTTGCTTCGTTCTGGACATTATCCCTCTTAACACAATTTAGGATAATATTAGCTTTTAAAATGGATATGGAAAATTAGGGAAAGGGAACATATATGGTACAAAAGGAAGGAGAAAGTATAATATAAGAAAATAAAAAGTAAAATAATATAACATAATGAAAAAGAGATGAGTATGAATTAGAAATTTTAAAATTACATTACAGATGAAGCATTTGTCATGTAGTAGGCACTGTGCTGTATTATGGTGTATATTATACCACTAACCCTATGATTCTTTTGTGTTAGGCAAGGAACGTTATCCCAAATACTAGATTGCTTTTCCCCTTAGGTACTTTTTTTTCCTTTAGCAAGGAAAAGAAATTCCAGAGCATTTTGTTAATGGGTTTCAATGTTGAGTTTGGAAAACTGTGAGAAATGAAATAGTTTGAATAATCTTATTTCACCTTTAATTCTTTTCCTTCTAAAGAACCCAGGGTGTATTGACCATGTGGGCAGTATACCTGAGTCTTGGCATGGCATTTTCCTTTAGATTTGATGAGTCATTGTTGAGTTATTTCTGTAAAACAAACAAAAATGCAACCCCCCAAAGCCAAGCAAACAAAATGCTGTCCAAAAGTAGAAAAGAAAAATTCACTTAATAAAATGCTGAAATGAATGGCAGATAACCTATCAACAAATGGAAGAAAACTTTACTTCATGAACCTTGTGAAATTCTTTGTGAGAAAACTAGAGGAAAAAAAAAAGTCAGACCTCAAATACTTACTAGCTAGGTAACCCTGGGCAAGTCACTGAAGCCCTGATTGCCTCCTTCCAAAAAGAAAGAAAGAAAGATGGAAGGAAGGAAGAAAAAAAAAAGAAAGACACCATGTGACAATGAATGGTTTGGACCTCTTTTCTAGAATTGTCAGAAACCTAGAGTAAATCCTTTAGCCTAGATTTCCAGACCTCAACTTCCTCACTTATAGATAATGCATAACATTAATACATACTGTACCTTATTGTTATTATTACTGAGTTTAAAATGAAATGATATCTAAATTATCTTTAAAGCTTAAATTGTAATATGAATGTCAGCTACTGTTATTCCAAGGCATTTGGGCTCTATTTATGGTTATAAAATTAATTTAGCTGCTCTTACTGTATTTTAAAGAAATAGCTAAACATTGTAAAGCACTTTTCAAACTATAATGGATCTTCTCAGTGCACTTCAGGAATTGTGGTATCATGGGTTGTTCATCATTTAAATTGAGATTGAAAACAATTCTTGATTCGTCAGTCCCACTTTATTCCAACCCAGGATTTACTTGAATATTCTTGAATGTTTTGCTCATTCTAATATAAACATGTTAGTTTAGTGTGTTAGTAGACTTGTCTCCCAAAGCAATGAAGACCCCATTGCTTGCCTGTTAAGAAATATCATTTGACTTTCGCCCTGCATTTTCCTTGGCATGTTTTCAGCACTGTTCATTTGGCACAGTCAGTCCAAATGGCAGAATCTCTCAGGAATTTTTGAAGTTGTCTTTGAAAAGGGAGATGGCAAAAGGGAAGGAGTTGGATATAGAGGAGATACATATTTTCACAAGTAGTTCATTTAGTTGGGATTAATTTGTTGAGTCACCCAGTTATATGGAACCAATACTTATTAAACAACCACTTTACTTAGGGTGCCGGCATTGTCACTGGAATACATACAAACAGAAAATGAAATGTTTACGTTTTAAGAATCTCAGTACTCAAATTCCTGTCGATTCCTTTTAATGATGCAGATTTCAGTCAATTCATACCACCTTATTTTGTGCAACTCTTTTTTTTTGTATTCCTGTATAAATTTGCTTTGCAGGTTTCTCTAAATGTGCTGGGGACCTTCATGGGATATCATTCTTTTGACCTCATGAGTATACCAGGCAAGCACATGAGTTGTCCACTGACTATATCTTCCATTCTCACCAGCCCACTTCCCTTTTCATTTATACATTTAAGAAAACAACATCTGATATCCTTCATTCTTGTTTTTTTACAGTTTATTATTGTGTGTTAAAGCAAACATATATCTGTCCACTGACTCTCTGGTGGTTCTCAGTCGTTTGGAGACTCTATTAGCGCTATTTCTCAGTTAAGTGAGAACCACAGTGCCAGATCCTGGTACTTAGATTAATAATATGTCCAAGTTTGAAAATATTTGAAGCATTTGTGGGTGGAATAATTAAAAAAATAAAAATATAATAATATAAAAATAGAAATGAAAATATTGAAGGTTAGTGGAGAAAATGAGACTCTCTAGGAGCAAGACCTATGGTAACTTTGAAAGCTTGTGGTGGTAATGTAAGTGGCTTGACATGTAGAGTGGCATCTATGCAATGAATAGGACTAAAGTATCCACTTCTCTTGTCTATGTGCCATTTCTGTTATACAGGCAGTGAAAGGAAAATTCCTGTTCATTATTATAGGCCGACTCAGTGTAATGTTTATACTATAGTGTAGAGCTTCCAGACTCTTATTGGATAAATTAATGATTTCTTGCCTGTGTTATCTTTAAACAAAATAACTAATTGCTTTAGGCAATCATAATCCATCCAGTGGCACAGTTGTTTTAAGCTTCAGAGTGATTTATAATTGCCAGGAACTTTTAGAAGCAAGAAAACTGCTCAATAATTATTGAAAAATAGGAATTTTCCTTTTCTCTGTTGAGGATAATTGAGTGGTGTGGTGAATAGGGTAGACAGACTTCAGCAGGGCCCTGAGTCAGGAAGATCTGAGTTCAAATTTGGCCTCAGATATGTGACCCTGAACAAGTCATTTAATGCTATTTTCCTCAGTTTCCTGATCTGTAAAATAAACTGGAGAAGCAAATGGCAAACCACTTCAATATCATTGCCAAGAAAACCCCAAATGCCTGACAAAAAGTCAGACAACTGAAAAATGACTCATCAACAAATCCAGGTTAACAATTTTCCATCATTACTTCAAGAGGGTAATTGGCATGGGTTTTTTGTTTGTTTGTTTGTTTTGAGGCAATGAGGGTTAAATGACTTGCCCAGGGTCACACAGCTAGTCAATGTCAGAAGTCATATTTGAACTCAGGTCTTCCTAATTCCAGGGCTGGTACACTATTCACTGCCCCACCTACCTGCCCTAATTGGTATGTTTTCAAAGAAATTTTATTCATATCCAGAAAAGTTGGGGAAGTTTCCTTCCTCTTCTTCCTCCTATTTTTCCATCGTGAGAACCATGCAGTTAAAAATATTGATGAAGATTATATGTTGCCCAAGTTTTAGCATGCAGTTAGCTCAGTTACTTCTTTAGTATTTATGTCTTTAAAACACACTGGACCTAGTGAATTTGGCCAAGAAGTGGTAGGAGTAATAGAACAAGCTGTTCACATTTTGGAAATGGCGTCATCCTTTAGTGACTCTAAGGTGTTTCCTGCCATCAAAGCATGTTTTTTTAAATTTCGTTTTGTTTTTTTCAAAATACAGTTATTCTCTCTGTGATGCCCTATAGCTGTGAATCATGGAAAACCATATTCTCAGAAGAATCACAATTTTAAGTGGCTCTAAAGTCACTGGAAATTTGCCTAGTTATCAGTAGGCTTTAGCGCTTATGAGAAATAATGACTTCTTATGAGAAGTGATGCTTATGAGAAGTAAGTGATAAAAGACATCATGTAAGATGTAGGTGTCAAACTCAGCTGGAAATCTCTAGAGTGGCTGGACCAGATTAAAATGTAATTGGGAAGTGTTTAACAAAATAATTAACAATACAATACAACATAAATATTTATCTGTGATTTTCTGAGGCAATATGTGGCCAGCCAGGATCTTTTTCTATTTGAGTTTGGTAGGCTACCTGTGACCAAAAGGGAAGCTGACTTTTCCTTTTGTCAGAGTGAAGATTCCCTGATGGCTGCACTGGTATCCCTAAAAAGGCCAAAGGAAGGACTCTGGTATGTTGGGCACACCTTTATGGAGGATTTATGGAAAAACATAGGCAAGTAATCACCCAACATTTGGATAGGTTATGATCTTTACAGTGGAAAGGAATTCATATGTTAGTGATATCAAGAAAGAGTTGAAGTGTAATTCAGATTCAGGTGAGATCCATTGATTATTTCTCAGCTTGATGCTTTATAATTAGCATAAATTTTCTTTTTTTCTTCAATATCACAGAGAATAGTATGCCATTTTAATTATGCAAAAACATCTAACACTGGGAGCACTGTGTGCAGCGAGCTTTTGTATTCTTGGTCAGAATTCCAGGACAATTTGGTTGACAGTTATCCTTAACTCCCTTTATCATTCTACTCTGTGTGGAAGGGATGTATTTGTGCATGCATGAATGTACCTACCAGTCAGATCATTCAGCACAGGTCCCAGTTTCTTAGGCTCTTTTGTACCATCTCTTGCCAGGCCACGAGCAAGTCAATAAGCATTTATTACAGACTTAATATGTTCTAGGCACTGTGCCCCAAAACAACCCTTGCCTTCCATGAACTTATAGTCCAATAAGCAATTGAATGTCTCATTGAATCCCTTCTGCCAAGGTCTTTAATTTAAAAAAGTAGTTAATCAGTGGTAAAGCAACTGAAACATATTATCAGAGCATTAGCCATATATTTCACAAATAATAACTTCATTTAGTCTGTATTTCAATCTCAGGAGAAAAAATTTCCAGAAACAATTAGGCTTTTCTTTTCTGCCCCTAGCTATGGTATCTTAATGTGAAGATCTTATTCATAGTATTACTAAAAAATCAATGTCTGGTTGTAAATGGCCAGCTTCCCAGGAAAACTGGAGCTGACTACATGCATTTAATTTGTATCTTCTTTAGAAAGGATGTGTTTCTCCTTTTTTCCATTTGTGTTGGCAAACAAGACAGCAAACTTCTGGCAGTGACACTTCAGGAGTTCTATTGCAGGATCTGAAACTTTGTTGTGCTCCAGGCTGTCCTTTGGAGCCCTAGCTCTGAAACAAGATTTCTGATAAAGTATTCTATAGACCAGACCCATGTGGTGTATCATTTGATTGTTGTACCTCTAACTCTGACAGGAGCACGGGGCAGGTGTGATCCCACGTGACCTTGATCCCCTTTCCTGGGCAGTTCATCTGTCTTTGCCCTTTTTCTTCTGTTCGTCCATCAGCTGAGAAACTCAAGATGTAAGTCAAGTGAAGCTTTATCAGAACATCTGTATCCTGCCACAGATCAGACTTATCCTTTTACATCTGTTCAGTTGAATTTTATAAGAAATCTCAAAGTTTTGTGGCCTAGATCCTCATCTCCAGGGAGGTGAATGTTTAAAATATCAAAGAAAAGATTTCTCTCTGTTAAGAGATCTTTGATAATGGAAAAATCTGTAACCTCATTTGAAAATCTACTCATGTATTTATGTGTTTTCATGTGTCAACCAAATCTCTTGGTGAAATTCATATCTATTTTTCTCTTATTCATTACTCTGTCTTTAATTATACTTAACATAATCTTTTATGTGTGGTATTCAGGTCCTCAGGGTGGATTTGTGATCTCCATTAATTTTGACATTCTCTCCAAGATCACAGTTTGTCCATGTCTGCTAACCCTTTGTTGGAGAAAATTATTATCACTTATCCATTCATTGTTTAAACCAGCATTTATTCAGCATCTACTCTGTAAAGGGATCGTGTTTTACAGAGTGCTGTGGGGCATAGAAAGATTCAGTGTGGGAATGTGGAACCTAAAAAATGAAGGACTTACTATAAGGAAGCTCCCATCTCTGGAGTTTTAGGAAGTATGTGACCTAAGTCATTTAACCTCTCTTAACCAGAATTTTCTCATTTATGAAATTCCAATAATAGTACTTTGGTGACTTGAGAAAACTCTTTTTTAAACCTTAAAGCACTGAGCACTCCTAATGCCAGAGGCTAAGGGCTTACATTCCATGTTAGGGGTTAATTTTATCTCCTTAAAAACCTTTTGTTTCTGCATATGTTATGTAATTCTGAAAACATAAGTAGATTAATTTACCTAAGACAAATTTGAAGGGCTTTAATATGAAAGAGGGATTAGACCCTTCTCACTTGAGTTCTTCGTGCAAAGACTGGATTGGGTAGAGAGGGAATCCTTTCTCAGAAAGACATCACCTGCTTGGTGCAGCCGCTCCCCTCCAGTCTGAACTGTTGTAATAGACTTCTGGTTGATAATCCCTGACTCAGGCCATCCTTCACTCAGCTGTCAGTGGTCTTCCTGACCAATCCCTTCTTCATTTATAAACTCATATGGGTGGTTGTTCTTTATTCTTGAAGAGGACCAAAATGTCATCACTATGTTAGAATCAAATTACAATGTATTGACTGGCAGATCAGACCAATAGGAACTCAGAGCCCTGTATCCCAAGCTGGGCACAAATAGTCCACATAAACATTTGGAGTGGAGAGGTTTCCATATTTGTGCATCTCACATTTCTTTCAAGCTGCTCAATACTGCTTTACTCATGCTGGGCGGTATCTCCCATGTCTCCCAACTGATTCCACAGTTCTTCAGAGAGACCTTGAGAGTGACTTTGTATGGCCACAATCAAATATACAAACCTCTGTTTGGCTTTTAAAGCCTTGAAAACCTGGCCGCCATCTTACCTTTTTACATGTTCTCCCCTCCCCATACTTTGTGATCTAGTCACATTGGCCTCCTTGCTGGTCCTTGTACAATATAAGACAGTCCCCTCTGGCTGGAGTTCTCTGCTGCTTCCCGCCTCCTTCTTCTCTAAGTCTGTTAAAATCCTGACTTCTACAAAAAGCCTTCCCTGTGCCCTTAATGCTAATGCCTACACTCTGTCATCAGTTTCCATTTATCCTTTATTGATCTTGTGTGTACATCTGCATGGTGGTTAGTGGGCTGTTTTCCTTATTAGACTGTGAGTTCCTCAAGAGCAGGACCTATTTTGGGGGACAGTGGGGTGTAGGGGTCTTTTTTTTCTGCCCCCAGTACTTAGTACAGTACCTGACACCTAGTAAAGGCACACATACTAAATGTTTAATGAATGCTTATTCATTGTCTGGATATCTGTGAGGTCCCTTCCACTTCGGAGATTTTGTGATGTCGTGATTCCTTCCCCAAATGCTCTCAGTGTCAAAGATGGTCAAAGTTTTCAATTCAGAATATATTAGAACTCATGGTTCCCATGACTCTCGTTCAGTTTGTGTTCTGCCCTTCAGAACATAGATATTCTTTGTGCTGTGCTGGTACCAGTTATTTTACCTTGTTCTGTATTATTCATGGTCGTTGGTTTTCGCCTTTCTCCTTTTTAAATTACACTTGTCCCAACTGAAGTTCAAATACCCAGTTATCACTCCCAAATGAAGATGAGAGTAAGCGCAACCCTCCTTCCCCCTGCCATATATATATATATGTAGAAATATATATGTATATATATGTAGAAATATTATAATCTGTATTTTATACAAGAGCAAACTGAAAGACACTGGTCCCTCCTGTTGCCCAGAGTATTAAATTATATTTAAGGCAATATACCTTTCATTCAGGAAATAGTTAAGATTGTTGATTCGTTGATTGACATCTGTGTAGGTAGCTAAGCAGGTTGATGGAGCAGTATATAGAGATGGAGACAGGAAAACCTGAGTTGAGGTTTTGACACCTTTTTTTGACACTTTTTTTGGACACTTGCAGCGTGACCCTGGGCAAGTCACTGAACCTCTATTTGCCTCAGTTTCCACATGTGTTAAATGAGGATAATAAAGGCATTTACCCCTCAGGATTGTTGTGGGGATCAAATGAGATAATTATTTTGAAGCACCTAGCACAGTCTTGGGCACATTTTTGTTCAGTTGTTTTCAGTCTTGCCTGACTCTCCATGACCCCATTTGGGGTTTCTTGGCAGAGATACTGGAGTGGTTTGCCATTTCCCTCTCCAGCTCATTTTACAGATGAGGAAAGTGAGACATACAGGGTTAAGTGACTTGCCCAGGGTCACACAATTAGGCAGTATCTGAGGTGGGATTTGAACTCTAGCATAGAAGAGTCTTCCAGTCTCCAGGCCCAACCCTCTATTCACTATGTCATGTAGGTGCTCAGGCCTGGCACAGAGTAAGCCGTATGTATAAATGGTAACTCCTATTCACTACCCCCACCACCACCACCACTTTTACCATTCTCAGTGTGCCCAAGCTGATGTTGAGTCACCAGTAAACATCCTTTGGAGTGACTGGCAAAACAAGCAGTCATTTGCCATTTTAACAGCCCAATTTTTAAATTTCTGGGAATATATAAGCCTTACTTGTGTTGTTTTTGCATTCTCTAGAGTCTCTGATTCTGATGCTGGATTAGGGCAGGCAAAAAGGAGATGTGCCTTCTGTGATTACTAGAGGTACCACTGCAACCTGTGACTTCAAGGAATATAAATGGAAAGGCATTGCTCTAACTGGAGTCTTTGATCAGCAGTATATGAGAGGAAAGGGAAAGTTTATGGGAATTTGGGAGCTCTGCCACGTCTTCTTGTCTGAATAGCCAGTCCCTATAAGGAACAAAGGAGTGAATATGATTGGCACGATTTACTTTTCACCAGGAGAGCCACATTTGCTACTTTCTGCTAGTCTGTCCTTTTTGAGGTAGTTATAAATTGACTTTTTTTTAGCCCCAGGATTGACACTTGACTACGTCCTTGTCATTACAGTTCTGATCGTTCAGTGTTGTACCATGCTTTTTGCTTTTCTAAACAGAAATCACTGCATTTATTTTGTTTTTAATGGCTCGGAAGTTAGTGTATTACAGCAGATGGAGCATTAAATTTGGAGCCAGAAGAACTGACTGCCACTTAAGACTTTTGTGATCATAAGCAAATGACTCAAGGGCCTGGGCCTCAGTTTCCTTATCTGTAAAATTAGGATCTTGTTCTGGAATAGCCTGCTAAGCTTCCTTTCAACTCTCAAGCTAGATTCTTTCATCCTGTTGCTCTAGTATTTATTAATTACAAGTAATATTGTTGGATAGCTCTTCAGGTATTTTGGTGGCATTATTTGGCTAAGTCCCTTCACTTCAATGGATAGGAGGATGGGAGAGATAAGAGAGTTTATATTAATTGCCTATAAAACTGGAAACCTCGGCCCCTCCCCACCAACAGTAAATAACTTTGCTTTTTACAGTTCCCTTATGCAGTAAAACCCAGTTATGATTTGACCACTCTTCAATAGGCTTTATATAGCGCATGTAAAATCATAGCCTCCTAAAAATACCACCCAGTATAAACTTCATAAAACAAAGCTAGTCTGCATTGTGGATTTTAGTTTCTTCCTTGCCATCAGATTTCAAGGCTTCACTGTTTATAATTTTTTACCCTCTGATAGAATTCTTGAGTTCCATTTTCCATTGGACTTATTGGCTTCATTACCTGATGGTAAAGGTGAGTTTGCAACTTCCAACAGAGCTTAACTTACAACTTTAGAGTAAATTACTTGATGAAACAAAATAGCTCATTTGGAAAATTGCCTAATTGGCTCAGAATATTAGGAAATATCCTCCTAGACAACAAACACATCTTACTCAGTTGGCCCCTCACCATTTTTGGTTTTTAGTTCTAAATATTTGTGGTATTTACTACATCAAAGGGCAAAGAGCTCCATTTCTTCCATCCTTTATTGTAGTGCTTCGTTTCTCGATAACTCTTAAAGAAAAATTTCCCCCATCCTATCCAAGATTCCTAAAAGATGTAGCAGCAGGTCTTTCTAGTGGAAAGATAGGTAGTATAGGAAGAAGGACTTAGCTTAAAGAGGAGATGGTATTGATTTGGGGGGCAGGTTTCATATTGGGTTGAAAGGTAGGCTAACTTGAGAAGCAAGGAGAGATGTCATTCATTATAGAACCATAGTTTTCCCATTGAAGTCTTACATTATTTTGTTCGGTGGAATACAACCAGGGGAGGGCCCCATCTTTCCTCCTTTCATTCATGATGTACAATCTTATGAAGTTGGTATTAGTGGGCAACTCCAGACCCTCTCCCCCAGGAGTAGAGGATACTCTCTTTTATTATGCACAGAACCAAGCATATAGGAAGCTCATTAAATATTCGTTGAATTGAAAATTACATTCCTCATATTTTTTTAAAAAAGTTATTACATAAGATGTCTTTTAAAAGAAAAAATCTAAAACAAGCTGCAAATTGGCAAGATGCATTATCTTTATTTTGTTAGAAGATGACTTCTGACATTTCTGAACTTTTTCCCAGATCAGATTCTCATGTGTTGAGCTTGTATTGTGAAAACAGTAGACATGTGCTTGACTAGAGGGATTACTTTCATGTGCTGTACTCATTATTAAATTGATCTGCATTTGAAATTTGTCCTATTAAGTATTTTGAGAAATAATTAACCCCATTCTCAATTTTATTTCAGTTAGCATATATGACATGAGTACTATATGCTAGTACTCTGATAGGTGCTGGGATTGTTTATTTTTTTGGTGGGGGGAGATGAGGGGTGAGAAAGGAAAATTTGAAGGGTCTCCATTTCTCTTGGAAACTTTCCAGCTCCAGTGAAGGAACTTCTCTTGCTTGTGCAGACTGGAAACTGACTGCTGTGAATCTGAAACTTATTGTCTTACAAAGTTACCTGAAGGCATTGAGAGCTTAACCACAAACATTTATTAAGCACCTGCTGTTATCCCAGCCAGTATAACAACAAAAATACTGTTTCTATTGAGTTTTGCAAAACACATTATATATTATATCGTCTGATCCACCCAACAACCCTGTGAAGGAGGTACTATTCTTACCCCTATTTTATCAAGATTTTCTCTGTTAAACATTTTATCCTGACAAGGAGATAGTCCAGGGGAGAGAGTCACAGATCTGAAAGACTTGAGTTCGAATCTAGCCTCACTTACTAACAGCGTGATCCAGGGCAAGTTAATTAATTGCTCTTTGCCTCAGTTTCCCCATCTGTAAAATACAGATTGTAATAACACTTCCCAGGAGTGATAAATGTGAAGAGTCTAGCACAGTTCATGGCACATAATAAGCATTATGTAAATGTTAGATATTATTAAATCCAGCCTCAAGACATTTGCTAGCTATGTTACCCTGAGTAAGTAACTTAACCTCTGTTTGTCTCAGCTTTCTCACCTGTGGGGGAAAAATGGGAATTATAAAAGCATCTACTTTTCGGGGTTATTATGAGATAATATTATTTCAGGGTTATTATGAGATAATAATTATAGGACACTTAGCATAATACCTGACATACAGTAAGTACTATATAAATGTTAGCTGTTATTATTAAGTGTCATTTTCATACCCCAGAATGAATACCATCTCCTCTTTAAGCTAAGTACTTCTTCCCATACTTCCCAGGAAGACCTGCTGCTACATTTTTTGGGAATCTTGGATGGAATGGGGGAAATTTTTCTGTGAGAGTCATTGAGAAACAAAAGCATTATAAAAAAAGTATGGAAGAAATGGAATCCTGGCAGTTCGCTCAACTCCTTGACTGGATGTATGGCACCCTTGGCCTCTTTAGTCCCTTCCTCTCATTTTATTGGTTTCTCCCAGAACCTGTATTTCAACGTTAAGCACAGAATCTTTTAGCAGAGGAATTTCCTCCACCACCATCATCATCTTTGAGGCCTATATATTTAATACTATTATATTTAAGAATAATAATATATGTGTGTATCACTTTAAAGTTTGCAAAGCACTTTACAAATGTTGGCTTATTTTAGCCTCACAAAAACTCTTGGAAATATTTGTTGTTATTACTTCCATTTTATTAATGAAGAAACTGAAGTAGAACAGAGTTTAAGTGATTTCCTTAGGGTGACACACGTAATCAGTGTCTGAGGCAGGATTTGAACTTGAATCTGGTCTAGTACTCCACCCAGAGCATGGGCCACTCAGTTACCTGCAGAACATTTTTTCTCTGTATAAATTGGCATAGAAGTACTGTTATTTTCATTTTATAGTTAAAGAAACAGGCATAGACAACTGTTAATGAAAGAAGTTATATGACCTCTGTCAGACACTGACACACTAGGACCCCTGTGTCCCAAGGGGCACCCAGTTAATAAAGAGATAAAATTAGGCAGCAAACCCAGGACTTCTGAATACGTTTTTCTACTATGTCAGGCTGCCCTGGTTGGTATTCTAGTTGCATTGTATGTGTTGTATAGCCTCTCCCAAGCTTGGCTAGGGAGCGTGACAATAAATATCAAATCCTTAAGCATTTAGTAAATGCTTAAAATGTGCCGGGCACTGAACTAACCCAGGGAATGCAAGTATAAGCAAAAATAAAGATATCCTCTCCCTTCAAGGAGCTTACATTCTAATTAGTGTGAGTTTTATTTAATTTTTGTATATATCTCTGTGTCTAAGTGAATTATTTAGCCTCTAATATCCAATCAATAGATATTTGTTGAATTTGGAATACATATATTCTTCTGCTGTACCTGGAATTGCTTTCTTTTAAATGAAAAAAAAATGTGAACAAACACAAACTTTGCAACATACGAAGAACAAAAAGAAGGATTGCATATGAACTTGTTAACTTCTGTACACGTTTATTTTTTAATAGAATCATTCATAGAACAGAAACATGTTTGAGATGGGGAGAGATTATTTGTTTCCAGTAGTGTTTAGATTTGGCTTCTAAGATTCATATTTGAAATGAATCTGGAGATACCTAATTATGACCTTTTTGACTTAACATGTTATCCTTGACAAGTCACTTAACTTATTATGAGGCATTGCTTTCTCATCTGTAAAACAGGTACATATTGTGGTTTATTGATGAACCTTAAAGGGGCTTCACAGAAGAATTAGATGAGTCAAGCTGAAATCTGCATCCTATGTATTTGATTGTTCTTCCCCACCTTCCCCATGGGAAAGCTTTTTATAAGATGTATTGGGAAGAGGAGGCCAGTGAAGTGATTAGGGAGGCAGAGGCAATTGCAAGGATAATTAAAGGTAGAGAAACATACTAGGCAGTGAATTGTTTTCAGGCTGTGGCAGGAGGAAGTGGTGCACCATGGTCTTGCAAGAGGCTGGTACACATTGTCAGACCAAGGTCTTCCTGTCCTCCTGGTTACAGTGGGGTGGGACTCCTAGATCCACTGTGATTCTAAGGTGAGGGAAAGGGGTGGAGAGGGGAGAGGAGAGAGGGAGGGAGAAAGGGAAAGAGGAAGGGGGGGAGGGAGAGAGAGAGAGAGAGAGAGAGAGAGAGAGAATATGAATGAATAAAAGGTGAAAAGCAGTACCACAGAAAGAGAAAAAATGTTGGAAATCCAAGCCTGAAGAAGTTATTTTTTTATAACTACAAATTTTGGGTAGAGATTTTCCTTTTTGAGAAAAGGACAGTTCCTTATTGTAGTTATAAATCAAATTAAAAAATACTAACAATGATTTAATTTGGAGAGGCGATAGTTAGTAAACTTCACACTTTTGAAAGGAATTCCAGTCATTTTAGGAATCTGTTTTTTTCCCTTCAACACAAATAATGAACTTTTCTCTGGGGAAGCAAATCCTTTTTTGTTTTCCGCAGGGAAAAAAGTAACCAGTTAAGTCAGTCAATCCTCTTTGAGTGGACTGAATTATCTAGAAAGATTATCCAACAAAAAGTAGTACATTTTCATTGGAATGTAGTTGCATTCTTTATAATTTAGAGTTTTGTTCATTTGGAGGTTTTATTTCCCTTCAGTTGGCATTTCTTTTAAAAAGATGAGTGTTTGCATTTATGTACCTCATTCTGACCAAGCCATTCCAAGATTTCTTGTGGCCTTCAGTTTATTCGTATTCCATTCATAGTCAGAAGAGAATGATCCGATAAAAAACAGTTAATTATAACAACACTCTTGCATCTTATTTTTCTAAAATACATTACAGTTTTCAAGGTTCATTCATATTACTTCATTTTATCTTTTTAGGAAATTGGTGAGTTAGGTACCACCCCTTCTTTCACAAGTGAGTTAACTGACAGTTAGCTTTAGGATAGGGGTAGGGGCTGCAGGTTCCCCACCTGTGCTCTAGGATATTATGGCTTATGTCATAGATTACATGGCTAGTAGGATTTTTAATGATAATTTAATAGTAGATCATTTTAATAGTAGATTAATTTAATAGTGGATACATTTTGTAATTGAACACAAATGAATATGTACACATAAATATACATACATACACATGTAACACAAATATACACCCATGCACACATAAAATACACACATGTACGTGACTATGCAAATAACGTATTTATATATCTATAGATATATTCATGAATGTGCACATATACATATATAATATGCAATGTATACATATGCATAACATATAGCTAAGTTTACTTGCTAGTTGTATCAGGAATTGTCAGCTTCTAAGAAAAATTTTTATATTTTATAGAGTGGAAAACCCCCAATCAAGGATATGTTTACAGATCTCAAAGATGGAAGGAAGCTTTTGGATCTTCTAGAGGGACTCACAGGAACTTCACTGGTAAGAAAAGTTGCATTTTAAGAATTAAGTGATGAATTGTTTCAAGCGTTATTCTTATGAGAGGAGTATAGATAATTGCCACATTATTTTAGAAATAAATGTAAATGTATTTTTTAGTGATCATTTCCCAGATTATTTGATAAAGCAATATTCATTCTGTCATCTTGAGAATTTCACTTTTGCCACTGATACATGACTGTAAAGGTATAACAGTGTATTGTCCCATTACAGAGAGGGAAAGCAATCATGGTACTGTAACTGCTTAGGGAGAGACTTAAGACTTAAATAAGGTCTTGAAAACAGTTAAGCTTTAGAATTACAGAGGATAGGTGAGATTGGATGATTTCAGTATAGGTAGAATGCTATACGTCTGCATATTTTAGATATATTTAAACATATGTACAGAATTCTTTGACAACCATCTATATTTATTTCAAAATAGTCTATTTACTGAGAGTTATTAAGTTGGCATTTTAGTTAAATATTAACAAACTTCCTGTACGTCAATCAGTGCATACTTGCACGGTTACTACTTCTTACATGTAACAGGAATTATGTTCCACAGGAACACTTGATTGTATGAAATTTTGTTATAAGTTTTGAAAAAAATATAGTATGCATTGTTGGAATTTCATGATATGGATTCCTTTTCCCTGTGTCTTAACACTGTCCTCCCTGCTTTTCTTCCTTCTCTCTTTCTTGGCCACATGGTCTATGACTCCTGGCTCCTTGTTGTAGGCATGGGAAATGGAGCAAGAACTCCTCTCCCCTCTTCTGTGACTCAGAGCCTGCACAAAACTATGTAGCCTTTTGTGAACTTCACCATGTAGAATTTTCTTTAGTATTTAAGTCCTAAGATTGTGGTTATGCTGGCAGCCAGACTTGGTCACGGACCCTGGCCTTCTGTCAAGAGGCCTTTCTACATGAATTGTGTCACTGTGTCCTTTTTAGAAATAAAAAGAGTACAGTGCATTTGGGTCTTTAACTCATTGTGCTGAATTTAAAGGTTTCTGAATTTTAGTCGGAGGGGTGGGGCTGAGAGTGTGATGGGGAAAGGGGAAGGAAGAAGGGAAATTAAGTTTTGCATACCTTTAGCAGCAAAGAAAAAACAGCATTTGCCATTTAATTCACACAATTTTGGAACAAGAAGAGACTGTATAGGTCATCTAGTCTAAGCATTGCAGAAAAGTGATCCTATATGCAGCATTCCTGACACGGTATCATCTCCTCTTTAAGCTGACACTTTAAGTAAGAGGAATCCCATACTTCCTGAGAAACTTCATTTCATTTTTCCATGACTGTAATTGTTAGGATTTGGAATTTTATTTTAATTATTTATCATTAATTATTATATTATTATATACAAGTAATTATTTTAATTATTTTCATATCAGATGGCAGACTGTAGTGAGCTTTTTTCCCCACAGAGTACTCTCCTCAGATGTGGATTTTTTAAGGTTTTCAAGGTCTCTGTTACTTTTCCAGTAGGTCAGTGTTCTATTTCCCTTGTCTTCCATTTTACCTGAAAACATGTTTCATGCCTTTAGTTCTGCTTGCCTTAGGCATAAGAATTCCTAGTTGTGACTCCAGTCCTTCTCATTATTTTGCTTCCTTCTCAAATACTGTTCCCAGGTACTTAGTTCTGAGAAGACCAAAGTTCCTTCTTTTCACATTGTATGCAGGCCCACTTTTGCTAGAAAGGAACTTTCGTTTCAAAGGATTTATTCAACATTATAGTTTAAGTATGTGCACAATATAATGACCTGTGTGTTTAGAGTAATACCTAACAAATTCCTGTAATGAAAATGTCTCTTTAAAATTGTATATGGTTCTTTTCTTTTTCCTTTATGTGAGAAGCAAACCCACCACAATTTTTGTTTCTGTTTTTATTTTCTAGCCTAAGGAGCGTGGTTCCACAAGGGTACATGCTTTAAATAATGTCAACAGAGTTCTACAGGTTTTACATCAGAACAATGTAAGTGTGGAATAGTATTTTAAATTCCCTCTATAAATGACTTGTTCTTTATCAGCCTTGCACAGCCTGTGGCCCACAAGTTTATGGGCTATTGGGCAACTTGGTTCACACCAAAGGATTCTTTTATAGAGCTGGTGAAAAATGCAGAGGAAAACATCCTTTGTATGTAGAGGAAATCCTTTGACTTGCCACAAGTGACCCACAGGTTGTAAGTGGCCCACAGGCTGCAGGTTGTTTAGGCCTGTTCTACATGCATATATGGTGTATCAGAGGTTCTACATTACAGGAATTGAGGTCTTTGTTGCAATCTGTTGTATTTTATAAATTTGATAAAGATAAACCTATCCTGTATCTCATATATCACATAAAGACAATGTAATGAAAATGTTTCAATATATATTTTAAAAGAAATATATCTGATATACAAAAGTATCAATATTTAAATATACTTAAACTAGTAACATGTTAATGCAGTTCCTTAGGGGAGATAATTTGCATGTGTATATGTGAGTATATGTGTACATTTCAGAAATGTATACATGCATATGTATGTAAGTGTATGTATTTATGTATGTGTACATTTTTAAAATTCAAATGAGAAGGTCCAGGAAAATGAAGATGATTATTAAGCAATTTGGGGGATTCTAAAAGGAAATAAATATAAAATTTCTTAATTGAAATCTTAGTAGACCTTCATTGCTCTTAGATGATATTGTTGACTTTTATATATGATAGCATATGTGATGAATCACCAATGTTCTTAAACAACTGTAGTGCTAGTCAAGACTTGTGGGCGTTTAGGACTCTTCATTTCTACTGATATGTAAGAAAGTGTCCCTTAGTTTTGTGAAATCAAAAATTTGCCATTCCTCTTCAGGGATAATTATCATGTTCTGTTTGTTTCAAAAAAGTACATTATCTTGTGTCTGTAAGTTATGAGAAAAATTAAGATTATTTTGTGCCTTCTTACATAGTCATTTGCTCTAATAAGTAAGTAGAAAGTTGCTCTATTGTTGCTGACATATTTGAAAAGATATACCATTTAGTTGCTAATGGTAGTAAAAATAGTGATAATTCTTCTTGGTGGGCATTGCTGCCATGGATACAGATGCATCTCCTCTGGGCTTCTCATAAACAGTTTAATGAATTTCTGTGGCCATAAAAAATCAACATCTGGTGGTTTATCCTCTAGTGATGAGGCTTTTTAGTTTTTTTTCCTAGGTTAGTCCTTAGATGAGAGGCACAGAGTCCAACACTGTATTTTTAGTCTCTCCAGCTGTATTTTTAGTCTCTCCAACTTGAGGGAGAGGGAAGGATCTGTTAGAACCTCTCCTGAGCTGATAGAGTTTGAGAAGTAGGAGTTGGTTATGCACTAAAGGTAAGCACCCCATAGTATCTTAGTGAATTCTCTAGAATTAAATGTGTTTCAATAATAACATTATTGACTTCTAGTTTTTCTCATATTACTCAGTCAAACCGTTGGATCTTTGTTCATGAAAAAGTCAAGACATGTCTGCTGTGTTGATTATTTTGTTTAAATCTGCATCTTTGTTACAAGAACGTGTTTTGTTGGGTGTGAGGAGGAATGGTTGGAATCAAAATCAATAAAATATTTATTTAAAAAAGAGAAAAATACTCAAGCAAATAAAATATTTTGTTGACATAATTGAAGACCATTTATTTTTTTTCACAGGTAGAACTGGTAAACATAGGAGGAACTGATATTGTGGATGGAAATCACAAATTGACACTGGGTTTACTGTGGAGTATCATCTTGCACTGGCAGGTGGGGACATTTTTCTCCATATCTAGTTATCTTTAGGAATATAAAAGGACTACAAAACCTATGTTTTCTTTTTTTCCTGCCCTATTTTTAAAAAAGTATCTAACTTTTGAATAATAGAAGAGTTTGTCATATTTTAGATTAGAGGTTCTTAACATTTTTTGTGTTTTGGAACCCCTGTAGTAATTTGGTGAAGTCTATGGACTCCTTATCAGAAAAAATATTTTTAAATGTATAAAATAGAATATGTCACATTAAAAAAAGCAAACCAATCATATTGAAATACCATTAATATTAAGTATATTTAAAGTATTTATTTTTCTTAAAAATAAAAAATTAAAATATTAAATAAGTTTTGGACCCTAGTTAAGAGCCCCTCTTTTATATTTTAATTTCTTTTGCTTTTGTATATATAGGTTTTAGTCTTTGACCTCAGATTATTTTTTTAATCAGGAAATAATTCCCCTCCCTCCTTTGTTCTTCCTTTTTTCCTCCCTCCCTTTCTGCATTCTAACTTCCCTTCCTATCTCCTCCCTCTCTCTTACAGAAAACCAACTATTATGGTTTTTTTTTAATGACTACTTTGCTCTACCTGTGGTTTTAAAAAGAACATGTTGCTATAAGATACTTATGAGTTGCATGGTATTTGTTTATGGATGTAACATGTTTCATTCAAGGAATTTTTCCAAATGACTAGGCAAGGATGCTTTTCTAATTAAATAGGTAAAAGATGTCATGAAAGATATCATGTCAGACCTACAACAGACAAACAGTGAGAAGATTCTTCTGAGCTGGGTTCGGCAGTCAACAAGGCCTTATAGTCAGGTCAATGTTCTCAATTTCACTACAAGTTGGACTGATGGGCTGGCCTTTAATGCTGTTCTCCATCGACACAAGTAAGACATTTTATACTGTTTTAGATCATAAAACATGAGGTCATAAATTAAGAATTGGAGGAGGACTTAGGGTATCTTATAGGACAAATCTATATGAAAGTATAAATTTTTCTTGGGCAATTGTAAACCCCTATTCTCACTTTGCCAAATAATATATTGTTTTGTTGAAAAAAAATTGTGATTACGAAAACTAGCAATGGAGATTTTTCTTCCATGAGAAATGCCAAGGCCACAATATATCTTCCATGATTTCTTCCACCTACTTTCTGATTTAAACAAAAGAAGTTGAAATGCTTGGCATGCTTTAATCCCACTCTTTAAACATCAGCCAGTCCTAAGTGTAAACAATAGTGCTTGTTAGTTTCAAGTATTCTTACTGCCAAAAGTTTTTTTTAAAGCCATTTGAGGGGGAATAAAAAGATTTCAATGTCCTTGAAGAAAGTTTTCTTTTTTTTTCTTCATAGATAATCAAGTAGCATTTAGGATTAGACATTTGTTTTCAATTACATAACATTGTCTAAGTATCCATTTCCTCCTAAAATACTAAGTAGTTTTTAGTGTATATTTAAGCGTTCTTGAAAGTCAGCAAAGTTTTAGTGTTTTAGACTAATAGAAAGAATCGGTGGTTTCAAGGTTGTGACAGTAAAAATAAACCATTGTTTGTACATGTATGAATGCAAACACACAAACACATACTGATCAAGTTTGCTTTACGTTGATTGGAGGGAAGAAGAGTTTATACAAAGTATATAAGGAAAGTAGACTTTAATTGTTGTATAAATATTTTAACCGAACTATTTTGTCTATTTCTGTCGTATACCATGTACTTAGCCACATCAGATTTAATTGCATATCTAGAAAGGACCCTTATTTCAATCTTTTTTCTAAGTAACCTATTTTAGTCTTAGAGTAAATCATGAAAATGCAGTTTTAAGGCAGAATGGGCTTTATTTATCTTGTGATATTAGTGATCACAAAGAAGGCAAAAACATGGGGAAAATAGTGATAAAATGTTTGATGTTTACCTTAACAAGGTCTGATGTGGACTTTGTTGTTGATAGGAAGGTTTCTTGGTAAGAAATGAAAAATAAAGATATAGCATAACTATATCATATCTTTATAGTAAGCCTTTTGATCTAACATTTAAGACCCACATAAATGTCCATTTAAATTTAACATTCATTACAAGAATAATCATCCTTGTTTCATTTATGGGGCAAAAGTTCAAATCAGTGGTAGCTAATAAGTTATTCTGCTTCATATTGGCAGCGAATATAATGCACACAATGATTTCCAGATTTTTCTCACTCCCAGTGCATTACTTTGAATGCCAGAGATTGCATTTTCTTTTCTTTCTTCTTCCTCCTCCTAAACTGTTTTTGCAGTTCTTTTGTACTGTTGTTTGTTCAGTGTGTATGTACGTGTTTATGTGTGTATACATCCATGTGGACATATATAGCTATATATTTACGGATTTGGTAATACTATTTATGATAGATTTAGAACATGTCCTTATAGGTAGAAAAAAGCGCATATAAGCAAAATCACTTTATCTCTCTGCATAGTGCACTCTGCTAGGTGCTAGCTGAAATAACAGTTCAGAAAAAGGGATTTGATCTCAAGAATGACGTGACCAGATTGATGAAGGAAGAAGTTTAGTATGACCACAATATGATGTATTAATTGAAGGTGGAGAATGGTGCTGGGAAGACATGTTAATATGTTATTGTAACAGTCCAAATGAATGGTGTTGGAATTCAGTAAATGCTGTGGTAGTGACAATAGGGAGGAAGGGATAGAGAGTTATGAAAGAATTGTGGAAGTCAATTCCATAGATCTTCGCCACTGATTAAGTGTGAGAAATGATGTAGAAGAGTAAAACTTGGCACTAAGATTTTGAACATGGTATAAAGGCAAATAGTGGTATAGTGAACAGAAGTTAGAAGGAGTAAGGAACAGTTGATTATTGCAGGAAATTAGCTCTTTAAGAGAAATGAAGACTCATAGATTGGGCAGCTAAGGAAAATGCAATTCACTCAATTGCAAATGACCAGACTTTTTCCCTTAGGGTCTGGATATTCAGTAAATGTTGAGTGAATTAATTTTTCTGATATATTTCTTTTAAAGAATTATGTTTAAATATTGCTTATATATGTAGCTCATGATATTTGGATTACAGACAATATTGATATAAAAAGCAAATGATTATTTTGTTTATAAAACCCCAAACAAACTTTATACCAGACTATAATAATAATTGCATTGTCTTCTGTGATGACCTTGTTTATCTTGTTTTTTCAGACCTGATCTCTTTAACTGGGATAGAGTTACTAAAATGTCCCCAGTTGAGAGACTGGAACATGCTTTTAACAAGGCTCAAAAGCATCTGGGAATTGAAAAGCTGTTAGATCCTGAAGGTACTATATGAGATTTTCATTTTTTATTTTTAAGCATTGGACATAATTGCCATTCCTTTGAGAGGCATTTTATGTTTGAGCATATTACAATTTTTGACATCACTTTGGCAGTAAACATACTCATGGGCCCTTACATTTGAAAAGGAATACTCTAAAATATTTTTTCTTAGCCAGTGCAAGGACCCTTAAAAAGACTGAAGTATTCATTGTAGTATTGTGTCATTTATTTCTTATTTGTAATTCTCCTCCTCAGTAATAACCTTAACCTTTGGGAAAATGTTGATTAAACATTTTTTCCCATATAACTTGATATGTAAGTTACATTGGTTTAATTTAAAATGTAAGATGATGTGTTTCCACAGATTTTTTACTTAAAATATTTTCCATTTACAGAAATGACACACAGATTTCAAACAATAGATGCTTTAGGGTTGATGCTTCTTCAGCTTCTTCATAAATAGAGAAGTTATTCACTGTGTTTCTTTTCAACTGCAATATTGAGATGAGCTGTGTGTATATAAAATGTACCATGTAAATATACAGAATGTAAAATTTAAAAATTTAATTTCTTTGAAATGCATAATTCACTACTTTTTTGAGCATATGATGTATAGTGACAATTATTTAATTTTGTTTACCATTGCCAAAAAGTTTTGCTCAAAGAGCCAACAATCAACAGCTAATGTGGTTACTGTGAATGTAGCTACATTATCTGCACGCATGAATTAGGAATATTTTTACAGAATTTCTGGGTGGGGAATAAATAAAATTAAATATTTTTTATGGCTTGTATGTCAAACAGAAGGGAAATTTAGTGAGTTCTAGTATTTCATAGAAATAATTTATTAACTTCATATGCTATTGGCTAGATGCTCTTCATGTGCAAGCTGGTGGATTACTATTTCCAACTTTGGGTGATTACTCCAATATGTTCCTTTCATATATTTTACTTGAAAAATCTAAGCTATTTCTTATTTCCTTCTATTTATAGATGTTGCTGTTCAGCTTCCTGATAAGAAATCCATAATTATGTATTTAACATCTTTGTTTGAGGTGCTTCCTCAGCAAATCACCATGGAAGACATTCGGGAAGTTGAAACTCTTCCAAGGAGATACAAGAAAGAATGTGAAGAAGGAGAATTTACTGTGCAAGTAAGTGCATGAGAACTCATAGATCTGAATGATGCTTTAAAAGTGTAGTCCAACCCTCCTCATTATATATATATATAAGAATATTGAGTCTTGGAGTTATCAAATGGCAGTGTTTTCTCCATTCAAGACAGCTAGGTGGCTCAGTGGTTAGGGCACTTCAGGAAGATCTGAATTCAAATTCAGCCTCAGACATTTACTACTTGTGTGACCCTGAAGAAATCATTTAACCTTTTTCTTAGTTTCCTCAAATGTAAAATAAGGAAAATAATAGTGTGTACCTGCCAGAGATGTTTTACTTAAAAATAAACTGAGTTAACAAATGTAAAACATTTAGCGCAACACCTGGCACCTTGTAGGCACCATTGCCATCATCACCATCATGCTCATTATTTTTATCATTGCTATTATAAATATTATTCACATACCTAGTAAGTGTCAGAGTTGTTTTCTAAGACTCCTACTACTATACTGGGTCTTCATTGTTTGGCTTCTTTCTTGGTGTCCATCTAGTTCCCTGCTACTCCCTGCAAAATAATAGAATTAAAAACAAAACAAAATATGTCATTAAAAAGTGATATAGACTCTTTTGCTTTTAATGTGGTATATTCTCTTATTGTAATACTTGGTGTTGTTTTTTTTTTTTGTACTAGAAAGCTACTCCAGTCCATTCTATGTACTGCTGCTAAAGTGATTTTCCTTAAGTGCAGTTCTGCCCATGTGATTCTTCTACTCAGCCAATTCCAGTGGCTTCCTGCTATCTCTAGGGCAAATCATCTCTTGTCAGCTTTCAAAGCCCTATACAGTCTTGTCCCATTCTGCCTTTCCAGATGTCTGACCTCTGCTACCTAACCAAACTGGCCTTCTCTGTGTATTTCTCACTTAGGATACTCCCATCTTCTGTCTCCTTCCTTAGAAGATTGCCATGCCCTCTTAACTTCCTAGAATCCCACTCTATAAGATTCAACTTCACTTGAATCTTTGTTTCTTGGAAGCCATTTCTGATTTCTCCCCGCCCCCCAATTGGCAGTGATTTTTCCCAAACTACTTTAAAGTCAATTAATTTGCATATTTGTATTACTAACTTGAAAATTATGCTTTATAATTTTATATGTACTTGTCTCTTCCTTTAGATTATAAACTTATTGTGAATAGGGATTATTTCATTCTTTGTTATGTATATCCCTACTGCCCAACACACCTACATAGTAGGTTATTAATAAATACTTTCTGATTGATTTTTCTCTAGAATTACTATGACTTTCTGACCTCTGTTTGGAAAGGAATGCACTGTAGCTGTATTTTTAAAGAGAGGGCTACATCTGATGTCAGAAAGACTATGTCACTTACCTAGTAGACAATTTCTGGCTATGTGATCTAGAGAAAGTTCAGTTTAACAGTATTTCTTATGAGCGTCCATTACTTTTTTGAACTTCAGTCTACTTATTTCCAGAATGGAGTAAAAATGCCTATAGTCTAATAGTAAGGCTAAAATGAAACAATAAATGATCAAATAAATAGATAATAAATGATTAAATAAATAAATGATTAAAATGCTTTGAAAATCTTAAGGCAGGCTATAAATGTCAGCTGCTGATACTGCAGCTATCACTATGACTACTAATGCCTCCTAGCATTTAGCATCAGTGTACTTGGAAGCAATTGTTCAACTGGCCAACGTTTTCGAATGAGTTCAGTAAAATATCCACAATATTTTGGTTGTTCTGACCTGTGTTGTATTTTTTTTTCTCCAAGAAGCTCAAAGAGTTGACATGTTACAGGATTTCCCACGTTTTCTCTGTAGTGAGGGAAGGACATTTTAGAGCTTCAGTGATGCAAATGATGTATTAAGAGATTGAATAATGTATGTAAAGTCACAGAAGGGTAGAAGCAAACCTCAAACCCAGGTGTCTTGATTCCCATCCCAGTACAATTTTCACTGTCCTACGTCATCTCCATTATATCTGGCTCCTTGTATATTGGTCTGTTTTAAAGCAGCTTCCTTGCATGAACTGCCGAAAAGGCTAGTGTTTATTGTCTGTATTGATGCTCATTTTCGCATATTGAATTTCCTTTTACCATTGAGCTTTTAAGCAGAGTGGTGTGATCTGATTTCTTCCCTTTAATTTTCATTTGAACAAAGGAATCTTGGAGTACCAGTCAGGTGCTCACTCTGGGAGTATTGCACTTTGATAATATCGGGGCTTTTTTTCCCCCTTCCACTCTTGCCATGTGTCAGGGTTATTTGGGTTCTTAGTCCAGCAGGGCTCAAATTTACAGATACTAATTAAAAACTGAGGCAAAATATTCAAACAACATAAAATGCTTTCATCTTGTTTAGGATTACAACTTTTTATTATATGGCAAAGATCCATTCTCTCGTCTTGATTCACTCTTACTCTTCTTTCCCTAACCAAACAATAGTTTTCTCTCTTATCTTGCAAAGACTTTGAAATCAAAAGGCATTTTAAAGGATTACAAACTTATTTTTTTCCATTGGAAGGAATAAATCTATATATTATTGTTAATGCCCATCCCCTCCCATATTTCATTTATTTTCAATTTAGCATTTTTTAATGAGAATTAAACAGAATTTATAAAGATCTTTTCCTTTCTAAATTTATTCTATTTTTTGACCCACCAGTTCTTTAATTCATAGAATCTTGGTAGAAAAGATCAGCTACTTTACTCACTGCAGAAATTTTGGCAGGTTGTCATCCACTCTTTTTTTTTTTTTTTTAAATCAGGTTTTGAGAATGCACAAGGTGGGGGGGTCCTTTTTATTTGTTAAATATTTTTAATCATTGACATTTCTTCCATATAGTAAACTAAGGTCTCCCTCCCTATAATTTTTTCTTTTGCACCTATTTTCCCCCCTAGTAGACAGAGTAAATCTATTTCCTTTTCTTCATGACAGCTTTCCACCTACTTAAAGATAGCTTATCATGCTCCTCCAAGTCTTCTCTTTTCCTGGTAAATCCTTGACAATCTCTTAAATCTTCTTTTACTGACATCATTTCAGACCCATCAGGATCTTGTGGACTCTTGCTTCTACACTTCTCAGGATGTGATTCCAAGCCATTGTATAATGTCAGCTTAATGTTGTTTTGAAGTCATTTCCTGTCCCTTATTTGTGAGGATAAATGAAGAATTTTAGAGTTATTCCTTCCCATCATGTATATGCCAGATTAGTTTTAGCCCATCCCACCTTGTCAGAATCTTTAAAAGTTCCGAGTTTGTTTTTAAACAGTAGTTACTATTACTTTCAACTTTATTTTATCTGCCATTTGAATTGCATTTCCTTTGTTCTTTTTTTTAAAAATTATTTGTTTTCAGTTTTCTACAGTCACTTCTATATATCTTAGATTTTCCTCCCTCCCCCTCCTTTCTCCCTTTATCCCCCTCCTTGCGCCCCTCCTTCCCCACTCCCTCCCCGAGATGGTGTGCAATCTTATATAGGTTCTACACATACATTCTTATTAAATACATTTTCACCTTAGTCATGCTGCATAGAAGAATTAAAATGAATGAGAGAAACCATAAAGCAAAACAAAATATAACCCAAGAGAAATAATCTGCTTCATTCTGAGATCCAGTTCCTTAGTTCTGAGGATGTGGAAGGTGTTTTGCCTCAAGAGAGTATGTTGGGAATTTCTTAGGTCCTTGCATTGCTGTGAAGGGCTTAGTCTACCAGAAAAATTCCTCACACATTGTGGGTGTTGCTGTGTTCAAAGTTCTGGTTCTGCTCCTTGCACTCAGCATCAGTTCATATAAGTCTTTCCAGGCCTCTCTGAAGTCTTCCTGTTCATCATTTCTTATACCACAAGTATTCCATTACATTCATATACCACAACTTGTTCAGCCATTCCCCAATTGATGGGCATCCCCTTGATTTCCAGTTTTTGGCCACCACAAAAAGAGCTGCTATAAATATTTTTGCACATGTGGGACTCACCATTTTTATTATCTCGTGGGGATCCAGTACTAGAAGTGATATTGCTGGGTCAAAGTAGCCCTTTGGGCATAGTTCCAAACTGCTCTCCAGAATGGTTAGATCAGCTCACAGCTTCACCAGCAATGAATTAGTGTTCCAACTCTCCCGCATCTTCTCCAACATTTATCATCTTCCTGCTTGTCATGTTAGCCAATGTGATAGGTGAGATGTGGTACCTCAGAGTTGTATTGATTTGCATCTCTCTAATCAATAGTGATTTAGAGCATTTTTTTCATAAGACTATAGATAGCTTTAATTTCTTCATCTGAAAATTACCTGTTCATATCCTTTGACCATTTATCAATTGAGGAATGACTCATATTCTTGTCATTTCCTCTGTTCTTTGGAGACTTGAAAAACAGTGTCAGATGAGAGTGGGCCACATACAAGAGTCTTGTAGTGTGCTGTTGAGCTCTCTGTGACATCAGCCATTTAATCAATACAGTTATGAATCTTTTTCATCATGCTATTATTGAATACTTATTTGTTCATGATGTTTACAAAGGTCTTTTGAAGTTTTTCTTTCAAATTCCTTGAGTATATTAAGCTAAGCTATATCTGCTGTATCGCACTGATATCTATTCAGTCTAGGGACGCTAGCAGAAATGTAAATGAGGTGCATATTGGTTTAATCTGCACTTAATGAACCCATTCTTGTTCCTAATCATTACTGTTTTCTGTTTGGAGTTCTTGCAAACTATTTCTGACCCCCGTCAACAAAAAATCTATACTCTAGTTTTATCATAGAGTACTCGGATTTAGAGGTATAGATGAGTTGAACAGTCATCTAGTACCTCCTCCTCGTTTTGTAGGTGAGCAGATTGAAGCCCAGAGAGGTAAATAACCGGAATAAGGGTACAAGCCTAGTTAATGGCAGAACTAGGACTCCTCTGGTTCCAAGCTGAATTTTCTCCTCAGCACAATGCCTGGCTTGTAGCAGGGGCTTAGTATATACTTACTGCCCACTTGTTTCCCTTCTCCATGATTTGTTTCTTTCCATAAATATAGTTGAAAATACCCATTTCTTTTATCTTTTGATATTTTTCTGGTCAAGTTTCAGTTAATTCTGGAATTTAGTTTTTCCTTCATTCTCAAAAGTTTATGTTGCTCTTTCAGATTTGGCCTTCATCTTTTGTATGTTCCTTTTCAATCTTTAATCCCACCTGCTTGCTCCTTGGGTACTTGCATTTTTGTGATCAAGGAACATTTATTGAGTGCCTTCTCTGTGCCTGACTCTGGGAATACCACAAACAAAAAGGAAATAATCCCTCCTCTCAAGAAGTTCACAGTCAAGCTAGAGAGGCAACATGCACTTATATAGGTATGTAGCAGATAGATGTAAGGTAATTTTTGGATCAGGGCACTAGTGCTTTGGTAGATGTGAAAAGCCTTTATGGAGATGGTAGCTCTTGAGCTTAGTACTGAAGGGAACTGGATTCTGAGAGACACAAGTGAGAGTATAAGGGGGCATGCATTTTAGGCATAAGGGAGAGTAAATGTCAAGGCAAAGAGATGGGAAATGGAGTTATGTTGGCATGAGACAGAAGGCCATTTTGTTGTACCATAGGTTGCATGAAGAAGAATGCTGTTTAATAAGGTTAGGTCAGGTTTTGAAGGACTTTAAATGACATCTAGAGGAGTTTCTATGTCATCTTAAGGGTAAAAAGGGAGTCAGTAGAGTTAGTCCACTGAGGCAGAGTAGATTTGCGTTTGGAGGATTGTTGGAATATAGAGAGGCATGATACAAGGAGATCATTTAGGAATCTAGGCAAGAAAAGTTTGGGGTCTGAATTTAGTGGCTGTGTGGATAGAGAAATTGCTGAATGCAAAAGAGCTTTTCAGATCTAGAATCATCAAAACGTGACATTTGAGGTGAGTGAGAGGTAGCAATCTTGAATCATGTATTTGGGTAACAAGATGGTTGTTGGTATCCTTGACATAAAAATGACAGTTTGGAAGAGGGGTAGGTTTCATGGTAGCATAATAATAATAGGTAGCGTTTAAGGGGGAGGGAGGCTTACCTGAGCTCATCTATTTCTTTTCTACTCTGTAGTGCCTAGAACTGAACTCAGTGACACAGCACTGACCACGAAGAATGCAATGGTATCATACTACCTGCCTCCTTCTGGACACTGCTTCCTCATTGTAGTCTTAGAGTGACATTACTATCCTAGGATAATATTTCTATCTGGCTATTTGATTGTCACTTAAAAGCAAACATATCTTTGTCACTAGGTAAATAAGCAGATAAACATTTATATAGTGCCTACCATATTATTCCAGGCATTGTGCTAAATGTTTTACAAATATTATCTAATTTGATTGTCACATATACCCTGAGACATAGCCCCCATTTTTCAGTTGCAGAAACCTGGGCAAACAGAGATTGTGATTTGCCCAGAGTCACACAGCTACTTAGTATCTGAGGCTGAATTTCATTTCAGGTCCTCCCAGCTACAGACCCAGTGCTGTGTCCATTGCATACCTCCAAGTTGCTTCATAAATGACCTTTACCAAATGACTCACTATCTGTAGACTTTGGTTTCCTTTGTCAAATGAGATGTGTTTTCCCTTATGCTCCCTATGCTCTTTTATTTGGGACAACCCCTCTTCCCAGTCCCTGTCTGTAGCAGTGCTGTTCTTTTAGTAGTTATCCAAGCTTGAATCTTTGAAGTCATCTTTGATTCAGCAGTCTCCTTTTTCTTTTATTTCCAGTACTTCAGTTCTTTAGTTTTGTTGCAAAAACATTTCTGGTGTGTGTGTATGCAAAGAAATTAAACATCAGGCCACAGAAAGGCATTAAAAGTTTGATCAACAAAAGGATGCCATGCTTGCATGTTCTGCTCTCATTATTGCTTCATTAATCTCGTCAAGCCCTTCATCACTTTACTGCTGGAAGACTATGAGATATAGATAGATATATCTTTTTATATTCTTTTTGCTTCCTCTGATTTCATTCTCTCTTTCCTTTTGTCAATCTTACATAACACATCCAGAGTAATCTTTTAAAAACAGAGTTTTTTTTGAGTTATGGCACCCTTTTGTTGATCAAACTTTTAATGCCTTTCTGTGGCCTGATGTTTAATTTCTTTGTATGGTTTTCAAGGAATTCTATAATTAGTTGCATACTACTTATCCAGCTTTCATTCAGTTCCATTAGAAATTAAGCATATGGAGTGTTTACAGCAGTATGCTGGGCACCATCTAATTTTAATTTCCACCGCACACTGACCAAACACATTTCATTTTGTGGTAGACTCATCTCTTGCTGATCCTTCAGAATGTTCTCTTTCTGCATCTCTGGTTCTCCAGTTCCTATATGTCCTTTAAGAGAGAATTTTAGTCACACCTCTTTTATGGATGCTTTTCTGATTCTTCTCAACCTTATTCACCACTGTACTCCATTAGTATATATATTCTATATATATATCTATCTATATCTCTGTATATCTATCTATCTCATATAACCCTGTAATTATTTCTTGTCTTGGCCATTTCTTGTGTGTTAAATCATTTCTCCCTAACTAGATCTGGAGACAGAGATTATGGGGTTCCACATTGTGTTGGTGTTTCATATATACCGGTTGGTTGAATGAAAGACTTGATCTTTAGTGATAGGAATCATTTTCTATTCATTGCAAAGATGTCACTTTCCATTTTGTATTTATAGCCCTCAGCACCAGAAGAGGAAGAACATGAAGGTTCTAGAGCTGAGACCCCGAGTACGGTCACAGAAGTGGACATGGACCTGGATAGTTACCAAGTAGCTTTGGAAGAAGTTCTCACATGGCTGCTTTCAGCTGAAGACGCGTTTCAGGAGCAAGATGACATTTCTGATGATGTTGAGGAAGTCAAAGAACAGTTCGCTACTCATGAAGTAAATACCTCTATTTTACTGTGAGGGATCATCGAGCATAATTCTTCATTACTTTATTACAGAGGCTTTTCGGTAGTGTTTGTTTTCTTTCCTAAATTATGCTCTTTGGAAAGGTCATGGCATATTTTCAGGCTTGTGATATTTAAACTGTACTTTGTTATGAAATTTTAGGCAGATGATTAGCTGGGGATTGGAATTGGATTTAGGATTTTAATTTTATTATAACTTGTATAGGTTGTAGTAAGACTGAAAAGTAAGGCACAGCTTTCTTAGTCTTAAAGTATGTTCTTTAAAAAAAAGAAGCCTCAAAGCCCTTTTTTTTTGTTCTTTCGATGCAATTCCTTATTTGTTGATGCTGTAGGAAGTACCACATTCAGTTTTTTCCTAAATCTTCAGTTTTAAAGGGGTAACAATTGTTTTGTGATAGAAATCTGGTCAATAAATACTGAACTGAAAATAATTTAATCCAACAAATATTTAAGTGCCCCCCTGTGTGCAGTGCACTTAGCTGAGTGCTGGGAGTGCAAAAACAAAAGTGAAAGAGTTCTGCTCTCAAAGAGTTTCTATTCTGTTATTGCAGTTGTCAGTGTGTGTGTGTGTGTGTGTGTGTGTGTGTTATAGACATTTTAATGATTGCGTAGTAGTTATTCTGTGTGGTAGACTTTTGATAATTGATTTCATTGACTGTCCTTTGAATATGAAAGTAACTGAAAGCAGTCCTGTTTTCATGCATTATTTCCCATATTATGAACTCATTTGGTGTAACTTGTGTCAAAGGAATCCAGGACTTGTACTCACAAAAACTGGGTTCATTTGTTTGCTCTACCATTTCAAAGCAGTGTGATTTAAGGTCTATGTGTATGTGTAAGTATGTATCTGTACTTAATTACAATTTGTAGCCTTCTTGGGGACAGGGGAAGGGATTGAAAAAGAGTGAAGTGAGAAGTGCAGAGCATAGAACAAAAGAAAACTTACAAGGAGGCAAAGGAAAGATGGACAGCTTGGAGCTCTGTGTAGTATTTATTACCTAGGTTTTCTTAAAATGGAATATATTGCCATTTATTTTGAATCTTACGTTCTGCTGTGCACATGGCAATGCTTTTATTTTTCTTTTCTTATTGTGTATTTAAGTTTTTGTACTGGTTTAAAATAAATTTTAAAAATGTTTTAATATCCATTTTCAGAGACTTTATGTCTTAAAATAAACAAGATAAAGCCTACTGCCTTTGAGGACACTATATTATTCTGCAACATTAATGTCTAAACAGTAATAACTTATGAAGATATTTTGGAAAGGCCATCCCACAAAGCCTAACAATGTTGTATCTTTCCAGGAATTTATGATGGAGTTGACTGCACATCAGAGCAATGTTGGTAGTGTCCTGCAGGCTGGGAACCAGCTCATAACACAAGGCACTTTATCGGATGAAGAAGAATTTGAGATTCAGGAACAAATGACACTGCTGAACTCACGCTGGGAAGCTCTCAGAATAGAAAGTATGGACAGACAGTCTCGGTAAGTTACGGCCAGCATACCTCAGATTTTATTCCTTGGACCAACTGGAGTAAAGTAGTCTACATGGCATATTAAAAAAAAATATGGTGATTTAAAAATAAATCTGTCACCAAATATTCATTAAATATTCTGTTGAAAAGCATAATTAAATTTCCTTCAGTCTTCATTTTCTTCCTGAGCCATTAACAAAACCCTAATTAAAAGACATAATATAGAAACTAATTTGAAGTAAAATAGTTTACTGGTTGGTGTTAAAATTGTTCAGTACATCACTATTTGCATGTTGTCAATTTGATCATTTTAAAATCATTCTGAAGCCTTTTTTTCTTTTTTTGGTTTATTTCATTTTAGCCCATGTTTTGTATAGTAAGGGATGAACTGCCTTTCATAGCAACTTCCACCTATTTAATAAACAGGAATTCCTGATTCATGGAACGGTTATTTTGTTATGAATTATGGGCAGTTCTCCTTTCAGCTCTTTGCCTGTGTTTCATTGACTTGGGTTTATGGAAAGAACAAAGGTTTAATCCTCAGTGCTGCTTCGAATGCTTAGAACTGGGTGTGTCATTTTGTCCTCTTGTGATGCCTGGATTTTACTTTTCCTCTGACAACAACAGAGTCAGTGGGAGTAAATCTGTGTTATGTCCTTCTGTGGGTAGGCTGCATGACGTCCTCATGGAGTTGCAGAAGAAGCAGTTGGAACAGCTGTCTGATTGGCTGACTCTCACAGAAGAGCGCATTCAGAAGATGGAAACTTGCCCCTTGGAGGATGACTTACAGTCCTTAAAGAAGCAGTTGGAAGAACATAAAGTAAATCTGTCTAACATTTCTTGTGTACCAGATTAGATATGAGAAACAAAATTTAGAGTTCTAAAAATTCACTGGCTTCTCTCGTAAGTGCAAAAAGGGGAAAGTCCTTAAAATGCCCTCTTGTTTAGAAGCTGAGGGCACATTTCAGGGAAAATTTCTTTCCTCTCATTTCTTATTCTTTCCTTGTGTGTGCAGAGGAAGGAATGGACTGTGAAAAGGAACAATACTGAGCTGTATTTGTAGCCTTAGTATTTTTAATGGAGATTAATGTTTCCCCTCTTCTGCGGGAAAGGTCAGGCCCCATGAACTTGCTAGGGATTGGTGGTATCAATGCTGAGGAGATAATGGGCTGTATTCATGGAATAGAACACTGTCACATAAATGGGTACTATTCTTATGAAAAGTTCAATTACATTAATTTTATTGATTGATTATTGAGTCCAGTCTTTATTTGTTGGCCATTTAAGGAAAATTTAAGGTTTCTGCTCTACATTGCTTTGTAGGAGGTATTTCATTGTCTCATGATCTGGTATGCAATCTCACATCCTTTTTTGTTATTCAAGAATACCTGCAAGTTCTGGAAGCTGAAGCAGAGAATTTTTACCTTTTACTCATGTAAATGCGTCCTCTGAATTGTGGAAATAACAGGATATGCTTTTTTTCTTACCCTTATTTTTTTGGGGGTGGTGGAGATGGTGATGAAAGAACCTGAAAGAAGTTAAATGATTTCCTTAGGTTCTGTCTCTTTCCCCTCTGCTCCTGAATCTCTAAACTTACTAAAGTTTACTTACTACTTCTTACTTACTACTAAACTTACTACTTCCCTGCCTCTGTAGCCCCCCATTTAGGATATAGCTTTGGACTTTTCTGTCATTCCTCCTTGATAATTTCACTAAATTGGATGAATGCTGATTCTGTATGCTTATATAATCAAGTTCAGTAATTCTTAGATTCCTCCATTATTTCATCAATTCATCAAATGTCTGCTACCTGTCAGGCATTGTGCTTGTCATGGGGAATACAATATCAAAAAATGAAATATTCCCTACCCCGAAAGAATTTAGATTTTACTTTGGCAGAATGTCTACACAGACAGCAAAGTAGTATATTATTACAATTTAGATATAAGGTAATTTCTTGATGGGGCATGGGCAACAAAAACCGAGGAGATCAGGAAATGCCTATTTTTGGAGGTTATACTTTTGCTACGTTTTTGACCAGAGCATCTAAAAAAGAGGCAGAGGTGAGGAAGGGAGAGCATTCCAGTTGTGAGGACCACCCTGTACAATGGTGTGGAGGTGAAAGATGGAACATCATGGGGAACAGCAAGTAGGTTAGTTGGATTGAAATTTTTAGTGAGTTAGGGGAATTAATATGACATTAGTCTTTAATGTTTACTTGGATACAGATTGTGAGGGGCTTTAGATGCCAAAGAGAAAAGTCTGTATGTTTTCTTTTTTTTAGGAAGCACTGAGCCCATGAGTGTAACATGGTCAAATCTGTATTTTAGGATTTATTTTATTTATTTGTTTTAGTTCCATAACTGTAGAGATTGTACTGGACAGAGGAGAAGTGATTAAGTCTCAAACTATGATGTTGACTATATGTGTGGAAAGTTACAGATGTGAGAAATGGTTTAGGTTTAGAATTGGCAAAATTTGGTGATTATTGGATATTGGAGGTGAAGAATTAAGGATGACTTGGTATTAGAAATCTGGGTAACTAGAAATATCATGGAATCCTCAGTAGAAACAGGAAACTTCAGAAGACATCTGTGCCATTCATCCTTGTACTGGGCCTCCTCTATGCTTCATACTCTTAGTGAGGTCCTAGAAAATGGTGTCGACTTTTTATGGAAATGATCATGACATTTATTAGATTTTCAAATTGCCTTGATTTGCCTTGAAATTTAGAGATGTGTAGAGTATTGGTTCCATTAGTAAAACCATTAAGTTAATGGTTGGAAATTTAAATACGTTGCCCCATTAAGTGTTTTTAATTACTAATGAAAACTTAGTGAATTTTTAAATGGGAAAATATGCAAGAGTGGCTATAATAGCTGGTCTTTTTTTTCTTCCCCCAGGAATTGCAAAATGATCTTGAGACAGAGCAGGTGAAAGTAAATTCATTAACTCACATGGTTGTGATTGTTGATGAGAACAGTGGAGAAAGTGCTACAGCTGTCTTGGAAGATCAACTGCAGGTAAGTAGTTGATCCCATAGAACATCTGGTCTATGACGCAGTACTTTTTTGAGCCTCTGTCATCTTTTTCTTAGCTTCTTAGCTAATTCAAGGTTATACATGCATATTCTTGTGTTGGGCCATAGGGAAGCTGCAACAACTACTCTTGGAATATAATGTTTCCTGCATTTGAAAAGCCAAGATGTTGTTGACTTTTAGAGAAATTGAGAGGGTTTGTTTTGTTGAACTGTGCATTTTCTGATAGGTATTGCATTACCCATGTGATACTATTTCACAGAATCTTCAAGTTGGAAAGGACTACCCTACCCCAGCCCCTGAACATTAAATTTGTATTTGCACAGGAATTCCTACAATGTTCCTGTCAAATAGGCTTCTGTTGATGGAACTCCATGAGTTCAGACCTCACTCCTTCTAGAAGAGGCCCATATTGTTTTCATACATGTCTCATTATTGGATGTTTTTACAGTGAGCATTTATAAAACATCTGCTCTGGGCCATGCACTGTTTGCCCTTCTGAAACATTTGATTTAATGATTGAAATTGATTGATTAAAGTGTCCACCTACTTCTCGACATTTAGCATACCATAAATTCAACTTTTGGAATCAGTTTTTTTGGGTATGAATTAAGTGGGCCAGCCCTTCCAAGCCTGGGCTTCACTGCCCTAATTCTCAGTGCATTTGACAGTAAAAGAGTCTTTCTTCACTTTCTCCTTCTTCTCAAAACCTTCAAAACCTCTTTTCGGTAAATATAATTAAGTGAGCTTCCCAGTATTAATCCCATTTAGAAAATCACATTGATCCTTATTACTTAACTGAATAAATATAAATGAAAAGTGATTGTTATTGAAGATATTGTTTGAGGCAACATGAAAACAAACAAATATTAATCTCTGTTGAATACTAATTTAAAATGGGAGAAAGTATCATTGGACAAAGGTGATTTTTTTTTCCCCTTATGTTGAAATGTGAGGATACATTTAATACTCTTATTACCATAAATGGCTATAGTTGAAAAGCACACTCTATTACAAGCCAGTACATTTAAATTTAAATTTGACCTCTGTAGGGGGTTCGGGTGGGGGGGAGGCGGGAGAACCACATTCTCCGGGGCTCAGTTGCCAAATGTTGGAGTAGATCAGGAGTTTTCATTCTGTAGTACATGAACTGGGGTTTATAAAAGTTTTTAAAAAAATTGACAACTATTTCAATATTATTTCAATATATCAGTACAATTCTTTGTAGTCCTGTGTATTTAATTTTTCTGCATTTAAAAGATTATTTTGAAATGCACCTCATTGGGCTTTATCAAACTGCCAAAGGAATCTGTGACACAAAAAAAGGTGAAGAAGTCTTGGGCTAGATGCTTCCCTTTTGCCTCTTTAGCTCTAACTCTTATGCTTATATGATCCTGAATAATCTTTTAGTAAACTTGGACTGGCAATTTATATGATGTTATAATTTTGCCTATAAATACAAATGTAGTCATAACTTTCAATCATGTCTTGGTTTGTACAAGGTAGAGAAAAGGTAATTAAAATTGGAAAAATTAACAAGTTATTCAAGACATTTTAACATCTGAACAATCCTGTGAGAATAGTCTCAGGTATTTTTTATGTGTAGATGCTAGATGAAGAAATTGAGCCCCAGAGAAATTTAGTAAATTCTCCATGGTCACAAAGTATGTGTTAGAAGTTGAACTAGACCCCACATAGGTCAAGTCCAGCATTTTTTTCTACATTGTTTTATGGCCTTAAATTATACCCCAAGGGGCCAAAATACAAAGGAAAGTCTAATATATATATGTGTGTGTGTGTGTGTGTGTGTGTACATATATGCCAAATATTTGTAGCATCATTTTGTATAGCAGCCACGCGGTCACAATAAATTAGGTATCCATTGATTAGGGAATGTCTAAACAAATTGTGATGCTTGAATTAGCCATCCTTGTACTATTAGAAATGAAGAATATGAAGTGTACAGGGAAACATGGTTAAGTAATACCTACAGTGAGTACTACTAATTACACAATGCGCTCAGCTACCATAACAATACACATGGACAGAACAGCAACATAATAGGAGCCAAATGCTGTATGATACAATGACAGATTTTCCTCTGAAGAAACAGAAAAATATACCCTATTCTCCCACTTTTCCAACGGTAGAGGATGCTGTGGATACGGAACACTGAATATACTGATTTTTATTGAATTTGTTTCCTTTTTGTTCCTTTGTTCTTTTATTTGAGAAGTGGTTATGTGGACAGAGGAGGGATTTATAGGAAGATGAGGTTAAAAAAAAATCAATATAACCAATTTAAAAGAAACATCCTTATGGAGAATGAATGGCATTTTAATAACTTTTTTTGGAATCAGATTATAAATGGAATTTTTTGAAAATTTCATTATGAAAATATGTCCAAATTTCCAAACTCCACTGGGATATAAGATAAATATCAATAGAAGGTTCCTTGAAGAGCCATACATTGTTTTTGAGAAGATATCACTACATCTGCAAGGTTAGGTTCACTGAGGAAAAATTTCATCTCTTTTCCAGAAACTTGGTGAGCGTTGGACAGCTGTTTGCCGTTGGACTGAGGAACGCTGGAACAAATTGCACGAAATTAACGTGTTATGGCAGGAACTGTTGGAAGAACAGGTAAGAAACAATTACCTTCAGTAGACAAAGTAGAATTTTTTCAAAAATGAAAACTTTACTTATGACTAATTTCACAAAGTTTAACTACATCAGTCTTTCCTTTACTATCGCAAATATATGTCACTAAATGAAGAAATATTTTCAAAAACATTTGAAACATTAGAGATGTGCTAAGAAATAATATCTAATTTACATGTTAAGGACTTTTTTATTCTTTTTGTTAAGATGTGCTTAAGTTTTAGCACCATTGCAAATTAATGACTGTTACGTATGGCTTTCTTCAAAATTCGTCCCCCTCTCCATTTCATCATTAAAGATCAGAGGTTATATCTAGTACCTCATGGCTTTGTTGTAATAACCATTTTTTTATTTCATCCACAATTTAATGACGAGGGTGTAGAACACTAACCCTTGGGTCATTATTTATCTTTGAAATGTAGAAATTGTAAATGATCATTTTTTAAACCAGATAGCCTGTGGAGAACGTCATAGAGATTTTTTGGTTTAACTTTATGACAGATAGTTAATTAGTAACTACAATCCTTATAATCAATTAGTAACTGTATTAATAATTATAATTTTCTCTTCCAAATTACGGTAGTCCATATAATGTATATTATACCTTGTATTGTGGTTGGCTATACTTTACCTTACTTATTAGACTGTATGTTACATTAGAGTAAGGATACTATCATCTTTTTTGGTGCATAAGAAAAGAACTGTTAGGACATACATAGGGATGGTCATGGATTCAGGAATACCTGAGCACAATGCACTTCTCCCTAAGCTATGAGCTATATATTATCAAGTTACCAGTCTGCGTTGGTGGACGTGGAATCTGCAGGAGACCATTCCCTAGCAGATGAAGTCACACATTTATAACTCTCCTACCTCAAAAAAAAAAGACTTCCTTCTCACATGTAGCATGATAATTTCATTTTTGAATAAATTCTTTCTTGATTCTTAAAAGCTAATGAAATAAACTGTAACTAAATCCAGGTTGGACTATTCTTTAGGTTGATATCTGTTGAATGTTAAGCCAGATAATTTGGCCTACTCATTGGTTAAATAATGGATTCATCCAGTATGCTTAAATGTTATTTTAGTATATGAATCATTTTTTCCTTTCACATTGATCTATTTGGAAATGGCAAATTAAATACATGGTCCAGCTTTGTTTCCAGAATACTTATTCAGTTGCTCAGTTTAATATTTTCGAATTTATTTATTTACATAAATGTCAGTGCTGTTCTTTTTAAAGAACAACACTTATGTTTTGCAAATAATTTAATAGAAATGCACATGTGCAGTATTTGAGAGCAGCAGGGTGAAAATAACTCAAACCAGTGGATATATTTTATTAATTTCTTTGGTTATTGTTATTCATTATTAGACATTTACCAAATATTTCCTAAATACTTACTGGATGTGAAGTATTGTATGCAAAGTCCTGAAATAGTTGCAAAGAATGATAAAATAATATTCCTTTGCTAAAATTGCTTGAAATATAGCCTTGAGGATTAGATAAGTAGATGAATAACTATAATGCAAGACAGAATGTTTTAAAAGCAGTTTAGGAATCTAGGAAACATCTGGTTGGCTGGCTGTTGTCTTTTTTTCTTGAAGAGGACCATAATGACATCACTCTGTTGGAGTCAAGGTACAGGGTGTCCAACTATGGCTGAAGACCAATAAATGACCAATAAAAACTTGGAAGGGTCCACCATAGGTCAGGCACAAATAGTCCTTGTAAACATTTGGAGTAGAGATGTCTCTAAATTTGCACATCTAACTTTTATAGATGTCTCATGAAGGACATCTTTGGGCAGTAAACAGTTGACAGTCTCTTGTCTTTGCCCACATTCATCATAACACCAACATATATATTCAACTAAATTCAAATCTTCAAAGGCGAGTGAAATGTTGTGCTTCGTTACTAAGAGAATGCCATTTCTGTTAATGTGAATCAGGAAGTCAAGAGGAAGAGCAGGAATACTGAATTTAGTTTTCAGCAATAATTTCTGGGAATGATTCTGACTGCTTAAGCATTTTAGCTTTTGTTGAAAATGGGATATAGCACATCATTCCCCGATTGATATTCAGAGTTATGAACAGACAGCATTTAGACATAAAAATTAAAGCTAGCTATAGTCATATGAAAAAATGCTCTAAATCATTATTGATTAGAGAAATGCAAATTCAAATAACTGAGGTACCACATTACACTTATCAGGTTGGCTAATAAGACAGAAAAGGAAAATGACAAATGTTGGAGAAGATGTGGGGGAGTGGATACTCCATTGTTGGTGGAGCTGTGAGCTGATTCAGCCATTCTGGAGAGCAATTTGGGACTATGTCGAAAGGCATATAAAATTGCATAGCCTTTTATCCAGCAATATCACTACTAGGGGTGTATAACCAAGGGTTCAGAAAAAAAGGAGAGAGGACCCACTTGTACAAAAATATTTGTAGCAACTCTTTTTGTGGTGCCCCAGAACTGGAAATTGAGCAGATATCCATGAATTGAGGAATGATTGAACAAGTTGTGGTATATGAATATAATGGAATACTATTGTGCTATAAGAAGTGATGAACAAAGGGATTTCAGAAAAACCTGGAAAGATGTATATGAATTGATGCTGAGTGAAGTGAGCAGAATGACGAGAATGTTGTAAATATCAACAGCCACACTGTGTGATGGTGAACTATGATAGACTTAACTATTCTCAGCAATACAAGGATCCAAGACAATTCCTAAGGACTCATGATGGAAAATACTGACCACATCCAGAGAAAGAACTATAGAGTCTGAATGCAGATCCAACATACTATATTTTCACTTCAAATTTTTTTTCTTGTGGTTTTTCCCTTTTGTTCTGATTCTTCTTCCACTAATGTGAAAATATGTTTAATGTGATTGTAGACGTGTAAGCTATATCAGATTGCTTACTGACTTGGGGAGAAGGGAGAGGAAGGAGGGAGGGAGAAAAATTTGGAACTCAAAATTTTGCAAAAATGAATATTGAAAACTATCTTTATATATATTTTGAAAAAATACTTTTAAGGAAAAAAAAGAAAATGGGATACAAGCTAAATAACCACTTATGGAAATCTAAAATTTATGTTCTACCCTCATGAGAGGAAGAAACAGTTGACTATCAGACTGTGCCTTTAAGTTGCTCCAAACTATATTCCTGAGCAATGCCTGTAAACTGTATAAATTGTGGTTTTATGTGAAGAAGAAACAGTCTCTTGACAAAACCAAGCAGTTATGCCTTCTATTTCGTTTAAGATATTGCAAGAGAACCTAATGATTTTAACTGTACTTCCACTAGGTAATGTAGAAAGAGTTTAGTCTTGTGCAGATGTGACAGAAATGCTCTAGTAATGAAACTCTCTTGGGAAAATTGAAGTCATCATTTTTGCTTGATATATTGATCTCTTGTAAATGCATGAACTAAATCCAAGTGCTGTACTGTATTCGATTAAATAATCTGTTGAGGGATTATTGTTCACCCAGGTGCAGAAACTTTAAGATAATTGGAAATGAGTTCTGGGAATTAGTTCCGACTTCAGCAAAATATTTTTAGGAAACTGCAAAATATTTTAACTCTATCTGCTGTCATTTCCTTCCAGTACACCAATCAAATGCTGAAGGGGAAGGTAAATCTCTTCAATCTCTCTGGCAGCCTGGTAAATGACTGCATAAATAGATACTTGTGAATGATTCCCTTAAAAAGAAAGCTTTTATTTTTGTTAAGAAAGTAGCTCTAGTCCAGATAGAACAACAATAATTGGTGTCCTCCTCGTCTTCCTCTCCCAACTCCTCCATCTTTTTACAATTACATGGTCAGGTAAATAATGTTGACATGGGCCAGGTTCTAATTCTTTTTGGTAGGTGATTTTTTTCCTCTGTGGAAATGATAAGTGCAAATGATTGTATAGAGACCAGATCAATATCTTTGACTCTGCAGGAAGATCCTAGCAAGGGTTCTTAGGGTTCTGTGTCTCCCATATGTTTTTGTGTCATTGAATCAAATCATAAAAGGACCTTAAAAGGTTTCCCAGTCTTACTACTACTTAACTCATGAATGTCTACACTGCTTAACATGAACTGATATGAAAGCAATGAAAGTCACAGAAATTTAAGGCTAATGATTTGAACTTGTCTTTGTATGGTTCTGAAGCTATTAGTAAGTTTTAGTTTCTCAATCTTGCTTAAAGTTGAACTTCACCTCTGTGTCTCAGAAACCTCCTGCCTACCTGGGAATGATTTTTATTTACTCGTGCACTTATTTAATTCTGGGTAAATTGTTGCAAATGCAAAGAGCATAACATTTCAAAGGTATAATTTAATTGTATTAAATGTCTTCCTTTTTCTTTGGTTGAATATTTCATTATCATGATCTTGTCTGATTCATGGCATGTTAGATTTATTTTAATTTGTTTTTTACATATGTCTTATTCTACGTTTGAAGCCTCTTTGTTTTAGAAGGGGCTTCTAGTGAAATAAGACTTGATCGTTTTAAACACCTGGTGATTTTGATCTGAGAATTACTCCCTAATTATATTATCGACTTGGTGTTATCCTCTTCATCTGCAGTGTTTGCTGAAAGCTTGGCTAACTGAGAAAGAAGAGGCTTTAAGTAAAGTGCAGACAAGCAACTTCAGAGACCAAAAGGAGCTGAGTGTCAGTGTTCGGCGACTGGCAGTGAGTACTCTCCTTGCCAGTGATCCCTTTCATGCAACTGCCTTGGATGGCCTACGATTTTTACTGTTTTTTAAGCCCACGTTCATTTTGTATCTAGAATCTCTGTAATACCAAAAGTCTTATTTCTTTTTACCTTGTACCATAATACCATTTACTGTTTGTTGTACAAGTTCCTGTTAGGACAGAATGATCTAACTAACATCTTAAATATTAGATTTTGAAGGAAGACATGGAAATGAAACGTCAGACCTTAGACCAACTAAGTGAGATTGGCCAAGATGTGAGTCAACTCCTTGACAATCCCAGGATTTCTAAGAAGATGAATTGTGATTCTGAAGAACTCACTCAGAGGTGGGATAGCTTGGTTCAGAGGCTAGAAGACTACTCTAACCAGGTAATGCTTTGTTTAAAATGTCTTTTGTAATCTCCTTTTGAAGTTAAGGATTTTAAGATAAACTTGAAAGGTGATTGCTTTTAATTATCGATACTTATTTTCTCACGAAGAAGGGCTGACTGTTTTTAAAATTTCTTACTTTTCAAGCTTTCCTGTTCTAGTATGAAAAGAAAAAAATTAGGAACATATTTTTACCTCATTGTTTAATCACATCTGAATAGTTTATGTATTTCTAAGTATCAGTAACTTAAAAACAATAAAAGATTCTATAATGTTTTACTGTCAAATCAAAATCTTGGTTTATTTTATTTTATTTTTTTATTTTATTTTTAAACAGGTGACCCAGGCAGTAGCAAAGCTAGGGATGTCCCAGGTTCCTCAGAAGCTTCTTTTGGAAACTGTTGGTGTTAGAGAAAAAGTCACTGCTAAGAAATCCAAACAAGAATTACCTCCCCCTCCTCCACCAAAGAAGAGACAAGTCCATGTGGATCTTGAAGCTAAGAAAAAGTAAGAATGAGGACATTGACTTTCTGAGTAAAGTTCCTACACATTATATATTTTTATACTTTGGATAAATTGAAATCTTTTGCATGTCATTAGAAGGCAGCTAGGTGGTACAGTAGATGCAGTGCGTCCCAGAAGACCTGAGTTCAAATTCTGCTACAGACACTTACCTGCTGTCTGACCTCAGGCAAGTCATAACCTCTGTTTACCTCAGCTTCCTCATCTGTGAAATGGGGAGGATAATAATAGCTCTTAACTCTCAAGGTTGTGGGAAAGATCAGATGAGATAATTTTTAAGTGTTTTGCACAGTGCCTCACACAGTTAAGTGTTGTATAAATGTTCACTACTTATTTGAACAGGAAAACACTTCTATAATGATGAGTATTTAACTTAGGAACATGCTTAAATAGAGCTGCTTTCCTTTCCCATGTCCCAGACTACGACCATTTCCTATCTGGTTCATACTAGGTGAGCTTTAAAGGTATCATGGACCGTATCCCTGGGGCATAGTAGGTACACATCGGATTGACTTGTTGGCTGACTGCCTGCCTACAGTCCCATCTTTATCTCAGCATATGAAAATTGCCCTATATTTTCCAAACGATATTGAATCCCTTCAGCAAAAGTTCCTTTCATTCTCCTTCCCTAGCTTAAAAATGTTAATTTTCTTTCCCATTTTATCCTTTTCTTCTCTGTCTTGAAGGAAAAGGTAAATACTGTTTCTTATGGAGGCTGGTTCTAGGCTACCTTTGACCTATAATCCTATTCCTTCCTGCTTCCCCCAGAAATGTGTTCTACTTCCAATATCCTCGTTTTAACATCTTCTGTCCCTTTCCACTGTTCCTTAATTACACTGCCTTGTTCCCTTCTCTGCCGGGCTTCTAGGATGAATGGTTTATTTTCCACGTCTCCTCTTCCTCCCTTTCCTCTCATTCCAGAATGCTTTGTTACAATGTTTCTGTTTCCACTACTCTGTTGACCTATGCTCCCAAAGGAGGGTCACTTCCTAATTGGTAAAATTCAGTCCTTTCCCTCCTGCTTTGTTTGCAGTATTTAGCCCCAATTTCCAGTGCTTCCTTCCCTCTTCTCTTACCTTATACTGAATTCTTTTGGTGCTTTTTCTGCCTCCTGGACCCCCCTTCTTGGTCTTCCCCCAGTTGTATTTCTTTCTACTCTCATTCTTTTAATCTCAAGCATTTCTTTGCCTTCCGCCTATTTGTTTTCTTTCTTAGTGCTCTTGTTGAGGTTATATCCTTGTCTTCACATCTTACTTCTCTATGGATGACTTTCACCTTATTATTTTCAGTCTATACTTTTTAGAATTTCAGAACCAGTTTTTAGCTTCCTCATAGATGACACACTTAGATGTGTGTCATCATATCAAATTCACCATATATAAAACTAGTCTATTTGAAATTCTCTCCTCATCTTTGCCTTTCCTTACTTCTCCCTTCCTATTCATAGTAGAACAAGTTTTCTTGTCTCCCAGGCATATAATCTCAATCATCTTTGACCTTTCTCTCTTTCTCCTTTGTTCCCTTATATCAAGTCATTTGATAAATCCCCCAAATATCTCTTTTATGTCTAAACTCCTACATTTCTGCTGTCACTCTCACCATCCTAGTTGTGGCCCTTCTTATTTGAACTTTGGTCAGTACTTGGTCTGCCTGCCTCCAGTGTGTTTTTCTTATGATTTTTCCTATTTATCATTCATTACTAAAATAATTTTCCTAATGCACAACCCTGATCATGTCACTCCTTGCTCAAAAAATTGAATGGTTTATAATTGTTCAACAAATATAATCCAGGTCCTTTTGACTGACACAAGGGCTAACCAACCATTGCAGTTTTATTCCATGTATCTCTCCCCCACTCTGCCGAAACCACTTGTTGTCTTCTATGAATGTCTCCTTTCTCCACATCCATGCTTTTGTTCATGCACTTTCCTTTTTTTCTGGAATGCCCTCTTTATAATCTCTTCCTGTGTAAATCCTGCTCATCCTTCACAATAAATTGTATAGGCCATATCCTTCTTATAACCTTTCCTGATACCTCCCAAATTTTCTCCTCTTCCTCGGCACTCTCGCACTTCATTTTTCACTCCTTACTTTCTTCTATTTATCACTGTCATTTTTGCATATATTCTTTTCTTTCCCTTTGTTAAAGTATAAATTCATTGAGGGCAGGAGAGGTGTTGTTTTTTTATACATGCGTCATTCTTAGATCTCAGCACTATACCCTTCATGGAGTATGTGTTTTAACAAGTGTTTCACAGAATCAAAGTGAAATTGTAGAGATTTTGAAGCATTTATTTCACACAACAGGTTTAAACCTAGGGCAAACTTACATAATGTTAAACTGAGTGGGGATCCTAGTAGCACTGATTAAAAAAGGAGCCGGTAATTTTCTTGAGAAATTTCCTGCTATAATTAAGGAGACAATCTATAGTGTTCATGTAGCATTTCTTGTTGATGAGATGGGATGCTTTTGGAAAGACATGTCTGAAAGAGATTCCATCTGCAAGGAAGAGAAATGGTCCCTGGCTTTAAATCTGGGAAAGACTATTTAATTCTATTACTTGGAGAGAATGTTGCTGGGACTTTTAGAACAAAGAGGTCCTGGCGCACCCTCTCAGAGCTCTGGAATTTTGAAGGCCTTACTGAAAATTTCTTTGCTTCATGTGCTGAAGTTGAATGACAAGATTTGTGTAACTTTGTGGCAGTTTTTGAAGATTGTTAATATCATTTTTTTGAGCCTCAGATTTAAAGCGTACTTTTAACAAGAAGATATTTCTTTGAAAATGTTTCTTCTGATTAGTATTTCACTGGGATACCCAGGTTTTCTCTGTCTTTCTACAACCTCTCCCTTCAGATTCATGTTATAAAAGGTTATGATTTTTATTTAGCTGCATCTTCTCCCTCTCCAGTGGTTTCTGGAGTGCTTAACTTTATACCATAGGTACATGACAGGAAATATTGGGCAATGTTGACATGTAATCATTCTAACCAATATGTATTATTCATTCTCTTCTGTTTCATTTCTTCTCCATCACTTCATAGAAGTCTCCCTACATTTCTTTGAATTCTTCATGTTTATCATTTCCTATATAATACTTACATTCATATACTATGATCTTTTGGAAATTCTGAGAGTTAATTTTGTGTGATTCTTTGTAGTTAGCACATATAGAAATAATGTGTAACAGTCTTGACTAATATTAAAATGCTAAGCCAGTGTGATTATTTGGGCTTTTTGTGAGTTTATTTTTTCTGTAAATGTTGAGGAGATGTCCCATAGCACAGGAACAGTTTGTATTTTCAATGCCTCTATTGTTCCCCAGGAGAGTAAAGAATGGAAGAAATCTAATTAATATCTGAACTCTTAAAACTAGGTTTGATGCTGTAAGTGCTGAACTATTGAACTGGATTTCAAAATCCAACAGTGCCATTTGCACCATAGATATCAAAGAATATAAGAAGATGAAAGACACCTTGGACATGAAGAAGAAACTGGAGGTAAATACTTTCTTATAAATAAAATATTTTGTAATGTTAGGCCTTCCATCACCATGGAGCGAGATGATGGGAACTGAAAGCTTACCATGCCATAAGGGACCAATGATGAAATTTTAGAATGTTGTAGTTAAATCTCAAATTGGATATTGTTACATTTGATTTAAAATCCATGGTAGGAGAAAATAGGCCTCTTTTTTTACCCTTTCCATTTTATAGTAATATCTGCATTGGACAAAAAGGTAATTTATGAGATGATTAAGCCGTGATTAGTTTTATACTCATCATTTATGAAGGAAATGCCTTCAGGTCAGATTCTCTCTTCTGACAACAAAATTCTCAATGCCTCAAATTTTCTTTGAAGTTATCACAAAATTAAGGAAATTTTGATGGTTGTAAAATGTGGATGTCGTAATGAGCTGTGAAATATTAGCTCGTAACTTGTAGTTTTAATAAGGAGTCTTTGAGTTAGTGTCAAATGGTATAGTAGAACTCGGAGATCATTTAGTTCAATCTCTAAATTTGAAGATGAGGAAACTGAGGCCCTGGTAAGTTGTTAACTTATCTAGGGTTGCATATATAAACCTGGTTAGGGTGTATATTTATACTGTGGGGTTTCATCCCCTCACTTTGGCATGTTCAAACATTCTTAGTCTCTGGATTGGTTTATTCCCTCTATCCTGCTCTCATACTGGTGCATCTAGGTTCCCAGAGAAGCACCATATAGTTACGCTAAAATTCTCTTGAGCTCCAAGGATAACCCTATTGAGGGAATATATAGTTTCTCTACTCAGCAGTTTAACTCATGATCCTTCATTGATGTCTTTCTGGTTTATTCAAACCAGACACTAAACATAACTCCATTTTTAGATCTTACGTTTTTAGAACTGAACATAACTATTTACTTACAAATTAGGTCAAAGTATTATCAGTACAAGTACAGGTATATTAGATGGATGGCTAACAAAATACAGGCACAATGCACACACAAACGTGGGGCATGATGGAAGAGAATGAGGTTCACATTTAATAGGATTTCGACAGGGAAGCATATGAGGGAAGAAAACTCTAGTGCTTTGGGTAACTCATAATTCAAGATTGCAATCATCAATAGCATTGATCCATTAAAGAAATCTGATATTTTCTTATCGACTTTTTTTTGGCTTCTACTCACAGCTCTGCCAAAGAGCAGATCTTCTTGTCACCTCTATTCAAACCAGTGTAATTCTTAAGAGGGCCTTTACCTTTCACAGAGGTAAAAAAGAATTGGAAAAGTGTTAATGTCTAATTTGAATATTAGTTCGGTTTAAACCACTGAGAATTGACCAGTTGCCTCAAAGAGAACTCACTGCAAACAACTCTGAGGAAGGAATCCCTAAAACTTGTCATTTCTTCAGTCATGAGGATTCTGTTTTGTGCAGTAAGAGCTCAGCATTTAGCAAAGCTGCTGCAAAAGGTTTCCTTTTTCTTCTTAAACCTCTTAAACCAGAGGAGGCTGGAGAGGACCATTGGTATTCTGAAGGGGCTTACGCTCTCAAGCTCGAGGTGGTGCTAAAGAGCAATAGGTGAGACTGCCATGCTTATTCAGCCAATCAGGAACTGTCAGTCAAAGCCTTCTTGTCAGTTAACACTTCCTGCCACTAATTGTGTTTTCAGCCCCCTGTTCTTTCTTCAGTGGTCACTTGTCACATTCTATCTGTTTACCATTTAAGTTCCTACTATGTGCCAGACAGTGTTCTAAGCTGAATAAGGGATATAAAGCAAGGCAAAACTGTTTATCAGCTCACAAGGAGCCTAAAGGGAAGGACAACATGAGGTTCGAAAGTGATCCCAGACTTGTGGGGCTGAGTGACAAGGAGGAGAGACATGCCCTTGTAAGGAAAGGTTTTGTGAGAAAGATAATGAATGTTGAGTTTGACATGCCTATGCGATAGCCTTTGGAAATATCTAATGCATCTGGTGATACTGAACTGCCTCTCAATAGAGAATCAAAAGGCTGAGCAAATAGATCTGGGCCTCACTCACACAGAGATAATCATTGAATTCATGAATTTGGAAGGAACTATATATAAGAATAGATAAGAATAGAATGTAATTGTGAATATAGCATTGTACCTGGATTCAGACAGACCTTGGCTCAGATATCTCTTCAGACGTAATAGCTAAATGACTCTGAGTCAGAGAACCTTTCTTATCCTCAGTTTCCTTATCTGTGAAGTAGGGATCATAACATCAACAACACCTGTTATTTTTACCTCATAAGGATGGTCAATAAAGGTAATTGGTAATAAGTGTTTTAAAGTATTGCATGCATTTGGTTTTGCTTTGCAAATTCTAATTGTCATTAAAATCATTTTGAAAAGACTGTATATGTTATTCTTTTTCTGTGATTACATTTTCAGGCCCTAGAAAAAGAGCGAACTGAAAAAAGCCTCAAATTAAATGAGTTAAACCACAGTGGGCAAACTCTTTTGGAACAAATGGGAAAAGGTGAGGTCTATGATACTTGTTTTCACTCCTTAGATGGCTTTGGCAGTATTCAACAATCTGAAAACATGACTGTGAAAAGAGATACGCACATACATACACACGTCTATACACATACATATATACATATTTAAGTCTAGAAGGGTTTTTTTGTCTTTTTGGCATCTACTGTTTGTCTCTTGAGGTTATACATTCAGAAAATTTAAATATATTTATACACACATGTGTGTATGTATACACATACACACATACATATACACACATGTATTTATACATATATAAATATATACATATATATGTATATATAAAACTTCCTACTGATAACTTCTTAAAAATAGGTTTGTAAGAAGCCCATAAAGTCATTTTTTGCCTGATTTTATTTCTATTAGTAACTGAAACTAGGCTTATGTTCACATTGATTTGCAGTGGTTTGGGGGCAATAGATGTTCACATTTAACAAGGTCTATTGGCATTCAACAAAATGTAGTCACATTTGAATATTTATGTTTAAAATAGCCTCTGCTACTGATTTACAATAATTGAACAGACAGAAATAGTTTACCTTAATGATAAGACTAAACATTTCAACCTAAAGAAAAAAACATTTATTAAGCACTTACTGTGTGCTATAGAAGTTCCTTATATGGTCAAAACTATGGCATCACTTCCATTTGAAGAAAACTCATCTTGGCGGTATCCCTTTTTCAGTGTAAGTGGTTTGTGATGGCTAGTATGTTTTGAAAAAAACCTGCTTGCTTGAATAACTCAATGCCTTTGTAGTTTTTATTGCTTCCCAAGGGCCTCGGGAATTCTGCTTGACCTGGGCCACTCTTAGCACTCTATGAAGCACTTACCCCTTCATACAAACCAGGGGAGGGTGTGGACACCAACCTAGACATCAGCCAAGTTTGACAGTATATGCTATCTATATTCCATGCTGATAGTCTCTCATTTCTAAAGAAGATAGGAGGGAGAAGCATTTTCTTAGCTCATCTCTATGGCCAAGCTTATCATTAAAATTTATAATTTTTGTTGTTCTTTCCCTTGACGTTGTTATTGTACGTATTGCTTGCTTGGTTCTGCTCACCTTGCCACAATTTGTATTAAGACTGTCCATGTTTTTCCAGAGTCTTTATACTTAGTTCTTCTTATGGCATAGTAATCTATTATATTCATGTGCCACTGTATTTTTTTGGTTTTTTTTTTGGGGGAGGCATTTTAGTTATTTCACAGTTGGGGGACATCTGCTTTTTTCTTGCCACAAAAAAATCACTGCATTGAATATTTTGATAATATATGGGAACTTTTTTTTTAGAGTATGTCTAGCATAGTGCATACCCTTTGACCCAGCAATACCACTTCTAGGGTTATATCCCAAAGAGATCATAAAAATAGGAAAAGGAGCCACATGTACAAACATATTTATAATAACAGCTCTTTTTGTGGTGGTCAAGACCTGGAATTTGAGGGATGCCCATCAATTGCAGAATGGCTGAGCAAGTTGTGATATATAAATGGAATGAAGTACTATTGTGCTATAAGAAATGGTGAACACGCAGACTCCAGAATATATGAACTGATGCTGAGTGAAGTGAGCAGAACCAGGAGAACATTATACATAGGAACAACCACAGTCTGTGAGGACTGTTTTTGATAGACTTAGTCCTTCACAGCAAGGCAAGAACCTAAAACATTTCCAAAAGACTCATTATGCAATGTACCACTCACATCCAGAGAAGGAACTATGGAGTTGGAATGCAGAATAAAGCATACTATACTATTTTCTCTTTTGTTATATTTGATTTTGTTAGTTTTACTCATGCTTTCTCCCATTTGTTTTGATTCTTCTATGCAACATGAGTAATGTGAAAATGTGTTTAATAAGAATGTATATGTAGAGGCCATTTAAGGTTTCATGCCATCTTGGGGAGGGAGTGGGGAAGGAGGGGGAGAAAATGTAAAATTTATGGAAATGACTGTTGAAAATTGAAAACAAATAAATAGATTTGGAGAAAAAATAATAAAATCATCATCCTCTTCTCAGGCAGAAAATCAGATGCCAATTTATTGTCACATAAGTCTTGTGGTTCTCCAAAGGGCATGATAAAATCATAGGGACCTGAACACTCAGGTCATATGTTTTCCCTTATGTGAGTATCTCATTACATTCTGAATATTCTTAACATTTCAATCTTGGTTTTTCTATGGTAGGCTTTAATATTTCTAAGATGCCTAAAGGCTCACTCTTTTTTAAAAATCTTGTATATTTAGATGGGAAAGCTTAGTAAATGGGTATGACTGAGTTTTAGAGAGCAGTCAAATCATGCCCAAGTCTTAATGAAAGTATTCTTATGTACAAAGCACTATGAGAAACCCTCAGTATACAAATACCAAAGCTAACAAGTGCTTTCCCTTAATGAACTCACATTTTAGTGGGGGAGATAATGCATTTCATAGTGGGTTTTTGGTTTGGAAAGTAATGGGGATGAGGGATGGAACCATGTAGGAGTTGATTGACATACCTTTTATAATAGAAATGGCAAGGTTAATTTGACAGTTATTTGGGAATGGGTGGCAGATGTGCTCCTCCATGTCAAATGGCAAGAAAGTATCTCAGGTAGAATGTGAAAGGTGGTTTTTGGGGCTGGTCAGATAAATTTTTACATTTGAATTTCCTCTTGTGCCTAGCATTCAAGACCCAATGGGTTCTAGGGCTAGAATTTCAAAGCTGAAAGGGATTGTTAGGTATTTTGCAGAGTAAAATGTGCAGATGGCAAAGGGACCAAGGTGGAATCTCACTCCAGTGACAGCCCAAAGTAGGGCCCCTCACGTTACCTTGTGTATACTCTATCCCTCCACTAGAAAATAAACTCTTTGAGCTCTGAGCCTTTTTCTTTTTGTTTCCTATTACCTCACAGTGCCTTGTATATGGTAGGTGTTCAATAAAATTTTAAATTGATTTGAATTGTAACCAGAAAGGCTAACTTGATAGTGACAAGATAATTTACATGAACAGGGTAAGAGTCAGGAAATTCCAGAGTATTGTATTACATTATAATAATAAGAGTGACAGAATTACAGATTTTAAAGGACCTTCAGAATTTTCTAACATCTCTGACAATTAGGCAGCTTCTTTTTCAGCAGTAAAGGAAACCTACTACTGTTCTGATTTTTTCAGTTTTTCATTTGAAGTTTGTTATCTGCCCTTCTGCAGTTGCCACCTATCCCTTCTTGTTCTTTTGTTTTGTTTTGTTGTTGCTGAAGCATACTATCTCTTCATTTTTTTTTAACACAACTTTCAAATGCCTGCAGAGTTTTCTCTTTTCTGGACTAAACATTTCTGGGTTCTTAACACTGATCCTCACATGGTATAATCACTCCTCCCTTCAAAATCTTGTTGTTTTTCACCTGTTACACTCGTAAGTAGTTAGGGTCCTCCCTAAAATGTGTCACCTAGAGCTAATTGTCTCCAGATGTGACCTGGTCATAATAGTAACTCATAGTTACACAGTGCTTTATGCATTTACACAGTATTGTCCTTATAACACCCCTGGAGAGCTGTGCATGTTTTGTTTACCTCGGTTTACAGATGAAAGTAAATTTTTGCTCAGAGAGGTTGTGACCTCCTCGTGATAACACAGCTGATATGTGTCATAGCTGGAATGAAAACATCAGGGCTGTTGAGATCAAGTCCATTGCTCTTTCTAGCCCAAGAAGCAGTTTTCCCAAATACTCAGCCCCCTGAGTAATGTATAGTGTCATTTAAATATATTATATATATAATACAATATAAAAATAAATATAAAAAATGATCAGTTTTGTCTTCTAAATTGAGCTTCCCTGATTTTACAGGAAGGGACAGGTGTGTGACTCCATGGATAGAACACTAGGCCTGGAGTCAGGAACACTTAAATTGAAATATGACCTCTTTTTGAGGTTTTTGCTAGCTTTTTGACTTTAGGCAAGTCATTTAACCTCTATTTGTCTAGAAGTCAGCTAGGGGCTCAGCAGATAAAGTGCTGGCTCCAGTGTTAGAAAGAATTGAGTGTAAATCTGGCCTTATACTCTTACAAGCTCTGTGACTCTGGGCAAGTCATTCACCTTCTGTTTTGCCTTAAATTACTAGAGAAGGAAATAACAAGCCACTCCAGTATCTTTGCCAAGAAAACCCCATGGAGAATATGGTCCATGGGGTCATGAAGAGATGAACGTGACTGAATGACTGAACAGAACAATTTTACAGGAAATTTCTTTTAATTTTTAATTTTGTCTTTTTGACCTTGGTGAAAATGATACACAGACATATACACAAATGTACATCTTTCTTTCTCTTCCTCTTTCACTTTCTCTCTATCTCTCCACCCCCTTAAGAAATCTGCCTATGTTTCTATTATGTGACCCATGTTCTGTGAATCAGTTGGAAGTTTATTGTGGAGGAAGTTCCTCCACATGGTGACGTCTTGCTGGCCTCCTGTTTTACCTTACTCCTTTACTTTAACTGCTTTTCAGTGTTGGGAACCAAAGGAACTTTTACTGTGAGCTTCATTTCCCCACAGGGTCCTCACTACTATTATTTGGATGAACTGCAAACTAGTGAACTGGAAATGATGTTAAGGATAGAATTAGAGGATCTCAATTAGAATCCCAGATCTCTGCTTACTACTCATGTGACCTTAAAAAAGTCACTTTGTTTCTATGGTGTTCACTTTCCTCGATGGTAAAATGAAGAGGATAGGTTTAGATGAGATATTAAACATATGGCCTGCCCCATTTGGCCCACAGAACTCCTGATGGGCTGAACCAGATTAAAATGTAACTGGGAAATATTCAACAAAATAAAAATACGGTAGGACATAGATAATGTTAATATGTGGTTTCTCAAGTTAGTATGTGGCCTGCAGATATCCTTATGTAGTATGCAGTATTGTGGCTCCTGTTCCTAATTGTGTTTGAAATCACTAGTTTAGGTTGCTTTGGCAGTCTGGGTAAGCCATTATCAGCATATCTTTAAATGAATAAAATATAATAGGATTACAAAGGAAATCACTTATGCTGAAATACAGTTATCACATTGTAGTTTTTAAAAAGTTCATGGACCCCAGATTAATAACCTCTGGATTAGATGAACTATATAAGCTCCCTTCCATCTCTAATGATCCTTTCATCCTAATTCTCAGCATCATTGGAGATATTACTTATTCTGGTATAAAGCTAAAAAATAGAACCTAAATAAAGCTATCATTATGGTGAATGGTTTTTTGTATAAATGTGTACTTCTGAAACTTTGGTAATTAATGTAGATGGAGATATAGCTTAACTTCACTTTGGTCAAAGTCAAGTTAGCTAGTTAACAATGTCATGCTGCTTTGTTCTTACAGAAGTATTGGAGAAAATTCATTGGTTTGGCTGATGAAGGCATTTTTTTTCTCCAAGAGAGCTCTGGCTAATACCAGATCATGAATATATCTCCTGTGAATTTAAGTTAAACAGCCACACAATTTTATTTTAAAAATTGAAGCCCACTATATCTGGCAAATGTTCTGAGTTTTATATAACCTCTTTGGGGATATTTTTATTATGCTATGAAATCTGATAGTACTATATTTTAAAAATATTTTCTATATGTCTTGTAAGGACATTGTACCAATGAAAAGGTCATTCAGTATTGGAGTGCCAATGTTTTATATAGGCATACCCTATAATATAGGTAAATATTTTTGTACAATTAACATTTTTACTGATAACCTTCACAGAGTGAATTGTTATATGGAACCAAGAGAATTGTTATATGGAACTCATAACTTCTGAGAACATAATGTGAATTTAAAAAAGAAACAAAATTCTACTGAGCTAACAAGAGCCATGTGTAATTTTGGTTCTAAATCATTAGTCCTCCTTTGAAAGTTATTTACATCATGTGTTGGTGTTTATGGAAAGTGTGAATGAGGGGAGATATGGCTCTTGAAATAGGAAAACTTTCTAAAATGAAGGTAAACTTGCCCCCTTAGAATTTATGAGTACTTGGGAGAAAATGCCAGTTTCGCCCCATTAGTATATTATAACATCCCTTTTGCTACATATTCAATTCATTTCAGCAAACACTTAGGTAACAGGCATGTATAGGTTAAAGAAACAGTGCTAGGTTCTGGAGGATACAAAATCAAAAATGAAATAGCCCCTTACCTTCAAAGAACTTACTTCTCTTGAGGGGATATAACATATGCAGAGATTAATTAGTACATAATTGACATAAAGTAACAAAAAGTAACAACTTTTCTTGCCATAAAGTAACAAAAAAGTCAAGGGGGAGAGAGCATTTACAACTGCAGGTAGTCAGGAAAGTTGTTGGATGAGAAGTTTTATCTGAGCTGTGCTTGCAACCTTTATAGTACAGAGGTGAGATCTGCAGAGTTGGGTGTGTTGTAGACATGGTAAGTCACCTGTGAAAAGACAGGCATGATAACTAACATTTATATAGTACTAGCCATATGCCAGCTAGGTGCATGGTGGACGGAGCCCCTGGAATCAGGAGGACCCATCTTAGTATAATAAAGTGAATGTGGTATTCATGTGGCAGCTCCAACTTTGAGAGTTTCTATTTTTTCTTGGCAGCTAGATGGCTCAGGATAGAGGTCTGAACCTGGAATCAGGAAGACCTGAGTTCAAATGTGACCACAGATGCTAGCTATAGGACTCAAAGCAAGTTACTTAACCCTGTCAAATGAGCTGGAGAAGGAAATGACAACCCACTCCATTGTCTTTGACAAAAAAACCCCAAATGGGGTCATGAAGAATTGCACGGAACTGAAAAGCAACTGAACAGCAACAAAACTGTATGCTAGGCACTTACTAAGCATTTTACAGTTAATATCTCATTTGATTTTCACCAGCAACTATGGAAAATGTTATAGTTGCAGATATCTAAGCAAACAGAGAAAGTGACTTGCCCAGGGTTACACATTTAGTAAATATCTGGGGCCAGATTTGAACTCGTCTTCCCAACAGCAGGGCCAGAATTCTTATCTACTGCCCTATGTAGGTGCCTCTAATTTAGGTGGGTTGTGATTGGCATTGTTGAATGGAATATTTACATCAATGAGATTACAGATGTTACTGGCTCATTTTATATTTGTGAGTATGCCTGAAATAAAAGTGATATGCCTCTAAGTATATAGCTGATGAACTTTTATCCATAACTTGTATGGAGATGAAGCTGCAATGATGTTCATTTGGATATTTCTCACTGTTCTGATGAAATGTTAGTTGTGGAAGTGTGGTGAAAGTTACAAAGTCTGTAGATAATTTGATTTTATAAGTTTGCTTTTTTTCATCATCTTGATTCAGAGAGGTGAACTTTAATAATTATTTGAAATGTAAGATCATGATTTCCCTGAGTCACACACATGCACGTGCACACACACACACACACACACACTCTGACACATGCCATGTATGCATACATACATGGTACTTGTAGGGCATATAACATAAGACAATATGTCATATTAAATCCATAGTATCTTCAAATCACATGCCTTTATGTGATGTGTTATTTCAGTTATTCAGTGGGTACAGTTATATGGCAAGGAAAATGCACATTCTAAAGGGTGTTGATGACTTTTTGTCAGGCACATGACTTTTTTTCTTCTTTTTTAAACAGCTCTGATTTTCCTCCCTGGCATTTATTCATAAGTGTACAATGCAGAATTGTTCATCCAACCCCTTAGCCGAACAGCGCACACTTCATACCACTCCTCTGGAAATGTTTGATGTCTTTAGAGCATAGTGATTTCTAATTCAGTATATCTACTTTTTATAATTTTTGAGAGGATCTTGACCTTCAAAGCCATTAAGAAACAGATTTAGTGCTCAGTGGCTTATGTTTTTGGAAATACACAATATATGATGTAATCCTTCCAATTAATCTATAAATTTGAGATATCATTTCTTAATGGACAGTCTTAAGTGAGACTGATGATGACAATGATCACTCAGTCAATAAACCTTTATCAACTAACTGTTGTGTGCCTAGCACTGTGCTAAGTACTAGGAATACTAAGCTATATACAAGATAGATTAGAAATAATTAATATAGAGAAGGCATTAAAATTAAAAAGTCCAGTTGGACTTGCAGTTAGGGGGCCAGAGTATCAATCCTTGCTTAGCTACTAGACAGTCAGCATGGTAGAATGCTGGACTTGGAGTCGAGGTGACTTAGCTTTAGACCTCTCCTAGGACACTTAATTTGTATATGGCCCTAGGCAAATCACTTTATTATCTTTGGAGCATTAGTTTGTAAAATGAGTATAGAAATAATGCTTCCCTCTCCAGATTACTGTGAGGATCAAATTAGATGACATAACCAAAATGTTTTGTAAACCTTAATTACTATTACTGATGAGCTCTGTCACCTTAAGGGCACCTATGTGACACAGTGGATGGAGTCCTGGGTTCAAATATAGCTTCTGACACTTCCTAGCTGTCTAGCCGCGTATCCCTGGGCAAATCACTTAACCTCTGTTTGTCTTAATTTCCTCATCTGTAAAATGAGAATAATGGTTTTTACTTCCCAGGGTGGTTGGGTGCGTTAATTGAGATATTTTTGAAGGTGCTTAGCTCGGTATCTGGCACACCGTCCATGCTATGTAAGTGCTAGCTGCTGCTAATACTAGTGCTGCTGCTGTGCCTTCTACTGCACAAACCACTTCTCTCTCAAATGAATGACCTTGACTGGATGACCTCTATGGTCCCTTCAAACCCTGAGATTCCTTGATCAGATGGTGAATGAATGATTGATGAGGAATTTATTAAATTCTTGCAGTCAGGGTGCTAAGCACTGAGGACACAAATGTCAAAAGTAAGATATTCCCTGCCAACAAGGAGCTTACAGACTAACAGGGAAAGCAAAGTCATTTAAGGATGTGGTAGCCAAGGAGAGGTGGTTTTATTTGTTTGTTTTGTTTTTGTTTTGTTTTAGAAAGTCATGGGGATGGTGGTCAACATCATGGGGGACTGCACTGATACTTATTTTCAGGAGCAGTGGGATTAATTTAATCATGACAGAAGAAGAAAGGGGAGGAGGAGATAATTGCATAGATAATTTAATAATTATATAATCTAATTTGTATATATGTGTGTGTATATATTCTACAAATATATATATATTTGTAGAATCTTCAGGCTTTTATCAGCCAATTTAGTACATAGCCAGAACATTGTATAATTTTGTCTTTTTATGACAGGAGATTTTTTTCCTGAAATATTTTACTTTGGGAAAAGGTTTAAAAAATGTTCTTTAAACATTCTAACTTGCAGTACTTTTTAAAAAAATAAACCAAAAACCTATCTGCCTATGTGCCCTTAGTGTTAAGAGCAGCTTTTTACCCCGATTTTCATTTTGTCAGAGTTTTAAAAAACATTTTGAGACAAATTTGGCGATGAATTAAGACTATGCTTGCTTATGTGTGTTTGTGCTTTTTTAAAATTATGATAGAAGGACTTTCTGCAGATGATGTAAAAAATGTCTTGGAAAAGGTCCTATCAGAATGGAAAGATGTGGCATGGCATTTGGAAGATGTTTCAAGAAAAATTCAACTTCAAGAAGATATTAATGCATACTTTAAAGATTTGGATGAGCTCGAAAAGGCTGTCAAGGAAAAGGAAGAATGGGTGAAAAACTCTACCTTTTCAGATACTACTCAGCAGTTTGATCCCGGCCTGAAGGATTCCTGCCAGGTGGGTAGATAACCTCCTTGCCTCATAGATGCATTCTGTGGTCTGTCCTAATTTTCACTGAGCTTTACTTTTACATTTAATATGGGTGCAAGTCATTTTTTGTACATAGGTTCTTTTACCCGTTTTCTCATTGTGTGTGTGTGTTTCCATTCCATAGTGGGAACTAACACATCTGCTTAGTCTTGGCCCTCAAATTGAAATGATGAGTTCCAGCTGTATGGATCTTATGTCTCAGCCTTCTGCTCCAAGCTTCATTCAGAAGAGTCTAGAGAGCTTTATAGATCACTACAAATCTGTGCAACAGAATTTGGAGGAATGTCAGCGACAGTTGGAGAAAGGTAAATCATTCCGTATTCTGTCCTTTTTCACTTTTTATCTAGAGTTTGCTTTCATAGTTTAGCAGTCTTTGCGTCTTTGGCCTTGTCCTCATTACTAACCTTTCTTTAGTGCCTCCTTCTGTGTATAAGACACCAGACTTCCTGGAAATCTTGCCTTCCTCAACTCCCTCAGAATGAGTTTCTTCATTGCTCTTGATCTTAATGCCTGACTTAGGAATTAGGATAATTCAGAAAATTCGGTGGGAAAATGAAGTTATGACCAGATCATTTTTAAGGAGTTACTTAAGAATCTTGGGTTTGATTATATTACTGAAATATTTACTAGGGAATTTTGATCATTTGTTATTTTCTACCTCTTTTTTGATGGTAGTGGAGTTTTTTTTCCTAGTGATATCTTTGTATATCAGCATTAATCCTTCTCTTTTAGTTGTTTAACATTTTAAACTTTTCACTCAGCAATCAGGATCTAAATTCTGAGTTTATTCTTACTAGGTTTGGTCTTGGGGGTATCTTACTTATCCTACTATTTGGTTGATTTGCAAACCTGAGGTCCTCCCCTATTGAATTCCTATTGAATTCTCCTCTTAAAAAATGAGGAGCCATCATCTCTCATGCAAGCATGTCATGATGATAGCAAACACAACACTGAAAATAGGCTAGGTTTTGTTTATTTCCAGAAGAAAATGCAAAGGTTTCTACCCAAGCCCCTAAATAGTCAAGACACTTTTCCTTTTCTCAGTCAACAAACATTTATTAAGTTCCTACTGTGTGCTAGACACCATGCTGTGAGCTGGAGATATAAAGAAAAGCAAATGTCAATCTCTGCTATCAAGGAGCTCTCAGTCTGATGACTGAGACATGTTAAAAACTATATATAAATGAGGTCTATCCTGGATAAATTGGAGATAATCCATAGAGGGAATGCACTGGAATTAAGGAGTACTGGAAAAGGCTTCTTTTTAGAAAGTGGAATTTTAGGCAGGGACTTGAAGGAACCCAAGACTTAGATGACTAGTCTGACAAGACCCACTGCCCACAAGAACCTATATTGTTCCTCCATGCCTAATTTTGGTATTGAAATTATTTTAGCACTGAAAGCCAATCTGTCTCTCTTGTTGTTCTAGTTGTGTCTTTCTGTCTCTCTCTCTTTCTTTTTCATTCCTTTAATTGAATTAAAAAATTATTTTCAGTTCTGAATTCTTTTCCTCCTTTCTGATCTGTCACAAACATTGAGAAGGTAAGAAATATAATATCCATTGTATAGGTATATGTATATGCACACACACATACATAGAGAGTCATGCAAAACATATCTCCATTTTCACAATGTTTCAAAAATATCCTCCCCAAAATAAAGTGAATGAAATGTACTTTAATCTTCACTCAGAGTTCATCAGGTCTCTCTGAAGGTGTATAGGATTTTTTCTTCAAGACTCCTTTGGAGCTGGTATGGATTGTTGTATGGATTAGAATACCTAAGGTGTTTACAATTTATTATTATTACAGTATTCCTGTACAGTGTTCTTCTAGTTCTGCTCACTTCACTTTGCATTAGTTCATATATGTCTCCCCCAGTTTTTCTGAAACTATCCTGCTAATCATTTCTTATAGCATAACAGTACTCCATCACAATCATGTGCCACAACTTGTTCAGTTTTTTCCAAGTGGATGCACATCCTTCATTTGCTGATTGTTTGCCATCAAAAAGAGCTATTATAGATAATTTTGTACATGTATTTCTTTTTCCTTTTTTTTCTTTTTTCTTTTTTCTTTTAGGGATTCAGCCCTGGTAGTGCTATTGCTTGGATCAAAGGCTATGCACAACTTTTTAGCCTTTAGGAATAGTTCTGAATTGTTCTCGAGAATGTTTGAACCAGTTCACAGCTCCATCAGCAGTATATTAATATACTTTTTTTTCCTCATCCCCTCCCATATGTCATTTTCTTTTTCTGTCCTGTTAGCCAGATTGCACCCCAAAATCATTTTAATTTGCATTTCTCTAGTTATTAGGGATTTAGCACTCTAAAACTTTCTAACCTTGCCTTTTAAAGCCAACCCAAAGTTTGACCCAGAGAATCTAGGCAATATGAATCAATCACTTACTTAATGTAGGACAATAAGGTAAGAAATAATTAGGACAAACCCAGATACTTTTAAGGAGATATAATCAGTGTCAAGACAAACACCTGTACTTGAAGATGCAATACATTTTTTACAAAGAAATCCCACATTTTGAGGCAGAGGTTTCCAAACTCTGTGTTGCTGCTTTTATACCAACCCCTCCCCCCTCCAGAAGATGGAAGTGTGTAGGGAGTCCTATTCTTATATTGAGCACTTGATAAAGCAATGTATAAAATAACAAATAACTCTTGTACTGTATCAATTATCATAAAATGAGAAACGGACAAATTCTTCAAGGTCACGTAGCCCAACACCTGAGGTTTAAGGAAACTGACACCTCATAGAGATAGTAAATGTCAGAGCTGAGATATGAACCCTGTTTTCAGACTTCAAATCCAATACTCTTTTCAGTGGAACTTGCACACTCATTCTCAAAATTTAAGGGGAAAATGTGGAGCATGATCAGCCCCTCAAATATTGTATTTTCCCTGGAAATGACTAGCTAGCTAGCTGGGACCAAGGGTAGGGTAAAATCGTAAACCTGTCATTCTGACCTCTAGTAGCAGGCTCAAGAATGATTTTGGCTGCCTAGATTTTCTGCCCTCTCCAAGCATTTTCTTCAATAGAGGGGCTTAAGAGGGATTAGGGGAGCTAAATTGTGCACTGGATAGAGCACAGGACCTGGAGTCAGGAAGATTTGAGTTTAAACATGGACTCAACACTCACTAGCTCTGTGATTTTTGGCTAGTCACTTAACCTCTGTAAAAAAAAAACTTATTGTTTATTTTATTTATCCATCCATCCATCCATCCATCCATCCATCCATCCATCCATCCATGTATTTATTTTTGGTTTACAACATGCAGTTCCACGTTTTTGAGTTCCAAATTTTCTCTCCCTCCCTCCCCTCCCACCTCCCCAAGAGATGACATGCAATCAGATATAAGCTCCACATAAACATTCACATTAAGCTTATTTTCACATTAGTCCCCAAAACAATTCCTATTCTTATTTTTACTGTTTTTCATGAAGCACCTATCCTTCCAATCACTCAGGTTTGCAACCCTAGAGTCATTGTGATGATTCTTCTTCCATTACATCTCTTGAGTCCACCCTCTTCTCTCCACCCTCTTCACACAGTTGTCTCATCATCTTTCACTTGGACTGTACCATTAGCTTCTTTAAAAAAAAATTATTTTCAGTTTTCAGCATTCACTTCCACAAAATTTTGAACTTCATAATTTCTCCCCTACCCCCACAACAGGTCAGTGTGTATGCTGATTGCCCTTTCTTCCTATCTGCCCTCCTGTCACCCCACCCCCACCCCCATCCCCTTCCTTTCTATTTTCCTGTAGGACAAGATAGATTTCTGTACCCCATTACCTATATATCTTATTTCCTAGTTGTATGGAAAATAATTTTTTAACATTAATTTTAAAGCTTTGAGTTCCACATTCTCTCCCTCCCCACCTCCCCATCCACCCTCAGACAAGCAATTTGATATAGATTATACATGTGTAGTCATGCAAAACACCTCTATAACAATCATGTTGTGAAAGACTAACTACATTTCCCTCTATCCTGTCCTGCCCTCCATTTATTCTGTTCTCTCCTTTGACCTGTCCCTCTACCAAAGTGTTTGCTTCCATCTACCCATTCCTTGAATCTGCTGTCCCTTCTATTATCCCCCTCTTATCCCCTGCCCCCCTGCTTTCCTGTAGCATGAGATAAACTTCCATACCAAATTGAGTGTGTATGTTATTCCCTCCTGAAGCCACATCCAAGGAAAGGAAGCCTCAATTTTCCCTCTCATCTTCCTCTTTCCCTCAATTGTTAAAGCTCTTTTTTTGCCTCTTTTATGTGAGACGATTTACTACATTCTACCTCTTTCTTTCTCTTTCTTTTAGGACATTCCTCTCAGGACTTAGTTTTCTTTTTTAGATATCCCTTCACATTTAGCTCACTCTGTGCCCTCTGTCTCCATCTCTCTCTCTATACATACATACATACATTATACACACATACATGCAGATGTGTATATATATATGTATATATGTGTGTGTGTGTGTGTATATATATATATATATATATATATATATATATATTTTCCCCCTTCAACTATTCTAATATTGAGAAAGGTCTCATGAGTTACAAATATCATCTTTCCATGTAGGAATGTAAACCGTTCAACTTTAATAAGTCCCTTATGGTTTCTCTTTCCTGTTTATCTTTTCATGCTTCTCTTGATTCTTGTATTTGAAAGTCAAATTTTCTATTCAACTCTGGTCTTTTTAACAAAAATTCTTGAAAATCCTCTATTTCATTGAAGTTCCATTTTTTTTTCCCTAGAAGTATTATATTTAGTTTTGCTGGATAGGTGACTCTTGGTTTTAACCCTATCTCCTTTGACCTCTGGAATATCATATTTCAAACTCTCCAGTCACTTAATGTGCAAGCTGCTAAATCTTGTGTTATCCTTATTGTCTTTCCACAATACTTGAAGTGTTTCTGGCTGCATGTAATATTTTCTACTTGACCTGGGAATTCTGGAACTTGGCTACAATATTCCTAGGAGTTTTCCTTTTGGGATCAATTTTAGGAGGTGATTGGTAGATTCTTTCCATTTCTATTTTACCCTCTGATTCTAAACTATCAAAGAAGTTTTCCTTAATAATTTCTTGAAAGATGATGTCTAGGCTCGTTTTTTGATCATGGCCTTCAGGTAGTTCTGTAATTTTTAAATTGTCTCTCCTGGATCTATTTTCCAGGTCAATTGTTTTTCCAGTGAGGTATTTCACATTGTGTTCTATTTTTTCATTCTTTTGGTTTTGTTTTATAATTTCTTGATTTCTCATCGAGTCATTAGCTTCCATTGCCTGCATTCTAATTTTTAAGGAATTATTTTCTTCAGTGAGCTTTTGGACCTCTTTTTCCATTTTGCCCATTCTGCTTTTTTAAGGCATTCTTCTCCTCATTGGCTTTTTGGACCCCTTAAAGTTATTATTTTCTTCAGCATTTTTTCTCTTTCCTTTAGAAAGCTATTGACTTACTTTTCATGATTTTTTTTTGCATCACTCTCATTTCTCTTCCCAATTTTTCCTCTCCTCCTACTTGATTTTCAAAATACTTTTTGAGCTGTTCTATCTCCTGAGACCAATTTATGTTTTTCTTTGAGGCTTTGGATGCAGGAACTTTGGCTTTATTGTCTTCTTCTTTTATATTTTGATCTGCCTCATCACCAAAGAGATAAGAAAATTCCTCTTCATTGAGAAAGTAAAAATCTATAGTCTGTTTCTTTTCCCCTCTTTTTGGTCATTTTCCCAGCCAGTCACTTGAAGTTTGAACTTCTTGTTAAGTGGGGAGCCCCAGAAACTGCCTCTGCTTCAGCAGTGGCTGTCACCACCTGGGGCTGGACCATGTACCATTCTCAGACAGGTGAGAGACCCTTTCCATTGGCCTCAAAGCTGTCTTTAGCATTTGTGGTTTGAGAAGTCTGGAAACTGCAGTAGTTGCCAGTAATTCAGTCCCTTAAGGCCTGCTCCTCTTCTGTCTATGCTGGTGCAACCCATGTCAAAATGCACTTTGCTCCCAGCCAGGTGAGATAAACCCTTCCTATCAACCTTTCGGATTGTCTTAGGCTGGAAATTTGCTCCAGTCTGTCATTTTGTGGCTTCTGAAGCTTTAGAATTTGTTTAGTCATTTTTATGGATTTTTGAGAGGTTTCCAGGGAGAGCTCTAGCTGGTCCCTGCTTCTACTCTGCTATCTTGGCTCAGCCCCCATTATTGTTTATTATTATTAATCTGTTAGGTATATGGAAGCCTGGAATTAGATCCTGGTTTATCTGGCACTGGAGGGGCTACTGGAGCAATGACACCTTTAACTTTGGGGAGCCTCCATGAGATCCTGTGTCCACAGAGTAGCTCTTTTCACTCCATGGTAGGTTTAGAGTCACCTGATTGGCATTAGAGCACATTTCTCTCATGGTTGCCTTTCTGTGAAGGGTTACTTGCCATTTCTGCATGTGATTTTTGTCCTCTAACAAGTGTAATGAGAGGAAACTGAGGCTGGTCGTGGATTGGGATGTGTACGTGTGTATGTATGTGTTGTGTGCACGTGTGTACATGAACACAGGTGCATATATGTGTGTATTAGGTGAAGAAAAGTCTAAAAACCCATTCTAACTGTCTGTGCTATGGTTATGGTCTGCTATATAAAGTTTGCTAATGGCATGTTACCTTTCTGTTGCCTCCAGTCATTGTAACCAAGTTCACTTTGCTAGTATCTGTTTTGTTGAGTTTGATTTGAATTTTGTTTTCATTGACAAAAGGTGAATGTATTTATATTTGAGGTATACTAAGAATATCCAGTAATGTTTCTTTAAGACTTCTTTGCATCTCCCTTTTCTCCTATCTCCCAATCATTAGTGTTGGTTTTTAATTTTGCTCAGATGGAAGGAATATCTGTTGATGAGGTTAAAAATCTGTTGAACTACACAAGTTGTAGAAAAATATCCTCAAGGAATGATGTTCTTCTCCCTAGTTTTTTCCAGTAGAAGCATAAAGGAATTTCCTACACTCTTACAGCACAGGCCTTGCTTCGGTCCCAGTGTTGGCAACCTTGTGCTGGTTTGATAATGCTCTTTGCTTGTAGTAATGATGGATCTTGTGATGAAATGAAGGATTCTGTTTATGTCTGGCAAATGGATTACATTTCCTCTCTTAGGGACAAGGTTTTGTAGTTGTAGGCCAGGTTTTTTGTTCAGTGAATTTCAGTGGTCAGGGAAGTGATCTGCAGACAGCTCTTTTTTCTCAGCTCGCACTTGCAAAGTAGGTTTTGGTGCCAGTGGGCAAGGTTCAGTCTTTAATTTCTTAACCTATGCTGCTTATTGGCCACTCCTTCTTATATTTTAAAAGGAAGTTCCTTTGCACTCAAAGTATTGTTGGTTCATTTTTTTTAAGAACATAATTAAATGGATGCTTCAGACATTTTTAAGGCTAACATTAGAATAGAAGTCATTATTCATTATTCTACAGAATTGACTGGGAGTAATCGGGAGTGAGGAATTTGAGAATGGATCATGATAGGTGACAGTTTGTCCACATGGTGGAGTGTAGTCAGAATTTTGGTAGATATTTATACTTGTGCTTTAAAGGTTGTAGTTTTATTATGAGTGGGAGGGAAGAAAAAAGGGAAGACTGAGACTAAGAGAAAAGAAATCAGTAAAAGTTCATCATTATTGAGATCTTTCATCACAACAAATGTAGGAAAGAAAGGTGAATTAATATGGGGCACCTCAACTATGATGGCCCTGAAACTATGATGTCAGGCTTAAAGCAGTACGCATATTTTTAATTTACACACTGTGCTAGTTTTAACTAGAACATTTCACATAGAGGGTAAATATCTGCCTAGTCAACACAAAATGACTGACATATGTGAAAGAATACTGACTTTCTAATATTTGCTTAAATTAAGTTTTTCTAAAATACACAGATCTGAAGAGCCAACCTGGAGAGGACTACTTACAGACATTGCAGACAGTGAAGGATGTGCTAAATGAATCAGAAAATAAGGTTCAGATTTCTCTGAATACCTTGAGTGACCTTTCAAAAGTTGAGAAGGCCTTACAGGAGAAAATGGTAAGAATATGTTAGGTCTTATTTTTATTATATTTTTGTTAGAGTCTATATTAGAGTTCATTTTTATTATCTTAAAAATTATGAAATAATTTGAAATATATTTTTTTATGCTTTGCTTTTTTATTTATTAGTCTTTTGACCTTTGGATCTTTATGTTTTTTTAGTTATCCACTGAACCTGTGACCTTATTCACAAAGAGAAGTATAATTTGTTTTTTAATATAGCCACCATTAACTTTATGTTATTTACTTGCTCTTTATTTTTTTAAAAATATTAGTACTCTTTTCAAGATTATCTTTCAAAAGAAGAACTCATTAGTTGTAGTGGAACGAGTACCAGAATTGGCATTAGGAAAAACACGTCATCACTTAGTAGTTTGGTGAGCATGGGTCAAATCATATAACCTCTCTTGCACTTAGTTATCTGTAAATTAGGGGTAATGCTTCTTGTAGTGTTTTACTTATAGAATTGTTGAAGAGGAGATGATCAGTGGATTCTTTCAATTTCTCTTTTGGCCTCGAGTTCTGGAAAGTTAGAGCAGTTTTCCTTGACAATTTTTTGAAAAAATAAAATAAAATTGTTGGGGATCAAATATAATAGTAGGTGTTGAGTGTTTTGAAGATCTTACTTAAGTCGATAGATTAATATTAACCTTTATACCCGTATCCCCAAAGTCTTAGTGCAGCTTAAGCTTTAATAATTACAGAAATATAAATTTTATGCTAACTTCAGAAAATATTGGGAAGTTTAATGATGTGATTTCTTTTACACTTATCTTGCTTTGTGAACTTTGAATAACAGTTTACATTTTATTTTAATTTTCTGGATGATACTTTCTGTAGTGGTTCAAGAGGTCCTCTTTCTTGGCCACCTTAGTCAACTGTTCTATCTCCATTAGACTTTTTTTTGTTAAGTAGTTTCAAAACTGTTATGTATGCATCATAAACTTGTTCTCTGGATGATTTTAAGGCTGCAATCAATTGCAAATATAATCCTTTCAATTACTGAACAACAGCTAATGACATTTTTTTTACAAAGTATAAAAATAGATTATTGTGATGTGTTTATGTACATCTTTCCCCGCCCCTCCCCTCCCCCTGCCCACATACAGTACATGCAGCAGTGAGATAGTGCAGCAGAGAGATCAGAGTTCAAATCTGACTTCAGACACTTACTAGTTGTGTGACCCTGCTCAAGTCATTTAACCTTTGCCTGCATAAAACTGGAGAAGGAAATGGCAAACCCCTTCAGTATCTTTGCCAAGGAAATCCCATGGATAGCTGGTTCATGGGGTTACGAAGAGTCAGACATGACTGAATGAGCAGAGGAAATAGGTTATATTGAATTCTAATTTAAAATACCAACATTTAACAAATCTAAATATTCTTTCAATGAGTTTTTTGTAAAAAAACCGTTTACAGTATTTATACTTCTCAAGTTTATAAAACTTAAAAATACACTAAGACTTTTGGAATCCTCTGCATTTCTTCTCCCTTTTACAACCAGCTTCTCAAACTGTCCTTTCGTATTTATTGGCTCAGAGTCTTTACACCTCACTCACTTGTGACTCCGTTTTGGATTCCAGTCACATCACTCAACTGAAACTGCCCTCTCTAGACTGACAATGATCTTGAAACTTCTCACTCCAGTGTCTTTTTCCTTATACTAAGCTTCATTGTCTTCCTGGTAACTTTGGATGCTGGTGACTATTCCCTTCTCCCAAGATACTGCTTCCTCCATGACATCCCTAGGATAGTGACTTAGAAACTGAGAGGGACCCCTGAGCTAATCTGGTCCAATCTTTTATTTACTAATATATATTTATTTATATAAGGAATAAAAACAAATTATAAACATAATAAATATAGCTATTACCTTTATTTACAAATGAATAACTGAGGTCAAGAAGTTAAGTAACTTGTCTAAAGTCATGTGGATGATGAATTGGAAGAATTGTGGAAGAAAAGCCCTAATCCTGGGCTTTTGATTCGAAGGACCCTCTTTTTCTTGCTTAGTGCCACGTCAGTTCATACCTTGAAGTTGTTCTTCTGCCAGGATGGCTCCTTCTTAGTGCTGTTTTCCGGATAATTATCTCCCTACTATGCATTAAGTGTGGCTAGTCCTCAAAGCACTGCTTTGCACTCCTCTCCTCCCCACCCCTTCCCTCTCCTTCTCCTTTCTCCTGTCTTCTACATAGTGATTTTATTAGCTTCACAAATTCAGTTATCACCTCCGTGCAGATAATTCCTAAACCCTATAGCCAACCCTAATTTCGGTCCTGAAATCTGGTACCACAATGCCTACTGCTTGCTTAATATCTACACTTGGAAATCTTCTGTGTACCACAAAATGAATCATTTGTTTTCTTCTAGGTGCATGTAGCCTTGAGGCTGCAGGTTCCCCACTTCTGTACTAGATCAGACTGAGGGTTTTACCCTTTCAATCCTTAATTGCCCTCATTTATAATCAAAGAATTTTCTTTGAATCCCCTTTCTCCATCACTCAGCCAATCTGTTCTTTTACCATAACTTACTCATTTCCCCCCCAACATTCTTACATTTTACCCTCAGAGCTGTTACTCTGGTGCAGACCCTCTTCTCTGCTTTCCTACAATCTTTCAGTGCCCTCTTTTTTGTTCTGCCTCTTTCTAACTCTTCACCTGTCCACTTTTTCTTTCACACAGCCATGAAGTTAATATTCCTAAAACAGAAGTTTGACCATGTCGTTCCTCTCTCTGAAAAGTGTTCAGTGGTTCCCCTGTTGCTTTTTAGGGAAAATACAAACTCAGTTTGGCATTTCAAGCCTATGCTGTATACCATTTCCAGTTCAGTGCTTTAATAGTGACTCTCCATGATCACCTTAATGCATTCTCATCTTTGCTTCTTTATCTTATAATCAGTAGCTTTCTTCAAGGTCCAGCTTTGATATGTCTTCCTGTGCCAAACCTCTGGCTGCTGGCGCTCTTTACCTTTTAAAATTCCTTATGTGTGTACCTTCAGTAGAAGGCACATGTTAGGACTGTTATTCTTTTTGTCTTCTGATGCTTAGCATCTAAGACTGCACTTTAGGCAAGGAACTTGGTTGTGTTCTTTTTTTTAAATTTAGCCTACCATTTCTTGGTTTACTTTTTGACCGAATATCTAGAGGAAACCTACATTTTTTAAACTTACCACTACATGTAAAAAACAGAGCTATCAATAATCATAATCTTTGAAATCTCTTTTTAGGTTCTTGAAGAAATACTTGAGGGTCTGAAGCCTTCATTGGATAAACTGGAAGCAGAAACAAAGACTCTGGAGCAATATTCCCCCCATGATATAAAAAATAAATACCAGCAGGAATATGAGAATGTTCAAGAAAAGTGGAACAGGCTAAAGGCCAGGATCTCCAAAGATATTCATCTGATGGAAGAAATTATTCCACAACTGAAAGTATTTGAGGTAAGTATAAACTTTGTTAGGCATTTAAGCTCAGTTATAGTGTAAAATAGCAATTAAAATGTGTAAAGCTTTTACTTCTCAGTCGTTGGCTTCAGTTCCTGTCACCTTTCTAGTTAAGTGCTTAAAATTGGATTCACAGCTTGCTTGCAAAATATGTCATTTACTCCGCAAAAAGTGCTGCGTTATTCTTTTGCCTTCTTGGGAAGATTCTTTGGAGAAGGTGAGCTTTGAGATGCACGTTAGAGATTTTGAGCAGGAATAAGGGCTGGTTGTACTGTGATGAGGGATTGTGTGGCAGAGCTCAAGATCAGCTAAGTAGTGAATGGAGAGAACAGGGAATAGTTTAACTTGACTAGAATAAGAGAAATAGTAGCTTACTTAGAAGTATGAGGAGTGAGCAGTCTGTCAGGAAGCAGGATGAATTGCCTACAGATGCTACAGGGGGGCACTAGGCATTTAAAGGTAAAATGAAGCATCTTCTGGGCTAAGGAGCTTACACTGTCTAATGAGGCAGGGCTCTAGGATAGATTGTACACTGGCATGACAAGTGAATTACAAGTCCAAATCTTGGAAAGAAGGGAACCAGTATTGTCAGGGAAAGGAGACTGAAGACAATAGAAAAGGAAATTTAAGATACAAGTGGGGAGGCCAGAATTATATGTTGTAGAACTTTGTGGGGCATTGGAGATAGTACAACTCTCATTTGTGCAGATGAGAAAACTGAAGCTTTGAAGGAAGGATTTATTTGCCCAGTTGCATCGGGAACACCAGAGTTGAAAGCAAGTTCTCTGACTCCAGAATCTGTGTTCTTTTCTCTGTATGGTGCTGACCAGGTCTGAAATGATCAAGAAGTAGTTGAGACAAGCAGCATTGGTTTCAAGAATAATGGGACAGATAGGAGAAAGGGGAAAATTGTCATTATTTAGTGACTAATGGGATGTGTGTAATGCGAAGTCTTGCTGCTAGCCATAAGGGTGGTGAATGTATTTGATTGAGTAGGCTTTGGAGGAGTAATTAAGTGCTTTCTTCTTGGCTCTGCAAATTTTAATGTAGAGGGTCTTACCATCAGTTGGGCAAAGCAAACAATAGTATGGAAGTGAGGTCAGTAATGGATAGGTAGATTTATCAGATTACCTCAAATATAGTACATAAAATGTCAAGACTGCTTTCATAACTAGGATTTGATCCCCAAAGGAATCAATATAAAAGGAAGGAGAACATTTAGGAATGCTGCTGAAGGGCTTGAGACAATATTTATCAGTGTTGCCTTGTTTTAATATTGAAGTGAGAGTACTTTGTGTAATTAAGGGTTGCAGCTATCTTTAGGTCCTGTGGGAAAACTTGAGGAGGAGGAGAAAATAAATGACCATTAGACTTGGGAAAAGCCTTGGAGACCTTTGAGCTGATAATTTCTATTGAGGCCCTAGAATGAAAGCCTGATTGCAAGAATATGCGCTAAATGGGATGACATGAAGCTTAGTTCTTAGCTGAAATTGCATTTAGATAAAGTGTCGTTTCTATTGACCAGCTCTGTGCATCTCTCAGCAATGCTGGCTTACTACCTGTGTGTGAAATTTTTCTGCTGAGCATTATGTCATCAGTTGAACTTCTTTTCAGCTTAAAAAAAACCTGATGGCTTCTCTTTTTCTCTTTACCTTCCAAAACCTGCTCATTTGGAACCAAGTATAGCATTATGTGTTTACCTCATTTAAATAATGAGATCTGCATTTGTTTCTAAATTTGGGTTCCAATTTGGTTAGTGTTTCCTGGTGGTTACCTTTGTTGAAGTTGAGATCTAGTTAGTTCAAGAAAGGCAATCTGTAGGGAAATGGATAAACGTCACATGTCCACAGGGTACATTTCACTGTTAGAGAGATATTCCTTTAAATCAGCATCATAAGTAATTGTGTTAAATACAACTTTGCACAAATCTCAAAGGAGTATCTAAGAAATCCCTGATACTGAGGTAGATGTTGTAGATTGTTTCTAATCTAGTGAATCCAGCAGCCATTCTAAGGAGATAATAATAATAGCTAGTTTTTACATAGCACTTGACATGTGCTGGGCACTGTGCTAAACGCTTTACAATTATATAATTGAATCTATTTTATAATGACCCTGGAGATAGGGACTGTTTCCATCCCCAGTTTACAGATGAAGAAACTGAAGCCAGTGGAGGGTAAGTGACTTGTCTAGGGTCATACAGCTAGGAAATGTCTGAGGCTGGATTTGAACTCAGGTCTTCCAGACTCAGATTTCTGTCCATGGCACTACCTCATTGCCAGATGCTAGTATTATTTCAGTTTTGTGTAATAACTTTTGAAATATATGTGATTGGACAGTTAGATCCAGTTACCATATTGTACATTTACATATTTAGAATGGAGAGGTCTATCTTTTGCCTCCTTGTCCTTAATAACTACATATTTTTTAAGGATATTGGAACATATAACTCCTTCTGAATTACAAAATCATACCTTTTCATTGTAAGCACAGCCTTGGCCTAGATTTTATCTTTTCCCAAATTATTTGAGGTGTGTTTGGTAATTGAGTTGTGTAGCGTAACTTGGATTTGATACTATTGTATGATACTTAGTTCCTTAAATGAAGAAACTTAGCCATGAATGGTCGCACCATCTAATCATGTTGAAGAGTCAATAGATTTTTAAGACAAAATCAATGTATCACTTGGGGTTACATCCTTGTTTGCAGTAGTTTTCATGCATTATTTTTGAAGGTAATGAACATGTTTTATTGAAATGCAGGTATGCTCTAAGCCTTATTTTTAACTCTATTTTACAGAATCATCCTGCCATAGCATGATAGAAAGTTTGCTGTCAGTGACTCTCCTTTGTTAATATGGACATTTCTTTTCAACCTAGTCCTTTTGCAGTCAATGAAGACTATTATACAGTGCAGAAAAAAATGACCACTACCACCACCACTCTAAGAACTCCTGACTGTTTCACTTGTTGAATCTGCCAATGGCCTGGTTTAGCAATTGGCTGCACAAATCAGAATCTGAAGTTATGGGAATTCCAATAGATGGAGGACAAGCAAAAGAAATGCCAGGAATTTAACCTCAAATTATCCCAGGGAGGAAGTTGGATCAAAATAAATACTACTTTATATGGAGTTCTGAATCAGATTCTGTGTAGATGACAAATATCGGTTCAACAATATAATGTTGGATCCCTCTGCTGAATTTTGAAGTGTTCATTAGAGTTCCCAAAGGGACAGAGAGTACCCATCCCTAGATCCCCTGTCTGTGTTGGTATCATTTATTACCTTAAGTATTGAGTTCTAGGATTTTCCCTTTCTTGTCTTTAAAAGGATTTCTTTTGCTCAGATTGCTTTGGCTTTTAGGTATATATATTTTTAAACTTTATATTGTTATATTTTGGTTTTATATCATTTATATTTATATATACATACTAGCCTCTTTTCCTTGACCCATCTGCCATTCACTATAACAAAGATTAAAAAGAAAGAGGGAAAAAAATGTAGTTGAACAAAGTCAGTTGACACACTAATCATGTCTGGTGGTTTATGGTTCCATACCTTTAATACCCCACCTCTGCAAAGATCGGAGGTAGGTATATTTTTCTAAGTTCTTTTGGGCCGCATTTGGAGATTATAGTTGTCTGATTTGGTTTGTTTGGTTTTTGGTTCTTTACATTTATGTTGCTATATTTTATCTAAGGTTTTTTTGTTTTTGTTTTTTTCCATTTTGCATCAGTTTATATAGATTATCTCATGCTTCTCTGAAGTTTTTGTATTCGTTGTTTCTTATGGCACAATGATATTCCAACTTATTTATACTGAATGGTTTTTTTTTAGTCATTCTAGGGATATAGTTTAAAGGACCCCAAGTCCTGTTTTCATAAACACGACCAATGGATCTGCCAATTCAGAAAAGTTTAGAAACTATTACTTAGGATCAGTGATGTCTGTTTGGAATTTTGACATTTTTTTTGTTTGATTACCTTGCATATCTCACTGCTATTTCCATAAGAAAAGACCCTTATTGAATTTATTTTTAAATTAAATTATATATATTTTTCAGTTAACAGGTATTTAGTTTTTTCCCTCCCCCAGTTCAATGATGGGTTGGGGATGATTAGGAAGAAAAGCAAAACTGTTGTAGAAGTTGTTCACAGAAAAGCAAAAGGAACGTCCATATTGACCACTTCCAATAATTACATGGCCCATTGTGCAATCTGATACTATCACCTTTCTATTAGGATGTAGGTAGCATTCTTCATTATCGTTACTCTAGATTCATGGTTTGTCTATCAGAGATCTTTAGTCCTTAAATGTTTGTTGCCTTGACAATGTTGTCATATAGATTGTTTTCCTGATTCAACTCAATTCACTGTGTTTTAGTACATGCAAGTCTTACCTAGGTTTTCTGAAACTGTCTTCATGATTTCTTTAAACACGATGTATTTTTGTCACATTCATATACTATAATACTGTCACCTGATCCCCGGCATTCCTGTAGTTTATAATTTTTCTTCTGTCCTTCTGAAAAGTAGTTTCTTCTTTGTTTCTCTAGTATAAATTTATGAGTTAAAGTCAATTTGGTTCTGAGTATATTTTGATTTAAAACAGCATTAATAATAACAGCTTTAGACATTAATTGCCTAAAGGCAAGTTAGGCTGTGCGGATGATAGAGCACTGGGCTGGGGACTCTGGAAGACCTGTGTTGAAATTTGACCACAGGTACTTATTAGCTGTTTGACCCAAAGCACATAGTCTTGTCTGCCTCAATTTCTTCAGCTGTTAAATAGGAATAACATCTACCTTCCATGGTTGTTGTGAGGATAATATGAGATAATATTTGTAAAGTACTTTGCAAGTTCTGACCCACAGTAGGCACTTAAAAAGTCCTTCCTTTTTCTGACCTTTCCCTCCTTCCTCATAGAATTTCTTATGCAACTGTGATAATAATATTAATAGTAGAAAACTTTATGCTGTGGAAACTTGCTACACACTGACAGAGAAGTGATGAATTTAGGCTGTAAATCGAGAGCGATTTTTTTGGATATGATAGCTTTGGATATAAATAGGGATTTGTTTTTCTTGATTCCATATTTGTCACAAGGATTTTGTTTTTCCTTTTTTCCTGAGTGAGTTGGAGACTGCCTGGGGGAAGAGAAAATAAGTTTTTGTTCATTGAAAACAACATAAAAAATGTCCAGAAATTAACCCTGATTGTGAAGAACTTGGATATCATATGATATGAGGAATAGTGGAAGGAGCTGGGGAGAGTTAGATTTGAGAAGAGAAGCCTAAGGGACGCGTAAGCATTCTTGAAAGGGCTTTTAGAGATATTTATAAACTCCTTTTCTTTTGCATTCCCCAAATCATAGAATGTATAAGCAAATAGCCATATGAAAAAAAAACTCCAAATTACTAATTAGGAAAATGCAAATTAAAGCAATATTGAGATTTTATCTTATACTCATCACAGTAACAAATATGAAAAGAAAGGAAGTGATAAATGGTAGTGAGACTGTGGGAAAACAGGCACCTTGATGCATCCGTGAGTGGGTACAACCATTCTGGATAGCAATTTGGAGCTATACGCAAAAATTACTAAGTGGTTCATGCCCTTTGACTCAATTATATGTCTGCTAGACCTGTAACCAAAAGAGATTAAAGAAAGAGGGAAAGTTCCTATATATACAAAAATAATTACAGCAGCTATTTTTATGTCCCAAAACTGGAAACTAAAAATTGAGGAATCACAGCATGAGTTTTTGGTGGCATATGAATATGATGGATTATTATTGTGTTGTAAGAAAAGAAGAAACAGATGGTTTTAAAAAGACATGGAAAGGTTTGATGTACTAATATGAATCAAGTGAACAGAACCAGAAAAACCTTTTGAATCATAATATCAGTATTTTAAAAATGAATAGTTTTAAAGACTTTTATAAACTGATGAAGAATGAAATCAACAGAGCCAGGAGAATAATTTATACAGTAACACTATAAAAAAAACAATTTTGAAAGCTTTTAGAACTATGATCAGTATAATAACCATTCATTATACCAGATGACCAGTGATGAAATGTGCTATCCATTAAAGAAAGAGGATGGAATCAGGGTGTGATATTAGACATGTGTGTTTGTGTGTGTGTGTGTGTGAGTGAGACTGCTGAGGGAATTTGTTTTACTTGATTGTACATATTTGTTACAAGAAATTTGTTGTTTTTTTTTTATGCTGTTGAGGGGTGGGAAGAAAATAGATTTCTCTTAAAATGGGTGAATGAGGAGTGCTATAGATGTGAAATATTGCATTCATTTTCACACGAGGTCATTGTATTATTCAATTTACTTAACTGTTTTACTTTGTTACAAGATGTCTCATAAAATGGTAATAATCTCTAAATGTAAATAATGTAAAACCAGAACACATCAATAATGCTTAAAATATTAATGAGCAGAAATAAAGGGAAATACATTAGAGATCAGTGTAAGGTAATTATTTTTAAGCATTAGGTCTGTCCAACAATGGAATGAGCTATACTGTGTCATATTAAACTACCTGTCATTGGAAATATTTGAGTAAAAACTGTATATTTATACATAGAAAAGATTTATTGTACTGTATCAGAGGGGCTAATCTCTTCCAGGGTCTTCTTTGTCTTTGTGTGGCTGTGTGTTTTAAATCCACTATTCTTCCACAACCAAAAAACATTCTGTTTAGGCTGTCATCCATGTATATTTAAATCCAAGGAGCATCTTGTGGAAGGAAGTTTGGGGTTATGGCTGTTAAAGATGCTGGGAATTAAAATGCTAAAATTTAACTTAAATTAAAATTCAAAATGTTACAACACTATCTGTTTGACTGCTTTACTTTCTGAGAGAAGCTCCCTCCTTTGGGAGCATCTTAGAGTATTTATGAACTTTAAATTTATGCTGCATGTTTTGATATGTGCTCGTCTTTCCCATCAGAATGCAGGCTCCTTGGGAGGAGGGTTTCTGTCTTTGCTCTTGCATCCCGAGTGCCCAGAACAGTGCCTGATACTTATTGAATATGTCAATTGATTGATTTATTAGCAAAATGATGCTTTCTTTGCTAACTTAGGAGTTGCTTACTCAGTGCCCTCCTTCCACCAACAACAAAGAAAAGGTGCCAAGCAGTATTTATTTAAAAAAGGCAAAGATATCTCTGTAATAATTTGATTCAAATTAAATAGCAAAATAAAACAAATTTAGCTGATATTAACCTAGGATGTCAATTTTTTTAAAAAAGTGAGACTTTCATAGATGTTATAAGTACCTAACAACTTACATTTATAAAGTAAGTTTTTAATAACAGCTTTTAATTTTACTAATGTATATTCAGCCTAGAGTTTGCATTTGGGTAATAAATACATTATTTCTGTGGACTTTTCATTTGGACATGAGAAAAGCTTGTTCATCAATGGAGAAAATTATTCTGTGAAGGCTAATTTATAGAAGGAAACAAAAACAGATGGAAGTGATACTGTGAAAGTTTTCTAATGTTTCTCTGTTCAATAGCAATTGGTCTTGAGACAGGAATTGCTTGGCACTGATGAATATCCTTTCTCATTACTGTTTTTAATTTAGGCTGATTCTAAAGTCATGGAGAAGTGGATGGATGGTGTGAGAGACTTTTTAGTGACAGAGCAAACCATCCAAGGAGACGCTGAAGGGCTGCAAAGACAACTCGACCGATGCAATGTGAGTAATGAATGTGAGTTTTGCTGATCTTACAAGCTTACTGTAATAACTAATATTTTGCTTTATCTTAATTATTACTTCTGGTGTCAAAACTTGAAATGAGATGATGAACCAAAAAGTTCCTATATATACAAAAATATTGAAAGCAGCTATTTTTATGCCAAAAAACTGGAAAGTAAAAGTATGTTAGAAAAGTATTTTGACTTCATAGTTAAAAAAGACTTGAAGAGTTTTTACATTTCCATTTTAATCATACTATTTGTGTTGAGAGATGGCCTGGCATTTTGGATAGAGAATGAGGCTTCAAATCAGAATTTCCTGGTTTCAGTTCATCTCTGTGATCCTATCTTTGTGATGGAATGTCATTTATCCCTCAGTGCAGGCAACTCTCTTAAGAATATAAATTGCAGATTTGTGTCATTAGAGAGAGTTTGCAAACCATTTATTTTCCATCCTGATGAAATTATGAATTAAAATTCCCTTTATCAGATGGGAAGAATATTGCATTGAAAACAATATAACTGAATTTTAACTTTTGTGACTAAGGTAACAGTTTATAAGATTTAGAGTTTTAAAAGAATTTATATACCACCTAATGCTACCTTTTCATATTATAGATGAGGAAGCTTTGTGGCTTGTTAGATAGACTTGGAATGGGAAAGATCTGAGGTTGAATCTTGCCTCAGACATTTACCAGCTTTATGATTCTGTCAAACCACTTAACTTTTATTTTCCTCAGTTTTTACATCTGTTAAATGGGAATCCAAATAGCACCTGCTTCACTGACTTCGCATGATGACAAAATTATAATTACAAGATAATTTTGCAAACCATAAATCAGTGTAAAATGTTAGCGTTTATTATGATAAAGACATCGCCTTTTTCTCTTTTAAGGATATTTTTTAATACATTAATTGGACTTTCTGTATAACATATTTATTTCATCTTTTAAGACCCATACATAAATGTGAACATTTCCTTAAATTGCTATATATTGTTTATAGAATGTGTAAATCTTAGTGCTTCACAATTGCACAGTAAAGGGGACAGTTTACATACTGAAACACTGAGGCGAAATGCATTACGTAAAGGTTAATAGCAAGTCAGTTGCTAGGAATCCTCATTCACGCAGGAATAGCAGTAATTGTTGTAACAGTGACTTGCCTCTGCATCTGTGTTTGCTGATGATGTTCATGTTTGCGAGAGGCTCCATGGAATAGTTACTGGCCTCAGAGTAAGGAAGTACTGGGTTCTTGTGTAGTCTCTGACAAAGTCCAACTTTTGTGATCTTGACCAAGTAAAGCCCTGACTATATATTGTATGGAGCGTGCCAGTCTGTGCTGCTAGACAAAGTCTGTGACCAAGAACTCCTTACACAACTAAATCATGCCTCATTTAAAAAAAAGTTCATTTATAAAGAAAGAGAGCCATCAGGTAGATTTGAATATTAGACAGAAGACTGCCTTCTGCCTCTCGGTCTCTCTGGCTTCCTTCAAGTTCCATCTGAAATCTGACGTTCTTTTGGAAGCCTTTCCCTTTCGTTCTTCTGTCATGTCTGATTCTTCATGACCCCATTTGGGGGTTTTCTTGGCACAGGTACTGTAGTGGTTTGCCATTTAGTTCTCCAGCTCACTTTACAGATGAGAAATCTGAGGCAAACAGGGCTAAGTGACTTGCCCAGGGTCACATAGCTAGTCAACAACTGAGGTTGGATTTGAATTCAGGTTTTCCTGACTCTAGACCCTGTGCTCTGTACACTGTAGCACTTAGATGCCCTGAACTTTCCCAATCCCCCTTTGATTCTAATTCCTTCCTCTGTTTAACATACCCATTTTACCCTTGTATATATCTTATTTGTACATAGTTGCTTTCATGTTGTCTCCCTCATTAGACTTTGAGTTTCTCAGAGAGAGGTTTCCTTTCACCTTTTTTGTATTCCCAGCACTTGGACAATGCCTGCAACATTGCAGGGCTTAATATGTATTGAAAGACTAAGCAGGCAGCTAGGTGCCACAGTGGATAGAGCCCTGACTTGGAGTCAGGACCTGAGTTCAAATATGACCTCAGACATTTACTAGCTGTGTGACCCTAGGCAAGTCACTTAACCCCAGTTGCCTTCCCCCTTCTCCTACCCCCTCCCCCAAAACAAACAAATGAGTGAAAGGCTAACCTTGGAAACAGGACAAACTTTGTTTCAAGTTCTGCCTTGACTGTTCCTGGTACAAGTCTCTTAACCTCTAAGTATTCTAGGCAACTCTTAGGACAAGTTACAGATAGCATGATGATCTCTTCTTTTGGAGGGCGTTTCCATATGAGGAATTTCTTCTACCCAGAAAATCATTTGTCCATCCTACTCTTCCACCCAGTAATGTATCATTTTACCTGTCTTTACAAGGAATGTGGCTGATTGTAGAAGTTCATAAGAGTAACGTTTGATGAATCGTCGATGATGACTTATTCCAATCACATATGACTGATATACAAAGAAATAATTATGCAGCTTCTATTTCAAGACCATTGAGAGAGAATCCACAATTACCTGATGTGTCTGATTGTTCTTTTGGACTGTTTCAATTATTGTGGCCTTCCTAATACCAAACCTCAAATTGGCACTTTGTGATTTTCATAAGTTTGGGCAAGTTCTGACCTCTGGTGCTGAAGAGCAGATGTCTGATCTCTCTTCTACGTAAGAACCACTCAGATACTTGTTGATAATTATCATGTCACATGTGGATCTTAATAGTAGTAATACCTAGCATTTATATCATAATTTAAAGTTTGCAAAGTACTTTACACATATGGACTTATTTGTTCCTCATCACAACCTTGTGAAATAGGTGCTATCCCTATTATCCTCCCCATCTTACGATACTGATGCAGGGGAAACTGATGCAGCAATAATTTGCTAAGAGTCATACAGCTAATGTCTAAGGTAAGATTTGAATTCAGATATCGCCAACTACGAATTCAGCATTTTATGCACTAAAAATCTAGCTACCACCCAGTGTTCTCTTCTTCAGGATAAATATCTCCTTCCTTTAGCTGATCTTTATATGAAATATATGCAGGGTGCTTTATCATCCTGATCTCCCTACTCTTGATTTCTTCTAGTCTTTCCTGACTGTGTTGGCAAGAGCTGAAAACACTGTACTTCACGTGATGTTTGACTAGGTGTGATATTACACAGAGGAGCTATTACTTCCTTTTTAAAAGCTATGCTTCTTTTAATGCAGTACATGACTGAGATTATCTTATCTAACCCCTCCATTTTATATATGAACAAGCTGGGCCCCAGAAAAAGCAAGGTGATTTATATCACCAACAAGTCCATAGTTTGAGAAGGCAAGAGTTTGCTTTACTCTCATTCCAGTGTTCTTTCTATCTAAAGTCTGTTATGTTTTTTAAGATTGTTATAAACTCTGTCATAAATTGACACAATTATGCCTGCAAAAGAAGGAATAAAATCTTAGAGAGCACTCTTAATATTTAACAAACTAGAAACAAATGAATTGACATAAGATAAAAAGACAAACCTATTTGTACACTGTATCCCCTTGCAAGTTCTCACTGAAGTTCCTTTACTTGAGGTTTTATTTTCATAAGCAAGTGTTTTTATTATGTGTATAGGCATTTGTTAATGAAATGGAAACAATTGATTCATCCCTCAAAGAAATGACGGAAATAGAGTCTGTTCTGAGAAGCCATCCAGTTGCTGGAGTTAACACTTGGGTGCAGACAGTGCTTGCAGACTATCAGACACAGTGGGAGAAACTCAGCAAGCAAGTGAGTTTGGTAATCATAATTGTATGTTGTTTACTTAATAACTGACAGAACTTTAGCGTGCTTCATTGCTTTTAACATTTAAAATTTTTTCAATCAATAAAAATGAACTTTTCCTTTTTCCTTTCCCTACCCCTCTACTGGAAAAAAAAAATCAAACCCTTCCCCTCCAAATTTGTCAAATATATGTTTAGATTCTTGACTTTTTCTTCTTCAGATGAATTTTTTTTTCTATTTCTTTAAAGTAACCCTAGATAGTTTGCGTGAAATGACTCTACATAGATAAGTTAATGTAGGTAGTATTGTTATAATTAATTGGCCCAACATAATGATGAACAATTAATATCTTATAAAGTATCTATTTTTATTAAAAAATGAAGAGGGGAAAAAGTGTTTTACAACTGTATTCATAATTCTGGTATGTCTGAGATTTCTAGATTCTTTTTTAGATTCTGTAGTTACTTTGATTGGATTTTTTTTCTCTTCTACATTTTTTTTGTAATGCACTGGAAGTTTGATTACTATTTGAGATCTCACTTTCTCTTATGGTTTCAGTCATTGCTGTTTTAGAGATGATTCTCAAATCTGTGTGCCCATTTTCACCTACTGCTTTGCATGTCTACTTTGATGTTTGGCTGATACCTCAAACTCATAAGCATCTTACCTATTATCTACCCCTCATTCTATCATTTTTTCAGTTGATAACAACATTCTAGTTATAAGTGCTCAAATCCTCAGTCATCTTTTATTCATCTATTTCCCATTCTCACAACTAGTAATTTACAAAAACCTAGGAATCTGCCTCTTGGAAAATTAAAAACAAAACCCCAAAACTTTCTCCTCCTTTCCACTTCTACTTTTGCTATTTTAATTCAGATCATTATTACTTTTATCCTCGACTATTATAATATGCTTCTAAGCTAATCTCCTTTCCTCAAGTTTTTCTCTCCCATGATGTGTGAACATGTGCCAAAGTAATCTTTGCAATGAACAGATCTCGTCAAGGTAAAATCTGCTTTAAAAAAATCATTGATTTTTTATTCATTCTATACTCCAAGGAAAACACACACGCACACGCACACACATGATTTCTCCATACCTTTTCAAGACCTATTTTTCTTTCTTTATTTTTTTTTTTTGTGGTAGGGGGAGATAATGGCTTAAGTGAATTTCCCAGGGTCACACAGCTAGTAAATGTGTGAGGCCAAATTTGAAATCAGGTTCTTCTGATTCTGGGACTGGTTGCTCTATCCACTTCATCATTAACTCTGTGAATTTTTCCTCGATTCTAAGTTAGGAATTCTCCCATCCTTATCCTTTTTTTTTGTACTTAATCATTTTGCAAGGTGTAATAAAGTCAATTGTGTCTTGTCATCCCAAGCACACAGGGAGAGTAAGTACTTATTGCATATTTGTTTCATTGAAGTGAATTATTACTAATTCATGTTTTCCACAGGACTTAGGACCAAGCTAGATATTTGTGTATTTGTTGCTTAATTATATACTATTTAAAGGGGAGAGAAACCGGGATAAATAATAACTTGATAGATTTCATTTTGTTCTTTTCCCTTCCTACATCAAACTTTCCAGGAATTCTCAGCATAAAAAAATACAATTTAAGAAATCAATAATACTTAACATAATCGAACATCCCATCTAAGCCATACCTACCTAATCATGAAAAAAATGCCCAGAGGAGAAAGATTATTCATGTTAACCGCACTTTCCCCACTGTCTTCAGGACATTTTTTACTTTCTAATAATTTAGAGTTGCCACTTGCCAACGCTGAATTGTTATTACCAGCCTCTGTCTTTTGGAAATATAATGCTTAGCATTGTATTCTTGACGAAATTGTAATTTTCATTGCTACAGAATAGTGGTAGTCCAAGCATTTTTTATAGTGGGATTTGTAAAGCAAAGTTTCAATATAATTGTTAAAAAGTTTACCAGAATCTTTTGTTTTTGTAACAACTTTCCCTTAGATTGCTATTCAGAAGACTAAGTTATCCGAAAGTCAGGAAAAAGCTATGAATCTGAAGAAAGACTTGGCAGAGATGCAGGAATGGATGACTCAGGCTGAGGAAGAATATTTGGAAAAGGATTTTGAATACAAATCACCAGAAGAACTAGAGAATGCTGTTGAAGAAATGAAGGTGGGAATATAATCCTATAAAAATTGAATTTAGGCCATTTATTTCAATTTTGGAATGAGAATAATTTGTTTCCAGGAACAGGAGAGTTTGCCTCATAGAAACCAGCTGTTGCCTTATAGTCCCATGGTCCTCTCCTTTCCTTATTCATGAAACAAGTTGTGTTTTTGTTTTGTTTTGTTTTTTTAAATGCCTGGGACTCCCCAACGGTCTCTCTGCCTTAGTAAGGCAACAGAATCCTTCACCACTACTTTGATATTTAGCCCACAGCATTTATTTCCCTCAAATTTGTACTATGGAAATTGTTCAGGGCACTTAAAAAGAGTACTGTGGGCACAGTGCCCAGCTTTCAAGTATTGCTTCAGTTGTCCTTGAGTGTTTTAGCTGACACAGAAACTATTACTTTAAAGGACATTTTGATACACTTGAGAACAAGTAGTGACTCTTTTTAGCCAAAACTTAATCTGCCTGAATGTACAAGGTAAAGAAAACGTCAAGCCAGTTATCTTTGCTGAAAATAGCATTGTATGTGGAATTAGTTTCATTGCTTAGAGTCTTAGTGTTTTTGTTGGAACAAGTGCTTATTGATATGAGTGCCCTTGGGAGGCACTGAGTGGTTTATAAAAGGCATGTAAGGAATTTTGAGTCATGAAGAATCTTTAAGTTAGCTTAAAACTTTAAGAAGAGTCAATTCTTGTTTGCTGTTCTTCCACTGGCTGACTGGCATTGCACTGATACCTTTTAAATTATTGAAATTAACACTTGGATAAGTGAACATCCTTTAATTTCTTGTTCATTTATATTCTATTGGATACACTTAATTCTTCTTAAAGAAACTGGAACACTATAACACAGAGAGATTATAGAAATTAAAAAAAGTATATATCATTTTAGAATACCCAGAGATGTCACGAGATGCTATACTTTGCTTTCCACAATAGGGGAAGAGTTTTGTGTAGAGAGATAAGAAAAAAAGGTGCAAAAATTTTTAATTCTTGTGTCAGTTCTCTGTTGTATGTCTTTTATGATTTTGTGTGAAATGTTAGAAGTTTTCATTAACCAATATTCAAATACAAATAGAAAGATGGAAATTATAAACAAGATATAATGATTTGGGGAATGATCTGGTATTTTATATCATCCTTGGAGGTGTTCTATCCCATTAATGGGAAAATTTTGTGTGAAGGAAGACTTTGTGGTCATTTAAGGTTAATTAAATTTCTGTTCTGCTACCCCAAGTGGCAGCATAGTCCAATGGAAAGTTAGAGGCTATGGTTCAAGTCCTGGCCCTGACTCATATCTTCTGATCTTTGGGACCTTGACCAAGTGCTTTCAGCTCCCTTAGCCTCACTTTCCTTATATGTCAAACAGTAGGGTGGGACCAGATGAATTCTTAGGTAGTTGTGGCAGCCATTGAACATAATTTAGGTGTTGAACACCTCAGCTGATAGGTCTTGTTGTGATTCTTAGGGGACCAACTGATTGAAACATACTTGGTTCATGTAAAGAAAACTGTACTTTCTTTCTCCTTCATTAAAAATTTAGTATTTAAGCTACTTTTAGTGGGATCTTTTTGAAATATAAAAGTCCACTGAATGAAGAAAGGTATTATGGCAATAGCTTCTAAAGGCACCTGAATTAGGCTACTAAAGTATTATGGAGAATGTGTGTAATTGTCTTGTAAAATAGGGTACTTATTATTGGGGTTCACATGCAGATTTGTGTTTGCTCATCCCTGTGGGAGCACACAGCCTTTGAATACCAGATTTACTAGTCCTTTTTTGTGTAAAAATAATAACACCTTGAAATCTAGTCAGTTATGATAACTGATTTAGATATTAGTATTCTAATTGAAGTTTAGAAAGAAAACAAAGTAAAAACATTTATAAAACAGTTGTGGAAAGGAGAAGTGATTTTTTTCTCCATTTTTACCCTCTCTTTCCGCAGAGGGCACAAGAGGATGTGTTGCAGAAGGAGGTGCGAGTGAAGATTTTGAAAGACAGCATCAAGTTGTTAGCTGCAAAAGTGCCATCTGGTGGTGAAGAGTTAACATCTGAGCTGAATGTCGTTTTGGAAAACTATCAGCTTCTATGTAACCGAATTCGAGGGAAATGCCATACACTAGAGGTTTGTTTCTTCCCTCCCTCTCCCCCCCATCATAAAAATGCACTTTGAATTTGTAGTCACTTGTGCAAGTTTAGAAACGAAATTGTCTAATAGTCTACTGATCTTTACTGGCTATATTTGCTGTCATATAATACTTAAGTGGAATCATGATCATGTTGATATGAATACTGTTTCAGTGATGCATACTGTAAGCCAGCTACTCCTCCTGAACCTTTGCACCTGTTGTTCATTTCCTCCTGTAATCCTCCATAGGAGGTCCTCCCAGGATGCTCTTGGCATTGCGTAGATACTAATGGAGCATGTAGGCTAGGTACCAGTTTCTCCTTATTCTCACTATGTGATTCAGTCAGTCACCTTTTTCTAGTTTTACATTTTTCTTTGTATAAATTCTTTTTCTTTTTTGTTTTTGACTTTAACTTTTCCTTCTAATAAATTATAAAGAAGAAAGAGGGAAGGGACAGCATTTCAGTAAAACCAAGTAGCACATTGAGGAGGGAAGAAAAAAATTTACATAAAAAATTATTACATATTTAAAAGAAATAGCAAGTTGTACATAATACATTTGCAGTTTCACGTGCAATCATTTAAAAATAACACTATGTATTGGAAATGCTTGTTTTTCCCCATAAATTAAAAATAAATAAAAACAAATAAAACCAAACTTCATAGTAAAAAAAAAAACATCTCAGTTATGCCATTTTTCCATGGATAGCATCATTCATGCCTCCCAAGTGTTTCCCTGTTGCCTTCTGGGTGATCTACAGCCCTACTTCTTCAGAGATTATCATGCTTTATGATCTACAGCCAGATAATTCCTAGTAGCACATAATTTAGTGTTAATTTCATTAATCACCAATGATGCAGAGCCTGTACAAAGAAATCCACAACTATCTGATAATCCTGCCTCACTGTTCATGTAGTACAAACCAAATGGATAAAGACCGCCTGTTGTCCAGATTTTGATATATGGTTGGGTGGACAACACAAAGAACTAATCCATCATTTTTTATGGTTTTAGCAAATATTTCCCAAATGGGCTGGAACTGAAATTGAACAGGAGGAGAGTAGGCTGATTTGCTTTGGGGAAATTAAGGAAAATTTTTAAAATTCCAAACTTCTCTCTAGAACTGTTTCTTCTTTATACTCATTGACAGTAGGGATTGTTTCATTGTGTTAATATTTGTATCTTCTGTGCCTAAAACATTATAGGCTCTTAATGGATTTATTGATTAGCATTAATATTTTATATATTTTAGCTTAATGGAAAGAAAGCTAAACTAATGGTCAAGTGCTCTTGATTCTGATATAATTTCTATAAGTAACCATCGATACAACCATTGGCAAAGTTTTAGTGTTCTGACTTTCAATTTTTTTCACCTGTGAAGTTCAATGTCTTGGATTAGATGTTTTCAATTGTGTCTTCTGTCTTTGCTGCTATTATTAAGTAAAGGAAAAATGAAATGATATTTTAAAAGGAATTTAATATTGTTGCTCTAAATCCTTAAATACTATATGCTTTGCTCTTGTGGGGAAAATACTGTTCTTAGGTCCAGATGAGAAGTGATTTTAAATCTTATTTCTCATCAGACTCTCTCTGAGACCATACTCAAGTCCCTTGAGCTTCAGAATCATCACCTATAATTTATAATGTAGGTAGGAAAAACTGTGTTGCCAACTGAGAAGCATGGATGAGAAACTTGGAAATTTTTAATAATACTGCATAAATGTCAACAGTGTCCTCAGTAAGTGAAATTAATGAAATATCAATGGAACTATATTATATAATGGTGTAGTAAATGCAACTCCTTTTCACAACTTTAGACTTTATGGCATAAAAGTGTAATGACCCTGTAATTTTATTCAGTTTTTTTTCTTGAAAATATGCTCTATTTTGTTCACATGGTTAAAAATTGTCATTGAGATTGCACAACACAGTGTTATAGGTTGTTAGGTGGGGAAGGGCATCTATGATCCACAGTAACACTTAATTCATTTCCTAAAACCTTGTTCTCATTTAATACTCTAAATAAAGGAATGTCTTCCTCAAGTTAGTTTTTAGTGATCATAGTATTAGGTATATTTTATATGAAAATTTCTTTAAATCAAAAAATATTCTGTGGTTGGAACTCAAAGACTGGAATAGATAGAATTTGTAAACAATAAAAGGAAATATCTTAGTGGGAATGGAAACTAAGGTTTCTTGAGGGAGTGGGAGCAATAGAAGAGGAAGAATCCAGTACAACTTCCTTCTCTGCCTCTTATTCAGATGGAAGGAGAATTTAGATATTTTTAGGAAGGCAAATTGGCTGTGTATCTTGAAGGAAAGATAAACTAGGCATAAAAAGTTGCCAGAATTTAAGCAGTTGACAGAAGTAGCCTTTGGCCAAAAAAATAATTCCAAACCACAAAACACTATAGAACTATTTCCAAGAAGAGACATATTGATGTTGATAACTTCAGAAGCAAAACACAGTAACACTAAAAGCATATTTTTCCATACAAGCAAAACATAATGATGTTAAAAACACATGCACTGAGAACTGAAGGATTATAGCTCTTCCAGAAGAATATGACAGGTCAAAATACCTGGACACATAATATAAACAATAATACAAGAAAATTGCCTTGAGCTTCTGAACAGAGAAAACAATGATTACAAAAAATACAGAGCTTGCCTCCCAAAGGAAACTCAAGGTTGCAAACTCAAAGGCACATGGTTGTTATGATTAACAGCTTAATTGGGAAATAACAAAGTTCTGCAAGCAATGAGAAGAAAGAAAACTTAAATGACTAATCTGTACACATCAGAAAATGCAGGAGGGAATGGAATGATGTTTTCTAAAAAGCATTAGAGCTCAAGATGCAACCCATGACATGCCCTACAAATCTCAGCTTCATCCTAAGTGAAAAAAAGTGAACTTTCAACAACAGAGGCATTTACAACATTCTTAAAAACCTAGATCTTTTCAACAACAGAGGCATTTACCACATTCTTAAAAACCTAGATCTGAAGAGTTTATTTGCTTCTTGAACATGCCCAGACAGTAGAAAGGTGAGAGGAGCAAATGAATGCAGCTGCTTAGGACACCTGCAACAACAGTGTTAAGAGAAACCAGCAAGAGACTTCTTTCTAAATGTGTTGAAGGTAAAATATATATAAAAAGCCCAAAGTGACTTCCAATGGAATATCTGTTTCGATCTGGCTTTTTCACTAATGGAGGGTTGTGGAAAGTGGAGGGAGGGAAGGGAAGACAATAAGGGTTAATATGGACAGGGTAGCAAAAAAATAAAGGAAATAAAGAGGGACATTAAAGCCTCTTTAAAAATATTGCCTGGAAGAGAAAAGAAAGAAGATTAAAAAGGACAGAAAGCAGGATGGGTTTGAAAGCTATAAGTTAAATGTTTATACATTAAAAAAGAAAAGCTTAGTGCATAAATCGTGATTTGCATTTTCTTGGATAATTATCCTCTGTTTCGTGTGTATATATGTATATTTGTGTGTAATTGCCTAGTTTATTATAAAATAACATACTTTAAAAAAAACTTCCAACCTAATCTGTGCCCTCTGCTTTCCTCCAAAATCAGAATTTCCTAACCTTTTTTTTTTGGTTTCAGGGCCCTTTTGGCAGTCTACTGAAATTTCTGGATTCTTTCTTAGATTAATATTTTTAAATGCATAAAATAATACAAAGGATAACAAAGGAAATCAGCTATATTGATGTACACGCTAAATTACCCTTGTCTGCAAATTTAGACTTCTTTGCTATCATCTTGTCTAATCCTAACATGTCTTTTGATCCCCATTTTTCTTCTAATAATTGAAGACAAAGTGACAGGGAAATATCTTATCAGCTTATTGATAAAGTAATTTGGTATTTAGTAAATGCTGTTTTAGTGTGAATGAAAATTTTCTGGGTATTTATGAATGCTTTCTCCTGTGTCTTATTTCCTCTTCTCATCTCATTAAATTTTCACTGTAACCTGATCAAATATTGGATTACTGTCTAAATCTTTTCCCCATATTGTGGTAGATGATGTTATAACTACTTGTTGGAACTGTGCTTGTTGATTGAAATTATCCTTCATTAAGCAGAACGTGCATATATATATATGAAGATACTACTATGTGCTCATTGCCTTCCAGACTAATTTGATTTGTCTTCCTTTTAGGAGGTATGGTCTTGCTGGATTGAACTGCTTCATTATTTAGAGCTGGAGACAATCTGGCTAAATACTTTGGAAGAGAGAGTACAAAGCACTGAATCCCTGCCTGAGAAAGCAGATGCTCTCAATGAAGCCCTCGAGGTACTTAAGAGCCATCTTTTTTACGTGTGATAATTTCCTCTTGTCTTACTACTCTCAGATTCATCCTGGGTTAAAATAAAGAAGATATTTTCTTATAGGGTTATTTTGTTTCTTGGAAAGTTGCAATTCTAATAATTGGCTTTTACCGTTGCTGAAGGATGTAGCAGTTTCTACGTGTGTGCGCAAAGAGCTCTTGGCCTGCTAATCATCTCAGGATCCCTGTGTGAGAGGCAGGTAGCAATTCATACAATCACATTTGAGATGTTGTGAATCAAAGGCCAAGAAATAACTTGTCAGAAACTACCAAGCAAATGCAAAAAGTCTAGGATAAAACTGAGTTGTCTGAGTGACTTTTACTTTCCATTCTACAATTTTTATTATTACTAATGGAACTATGAGTGACAGTGTAGATAGTGGTTAGACATCTGGCCACATAGCCATAAAGACCCGGTTTTAAGTCTTGCATGTAGTACATCCTGACTGTGTGGTCCTAAGCAAGTCACTTAATTTCTTAATTTCCCCCTTCAACTCTTAAACTATGAATTGCAGAAAAGGTGTGATATATGTTGCTGTGGGAGAATTTTCATTAGGAGTTCTCTGTACTGATGAAATTTGGTCTGGTAAAAAAACCAAGCATGCAAAACTAATGCAACTATTGTTCCTTAGAATAGTTATTATACTGGAACAAACATCCATTTGATTTGTCTTTTGTAATTGCTGTAGTGTAGTTCAAATCTCCCAGATGAGTAGAGTTACTTGGCAATTGTACCAGAATGACTTTATCATAATGTAGTTTCTCTCTAACATGACCTGATTTGGGGAAAAATGTATTATAACACTACAGCCAATCAATCAATTTATTTTATTCTTTGAGTATTTGAGGGTGGGGTGGCCAGTGCTGTTGGGAGAGAAGACAATTGTAATGCAGGCAGTTGATGAAAATGATTTAGATTAGTGGTGTGGGATGATGAGGAAGTCAGAGATGAGCTGAAGATAACTTTCCCAGATTGGAAGTAGTTTGTAAGACAGGTTGCCTATTAATAGTAAGTTGAAATGTGACAGAATGCAATATAAGAACTGGAATGTTTTTTAAAGCCTGGAAATGAAGTCACTCCTCAGATCATAAGTTTGTTCTGTTTTATTCCTATTTAGTCTTTAGAATCAGTTTTACGGCATCCAGCAGATAATCGCACTCAGATCCGTGAACTTGGTCAGACTCTAATTGATGGTGGGATTCTTGATGACATAATCAGTGAGAAGTTAGAGAACTTCAATAGCCGATATGAAGAATTGAGTCACTTGGTAAGAATACATAGTACTCATAAATGATGATGATTAATTATTGTTTCAGTTTAAAGGAAGAGCAATTAATTAAGGAAAATAAGTTTTACCGTGTAGGTAGCGGTCAGACTAAAGTCATGCAAGATCATAAAGTAGACCTGACTGGGTTCTTCTTGCATTAATCAAAAGAACTTTGATATTATTTCTATCTAAAACATTCTCTTCATTTGCTTTTGGATATTGTAACAGCAAGCATCCTGACACACATCTAGGATGATCTGCTGGCATGCGTTCTTAGATCCGCTTTTCTAAGGAAAGCAATTTAAAATTCTACTTTAATGACATTCACCAAAAGAGAAAATACAAGGAGAGAAAGAAAAGTGAACAGACAGGGCTTCCATCTGTCTGACCATAAACCATATATACATCAGAAATCAACAGGCAGATCCAACAGTCTGACCATTACATACATACATAGTTACTAGAGAGAGAAGCGCCAGCATCTGGGTTTTCAAAGCTAGGGGGGGCTCCTTAATGGTTACCCAGAGTCTCATCTGGCACATGAACCTTCTTTCAAATAGTAAGTGCCAAAGAAAACCTTACCTCAGAGTATATATAAGTTTTCAGAGCCAGAGGGCATCATGACCTTCATGACCCAGTGCCTCATCAGAAATTAACAAAAAGTGTGGACCTTCCTACAAAACAAGCATCCCCTAATCAAGCTTCCCTTAATGGGCTCCACATGAAGGCTACTAATGGGAAAGGAAGATCTTTAACTCTCATTAACACAGATATAGAACTTTATAGTCTTAATTGGACAAAATGCATTTTTCTATTCAGCTATTAAGGTTAAATAATGTTTGTTCCTATAAAAAATAAAGAATTCACATCACCTTGATCAATGATATATCTGAATATATCTTTAAGTGCCTTACCTGTCAGCAGTACAGATATATTTCATTATGTATTTCTATGCATTGTATGGTAACAGAAAAGATATATTTCACTGTAAAGTGGTAGGAGTATTTAAACTTTTACAGCAGATATTAGTAATGATGTGCAAAATGTATTGAAAAAAGCAGAATGTGAACTTCCTTGATTCAAAACAAACGTTGAACATAGCAATATTTTACATGTATAAACATTTATAAGATACTGGAATTATATATGCTTACTTGCAACTAACTTACTTGAAAAACTTCATAGAATTATGTTATGTCATTTTTTTCCCTATCTTGACCATTTTGCAAACCATAATTTTTATTTATATTTATAAAATTGTTACTTTTGGAAACATGTATCTAAAACCCAAAGTAGGAATAATGTGCATTAGTGACACCATAGAAATTATTCCTGACAAACACACCCATTTTTCAGTACAGTTCTAGAAATGTTAGCAATAACAGTAAGACAAGAGAAAGAAATTACATTCATAAAATGAGGCAAAGAAGAGACATGACTACTCTTAGTTGTCAGTGATATGATCATTTATTTATAATATTCTAGGGAATTAGCAAAGAAACTAATTGAAGCACTGAGTACCTTCAGTGAATTTCCAGAGTTCACTATAAACCCACAAAATCAACAGTATTTCTGTACAATTAAAAAAAAGTCCATAGGACCAAATAGAAAGTAAATTTCAAAATAATTACAAAATGTGTAAGACATTTTGGAGTCATTCTGTCAAAGCACATCTAATATTTGTATAGCTTGAAATAAAAATGTTTCTTCAAGAAATAAAAGATGATATAATTGGAGCAGTCAGTACTCATTGTTGGGTCATGCTAACATGATAAAGATGATAATATTACCAGAGTTCATTTGATGATTTAATAATTAAGAATGAGCAATGGCATATTTTATCAAATCTAAATGAAGTTGTAACAATTCACATTCACCAAGATACCAAAGTAAATAGTGCAAAAAATTGAGGGGGCGAGAATAGCACTTCTTATGATGTCATTATATATATGTATATATAAATTATACATATTACATTATAAAAGTAGCTGTCGGTAAAATCATTTGTTACTGGTTAAAAAGTAGGAGAAAAGGTATCAATTCAGTTGACTTGACAAGGTCTAATCAGAAATACTGGGAGTTTACTTACTTATGTATGGAAAAGGTGAAAGCATAAGGAGAGGAACCCTCATTTGCTACTGGGAAAATTGGAAAGCAGTTTGGTAGAAATTAGGCTTAGACCAATATCTTGTACAATAATGTGGAATAATTTTGAAATAGATACATGACCTGAATATGAAAGATAATACCAATTAAATATTGCAAAATTAGGAGATCATATATACCTTTCATAGCTATAGTTAGTAGATGAATTCTTAACATAAGGAATAGATGAAACTAATCTGATAAAATGAATAATTTTGATTATGTGAAATAAAAAACTTTTGCACAAACAAATCTACTACATATAAGAATTGGAAGCAGTCAAATGGGATCTTTTTTTTTCAATCAAATCTGATAAGGGTAGATATCCAGGATACATCATGAATAGAAATATGTAAGACCAAAAGCCATCTGCTAATAGTTAAAAAAATAATAATTTTTCAGAAAAATTTTAACTATTAATAACTAATATTATAAACTTTTAAAGAACTATATCAAAGAATTTTCCATTATTGAGTAAAAAAATGAAAGTCTCTGAAATTTCATATCACACAGTACCTGAAAAAATTGGCAAAAATGATGCCAATGGTAATTCATATTTCTCCTGCCTTTCATTCATAAAAATGACTTCTCAAAGTCAATCTGTTTACCTTAACAGAACCAAATTTTGAAGCCAGTTGTTTTGTCTCTGTGTTTTGTGATCTTTATTCTTATACTTTGTTCTTATTTAATGTTGTTTATAGAAGAATTCTAAGGTTGTGAGGGGTAGTCTTTTATGATTTGCTAAGAAAAATGTACAAGTATCTTTTTTTTGTTACAACTCAATAGCATCTATTCAATGAATGTTCTTAGATGTTAATTACTTATCTAAATCAAGTCATAGCTTCTTAAGTGGCGATGCTTTGGCATCTGTTTCTTCTTTTTGTGACCTAGAATGTATGGATGCTCTTGTATTAGTGTCTGCTGAGTTTCTTATACTTTTTCTCTTCCATAGGCAGAATCCAGACAAATTTCTTTGGAAAAGCAACTACAGACCATGAGGGAAACTGACCACATGTTGCAGGTCTTGCAGGAAAGCCTAGCTGAGTTGGATAAACAACTTACCACCTACTTGACAGATAGAATAGATGCCTTCCAGGTTCCACAGGAGGCTCAGGTAATTCCTCAATTCCGTAAACTTTTCTTAGCTTTCAAATCTTGGTACAACGAATGGTTCCCATCAGTTCCTGGAGACAACACATTTTATGCAGATGCAGCAATTTCATAATGCAGATCTTCTATTTTTATTTTTATTACAACTTGTCAGGTCCAAGAGGCTTTATACATACCATGTGGACAGATCTTTAGAGCTTGTTTTAAGTTCTCCTCCTATTAAGAACATGTGAGAAATAATAGCTACAATCGCTCCCATTTATAGGGCACTTTAAGGTTCACAAAACAAAAATAAGGAACATGGGGTTTTGAGCTATAAGAGATTTTCAGATCATTTAGTTCATCTTCCTCATTTTACAGATGATGAAATTGAATACCAAAGAAAGATGTAGTACTTTCCTTCAGGTAGCATGGGCCAGAGTTGAGATTTGAACTGAGATCCCCTGATCTGACTTCCAGCCCTGTTTTTATAATGTCCCTGACAAATTTAGAGATCCTCACATGATGTTTTCTATTATTTCTTTCTATGAAATATTTTTCATCTTCTATTTTAAAAGTCATCTCCCCTTTAACCTTCTTCCCTGCTTTCCTTTGCCAGAAAATTCAAGCTGAAATCTCAGCCCATGAGTTAACATTGGAAGAGCTAAGAAGAAATATACGGCCTCAGCCACCCCCTTCTCCAGAAGGCAGGACCCCTCGAGGAGGAAGTCACATGGATATGCTGCAGGTAATGGACCAGAAGATTCTGTTTCTGCCTTTCAAGATAGGTGGACACAGAATTAAGAATCACTTGTTAATCATAGATAAAACTGGAAGACATCTGAGAGATCAACTAGTCTAACCCCTTTGTTATATAATTGAGGAAATGGAAGTCCTAAGAGATTAAGGCACTGAGCCAAGTTATGTAGTTAACGTAGTTGGACACTGAGGCCATTTCTGAGTCCCTTTCCAGTGTACTGGATTGTAAAGGAGCCACAAAGAAGGAGCTTTGAGTAGGAGAAGCAGATTCAAGGAAAGATTTTGAATTCCTTAGATGTTACTGATTTTATGAGACACGGGCTGGGAATATGTTACTTGAGAAAAGTGCTGTTTGGGTCTTGTTGTACCACTGTGTGTACACATTTCACTTTGTTCATGGGTAAGAAAAGCATCTGATTTTATAGAGGCATTCAAAATAAAAGGGGTCACCAGATTTGGACACTGATATTATAGATATTCATCCTGTTACTGAGATTCTAAAAAACCTTCCTACTCGAGTAAATGTTGGCTTTGAAACTGATTCCTAAGAATGTTAAAGTTTGAATTTCTCTGGATGAACAAACAATTTGTCAAGATAATGCTTGGTTGTAGTTAACTCAGGAGATTATTTGATTATGTAGATTCCTAAGTATTGATTAACTATGGATTTATACTTGGTTCACTGCAGCATTTTAATTTATTCTGTGATAACGCAATTTTAATATGATTAAGAGAGGTTGATCTTCAGCAGTTAAAATGATGGTAACATAATTAGGTGTAAAATTTTTTCTGATATGAAGCATTTATTTTTATTATCATCCTCCTCATCATTGTCATTGTAATCATGGTCATCATCATCTTCATCATCATCAGAGGAAACTTCGTGAAGTGTCCACAAAATACCAACTCTTCCAGAAGCCTGCTAATTTCGAGCAGCGTATGCTTGATTGCAAGCGGGTTCTAGATGGTGTCAAGGCTGATCTTCATGTCTTAGATGTGAAGGATGTAGATCCAGATGTAATTCAGAGTCATTTGGACAAATGCATGGTAAGGGAATGTCACTGTTAGATAGTGTGTATGTGTGTGTGTGTGTGTGTGTGTGTTTTAGCTTTTTCTTTATAAAGAAAATACGCTACTTAAAATTTAAATTTATTTGTAGTGTGTGAGTCTTCGTAGTAGGGCTATATGTTCTAGAATTTTTCCAAGAATCAAAATTGGTCCCACTGGCTTATTGTCTGCAGATTCTGCCACATCTCCTCCCTCCATGCTCCCCCAGAAAAAGATTAGAAGAAAATTTCCTCTTCTCTAGTCTTTATTTTCCATGATCTTTCAGATATGACTGACAGAGGCTTAGTAATTCTGTTTGCCAGTTCTTTAAGTAGTGAAGATGTAGTTCAAGTCAATGACTTGACTTCATCAAAGACAACTAGGTTTTATCATTTCATTTCCTTGTTTATTTTCCTTGTCAACTCTGTTTTTTTTTGTTATTTCTGGTGCAAGTGTCATTGTCCTTGGAAGGTAAAAACAAGCACACAACAGAATCAGAATAAAAAATTGAGCATCTTTGCCCTCTTTATTCTGTCAGTTATTGGCCTGTCCTCATCAGACAGCAATTCTCTACCTTCCTTAAGTGTCCCTTTTCTCCCAATGTATTTTAAAAAACAAAAACACTTGATTGTCCTTAGCTTCCCTTGCCATTATGAAATATTATATGTGATATCTTGCTGTTATTGTCTTGAACCCCATAAGTCTGTGAAACTACAAATCATTCAGCAAGTGTTTGTTAAATAGGTAATATATGATTAGCACTATGTTAGTAAGGGCTAACTAGAGGTACAAAGAATCAAATAGTCTTTCTCAAGTTGCCTCTGGGAGCTTAGAAATGGTGTGTTCCACATGTGAAATTTGTTGGAGCTAAACCTTCTGCCTTTGACTTTTTTTTTTTTCCATTTTTTCTATTTGTTTAGCCTAGAGTAATGATGTCTGTACTTTTCAAAGTTGCCGTCTCTAGAAATGTACGACTCTTTCCTCTAAACACTGATAATTGTATATAAGTAGAATAGAGCCACTAGTAGTTAGATCTGGGACTGTCAAAATTGTAGCCCAGCATATGTTTATTTTTCAGATGCATTATTGATCATGAAAAGCAAGTTATTAAGAAAAGGGCCGACCATTAGAGATGGCTGTGTCGACTAAATGCAATTTCCCCATTTGGTCAGAACACTTCGTTAATGTTGGGTTCCATACACTGATAATAAATTCCTACACATCATCCACAGAACATGAAGAATACATTGTGGAAATGTTCTCTAAAATCTTTGATAATGTCAATTTGTTACATAATTTTCTTTAGATGCATAATATGACACTTGATATCTTTTCAATCTTATTTGTATTTATTAGAACCATTGACTTTTAACCAAGGTTGATTTTGCTCCTGGTTTAAATTTAAGAAATTAAAAAAAATATTTTTGTTCATGAGCATGTATATACCATCGACCAAAATTACCAGAGATTGGCAATTTTTCTGAAATGTATAATATTCATTCTTTTTTTTTAAATAAAGAAACTCTATAAAACTTTGAGTGAAGTAAAACTTGAAGTAGAGACTGTAATCAAAACTGGAAGGCAGATTGTACAAAAGCAGCAAACGGACAATCCAAAATCAATGGATGAACAACTGACGTCTTTGAAGTTTCTCTATAATGACTTGGGTGCACAGGTAAGAAGACTGAATTTATTGTTAAGGAAAATATGTTTGTTTCAAAAATAGTTCACTCTTAGGAAGCTGGACTTCTTGCAAGGATTTGATTTCATTTGAAATAACTTTTCCTCTAGATTTTACTGTACTATTCCTTATATTTTGAAATTTTGAGTGATAACTTTCAGAATTTTAATTAATATTCTCTATAACATTTACACAGAACCTCCTTTCTGTATTCTGTTTTTTAGTCTAATGCAACCTTTTTTAGATTTTCCATTGCCAGTTGATTTTTTTAATCCTTCCACTGCAAAATGGGAAAGCTGTAAGTCAGCTTTTCAAAAAATGTTTTGTTGTTCAGTTCTCTCAGTTGTGTCTGACTTTTTGTGACTTCATTTAGTATTTTCTTGGCAAAAATACTAGAGTGTTTGCCATTTCCTTTTCCAGCTCGTTTTACAGATTAGGAAACTGAGGCAAACAAGTGTCTGAGGTCAGATTTGAATTTAAGGTCTTTCTGACTCTAGGTCCAGCATTCTATTCACTTCACCACCTAGCTGTCTTTTTTTTTTTTCTTAAATGTTGATCCTTAAAATTCTTAATCCTCATATTTGTCTCCTCTACTTCTCTTTCCTCTGTTTCCTGTCTTTTCCACTTAAAAGGGAGTAAGGAAACCTCTACCAATGCAATTTAGCAAGTACTTTTCAATTTTAAAAGCTCCTAGGGGGAACTGAGATTTTGACTCATTTTCCCCAGGTCATAATGAACCTAAGCCTCTAAGTGTTCTGACGCCCAGGTCCACTTCTCTATTCTTTACTGCCTTTCCCAAACTCTGTATTTCCATAGCATGCTTAAAGCCATGCTATTACCCAAACATTAAGGCATGGCTAATTCACATTACTATGCCAGTAGTTTTAAATCCTTCTAAAATACATGCATAATTTGGTTATTTTGGAGCAACCACAGGGAGAGAGGCTGTTGCATCCTTTACATTGAGGCACTGGCAAAATCTGAGTGCTTTTATCTGACTTATTTTAGAATCTCTACCTTGAAGCCAAGAAAGAAATAAAAAGTGTGAAGTTGAAACACAGCTGTAGTTATAGATGATGTGCTGGATCATGCTGCAGTTATTGAATGTTAAATACACCCGGATGAAATATGATGGAAATCTTTCTGTTACCCAGAGGAAAGTGGTTAGAATGTTGTTTTCACTCTCATATATGTTAGTGTAACACTTAAACTCCATAGCATTGAATTTTTAGTCAATTCCAGACTCAATATGCTGGGAAGAAATTGTAAGTCCAGGGCCAAATAAGTTTAATAACATTGTAATCAGAAGCGTGTGATATGGACGATCTTCTCATCACACAGTTGCAGGTACATATAAAAATTCACTATTCCCATTCATTTTATGCACATTTTATAGATGGTTGTGTCATTACTGTCAGTCACACCCAAAGTTTTTACTGTGACAATGGTTCCCACAGTTGTTTGATGAAATGATTTAAGAGTAGAGGCTACCTAATTCCACCGTAAGCACTTTAAATGTTTTGATTGTTACAAAACTTGGATACCCAGGTATGAATTATTGTAAGACTTGTTGCAAATTGGTTTTTATCGTGGTTCTTAACTTGTTTTTGGCAAAATAAATCCTACTGTGATGACATTATTTCCTGGCTATCTGATTCAAATAGATACAATATAGCTATTTAGTGTCTTACTGGTGTTTCAGATATTTTCCCCTGAATTTGCCCAAAGCTTAGGTTCGTTGGAGCACTTGACCTGATTCATCTATGGAGAAATAATTAGCTCCCTTTTAGATGATACCTTAACTCTTTTATTCTGTGTTAGTAATTTTGATTAAATTTTGATGAACTGACCAGATAGATATATTTAATGCAACTCGCATAGTAGGTGCTTAGTCAGTGTTTATTGATTCATTATTACTTGCATCCTTTTTGATTTTTGTCTATGCCATTTATAATACTCATATTTTAATGTATTTTTTACAATCCATATATTCCATATACAAGTACCAAATAGATATTATATATATATCCATATACATGAAGACATAAACATTTTATTTAATCTATATCTCCTTTCTTTTAAGTTATCCCAGAAATTTATTTGAAGATAATCTGTTTTTACATGAAAAGTGTTAGTAAATGTGTATTTAGGTAAATGCTTTTACTTCTTCTACAAGTTTATCCTCCATATTGGTGAACTCATTGATACTCACAAAGACTTATTTATATAGTGCCTTTCTCTCAAGAATTTCAAAAGACTTTTTATATGGCTAGTCACTTTATCTTAGTGATTGTCTGTGTTAGTCCCTGTGCTATTTTACAGAGTAGGAAAATGAGACATTTTGTATGATTTTTTTTTTATGGTGATAATATGCAAGTGGTGAAGTTCTGAGACATCCATTTTTTTTTACCTGAGTAAACTGAAGACCTGAGCAGTTACACATTCTCCATTGTATGATGCAGATAACCCATTTTATGCCTGAATAAGTTGAAGAACCCAGCTGTTACATGTTACCTAAGGCAATTGTGTGTATGTGTGTGTTCGTCCTTCCTTGCCAAAGAAGACCGTACCATCAGAGAAATAATGACATCACTTGCACTTGATTTTGTTTTGAGTGAGGGAGGGCTGTGCAGGTCACCAGCCTCACCTCCTCCAGAGCTATCTGAATCCAGTGACCAGATATTCATCAGGATGACTGGAGATAACCCAGGATGAGGCAATTGGGGTTGAGACTTGCCCAAGGTCACATAGCTAGTGAGTGTCAAGTATCTGAGGTGAGATTTGAACTGAGGTCCTCCTGACTCCTGCACTGGTGCTCTATCCATTGCATCACCTAGCTGCCTACATAAAAGGTAGCACCTGACCATATACTGGAGGCATGATTGTGTTTGAAAGATGGCAGAAACACTCTTGATTTTTCCTCTTTTTGGCAGGTTACTGAGGGAAAACAGGATCTGGAAAGAGCTTCCCAACTGGCTCGCAAAATGAGGAAGGAGACAGCTTTGCTTTCGGAATGGCTTACTGTTACTGAAGCTGAGTTAGTGCAGAAGTCAACTTCAGAAGGTCTGCTTTCTGATCTAGATACCGAGATTGCCTGGGCCAAAGTAAGTTATAATTCATTTTAATTGCTACTGTTACATTAGTTGTGATAGTGGCCGTTGCACTACAGATCTTTCCCAACCTTTCATGCTAAATTATGCCTAGCTAAGCATTCATCATGCTCAATGGTTTTTCCACATGGTTATGTCTTTCCAGGCAACAGAAGAAATCTTTTCCATTTTCTATTTTCATGAGGCATTTTTGCTACATTGATTACCAAAATGATGAATTTTGTCTACTTATCAAAAAGACTTTAAGTTTTTTTAAAAAAAAGGAATAAGGAGTATACTGTCATTGTGTTAGCAATTTATTTTTAATAAAAATATGATTTTTGTCATAACTTTGCTGATTGCTGTCAATTAGTGAATAGATGTGATAATTAATTCTGTTTTTCCAAAGAACAAGATAATGATTAATGGAGGAAGACTCATGGGTCTCTGAAAGGTGAATGAAATCACAGATATAAAACCTGAAATTGATTTCCTAGGTCTTCCTTTTTACATGAATAGATAGTTAAATGGACAATGCTGCTTTATTTTTAGGCTCATATAATCCTTAGTCCTCAAATTAACAAATATATTTATTAAAGATGACATTTTGTTGTCGTTCCATTGTTTCAGTCATGTCTAATTCTTTGTGACACTATTTGAGGTTTTGTTGTCAAAGATACCGGATTGATTTGCCATTTCCTTCTCCAACTCATTTTACAAATGAGGTAATGGTGCATATTATGTTAGGAGACTTGCCCAGGGTCACACAGGTAGTGTCTGAAGTTGGATTTGAACTCAGGTCTTCCAGGCCTGGTGTTGTAGCCATCATATCACCTAGATATCTGGAAAGGACACAGAGCTTTAAAAGAATTGAAAATTAAGTATGCACACTTTTATAGAATTTTTTTGGGGTATGTGTTGGAATATGGTGGAGTGGGGTGGAGGTTGAGGCTGCTGGTATATGGACTTGTGATTTCTCTGTTTGGGGATCTCTACTGCAGCTTAATGTCTTTGAGAGTTCCCTTAGGTCCTTTGAGCTTAAATGCTTTCCTAGGTTCACATGTCTAAATTTGAATGCAAATCTTTCTGAGTTAGAGGTTTTTGTCTCTCTGTTTTAACTTTTCAAGATAAATATTTAGATTACTATTTGGATTCTTGTTCTAATGGGTAAGAGAACTGAACCATGAAATGTGCAAGATTTGTATTCATGTCTTTATCACAATGCATCTGAACAGGACTACAGAAATGGGGACATTTAGGAAGTTTTCAAAGAGCAGAATAAACAATAAGAGAATCTTAAACAGAGATTACACACTCTGCAGTCTTGTGTATGTGGAGGAATTGCAAAGGGGGCTAATGTGAGGTCAAGTGAGAGTGTAAGGAAACTGTAAGAATTTCAAAACCTTTCTGATGTAACTTACAATACATGGAAAGTATACAGTAACCTTTAGGAAATACATATTAGAATGTGGTTTTATTCAAGATTAGCTTTATGTGCTATGAATTAGTTTATTTTGTTCCCTTGTGCTTCCACATCTGCTTCATTAGAGTATTCTGGATTTTAAAGGGCATTATTTCCAGTGCAGAAATTTATTTCCAGTGGATTTTTTTGGCATAATTTAGTCCAGCCCTGCTTTCCGTGTTCTCTTGCTTAAATGTAATGATTAGTTATTTATTGGTTGCCGTAAAGACTTGCTGCATTCAATCAGTAAATAATCACTTAGGAGAATGCAGGAATCTCAAGTGCACAAAATATGATTGTGAATTCCATCCCTCCTCCATTCCTGGCAGTTGGGCTGTGGTGTGATATTTAGAAGAAATACTTGAATGTTCATGGAAGGGTAGTGAAGCAATGTTAAATGATCAGATGTTATGGAGACCTTGCTTATACTCATTTGAACTGAACTACTTTTATGTTCTCTAAAGTGCAATATACCAATGCAATATTTATAAGCGATTAACCTAAACTTTTTAAAATGCTTAGACATATTGTGATTAAAAAAGGTTCAGTAATTGTCAAGGTTAAATGTATTCATGTATGTTTAAAAGGCATGTTGATATTTATTTGAATGTTTATTGTTTTAGTATAAAATCTTGTGTGGTTTCTGGGAATTTCAGAACTTTGAGTTTTCTGTGAGGAATTGTGTATAACATAAAGTTTGAAAATCCTACTGCATAGTTCTAGAAATGCTACCCAATTAATCATTTCAATTATATAATTGAACTGTAAAATAATATAGAGTAACCTGAGCTATTAACTTGATATAAAAGTTATATGCAAACTTCCTAATGATTGAAAAAATCACATGTTTTTGCATATTTTATTTTAGAATGTGCTAAAGCAGTTGGAAAAGAGAAAATTTGATTTAAATAATATCACTGACATCAAAGCAGCCCTTCAGAGTTTGGTAGAGGGCAGTGAGGCAACTTTGGAGGAAAAAGTCTCTGTACTGAATGCTGGTTGGAGTAGGGTTCGCACATGGACTGAAGATTGGTGCAACACATTATTGGTGAGTTTCACTGAAAATAAATTCTAAGTATGGAATTGTTTCAATTGAGAATATATATTTTTTACAAGAGAGTCATTTTTCATTTGCGGAGAGATAGAAGGGAGAGCACAAATTTTTCTTTATAATTAATAATATAATAATTATGAATTATGAAAAATGAACCAAAATTTAAAGTATTGTAATCCTAGTTCTTTTTTTGTTCAATTTTAAAAAATCTCAGGATTAGTTATTCCAGTGTTTTAAATGATCTTCATATCAGATTTCAAACAAAATAGCATGTATAGCAAATTCTCTGTCAGAAAAGACTAGAGAGAGACTTTTCTTAGAACATTGTTTTATTAAAGATTAAAATAACCACGACTCATGCACCAAAAATATAATTCATTCATTTGTCTTGAAAATGTAGTTTGGTTTTAATTTTGTATTATATATTTTATTTTTAAATTTATCTTTCTAATGTGAATCATGATTTAGACTTTTCATCTTGACTTTGAAGAGTTTGCCACTCTGCTCTGTTGTTAGCTTGAACTGTTACATGATCCCTTTTAAAAAAACCAATGTATTCTTAATATATATTCTTAACCTTTGTATGAAATTTTCAGAGGGAACTTTTGCAGGATTCCTTGATGTTGCTTTTGAAATAAAAATTGCCGAATGATTATTGTAGTTAGAAGGTTGAGAATATGTTTGATCACTTATTCTATCCAATAGATGTAGAGCCTGAATAATATCTGACTTTTATTAAAACAAAGCAAAACATTGTGGAAATAATTCAGTACATCTTTACTCATCTCTAAAACAAACATAGAATTAAGGACTACTTAAAGCAAGGAATTAGTGAAGGTCCTGGGTGGATTCAAAGGCAGAAAACGATGACGTTTGCTCTCATAGAACTTAGTGTCTCATATGGGAGAGAAGATAGTCATAAAGAAATATGTTATTAGGTGAAATGTGATCAGAGTCAAGAAGACAAGTCTAGACAAAATCCTTATACAAATTATGTTTAGTGAGAGATCATGTTCTGCTTAGGGAGCAGGGAACATTTCTTGAAGTAACTGGTTTACTGAGTTAGGTCTTGAGCTAAGTGAAAGATTTCAATAGGTAACAATATGGAGATAGTGACAGTATATTCTTGATTTCAATAAGGGTCTGCCTGGATTCACAGAGGTAAAGAATCAGTCAGGAACTCAAGGCATAGCTAGTTCCTTGACTCAGAAAGGAAAGTTCTGACATTAAATCCCTTGGTAATGTTAAATGGTTACACACCAGAAATGAATGTGGTTTTAGCAGGGTAAATAACATCAGAGAAGGTGTGTTACCATCTATTTTATTATCTACCCTACAACCTATAACATGAAGACTGTGAGATCTTTCTGCCTGTCTTGCAGCTCATATATGTTGTCTCCTCCCATTAGAATATTAGCTACTTTTCTATTTTCCTCAGTTCTTAGCATAGTGCTTTGCACATAGTACTTAATAAATGTTCTTTCTTTTTCTTTTAAACTAAATAATTCTTTTTTTGTATAGTAATTCATTTTAAGTACCACACTGTTTCTTTCCATACCTCCCCACCCCATACTCAAGAAGACCACTGTTTGATGCAGATTTATTTATTCTGAAGAATTGATTTATTTTTGGTTTTCAACATACACTTTTATAAGATTTTGAGTTTCACATTTTTTGCTCACCCTGCCCTCATCCCTTCCCAAGATGGCATGTAATCTGATGTAGGCTATATATGTACAGTCATAGTAAACATTTCCACATTAGTCATGTTGTGAAAAAAGAAAAGGGAAAAACAAGAAGAAAGAAAGAAAAAGCAAACAAAAAAGAGAAAATAGCCTGCTTCAATCTGCATTCAGACTCCAGAGTTCTTTCTCTGGATAGGGATGGCATTTTCCATCATGAGTCTTTTAGAATTGCCTTGGATCATTGTACTGCTGAGAAGAGCTAAGTCTATCAAAGCTGGTCATTGAAAAATGTTGCTGTTACTGTATACAATTTTCTCCTGGTTTGGCTCACTTTATTCAGCATCAGTTCATGTAAATCTTTCCAGGTTTTCCTGAAATCTGCCACATGTACTCTTTTAATTTCTTTTTCTTTTCTTTAGACATACATACACATGTGTGTATATATATATTATATATATATATATATATATGTACATGCATATATATATATATACACACATAGGTATATATAGCATATATGTATATAAAGTTTGTTTTCCATTTTCAACATTCCCTTTCACAAGCTTTTGAATTCCAAATTTTCTTCCCATTTCTCCCCTCCCTCCACCCTAGGACATCATGCACCCCAACCACCCCTTTCCCCAATCTGCCTTCTCTTCTATAACCACCCCCCTCTATTTTCCTGTAGGGCAAGATAAATTTCTATACCCCATTGCCTGTACAACTTATTTCCCTGTTGCATGCAAAAGCAATTTTTAGCATTCGTTTTTAAAGCTTTGAGTTCTGCATTCTCTCCCTTTCTTCCTCCCCACCCACTCCCATTGAGAAAGCAAGAAATTCGCTGTAGGTCACATATGTGTGGCCATGCAAAACACTTCCATAACAGTCATTTTGTGAAATACTAACTATATTCCCCTCTATCCTGTCCTACCTTCCATTTATTTCATTCTCTCTCTTGACCTGTCCCTCTGAAATAGTGTTTGCTTCTAATTACCCCTTCCCCCAATCTGCCTTCCCTCCTATTATTCTCCCTTTCCTATCCCCTTCCTCCCTGCTTTCCTGCAGGGTAAGATAGATTTTCATACCCAATTGAATATGTTATTCCCTCCTTAAGCCAAATTTGTTGAGAGTAAGGCTCACTTATTCCCTCTCACCACCCCACTTGCCCCTCCACTGTGTCCCCTCCTTTTTCTTCTTGCCTCTTTTTTGTGAGATGATTTGCCCCATTCTATCTCTCCCTTTCTCCCAATATATTCCTCTCTTATGCCTTAATTTTATTTTTTTAGATATCCTTTCATATTCAACTCATCCTGTGCCCTCTGTCTTTCTAATCTATCTACATATATATGTATGTATCTATCTATCTGTCTGTCTGTCTATCTGCCTATATATATATATATATACCAACTACCATAATAGTAAGCAGGACTGGGGCCAGACCCCAATCAGATCTATGCCATCTTTGGCTTTTGTGGGTTGAGAGGTTTGGAATCTGCCACAGTTGCCAGTAATTCAGTCCCCTGAGGCCTGTTCTGACCCTGTCTGTGCTGGCTCAGCCCAAGTCAGACAGTGCTGTGTTCTAATTTCAGCCTGGTGCAATACATGCTTGCTGTCAATCTTCCAGGCTATCTTGGGCAGGAGATTTGTTTCACTCCGTCATTTTGTGGGTTCTGCAGTTGTACAATTTTCTTAGAGTCATTTTTTACAGGTATTTGCAGGACTTGGGGGAATTGCTCAAGCAGGTCCCTACTTTTACCCTGCCATCTTTGCTCCATGCTCACCTTCCTTCTCCTCCCCTGCAATTTTATTTTTTAGGTATCCTCCCTTCATATTCAGCTCACCCTGTGCACTCTCTCTCTCTCTAGGTGTGTGTGTATCTGTGTATGTGTACATACACACACATATAATATAAACATACATATATGTGTGTGTATATGTATACGTATGTGTGTCCACACAAACACACACAAATATATTCCTTCTAACTACCCTCGTACTGAGAAAAGTCTCATGAGTTACAAATACAATCTTTTCATGTAGGAATGTAAATAGTTCAACTTTAATAATTCCATTAGGGCTTCTCCTTTCTGTTTCCCTTTTCTTGTGCCTCTTGATTTTTGTATTTGAAAGTCAAAATTTTTACTCAACTCTGGTCTTTTCCAAAAGAATGCGTGGAAGTTCTCTATTTCGTTGAAATTCCATTTTTTTCCTCTGAAGATTATATTTAGTTTTATTGGGCAGGTGATTCTTGGTTTTAATCCTAGCTCCTTTGACCTCTGGAATATCATATTCCAAGCCTTCTACTTCCTTAGTGTAGAAGCTGCTAAATCCTGTGTTATCTTTATTGTCTTTCTACAATACTTGACTTCTTTTCTTTCTAGCTGCTTGTAATATTTTCTCCTTGATGTGGGAGCTCTGGAATTTGGTTACAATATTCCTAGAAGTTTTCCTTTAAATATTTCTTTCAGGAGGTGATTGGTAAATTCTTTTCATTTCTATTTTACCTTCTGGTTATAAAATATTAGGGCAGTTTTCCTTAATAATTTTTTGAAAGATGAAGTCTAGGCTCTTTTTTTTATCATGGTTTTCAGTTAGACCCATAATTTTAAAATTATCTCTCCTGCATCTGTTTTCAAGGTCAGTTGTTTTTCCAAGGAGATACTTCACACAGTCTTGTAATTTTTTATTTTTTTGGTCTTGTTTCATAAATTCTTGATTTATCATAAAGTCATTAGCTTCCATTTGCTCCGTTCTGATTTTTAAGGAATTATTTTTTTCAGTGAACTTTTAGACCTCCTTTTCCATTTGGCCAATTTTGCTTAAAAGGCATTCTTCTGTTCATTGGCTTTTTGGATCTCTTTTGCCATTTGGGTTAATCTGTTTTTAAAGGTGTTATTTTCTTCATCATTTTTTTGGGTCTCCTTTAGCAAGCTGTTGATTCATTTTTCTTGATTTTATTGCATCAGTCTCATTTCTCTTCCCATGTTTTCCTCTGCTTCTCTCATTTGATTTTTAAAATCAACTCTTTCATGGCCTGAGACCATTTCATATTTTTCTTGGAGCCTTTGGATGTCAGAGCCTTGACCTTGCTGCCTTCTTCCATACAACTGGAAGAACCTCCTTGTTGTAAGAAAATATCTTTTTACTAAGAAAGTAACCTTTGAGAGTCTTATTTTTCCCCCCTTTTAAGTCACTTTCCTAGCCAGTTACTTGAATTTTGAACTCTTTGTTAAGTGGATGATGTACTCCCCCAAGTTTTAAGTGTTTTGTGAGCTATTTTCAGAGATACATCTAGGGACTTGTAAATTCTCAGTTCCTCAAAAGTGGTATGATTAAAGGAAAGGTGTTTACTCCTCTCCTTGCCTGCACTGTGGTCTATGAGCAACCACTAGCACCCTTTTCTGCCTTGGAACTGTGAGTAAGATTCCGTTTCCATAGCCACCACCAGCTCTGCCACACCAGCGCTCCTCCTCAAGATGAGTCTACCATTCAAGACTGTGGTCCAGATCAGCCAATTGATTCCCCCTCTGTCTGTAGGCCAAGAGCTCCAGAAGCAGCTACCACTGCAGTGGCAGTAGGTGCCAATGCCCTCAGTCTGTGCCTGGACCATGTTCCTCTCTCACACGGGTAAGAGAGTTTTCTCATTGACCTTTGAAGCTGCCTTTGGCATTCGTGGGTTGATTAGTCTGGAAGCACCACAGCTGCCAATGATTCAGCACCCTGACCCATGCTCTAGTCCCATGTGATTTGGTATGGCCCACACTTGGCCGTGCTGTGAACCTCTTACAATAGACCCTTCTTGTTGAGCTTCCAGCTTGTCTTGGGCTCGAAATTTGTTTCACTCTGTCATTTTTTGGCTTCTGCTGCTCTAAAATTTGTTTAGAGGAATTTTTTTCAGTTATTTTGAGGGGTTTTATGGGGAGGGCTCAGGCAGATCCCTTCTTTTACTCTGCCGCCTTGGCTCTGCCTTAATGCAGATTTATACCAACATGTAAAGCCATACTAGGCATACTTCTGTTTATATGTTCTTTCTCTGGGAGTGGATAGCATCTTCCTTCATAGGTCCTTCATAGTTGATTTGAGTATTTATGGTATTCAGAATAAGTTAGTTGTTACCAATTATTCTTTGAACAGTATTGCTGTTACTGCATACAGCATTTTTCTTCATTCTGCATGCTTTACTTTTCATTCTTTCATGCAAGTCTTTTCATGTTTTTCTAAAATCAAGCAGCACATCGTTTCTTATAGCAGAGTAGTATTCCATCAGAATCATATACCACAATTTATTTAGCCATTCCCCAGTTGATGGGCACCCTCTCAGTTTCCAGTTCTTTGCCAACAGAAAGAGAGTTGATAAAAATATTTTCGAACATATAAGTACTTTTCCTTTTTCTCTGACCACTTTGGGAAATAGACCTAATTGTTAGGTCACAGGGTATACATAGTTTTATAACTCTTTGGGCCTAATTCCAGATTGCTCTCTAAAGTGGCTGGATCTGTTCACAGTTTCACCAACAATGTATTAATATCCCAATTTTCCCACATGCCCTCTAATATTTGTCGTTATCCCCTTCTCTTATTTTAGCCAAAGGTAGGAGATGATATTGCAAAGGTTTTGCATTTTTAATTTGCATTTCTCTAGTCAATAATGGTTTAGAGCATTTTTTTCTATGACAATATAGTTTTGATGTTTTCATTGAAAAACTGTTCATATCCTTTGACCATTTACCAACTAGGGAATGATTCATATTCTTAAAAATTTGAAAAACTTCTCTATATACTTGAGATATGGGATCTTTATCTGAGAAACTGTCTATATATAAATTGCCCCCCACATGTAGATCTCTGCTTTCCTTCTAATCTTGGCTACCTTGGTTTTATTTGTACAAACCCTTTTTAATTTAATGTAATCAAAATTATCCATTTCACATCTCATAATGTTCTCTATCTCTTGTTTATCCATAAATTCTTCCCTATCTGTAAGTTTGATTGGTAATAAATTCTCCTTTTATATCTTAGTTATATATCTATTCTGACCATGTCTTGGTAAAAAGTGCTTTTTCGGTTTTTCATGTGAACAAGGATAGTGGGAGTGTAACTAGACAATAGTCAATATATGACATAGTATGAGTAAAAGTCCCAGAACCTGACAAATTATTGGAGGTTGTAGTGAGGGAGAAACGAGTCGAAAATGCCCCATCATTTTGAGTGAAACTAGGTGACTTGGAGGACAGTGGGTGGTGATGCTAGCAAAGGAAATAGGAAAACTTGGACAGAGGGCAGATTTTGGGGAAAAAAAACCAGATAATGAATTTAGTCTTAGACATTCTTAATTTGAGGTGCTAGTGGAATATTCTAATATAGATGTTAAGCATGAGATTAAAAAAAAATTGAAATTGAAACCGAGTGGAAAAACTGAGTGTATCTACATACATCTGTACATGCTGGTGCATAAACAGGTTTTATTATTATTATCTTTATTTTACATCATGTCAACATAATTTTTTTTTCCAATTCTGTTACTTTGCTTTTTTTCTTTAAACAAAACTCCTTTCTCTGATAATTTGGTATTAGAGCTCGAGTGAACTTTAGCGGTCATTTATTTCAACACACACACACACACACACACACACATATGTATATAATTCTTTTCTATAGCATTCCCCATGAATGATTATAGAGGAATTCCTTTGTCAGCATCTAGAAGAGGGACAAATACTGTCCTTTGAAATAATTCTAATTTTTAGAGGCATTCTTCTTACCTAGAGCCTTAAATTCTCCTACCTGATACTCACAGGGTCCAATTCTGTCTATTCATGATAATTCAAATATTTCTAAATGCAAATCTTATAGAATACTTAATGTGATTGTTTAAAAAGTATATACATACATACATATATATATATATATATATATATTTTTTTTTTTTCAGAATCATCAGAGCCAGCTGGAGATATTTGATGGAAATGTTGCTCATATAAGTACTTGGCTTTATCAAGCTGAAGCTCTGTTGGATGAGATTGAAAAGAAGCCTGTAAATAAAAGTGAAGAAATTGTGAAAGTAAGTATACCTAAGATGACATTTGTAATATATACTGTATTTCTTAGGGCTCAGAATCTTGCTTTTCATATAAACACTGTATTATCCTATTTTTTGTTTTTGAATTTTAATTTTAGTGAGAGATGCAGAGGTGATACGAGTCATCTGGGAAGGATTTGGAAAGCCCCAACCCCATAATCTAATTTTCTCCTCCCCTTCCACCTCTGCTACCTCTATTTAGATTCATTAATTCAATTAAACATACTGCCAATGTTTTATTTAGATAGACATTTGAATAGTGTCAAATCCATATTTTAATTGGGCTATGCTTCATTATTACTGGTACTTAATGAAAATTTTGTGTTTCTGTGTGTTTAGCGATTAACATCTGAACTGGATGATGTTAATCTACAAGTCGAAAAAGTTCGTGACCAAGCCAATTTACTGATGGGGGCCCGTGGCTTGGCAAGCAGTGAGCTGGTGGAGCCCAAGTTAGCGGAATTAAATAGAAACTTTGAAAAAGTGTCACAACACATCGCAAGTGCTAAAGTGAGTACTTAATGTAAAACAGATATACTACCTCCTTAACCCTTCTTTTCTCTTTGTTTTCCTCTTCTTTCCATGCTTCTTATATTAGAGCTGTCCATGTGTCTAGGTTTGTTTGGCCATATTTTATTTACCTGATTCAGCTCTTTGTGATCTCATCAGTTTTTATAACTTCAACTATGATGTCTACATGGATAGCTTTCAAATTTGGTAGCACTTAAGAATTCTTTTCATGCTCTTCTGCTGTGACTCACTTTTTTAGCCCTCTACTTGGATAAGCTCTAACTAAATGTATCATGGATACCTCAAGATCATTGTTTCTAAAATTGAATGTATTATCTTTAATTTTGACCAGCTACCCTTCTTAATTTCGTCATTTCTGGTTATGCCATCCCTATTCTTACAAATAACCTCCCTCATGATTATTTATTCACATTCGTTGAAACTCTATCACATATCTCCATATAGTTCATAAATCATCAAGACATATCAATTGTCTTATATAACAAGTCACATCATATTGTGTTTTCCAAATATAATATCTTTTAACTCAGTTCTTTATTTACTATATCTTCTGCCTTCACCACCTGAGTTTTTACCACTATCACCTTTTAGCCTCAGTTGCTTTTTGCATTATCCTCTGACTCTGTTGTTCCTAGTATCTACTCTCTCTTGTTTAACTAAAACATCTATATTAGACTAACCTTACTAGTGCACAAATCTGATCATGTAACTCCATAGCTTAAAAAATATTAACTGATTCCTTTTTGCCTCCTGGATAAATTCAAAGCCATTGAACTTGTTGTTTAAGGCTTTTCACCGCTGGATTAAAATTTACCTGTCTAATTTTATTGCATTCTGTTTGCTTTCCATTACTTCATACCCAGTCCAGGCTAAAATGCTTGGTATTCTTCCTTTAAATCTAGAGTTCTTAGCCTGGGGTTCACAAACTTGTTTTGCTAGTATCTTGATAATTTAGTCAATAAAATTCATTTCTCTGTATTTTATTTTATGATTAAAACATTATTTAGAAAAGGGGTCCATTGCATAAAAATTATTAGGAACCCCTGCTCTTTCTTCCTCATTATGTTTGATTATGCTTCTCACTACTCTGGGAATACCTTCTTTCATTTCTTGAAACACTATAAGATACTGGTTCCCATGAGCAAGCCACAAGGAAAGAACTAATCTTGTGGTGTTGACTTCATAAACTCTGTGTGTATAGGGACACATTCACTCTTCCTGCTTCTGTTGAAGTGAAGAACTTTATTTAATTTATATAAATAGTGTAGGTAGGCCTGACACAGAAATACACCTTTTGTTTTTATTTTCTGTTAAAATATTGGGTCAGTGGAATACTTTAACTAGGTAAAGGAACATGACCCAAGAGGCAAAGAGACTGCTAGAAGAGAGTAGGGAAAAAATTATGGGATATGCCCATAGATGCATTATTTCATTTATTTTTTCATTACTAGTAGAAGAAAAGGTTTCATTCAGAGAAATATGTTGAAAAAGTGTGTTACCTCTCATATAATTCTTCTATGAAGAAATACTCAGTGCTCACTTCTTATATGATAATTTAGCCATCAATTAGACATATATCTATCTTCATACACACACACACACACACACACACACACACACACACACACACACACACATATATATATATATATATATAATTTTAGCAATATTCTGAGACATAAAAACTTCAAGTGGAGCAAAAACTTCAGGGAGATTTTAGGTAAATGGCATTTTCAGGCACAATCTTCTCTTTCAAAAATCCTATAGCTTTATTTACATAATCAGTAAAGTCTCAAGCTAGTGTTTTGGGGAAATAATTCTAGTCAGTTCTATTTTTCAGAAGGCTAAAAGGAATTTTTGTAACTATTAAAGATCTTGTACCAAGCATTAAAATACAGTGTTGCAGAGATTTAGTTTTTAGTATGTGACACTACTTCATGCCAAGGAGTTATTGTCTTTGCTGTGTTGTCCCAATATATGGCTTTGTGTCACCTCTTTATGTGCAATCTCGTGAAACATGAATGGAGTGGGAGTCACCATATCTTTGAAAAGATCTCCAAATATGTGAAAGTATAAAGAAATGATGAGGAATCTCTGCTTGACCTGCTTGGCAAGTTAATTTTTTTCACTTTTCATTTCTGCCTATTTTGCAGTTGTCTTGATTATTGAAATCTGGTTTCACCTCATTTGCTTCTTTCATCTAGCTGTAGTCATTTGACTTGGACTCATGTTCTGTTTTTGGTTCACCTGTCCTTAGCTATCTTTTCTTTTTGCTCTCTTCCATAGATATTAGTCGACCAAGAACTGTCTTCAAAGAAAATTTTTGTGAAATCACAACCTGTTGAGGCTGGTATGCATTCAGTGGACCTAGACAAACTAGAGCATGATTTAAAAACTATGTTGAAGGCTGTAGAAAAGCCCAGTGATGAAGATGGAAAGGTATAATACACCTCATTTTTCTGTGAATATTTGCCTTCACTATCATGCTGTGGAGCACGTGAATAGAGCACCGGCCCTGGAGTCAGGAGGATCTGAGTTCAAATCTGTCCTCAGACACTTGACACTGACTAGCTCTGTGACCCCAATTACCTTGTGCCTGTTCTCCCCCTTTCCCCATACCATGTCATTTGTGGTGGAGAATTTTAAGATGAGAGTTTTTGATGTTGAGTTTCGATGTAGCAATTGCCAAATGATTTATATAATGCTTCTAAGAGAGAGTTCAATTTTCAAGGAGAATTAACTAAGGATCAGTATGGTTTAAATTTTAAGCTATTTTAACACATAATTGAGAGAGACAGTGTGATATACTGCTGATGCAGCTAAATAGGAAGACCTAGGTTCTAGGCCTGCCTCTAACATATACTTAGATCTTTTATCCTGGGCAGGTTCCTTTCCTTGTTTCATATAGCTTTAGCAAAATAAGTGATAACCTAAATTGGCAGAGGTAGTTTACTCGTTGGAGATTCCCTATTGAAATTGCAGGAATGATATTTAAAAGATCCAAGAGGATTTAATACATTTTTGGAAACAATATAATGTTTAGAATTTTTTTCCATCTAATAGTATTTTTTTTTCCAATTATCTGTAAAGGTAGTTTGCAACATTCATTTTTTTTATGATTTTTAATTCCAATTTTTCCCTCCTCCTTAAGACAGCAAGCAATCTGAAAGGCTATACATGTACAAATATATTAAATAATATAATTTTAATGTAGTTATTTTAAATTTTTAATGGGATATTCACTTATAGAAATTCATCATGATGGATATGTTCCTTCTAGTAAAGAAATATACATTGCTCAAGAGATATCCAAGTGAAATATTGACTTTTTTTCCTGTTTACATTTTCAGTTGGATGAGGAGAAGGCCCAGATTGAGGAAGTTCTGCAGAGAGGAGAAGAGATGTTACAGCACCCTATGGAGGAAAACAGGAGAGAAGAGATACGCTTACAGTTACTACTTCTGAAGACAAGACATAACAATGTCAAGGTATAATCACTGGAACATGTATCTCCTGCTTATAGAGCTTGGATACAGAAAAAGGAAACCTCTGATGTGATCTCAGAAAACGTGAGGAAGCAGAGAGTATTTTCATTATCAGAAATTGCTTAATGGGAGATAGTACTTGGTCTGATCCATGAAGGATTTCAATAAGCTGAGGTGTCGTATGTGACTGAATAAATGGCACAATGAAATTTATTATCTGTATAGTTTGGCTTGAGTACAGAGTGTGTGAAGGAGAGCACTATGGTAAAAAAAAAAACTGGGAAAATCTGGGATAGAAAACTGGTGTTTTCAGGGCAAGCTGTGGACTATAAAAAGCTTACATTTCTGGAGGTGGTTGTAGAATAGAATTTGGGTAGTTAGCTAAGATACTCTGTTATTTCATGAATTATAGTTACCATGATATATGTTTTCTAGTGTTATTTTGACACCTTTGTCATGGATGTAAATATAGTATCAAAGGAATTAATCAATCTGGCTTTTGGAAGTTGTCCATACATGAAAGAATGGCTTACAGGTTTTCTGTGTGAAGGCAGAGAGAAGTTTTGTGAGGTTGATTTTATCATGAACCAAAAGAAAGAAGAAACATTTTTAGGGACAACTTGCTTGTCATGAATTGCTGTACTCATGGGAAACATAAGCACAAGGACTTCTATGAAGGGAATTGTACGTTTTGCTCTGCTATGAGTTGAAGAAGAGGAAAGAATAACCACCTAATTAAATTATGATTCACTTTTACATATATTTACACATAGATATGTATTTATGTATATATGTACATATGTATGTATTATGGTCAATATTGACCTACATACAAACACACATACTTAATATATAACTGGACCTTTGGGAGAGAATGATGAAAACTTCATTTAAAGTTGTCTTCCTGTGTCAGGGATCCCAGTTTCTTTTATATCAATTTCCTTTGCTTTGTGTATCACACCTGAAAGGAAGGGTATGATATCCTATGTGGACACACAGAGAGAGATGGGGAAGAGAAGGAAATAAAAAAAGAGAAAGTAGAAGGAAAAAGTGGAAAGGGAAAGAAAGGAAGGAAAGAGAAAGAAGAAAGAAAGGAAAGGGGAAGGGGAAGCAAAGCAATGAGCAAGGAAAAAGGGGATGGAGAGAGAAAGAAAAGAAAAGGGGGAAAGGAGGAGATGGAAGGAACTGCTTTCCCCAGCTGGAAGTGGCCTGCTACAGATAGCTGTATACAGACACATCTGCTATTCACATTCATTCTAAGTTGTTGTCAAGGTTCAACCAATTCCCAGGAAAGGAAAGGACTAGGAAATGACAGTGAATATAAAACCTGGTCTTAAAAAATAGATCTAGACGGAAGATATTTCAGCTGTCAAGGATACCAGCTTCCTTTCTCCCAATTTCCTTTGCTTTGTGTATTGTACCCAAAGGTAAGGGACAGAGGGAGAGAAAGGGAAAAGGAAGAAGGGAAGGAAAGGGGAAAGGAAAATGAGAGGAAAGGAAAGGAAGGGGAAGAATGAAAGTAAAAAGTAAAAGGAGGAATGGAATTTTAGAAAGGAAATGAAAGAAAAAAGGGGAATGGAAAGGGGACAGATGGCAAGGAAAGAAGAAGGAAGAAGCTGCATCCCCAAATTGGAAGTGGCCAGTTATGTCTCCACTGGGGCAGTTTGCACTACTCACGGGATGTTGTTTGTTCTTCCTTCTGGAAGAGGACTGTCACATCAGGAAGATGGTGCCATGAGTTGCCAGTGAATTGGATTTCAGTGAGGGAGGGCTATGAAAAGTCACCAGCCTCACTTTCTCCTTAGGAGCCATCTGGGCCCAGTGTCAAGACATACAGTATGACTAGATAGATAAGAGGTAGAGAGTCAGGATGGCTAGAGATGGCTTTGGATGCAGTGGGAGACCTTGGCCTTTTTATCTTTTTTATTTATTCATTCATTCATTCATTCATTCATTCATTCATTTATTTATTTAACTTTTTACATTCATTTTCACAAAATTTTGGGTTCCAAATTTTCTCCCCTTTTATCCCCTCCCCCCACCCCAATACACCAAGCAATCTAATTTTCCCTATCTCCAATCTGCCCTCTCTTCTGTCATCCCTCCCTTCTCTTGTCTCCATTTTCTCTTTTCTCCTGTAGGGCCAGATGACTTTCTATTCCTCATTAACTGTATGTCTTCTTTCCTAGTAGCAACAACAATACTAAAAAGTTGTTCCTAAAACTTTGAGTTCCAAATTCTCCCCATCCCTCCCTCCCCACCCATTCCCTTTGGGAAGGCAGGCAATTCAATATAGGCCATATCTGTGTAATTTTGCAAATGACTTCCCTGATAGTTGTGTTGTGTAAGACTAACTGAATTACCCTCCATCCTACCCTGCCCCTCATTGTTTCTCTTCTGTCTTTTGATCCTGTCCCTCCCCAAGTGTTGACTTCAAATTGCTCCCTTTGCCCTCCCTTCCATCATCACCCCCCTTGCTTATCTCCTTCTCCCCCACTTTCCTATACTGTAAGATAGGTTTTCATACCAAAATGAGTGTGCATTTTATTCCTTCCTTTAGTCAAATGTGATGAGGGTAAACTTCTTTTTTTTTTTTTCTCAGCTCTCCTCTTTTTCCCTCCACTAAAAAGTCTCCTACTTGCCTTTAAAATGACATATAATTACCCCATTCCATTTCACCCTCTCTCCTCCCACCACATTTCTCTCCCACCATTCACCTTAATTTCTTTTAAGATATGGTCCCATCCTATTCAGTTCAATCTGTGCTCTCTGTCTCTGTACGTGTGTGCATGTGTGTATGTCTGTGTGCGTGCATGCGTGTACATGTGTGTGTATGGACCCACCAACTACCCAGATACTGAAAAGTTTTAAGAGTTACAAATATTGTCTTTGCATGTGGGAATGTAAACAGTTCACTTCTGGTAAGTCCCTTAAGACTTCTCTTTGCTGTTTACTTTTTCATGCTTCTTCTCATTCTTGTGTTTGAAAGTCAAATTTTCTTTTCAGCTCTGGTCTTTTCATCAAGAATGATTGAAAGTCCTCTGTTTCATTGAAAGACCATATTTTCCCCTGAAGTATTATACTCAGTTTAGCTGGGTAGGTGATTCTTGGTTTGAGTCCTAGTTCCTTTGCCTTCTGGAATATCCTATTCCACGCCCTTCGATCCCTTAATGTAGAAGCTGCTAGATCTTGAGTTATCCTGATTTTATTTCCACAGTACTGGAATTGTTTCTTTCTAGCTGCTTGCAATATTTTCTCTTTGAGCTGGGGGTTCTGGAATTTGACCACAATGTTCCTAGGAGTTTCTCTTTTTGGATCTCTTTCAGGTGGTGATCGATGGATTCTTTCAATACTTATTTTGCCCTCTGGTTCTAGAATGTCAGGGCAGTTTTCCTTGATAATTTCATGGAAGATGATGTCTAGGTTCTTTTTTTGACCATGACTTTCAGGTAGTCCCATAATTTTTAAATTCTCTCTCCTGGATCTATTTTCCAGGTCAGTTGTTTTTCCCATGAGATATTTCACATTCTCTTCCATTTTTTCATTCTTTTGGTTTTTTTGGTGTTTTCTTGGTTTCTCAGAAAGTCATTAGACTCCATCTGTTCCATTCTAATTTTGAGAGAACTATTAAATTCAGTGAGCTTTTGAGCCGCTTTTTCCATTTGGCTCATTCTGCTTTTGAAAGCATTCTTCTCCTCATTGGCTTTTTGAACCTCTTTTGCCAATTGAGTGAGCCTATTTTTCAAGGTGTTAATTTCCTCAGCATTTTTTTGGGTCTCCTTTACCAGGGTATTGACCTGTTTTTCATACTTTTCTTGCATCTCTCTCATTTCTCTTCCCAGTTTTTCCTCCACCTGTCTAACTTGCTTTTCAAAATCCTTTTTGAGCTCTTCCGAGTCCTGAGCCCACCCGACATCCCCCTGGGATGTCTGGGGTACTGAGGCCCCGCCTTCCATGTCTTTCCTTGATGGTAAGAATATTTCCTTGTCAGATCCGAACGTCAGCATCATTTGCATCTGTTTGAAAAAACTCTCTATAGTCTTATTTTTCTTCCCTTTTCTAGGCATTTTCCCAGCCAGTTACTTGACTTCTGAGACTCCTGTCCACCCCCGCCTAGATCCGCCCAGCTAGTGCTTGGGGTCTGAGATTCAAATGTGCTTTCCGCGCCGCCCGCCTGCTAATCAAAGGCCTGGCTGCTAATCAATGTGAGCTTTAGTTCTGGTGCTGGGGTGGGGGCAGGTCCGCCTCCCAGGCCCAGCTCCCTCAGGGGCTTTATGCAGAGGCCTTCAGTAATGGAGCGGGGTGGGGCAGGGCCGTCTCCCAGGCTCAGCTCCCTCAGGTTGTTTATGCAGAGATTTTCAGTAATGAAGATCCTGCCTGCTGCTGGGGGAGGCCCCGGGCCGCTGTGGCCGCACCGCTGCTGCCTCTGCCGCCGCCCCTGCCTCTGCCTCCACCGCTTCCTGCCCCCGTCTCTGCCGCCGCCGCTTCCTCCTGAGGGGGCCCGAGTCACAGACACACTCTGCTCCCCTTCTCCAGCCCAGCTGTCTCTCTCACTGACCTGTAGCTTCTGTGGGCGGAGGGACCTTCCAGGCCACCGGAGATTCCATCCCGGAAGCCTGCTTGGGTCAGCTTCTCTGGGGCCGCGGCCAGGGCAGTGCTGGAGTGGGGTCTGCTTTCCGGGGCACAACGGACTCTGTGGATGGCTCTCTAGGGCTCTCTGGAACGGAAATCTCTTCCACTATGTTTATGCACCCCCTGCAGTAATTCAGAACTTATGGGGATCTCTTTTTACCTTAATTCTATGGGCTGTGGGTTCGGAGCTCGTAAACGTGCATCTTTCTACTCCGCCATCTTGGCTCTGCCCCCCCGACCTTGGCCTTTTTAAACTGAGGTCTTTACCAGGTCTCAGTTTGACTGAGTCAAGTCCCATTGAGTGATTAACTTGAGTTGAGAAATGAGGCAAAGTATGTCCCATTTTATCTAATTAACACGTGACAACCCCAACAATCTGGGAGGGGAAGAGCCCAGAATTTCTGGACAAGATATAGATGGGAATGACTGGAGGTGGCCCCCATTTAAAGAGGGATAACAATACACAAAAGGAGGCAGGGATGGAACAGGACACCAGGGAGTATAGCTATGTAGAGGGCATTCCTTGGAACTGGAACCAGGCAGGGCATCAGATATAAGGTGGAGTGATATGAAAGACCAATGTATGCCCCCTCTAAAGGAAGGAATGGGGAGGAGTTTTGTTGCTCCACCTTTGAACCCTCCAATTAGAGGAATTAGAAACGTGATGGTGAGTTTAGATGTGATGGACTTATCCTAGGAAGTCTATCTTGTTCTATAGAGTTTCAACCAGGCAGGGCAGCAGATTCAAGGTACAGCCGGGAGGGACAGAGGTTCAAGATGGGAGCAAAGTCCTTTCTAGGAATGACTGAGGCTATAGAGTTGGATTCAGTCTCAGTGACATTATCTGTAAAAGGAGTGTAATGATAACATCTACATCATAGAATTATGAGGATCAAATGAAAGAATATATGTTCAGTGTTTTGTAAATTTTAAAGCACCCTATGCTAATTATTAATATTTATTTCCCTGTTTTATTGTTGGCTTTTCCTATCTCTTCCTATATCATTCAGTAATGTAACATAGTATTCAAGGTCATTTATCGGTAGACTTATTAAAGGTGAAGGAATGGTATAGTCAGTCATTTAGCATGGAAGTTCCATTATGTTTGTTTTAGGAAAATTAGGGGGTTGATTCCTCAATGTATAAATGGTCAAAGAATATAAACAAGCAGTTTTCAGAGGAAGAAATTAGAGCTATCTATAGTCATATGAAAAAATGCTCTAAATCACTTTATTAGAGATGCAGATTAAAACAGCTCTGAGGTACCAACATCTCATGTATCAGATTCGCTAATGTGGTAAAAGAGCAAAATGATAAATGTTGGAGATGATGTGGGAGAGTTGGCACACTAATTCCTTGTTGGTGGAGCTGTGAGCTGATCCAACCATTCTGGAGAACAAGTTGGTACTATGCTCAAAGGGCCACAAAAATGTGCATACCCTTTGACCCAGCAATATACCTACTAGGTCTCTATCTCAAAGAGATCTTAAAAATGGGGAAAGAAATAGTAACTTTCCTTTTACATAGCTCAGGACAGGAACCTGGCTAACAGGGTAATAAAGAACTATACAGAAGGTGACAGTAGGAGAAGTGATCAATGTACAGTGTAATAGAATATATAAAATTTAAGATACTGTTTGGTATTCAAAGCCCTTCACAACCTGCCTTCCTAGCTTTCATGTCTTCTTGCACTTTATTCCTCTATTTTGAAGTAAAGACAGGTCTCTTAATCAATCTAGGAGGGGCAGAACCTCAGGGTTTCTGGCCAAAAGAGATAGTGTTTTTTTTACATTCATTCTGAGTGGTCCTTTGGACCTAAGTGAAGACTAGGTGGGGGCTTGGATGGGGCCCAATTGTTGCATCGTCAAGGACAGAGTGATATAAGTGTGGAAAATCTAATCTGTTAAACACTTTCCAGGCTACTGGGATGCCAGCTTCCCTTTTCCTCATTGCCCTTGTTTTTGGTATCTTACTGGAAGGTAAGGGTATAGTATCCTCTATGGACAGAGGGAGAGGAAAGGAAGGCAAGAAAAGGGAGGGGAAGCAAAGGAAGGAAAAGGAAAAAAGAAAAAGGGAAAGGAGAAGGGAAAGGAAGAGAAAGAAGAAAGAAAGAAAAGGGGAAGGGGAAGGAAAGGAAAAGACAAGGACAAATGAGAAGGAGAGGGAAGGAAAGGAAAAGGTAAAGGAGGAGGTGGGGGAAGTTTGTACTACCCACAGATTGTTGTTTGTCCGTCCTTCTGGAAGAGGACTGTCACATCAGGACAATACACAAAAGGAGGCAAGAAAGAGGGATGGAGCAAGACCCCTGGGAGTATGGGCAGGAGTTTTGGTGGCCCACCTTTGAACCCTCCAATTAGAGGAATTAGGAACATGATGGTGAGTTTTGATTTGATGGACTTATCCTAGGAGATGATGTGGGAGAGCTGACACACTAATTCATTGTTGGTGGAGCTGTGAGCTGATCCAACCATTCTGGAGAACAATTTGGACCTGTGTTCACAGGGCTATTAAAATGTGCATATCCTTTGACCTGTATCCCAAAGTGATCTAGAAAAAGGGGAAAGAAATAGTATCTTTCCTTTTATATAGCTCAGGACAGGAACTTGGGCTAACAGGGTGATAAAGATCTATACAGAAGGTGACAATAGGATAAGTGATCAATATGTACAGTGTAGTAGAGTGTATAAAATATAAAATACTGTGTGGTATTCACAGTCCTTCACAACCTGCCTTCCTAGCTTTATTGTCTTCTTACACTTTACTCCTCTATTTTGAGGTAAAGAAAGGCCTCTTTTTATGAAGTCAAAAAATAATCAATCTAGGAGGGGCGGAGCCTCAGGGTTTCTGGCCAAAACAGATACAGTTGTTTTTTTGTATACATTTGGAGTGGTCCTCTGGTTGCCCAGTGAGGACTTGGTGGGGGTGGGGGCTTGGGTGGGGCCCAGTGGTGCATCATCAAGAATGGAATGTTGTAAGTGTAAAAAATCTAATCTGTTAAACACTTCCAGGTTTCTGAGATACTAGCTTCCTTTCTCCTCCTTTCCTTTATTTTGAGTATCTTACTGGAAGGTAGGGATATAATACCCTATATGGACAGAGGGAAAGGAAAGGAAGGGAAAGGAAGGCAAGGAAAACAAAGGACAAAGAACAAATAGGAAAGAGATGGAAATGAGGATGAAAGGAAGGAGAAAAAAAGGGAAAGGGAAAGGAAAAGTAAAGGATAAAGGGGAAAGGGAAAGAGAAGAATGAAATTTTTTCTGTTTCTCTAGTTTGTTTTTTAAAATCCCTTTTTAGCTCTTCTAAGAGTTCTTTTTGGACTTCTTTGAGTTTTCACAAGGAGCCATTTTTACACTATTGTCTTCTTCCAAGTTTGTGCCTTGCTCTTCCCTGTCATTATAGTAACTTTCTATAGTTAGTCCTTTTATTTTTTGCTTTTTTATTTTTTTGCTGACCTGGTGTTTTTATGTGAAATTTGAGCTCTGTTCCTGCAGAGGTGAACTTTCCATTCACTTAAAAGCATTTTTTTTAGAAGAAACACTAACCCAATAGTTTCTTCATCCTGTTTATATTTGTGTGATGCTGACATCAAAGGAGAGGTTGTTTGAGGGTAGAACTGTAACTAGAAAAGTTCGAAATATAATTTTTACCATTCTCTATTTCCCTCTTATAGTAATTCCTAAGGAAGTGTATTTAAGAATTCATGTAAAAACATACTAAAGCCCTTTATAATTTTGTGAAGTATTAATGGAAAACTTGAAAAGTGTTATAGCTTGTGATAAAAATGAGAAATAAGGAAGAAAATTTCCTCTCCAAATGTACTTTGTTGATTGGTCATTATAATAATGTTTAGATTCTGTTTTATAGTGTATTTCAAGTCAATACTGAAATGAGATTGCTAGAAGTTTGCAGGAGTGCACATTTTTAAATACTATATTAGAGTATCTATATGTGCAGCTTTGCTTTACCAATAGAACTATATCTCTAACATTTTGCTTTTGGTAAATATATTGTTTTAAAAATTCTTGATGTCTTTGGGAAAAATAGCACTTTGGTTTGATGTAATGTAAGCTTCTTGAGAACATGGTTTTATTTTAAATTTTGTACATTTCCACAATGTCTACCATAGAGTAGTAACTTAAAAGTGCTTTTTTCATTTGATTTGAGCTTACTCTGTAATATGCAGTGTGTTCCCTTTAGATTAGTATGTATTAAACATATTCCTTTTGTTTCTACAGGTGACCCCCCTTGAGCACAGTGTTTCAGTTGATCATCCACATCTGTGTGGAAATAGATCAACACCTCTCCCTACTGATTTCCTCGTTGAAATCAACAAAGTGTTCCTCTCCATGGCACACATAGAACTGTTACTAAATTCTAACAATCTCAGCAGTGGTATCTCTGAACAGTTCTCTACCCAGGAAGAGTCACTAGAGGTAAATGTCAACATTATATTTGAAGAGAAGCAGTCAAATGACATTTTGAGATAGCAATTTGTTTAAAGTGAACCATGTATTTTTTGACCTGCAGCCAAGTGAAATGGCACCAAAAAAATTAGTGATATAACAATCCTGTCTCTTTCATATCTCTTCTAGGTAAATATAATTTTGCTTTTTAAAGTTTTGTAAATAAAATTGATTACAAAATCTTTGTAAAGCTTTGCAAAGTTAGGGACATGTTATGAAACTGTTAACAGTGTTTCAAGGTGTGTTGTGGGGCAGTCTCAAAAGAATTCACAGACTCAGAAAATCTCCAATCCATGCGAAAACATTTATTAAGGATTATATTCTCAAGAAGTAGACTAGGCTTATTAGAGGAACCAGCAGCTTCGCGAAGCAAGACAGGGCTTTTTATAGAGCAAAAGATGCAATTATATTATTATAGAATATATGAATATTAAAATATAGGATGAGGTTATTGATATGGACATGGTTCCTAGCCTTGGTGGAACTACTCATGTGGTTACCCAGAATACATACAGAAAAGTATTAATGTATAATGTTGATATAACAAGCCTCTTTACATCGTAAGTTCATCTAAGAACAGCTCTTTGCTATTCCTGCGCAGGCCTCCACTGCTCAGTACCTTCTTGATGGTGCTTTTCTTATTGACTGGCTATTGGGATCTTGTCTGAGACTAGATGGATGTGTTAAGTGGTTGAGGTAATGGACACACTTGCTGTTCTAGTGAGAGAATTACGAACATCCGGAAGCTGGGAGATTGGGGGTGGGTACAATGGCTAGATTAGGGTCTGGGGGCTAGATTCCATCATTCCCTCCTCAAACAGCTGGATCCCAAATTCATTTGGGAAAAGGAATGAAAGTCTCAGTTTTCTGTAACTTCTTCTGGATGCAAAGAGGAATAGAAGCATCCCTGCCTCAAAGCTCTAGAGCTTTCCCAGAACGGAGCATAGGGACACATTCTGGGGATCATGGATGGGTATGGGCTGGTATCTTCTGTTCACCTAATCATAGGTGAGAAATGGCCTGTTGTCTGGAAAACACAAATCTCACTCTTCAGTATGTAGGGCCCAATTATAAGGAGGAAACCACAATTGCCATTAGAATAATTTACATTTGATATACAGGATTGTCTGATTTTATTAGTTTCTCAAAAGTTTCCACTTTGATTCCATTTTTCTTTAAGAGGATCAGATGTTACTGATTGTCCAACCCTGTACATAAAAATACAAGTTACAACACTTGTAGTAGGTAGAAGCTTTCCACCCTTGAGTTAAGTAATTATACAAATGAATGTACTCATAAGAGGCTAACTTTTACTTCAATTATAATTAAAAAAAAACTTTGGAGGATATTTAATTAATTCCAGAATAGTACATATCAGTAACTTGTTCATAATGAAACATGTTCATAATAAAGTTGACTGTTCCATTAATGTAAGACAAAATATTGCAAAAATATTCCATAGGTTACTGCACTTGAAGAAAATTGGTTACGCTGAAATTCTCTTTTCCAAACCAAAGATGTTTCTGATTTAGTTTTAGTAATTAATAGAATGACAGGTAGATTCCTCAGTCAACTGGACCAGTACCCAATTATTCTCACATCATTTTGAAACATTTAACAACCTTATTTTGTCTTTGAACTGTACTGAAATCTTACTCTTTAAACAGAAGAGTTTCCTGACTTTAAGCTCACAATTCTTGCTTAGGCCATGGAATGACTGCCAATTTAGATCAAAATAGCAAGATCTCACATTCTTAACATTTGCTCATATACTTTACTGACTACTTGCTTAGTTTATAGAAATTTTCTATAAAAGGAAGAAGTAGGGACCTGATTATAGCACATTTCACAAGATAAAATATCCTTAGCTCTGTTTGATTCTAGGTAGGAGTCACAGTTTATCAATCATGCAGTAACAATTCCACCGTTTAGCCATACTCTGAAATAATCACATTGGGAAACATTCCTTTTCAAAGGAACACAGTGGAGAAACTGAGCCAAGAGGATCCCATGCTAGGCTGTGCCAAGGTTGTCCTCTCAGCTTTTCCCAGACTCCACCTGTTATGGTTTACAGTTGAGTATCACATTGCCTCTGAGTAGCCTGTGGCATTTCGCTCAAATGGTGGAGTACTGATTAAATGCATACAACTATACCTAAATTCAAACTAAAAAAAAAAAAATCAGTTATAAGCCCAAGAGCTTTTATCTTAAATGGCAAGTTTCATCAAACACAGCTTAGGGCTGGGTAGAATTATTTTTACTCTTAATGGAGCAATAAAAATTTTACCATAAGTTTCATACATAAGAAATTTCACTTAACATCTTTCAAATTTACATTTATCCTGGTGTAAAGACCATTCATTAGAAATCATTTCTATATGATAGAATACATGCATGTAATACATACATATATATTTTTCTATATAATACATAAATTTGCACATTCTCAGCAAGCCAGGCTCATTGTTTAGGAACTCTGAAACCCAAACAAGCTATTTTCCTGGGCTGATGAACTTGTCCAAACATGGTTTCCAGGAATCTGGAAAATTTACAAAAGAAGAGGAACTGACAAGAACCACAGAAGAGGGTCTTGCCTGTTCACCCTATGGTAATTCTTCCTCTAGACTGAGGAAAATCCCATACTTTCTGGAACTAATACAATAGTTTACCAATTTGAAACAATATTATGTATTTGAAACTTGAAACAAACCCATTACTGATTAGGTGACTTCAGTCTTATTGAATACAATTCCAAATTACCTAACATGGAAGACTGGGCATCTCATCACCATTGGCGTTGTATACTGGTGCCATCTAATGAAGAGGCTAGTAATCATTGTACCTATGGTGTCTCCCTCTCCCAGGCATTGTGTTACATTCTTTACACTCATGTGAATTGTTTTCACATCCTGTAAGCCAAATTTGTTCCAGCTTTGCAGGATACTTGCCTAGTCGGGAGTCCTATGGGTTTGGGTTGGCTAGGGGGAAGGCACTGAATGCAAAGAAATCCTTTTTGTACCATACTCCTCATCATGTGGTGTCCCTCAGAGAGGGATAAAAACCAGCTCAGAGCTCACTGTAAAGAGCTTCCTGTGTCTAGAGTGAAATTGCCCAACGTAAAGTTCCCAAGGGGAATTTGCCCATGGACACTGGGGCCCCAAATGTCTTGTCAAGACTTCCTAGGTATTTGAGAGACCCCCAGCTAAGAGAGAGGAAAGGAAAAGGCTTGCCTTTGATTGAAAAGTATCAGAATTAGACTCTCCACTCCCTGTTGGGCGCCAAAAAGTTGGGATGTTTCAAGGTATGTTGCAGGTTTGTTTTAAAGAATTCACAGACTCAGACCATCTCCAGCCTAAGCAAAGGCATTTATTGAGGATTATGCTCTCAAGCAGGCTAGGCTCCATAGAGGAACCAGCAGGTTAGCAAAGCAAGATAGAGATTTTTATAGGGCAAAAGATGCAATTTGTCATTACAGAACATATGAAGATTAAATTATCAGAGGGGCTAATTGATATTGGTAGCATTCCTAGCCTTGGTAGAACTGTGATTATCCAGAACGCATACAGAAAAGCCCATGGGGTAACGGGGATATTAATGTACACTAATGATATTATAATAAGCCTCTCTACATTATAAGTTCACCTGAGGACAGTTCTTTGCTGTTACTGTGCATGTGTCCACTTAGGCTGTGAATTAGTGGTAAAACATTCTGCTCAGGATCCTCTTGGTGCTGTTCTCTTGTTAGCGGGCTATTGTGGTGTCCTATTTGATATTAGGTGGATGTGGTATGGGGTTGAGGTAGGGAACACACCTGCTATTCTAGTGAGGTAGTAAGGCATATGAAGAAGTCGGGATATTGATGCTGGGATCAGAGGCTAGAGTCCATCAAAACTATTTCTCTGATAAATGCATTTAGGACACCTTAAGATCTGTAAAACATTTTATATGTATCATCTAATTGGATCACTACAATAGCATTGTGAGGTATTCTATCCCCATTTTGTAGATGAGGAAACTGAAACTATGAGAGATGAAGGTCAGATAGCTACTCTGAAGTATTCATAGCTATAATGACAGCAAGGTATTCATTAAACACTTGCTACGTATTAGACACTTCGTTAAGTGCTGGGGAGACATAAAAATAAATGGGGCAGTTCATGCTCTCAAGCAGCTTAAAGAATAACCAATAAGAGAAGACAACATAGAAAGGGTGAGAGAAAAAATCATATGGGTGAGGGACATGTCTCAAAATTGAGATGTCTCGAAATCGGTATGGTGACCTCGTACTGGGGAAATTCAGCCAAAACGTTTGCCCATCACAGCTGGGTTTTCAGGGGATGGAATCCAGGTTTCTTTTGGAGGGGATAATATTGGTCACAGTAAAAACTGCATGGTGAAGAAATAACTGGGGAATGTATTTATGATAAAAAGTAGAAACTAGAGTGAAATGTATTAGATTTTATAGTGTTAGCATTCAGTAGCACATCATATGGAGAACTATAATTTCAAATCAAGATCATCACAGGGTGTTTTAGTCATGGAATTATAGGCGTGGAAGGAAACTTAAGAGTTATTTAACTAGGCAGAACCAGATCTGGAATCCATGCCTCCCATTTTCCAATCTAGTCTTTCCTGAAATGTGGAATACTAGAGATGATTACATTAATATTTACACAAATTTTAAGTATTCTTTCTGTTAGAAAAATTCCTTAATCTAATTTTCTAAATTCATTGTATTAAGTTAGAGTAGAGATTGTATGTATGAACCATGCCACTGATGAAGTAACTTTTGCCTCAGTCAATTTTATATATGTGTATGTATAGCATATATATAGCATGTATGAACATGTCTTAATTCCTTTGATTATTTACCAATAATTGACCATTTACTCTATTTCCTTTACTTATGATTTTGTTAGGTTTTTTATTTTATTCAGTTTTAAAGTGGTATGTGCTACACTTCCCATGAATGGTAATGTCATCTATGCTTTAAAGACCAACATTGATGATTTCATATGGCTGAATATATAAAATCATAATTCCATATGCCTGAGTAACTCATTTGGTTCCTTCCTCATACCCCCCCTCCCCCTTTTTATACATTCTTTTTATGCTTTGTATATATTATGACCTTCTTTAAGAATTGTAGTGCTTCCCAGTAGTGACTTTCAATGGGGGCCCTAAGGTTAATGACCACAACTGCTACTATTTCTTTTAGTATCTGTACTATTTTTATGGGAGTGGGAGGAGGGAAGGGAAGAATTATGACTTTATGGCTCTGAGTGAGGAAACTGACTCTGCAGTGCAAATTAATACCAGCCTTGTAACTTAAAGTTTTAATAAATCTACATGATAAAAAAAATAAGTCTATATGATGCGTTACGTGTAAAGGGAAAGCTATTGTAATATTCTATAGTAGCCAACACTGCTACCGTGCTTTAAAATCTGCCGTGCACTTTATGCACAGCATTTTGATCTTCAAGCAGTCCTGTGAAGTAGGTTTCCAGGCTTGGAGTTGAGGAGACTGAGCTTTGAGAGGTGAAATGACTTGCCCAAGAACATACAGCTAATAATGATCATTGTTAGAGGTGGTATCCAAACCCAGGTCTCTTCTGACATTTTTTTTTTATAGAAAATTGTTCATCTCCTGGACAAAGTCGGTGAGCAGATTACAGCGCTTCATCAGAAGCAGACCGACGTTACACTTGATTTTTCAAGTCCTGGAGCTACTCAGATTGACACTGGACTAAGCCGCTTGAAAGATAAGTGGGACAGTCTGAAAAGAACCTACAATGACCGTAAAAGGTAAGTCTGTTTTAGCTTATATTTACTATTAAGGACTTTTTAAAATTGTGTGTGTGTTGTATGTATTAAATTTTTATGACCAATAGTTTTGGAAAGATCATCATGAAACCAATATAGTAACAAATTAAAGATAATGAAAATTAATATTTCACATCAAATTAATGGATGAGTGATAGCTTTTTCTAAATTTTATTTTCTAAGTTTTTAAAATTTCTGTGTATTTTTTGGAGGATGTGGGATTGACTGTATAAGAAACTCCTTTGTATGGAGATTCTCTGTACCAGTAACAGTTTTGCATCTGTTTTGTAATTTATAATCTTAGAGAAGTTTCTGGGGTACTATCAGTTTAAGTGACTTTTCTGTGGATACATTTGTGATATGTAGGAGAGAATCTTGGACCTGGGTGTTTCTGTCTCTAAATTCATCTATAATCCACTATCCTGTGACTGCCTGTCATTGATGTCTATATTACAGCTTGGTGCTCATTGCATTACATAGTAATTTCGTAGTAATAATATGCCTAGAGGTTTTTATAGATGGCACTGTAGATAGCATGGTGGACTTTGAGTCAGGAAGACTTGAGTTTAAATCTAGTCTCAAACATTTGGGAAGGATGTAATGCTAGGCAAGTCACTTAACCATTGTCTACCTCAGTTTCTTCACTTGTAAAATGAGGATAATAATGTATCAACCTTGTAGGCTTATTGTGGAGATACATTACTATTGGTGAGTCATTTTGCAAACCTTGAAGAGCTAACGTGAATATTAGATGTTACACACACACACACACACACACACACACACACACACACACACACACACACACACACACACACACACACACACACACACACACACACACACACACACACACACACACCCCCTATCTGTTAATGGCTTAAAAATGTAAAAAAAATCAGAGTCTAATGCTATATTTCGTAGTGTGTTTTTTAAATCTGATCTTTGGCCAAAAAAAAAAGGTTGACATACCTAGCAAACTTCTTTTGTAATTAGAAAACTTTTTTGAAGCCAGTGCTTTTAACTTTCTCTGTACCAAACTGAAGCTAGTGTTAAAGATAGCTGCTTTGATTTTTCTTTACTATTACATACTCTAACTGGAACAATTACATTGTGAGAGAGTACGATGATGTGCAGCAGATGGCAGGAAAAGGAAAGCAAGAGGCAAAATAATCTATATATCAAACAGTTTCAGATACTTGCTAATTAACACATGACAGGAGAAAGAAATACAGCCTTGAAAAAACAACACTTCTCTATACATAAGACATAATGTGATTACAAAAGTCTTTTTTTCTGAGTAATAATTAATTTTTTGTCAGTCATTCATTAAGTATTTTTAATGTGCTTACTGTGTTCCAGTCATTCTCCCCACCCTCCAACTAATAATACAGTTTTTCAATAAAAATATAATTTTTTACTTAAAAATAGAAGAAAATTGTAGAATCATCATATCATCACCTTCATTAGAGACTTTGCCGCTTACCAGCTGTGTGATCATTGAACAACTTACACCAACTCTCTGAGTCTCATTGTCATCCTATGTGTTGAGGCTTGTACTAAGTGACCTCTAATGTGCCCTCTTTGTCTTCAGTCTATAATCTCATTTGTACTTTCTTCCTGTTTACTAAGTAATTGAAAGATTTTGCAATTCACAAATTTTACAAATTCTAGGAGGAGTTGAATTTAATAGGATGAATTAAGCAACTCAGTCAGTATGCAGAATAGGGAGTGCTGGTACATGTGAATCCAGAAAATAGGGATTTTAGTGGACTTTTAGCTTATTTTTAGTTAGCATTATGGTTAGACAGGCAAAAAAAAATCTTAGGTGATTTTTGACCACATTTTTGGAAGCAGAGCATTGCATGTGAAGGGAAACTATTGCTCCTTTTACCTTGGTCAGGCCACGTTCTTTATATTATGTTCATTTCTGGCTGTTAACTCCAGCTGTTTAGTATTTCTAGAGGACATTGAATAAAGGTGAAAGCAGTGCCCTAATGAGAAATTGGTTGAAGTACATGATGTTTAGCCTATAGTAAGGAGAAATTTAGGGAGTACATGCTTGGATCGAATATTCAGAGTTATCAAATGAAATGCATTTTCTTTTTCTGCTTTGTATCTTTACATTAAAAGTAGAACCAGTGGGCAGATGTTATAGGGAGACACATTAAGGAAATACTTTCTCAGAACTGAACTGTCCAAAACTAAAATTTGATTTTATTAGTGGAATTGTTCAGGCAGAGGTTACCTTGACATATTTGGGATTATTCAGGTATACATTGGACAAGATTGCTTCAAAAGACCCTTGTAAAATTAAGATTCCTGAATTCCTCTTTCATCTAGGAAAGCTTTTTAAAATTGATCATAGAAAATGGTCTTAGGTGTTCTTTTTTTTCATGCATCCCACCAATTAAAGATTTTTCCTTGCCATTTAATTTGAATTTTAGTAGACTGTTAATGCTTTATTAATTATTTGTACGTTTCCTAGATTAATATTTTTATTTGCAAACTTGTTTGCACAGTTATGTACACTGGATTACAGATTCATAGATGTAGAACTAGGAAGGAATCTTTTTATTATTATTATTTTTTCTTTTAATGTTCTACAATCACTTCCTTAAAAAATTAAGATTTTATCTCCCCCACACCTTCCCCGCACTACCTCCCTCCCTCCCCATGACAGCATACAGTTCTGTATAGGTTCTACATGTACTTTCCTATTGAGCACATTTTCACTATAGTCATGTAGTCAAACTAAAATAAATGGAAGAAATCATATAACAAATCAAAACATAATACACTGAAACCCACACACACACAAACGTGATCTGCTACATTCTGTGAATGACTTCCATATTTCTTTCTCTGTGTGGAAGGCATTTTGCCTTAGAAAACCATCATTGGGATTTTTTTTTTTCCATTAAGTTCTTGTGTTATTACAAAGTTCCAAGTCTACCAGAAAAAACTCTTGCACACTGTGGTCGTTGCTGTGCACAAAGTTCTCCTGGTTCTGTTCCTTTCGCTCAGCATCAGATCATATAAGTCCTTCCAGGCCTCCCTGAAGTCTTCTTGTTCATCATTTCTTATGGTGCAATAGAACTCCATTACATTCATATACCATAATTTATTAAGCCATTCCCCAGTTGATGGGCATCCCCTTGATTTCCAGTTCTTGGCTACCACAAAGAGTGCTGCTATAAATATTTTTGTACATGTGGGACCCTTTCCCATTTTTATAATCTCTTGGGGATACAGTCCTAGTAGCGATACTGCTGGGTCAAAGGGTATGCACATTTTTGTAGCCCTTTGGGCATAGTTAGGAAGGAATCTTACAGACTATCTGATCCAGGTGTCCTGCAGGCTCAGCCCCTCCTTATCCCCCCTATTTTATTGTTGAGGAAAACGAGTCTTATGATGTTAATGCAACTTGTTTAAGTCACACAAATAGGAATGTTGGTTACTTGATTACAACCCACAGCTTTGGATTCCAGAGATAGGATTGTTTTTTTTTCCCTTGTGCCTTACTTCTTCATAGTAGTCCTCTTTTTCAGAGTTCAGGAATTTAGACATGTTTTCCTTGATGGTTGTGATGGTACAAGTGCCCTCAATTCCTTTTCATCATTGCTTCTTGACCAGTTCTGTATATTGTAATCATTTAATAGTGGCTATTATAGTCTTATCTACTCTGGGCTACCTGGTGCCATTTTGCATATATTAGAAATTGAGGAAGATCATTTACACATCTTTTGGCCTTGGAGATGGGATGTTGTAATAGGATAGGTTAATAATGTGTGCTAGTTAACTACCTAAGTAAAATTTTATAATCCTAGTCCATTACAGCTTTTTGCCATTATGTGTATATATCTAAGGCTCTCTGAATATGCCAAAGTACTAGCATTTTTACTAATTTCTCTTTTATACTACATGGTAATTAAAGCTAAATATGCCTTTCTCTGTGTAATGACCTAAATAACATTCCTATTATTGCTATGTTATGAACCTTAACAGATTCGTGATCATAATTATAACGTTTTAGGTATGGGAACAGTTGACATTTTTATAGAGTGTAGAATTTGGGTATTTGAGAATTTTAATCATGCCAGTTACTAAACAAAACTTTTCTATTATAAGAAAAATGTTTTAAAAGACTCAGTTGATAACTTCAGGGTGAATAAATGTTGGTTTCACCAGGGAAGGGTTCAGAAAGAGAAATCACTGTATTTCTATTATTGCTTCCAGATGGGCCAATTAACATTTTCATATATTTTGGCAAATGTTTCCACAGGGTAGCCATTACCTATGCTTGCATACTTTGTTTCATGGACCAGTTTTCCCCCTATTTTAGCTCCTGGTAGAGTTTTTGCAAAAATAAATGAAGAAATAAAATGGGAGGTATTTCCTTGTGATGTTTTGCTTGCTAACATAGATTAAGCTTTGTTCTTGTTTACTTTTGTAACTAAGTTATTTGATTTTTCAAAATGAATCCAATATTATACAATTTTAAGGGTTAATAAAATCATTGGTTTTCATAAAAAGCTATCCCATTTCCAAAATCACTTACCAGTTTTTAAAATTTATTCCCTAAAAGTCTTTTTGATAAAACTGTGGAAGAATGGAGATACTTCCATAGTAACCTCGATGACTTCAACCAGTGGCTGACGCAAGCTGAAAAGTTACTGGCTGATGCCCGTACTGAAGATGGCCTGGATCTGGGGAAGGCTAGAGAACATCAGCAGGTAGGGGTTGTTTTGTCAGAACAGGATTTGCTGTTCAGATAACTTACCTTGCATTCAGTGGCTTTTTATGGAATAACTTAAAATTGAGGTTTTAAAAGCACGGAAGTTGCTTTGGTCTTTTTGTCAGTTACAATTTAAACTTGGAATATGTTTAACCTTTTTTATAGAGAGGTGTGATGGGGGAAGGAAGGAATAACATTTTAATAAAGGTTTTCTCTGCATACTGATATGTGGGAGCTTTTATGGTAGCTACAAGAGTAATTTTTATTTAATATATTTTTGTTAACCAAATTCTCTGTAAATTTTTCCCTGTGAAATGATTTTATAGATGTAAACATTTAAGAGCATCAGTTGTAAATTCATTAACATTTTCACTAAATATTATAAAAGGAAGTATTCTTGATTTATAGCCCTCTAATTTAAAAAGTAATACCGGCAAAATCATTCTTGAGGCAGTTTTTTATAATAATGATAACAAAATTAAATTGTAATTCAGACTATTGGTAAAAAGTAAAATTTAATTTCTTAAAGTTGCGCACATGCTTTTAATTTTAAAGGCAATGATAATCTTTGCCTGCATTTTTGCTTAGTTGTAAACATTTATTTATGTTCCCTTGTCATCCTGCCTACTCTCTCTCTTCCTTTAAGAATTTTTTTATGAATAAGAAATTTGAACCTGGTTTATTAAATGAAAAAAAACCTCCCAGCAGTTTCCTTTGTCTTTGCATTGTGATATTTATAATTCATTGATACTGTGTCAAAATAAATAAAACATTAAAATGTTATCAGTGTGATCAGAAAGCAATTAATAAAAAAGTCTCATGGCAAACAGACATGGTTGGAGAAATAGAAGTAAGCCTTTATTTTTAAGCTGAATGTGATTGAGTCTCCCATGTAATCATTTTTAAGTGCTTCCTTTTATAATAGAAAGTTTTCCTTGAATCTTACTTTCTTTTTAGTTAATAAAATGAAAACAATCTGAATTATCTCTAAAAGTACATTTATTATTTCATTTGTAATTTCCCTTGACTTGCTCTAAAAGAGCTAACTAATGAGGATAGTTTTCTGTGTTTATCTTTCCATTTATAGATTTCTGCATATAATATTAATGCCATAATACCTATGTGTGTTGAGGGTTTCAAAACCGTTTGATCTAACATTAGAATTTATCTTGGCTGTTTCATCTGTGGCAGGAACTTGAAGAGGGCGTTAACAGCCACTTGCCTAGATTTTCACCACTACTTCGAACTGGGAACAGCCTTATTCCCAAACTCTCCAGCACAACTGAAGCACGCCTCCTGGATGAAAAGCTGGCAGAGCTCTGCGATCGCTGGAATGCAGTTTCAACAGAAGTGCTGGAGAGAAAACTTAGGTATCTCAGCCATAACTGCAGGCTCTTCAAAATTGCATTCTCTGGGGAATCCTTTAGAAAACAAGATGACGAGTTTGATTCTCTTGTCCTCCATTGTTAGAAAATTTTCTGACACTTTGTATACCTACATTTTCCCTCATTGTCATGATAAGTTCATTTTTGCTTTTGAATTTTTTTTACCTTAATGAGCATCAGTCCTCCCTTTCATTTGTACTTGCTAAAGGTAGATTGTATAAGGAAGTCTAGCCATTCCCAGTGTCTAATTTTTGTTATGCAAGTGCCATAAATATGACACTTTCCCCAAAATATGTGAAGTTGAAAATACTAATTGTAAGTGGTCTCTTAGGACTTATTTTACAAATGTGATATTCTGTAATTGATTTAGAGATGAGGTTCATGTTCAGTTTCTTATGAAGTTTGTTAGGAATTATAGGAACATCTCTTTAGACTGGGCAGACCCTTAAGAGATCATCTAGTTCAGACTCTTCATTTTGTAGATGATAGAACTAAGACTGGGATTCCTCAAATCCGAGGTTCACTTTCCCTTTCCCTTTCCCTCTTTCTTTCTCTCTCTCTCTCTCTCTCTCTTTCTTTCTCTCACACACACACATGTATACATGCATGTTATTTTCTTTAGAGGGTCTAGAATTGTTTGCAAGCAGTAAGGTGTGTCATAAGGAGGGTTAGATAATCTCCAGACATCTCTTTCTTTTAGAAAATAACATATTCAGCTTTCATTCTATGGCAAAAGTTCTTAAGAAAGATTTTCTGGAGTCAGAAAAATAGGGGAATCATGAATTCTTTGGAGACATAGATGGTGGTGAGGGGGGCTGTGCCTAAATTCTAGCAGTTGTCTTGAAAACAAATGCCAACTTTCCAGCTGAAAAGCCATCCTCATTGGCTCTAGAGTACATAGGAGCAAGTCCACTGGAAATTATCCTTATATGTATTCTCTTCTAAGGTTTAATTTTTAATTAAGCTGTAGAATTTAACTGTTCAAAGTCTTCCATGTCCAAGACATGCAGCATAATAATAATTGATCTTTCAGACAGTGGAAGTTTTAAAACAATAGTCCCAATTTGAAAATCTGAGAGATGTGCATGCTATCCATTTTAACTGTGTAGATGAAATATCAATTAATGAGACTGACTTTCATGTGCTGAGAAATTTCATAATAAGTTCATCAGGATCAACTAATTAATGAGTAGTTGCCCATTTCAGTCAAAAAAGTATTTTTTAAGTTCCCTATTTACTATATATCATGTACTCTGCCAGAAGCTGGAATTAGAAAGATAAATATCAGGGGAAAACATCATATGAAAACATAAGTAAATTCAAATTATACACAAGGAAAATACCATGAAATTTGAGAGGGATGGGAGAAGTATTAACAGCTAGGATAAGCAGGAAAGGCCTCATGTAGGAGGTGGCACTTGAGTAATACTTGTTGACTATTAACATTCTGTCCAGATTGGATCTTTTTCCTTTGATAATTCTTTAATGAGTAATTGAAAATTACAATATGGGCCCAAGTATTATCCGAGACCCTGTTCTCCAATCATAACAGCAAGATGAACAAAAGACCATACTGGTGCATGATTTATCCAAGGTGTTTAAAGAATCCATAATTTATCCAGTGTGACTATTTCCTTCACTATTGTAGATCCCAAGCCTTTAGTACTTTAGAAAATAACTTAATGAATTTTAATTCCTCCTGCCCCATCAAGATCATCTGATGGCTAGCCTTCTTCTAATGAACTTCTTTTGAATTAGCTTGTTACTTCTTGGAAAACACAGGTGGAGTCCATCCTAGAAGTCTTTCCAACTTGAACAGTACATTAAAATATTCAGCTTCCTCCTTCCACCCCTCTATCACCAATACAAACAAATGTTTTCCTGTTGACAGGATCATTAACTTTTATTTGTAGAAATGCACTCTAAATTTTATTTCAAATTGCTTACTGTGGGTCTTTTGTTCTTTAAGAGGACCATGATGTCAGGGAGGTGATGCCAGGACAGGCAAATGAATTGGACTTAAGTGAGGGTGGATTGTGCAAAGTCACCAATGTCAGTTTCACATCCGGGAGTCATCTGGGTTCAGTGTCCAGAAATAAATCAGGACAATTGGAGATGGTCCAGGAATTTCCTAGGAATTTCCAATTGATAAATCTTTGTATGTAGAATGGCTATCACTGAAGTAACACTACTCATTCTTTTGCATGTCAAAATGGTAGTGAATTAAATACTTTTTTCTATTTTTACAAATGAAGTATTTGAATTTACTGTTTGTTTTTAATTTTATGTCATGATAGCAAGATGTTAACCCATCCTAGGTTGTTTATGACTGCTTGTTATCTATGAGCTTTTCTGATCAATAACAACTTTTTGATTCAACAAGTAACTATTATTGAGGACTTAAAGTTAAATGCTTACACAGTTAAATACCACTTTGTTTCTTGTAATTGTCATTACCCAGGAAATATTAACTCCAGTTTGTAAACAAGAATTTCAAGGAGGGCAATTTAAAGTCTCATGGAAATGTAAATATGTTAAAAAATTAATGATAAAATGGCTAAAAATAAATTCCTGGACAAATCTGTCTTTCTTAGTAGGAAATATATTGTTTTTCTTTAAAGTTCTTTGGGAATTTATAGATCTATTTTGTGTATACTTATGTATATAAACTTTATAAACATTCTTTATTTCTCTGCTATTAAAGGGATTATTTGTTGATACAATTTCATATATAGATATCTATAACATATCTATTTCTATATACATACACACTATATGTGTATATATGTGTATGTATACACATACACACACAAAACAAATAAATGTATTCACAGTGGTTAGAAAACCATTCTTAGAGTCAGACCTTGGTTCAAGTTCTCCCTCTAGCAATATACCGACTCTATATCTGTCATAAGCAAATCTCTTCTTCTTTGTGCCTTGAGGATGTGTTCCTTTTCAATTAAAATTTTTAAAAAATTCCATTTGTTATTATTATTTATATCATTACTTTGTTTTTTAAATTAATTTGTGCATTTTGCTAGGATATTATCAAATTATTAAATACTAAGTTATAAGTTATACCTTTGGATTCCCTCTATGTACAAAAAAAGCGAAATTTTCTTTTGCATGGCTCATATAACTATAGCTTTGAGAGAGAAAATGAAAATGAGAGAAGGGTAAGATTGTATCATGCATGATACAGTATTTTAGAATACTAATTCACTAATTTTGAACCCATTTAAACAGATGTTCTATCTGTTGTTAGTAAGAATGAATTGACATTTTTTACCTGATCTGCCTACAGTATTATATCAAACTAGTTTTTTTGCTCAATATTTTTCAATAATGATTTTTCTAGCCTGGAAACCAAAAATGAAGCAATAGTGAAATTCAGAAAAATGATGACTGAAGTTTTTTGCTGGATATCAGAGGTTGAATATGCCCTGAAATTGACATTCTCATCTGAAACGGAAGATAGTGTCCAAGAACTAAAGGCAAGTTATGGAATATCCTTTGTTTTTGTACCTTTTTGGGGTTTAAATGCAAGAATGGGAATAATGTTGCAGGAGAATTGGAATTAAAAAAATCTCCTATTTGAAGGTAAATAAACATTAAAATAGATTTTTAAAGGGATATTACATAGCATTTCATAAGATTAGCTCTGAGAAAGGGGCAATAAGGAAAATTTGAAGTTGTGCTTTCAGAAGATTCTGTTAGCATATGAATTATTGCTTGACACTGCCATTTCAATAGTTGAAGCAGAATCTTGATATTTTTGTATCATATGATGGTTTTATATCACATAAAGGCTTGATCTTTCTGTGTTAAGATCCTGCTGCCTAGTGCAACGTATTCATTGAATTGTTCATGTAACTTATTAAATGTGTTGTATGAGTAGTACTTCCTGGTAGTTTTTAGCCTTAAAAATCATGGCCATGTTGCGTTGTTACATTTTGCATGTTATTACACTTTGATTCTTAATTACTGCTTTGTAATTCTGTTCCTTAAAATATTTTCGTTTGCATTGTTCCAAATTAGTCCTATGACACGTATAGAAAAAACTAGAGGCATTATTTTTTCTATATTCTCTCTATTAAGTGTATTTTTATATAAATTTGAGTATGTATTGCTGTTTTCTTAGAGATTATTTGCCATGTAAAGCACTTCATTCCACATGAAATTATTTTCAGGGATTGTTATTATTATTTCCTGTTAGATTGTAGTATGTTTATGCATGAACATTTTAAATGCCAAATCCATGATTTAAAGGCAAGAGTTTTTTAATGTCATTCTACTAATGCTTGTGTGGCTGTGTGTTGCTGTTTTAACCAAAGCTCTCTTCTGCCCCCTTTAGGACTTAACCCAGCAGATGGAAGTACAAAGGGAAAATCTTCAATGGTTGAATGAAAATCTACTTGAGCTACTTGCAGTTGAGGATTTAAGTATTAAAGAAGGAAACTTTATTTCTGCAAATTTAAGAACTCTTAATATAAAGTGGGAAAAGGTATGCCTGAAATGCTTTGCACATTGTATGTCCCCAATAAATATTTGTTGATATGATTTGATTATTATAAGAATGATATCCTTGTAATATTATATTTTAATTTTAAAGATACCCTCCCCCATTTTTCTTTTTGAGTGCCTGTAATGTTAATGGAATATAGTGAAATATTTGTCTCTTTATCTTAAAAATAGGGATATATATATATATTTTTTGGATATTTTGCTTAATAGATTTGAATGTTGTGAAGTAGATGAAATAATGAATATTAATGTTACTTGAGACAAACCATACATAATTGGCTTGAAACTATTATTTTGTACCCAAAAAAGTATAGCTTCATATATAAAACTTGAGTATCATAAGAAAGAGAAACTCTACCTAGTGTTTCCCAAGTATCTTTTTAGTATCCACTAGTTGGAGAACTCCAGTGCCACCATCCTTCAGGGCAGTCCCTTCTTGTTTTGGCCACTGCAATTATTATGTAGATTTTCTTTATTTTGAGTCAGTCTTTCCTTCTGCACTTCTAACCATTGACCCTAGTTCTGACCTCTTAATAAGGTAAAACAAATCTAATCTATCACAAATCTAATCTATCTTCTGTGTGATAGTTTCTGTGTGATAATTCTGCTTAAGATAACTGTCATGTGGTCATTAAGAGACAGCTAGTTGGTGCAAAGGAGTTCTAGTCTGTGAGACCTGTGTTGAAATCTACTGAGTGACCATGGGCAAGTCACTTAAAGCTCTGTCGGTATCATTTTTGTCAACTATAAAATGGAGGTAATACTAACACCTACCACTAGGGGGGTTGTGAGGCTCAAGTGAGATAATATTTGTAAAAAACTTAGCAAAGTGCATGGCTCATATTAAGCACTTAATAAATGCTTGTTTCTTCCCTTCTCTTCCCCCTTTCTCCTTATTTTCCCTTCCATTTTCTCCTCTTCCTCTCCCCTCTTCCCCATTCCTTCCCTTCTCCCCTTGCCTTCCCTTTCCCCTTGCTGTCTTTCATTCCTTTCTATTAATAGGCATAGAAGAATACAATATTTTATCACTCCCATTCCTGTGTAATAATTTTTATTTTGGTTATGCACAGACATTTATTTCTTAGTTTTTGATAATAAAATTAAATGAAAATTAATGTATTTTTTGGAAATAGGAGTTGTTATTTTGAATTATTTTCATTTGTAGGATATTTTTAAAAAGCATGATCTTCCCTTTCTATTTAGCTAATTAAGTGAATTAAAATGTATAATGGAGAATGAAAAAGAATCATCCATGGTGAAGTATGAATCAGTTCTTTCTATATTAAAGGATAAAGTCATGGATCCATTGTCTGCTGATGGCTTTAAGTTCTATATATCAATGGGAAACATAATTTTTTTATATTCTAGTTAGAATAATAGAAAAATGTTCAGTTTGAATATAATTTGGACTTTAAAATCATCCTCATTCTGTGGGAAGTAATATTTTCTCTTACCTTTCTTTCCCTCTCTGTGTATGAAATTACAGATGGAGAATGATATTTCTCGCTCCCTGGAGAAGGAGAGAGACTTGGATGTTTCAGAGCCTGATCCTTTAGTCTCTGGTAAATAAGGGAAAACGTGCTACCTTAATTTTGTTTAATTTTATATGGAACTTTCATCTTTCTAATTATTTCTCTGTAAAGCCATTCTCCTAAGAGAATTTTAAAAGTAATATTTCCTATTCATTTTTTAAAAAGTACAATTTAAATGTGATATATTCTTTTGGGGTTTAGCGGATAAATATCTTTTTTAAAAAATCATACCAGTCAAGTGAATAAAGAGCATTAGAGTAGAATAGTTAATACTAGCTTTATGAATATTTAGATGAGACTGGGATGATAGTTTCTCATGTTAAATATTTGCTTTTTCATGTTGCTAACTCAAACAACATAGGCATATTTCATTTTTTAGCTTTGTAAACTGGCTCCCAGGGAAGCTCAATCATTTGCTAAAGATTACATAGTTAATTATATCAGTATTTAACCTAGGTAAAAAGTATTTTACTTTAGCACCACAACATACTGCCTCACATGGACTTCATTGCTTTCTCATTAGTAGGATGATTTTGAGGTGGAAAAGAATTAAAAGATATACTTATTCCATTCAAAGGGCTTATAAACTTTTTGGGGGAAAGACATGCAATTCCTGCATGAATCACTTGAAATTAAGCAGTTTTCATATAAATTGTCAATTATGCATTGTAGATTCCTTCAGCTATTAATATTTTCAGTAGACATACCTTTTCTATTTTTTTTATGTCCCAAAATGTATACATTCTTGTTAAAGTGTAGCTTATATTTAGGATTTGCCTCTGTGGTTTTGTCACTTTGGAGCATTTTCCTCCACCACTTTTGAGTCAGCATGGTACAGTGGAAAGAAGACTTACTCTGAAGTGAGAACACTTGGATTCAGTTCCAACGTTCTCTGACCCTTGACTATCCTAGATGACCTGTCACTCAACAATCCTTGATCTTCCTTTCATCATTAGGGAAATGGGGAGATTACTTCTAAGTAGATCTATGATCCTATGAGTAAAATGGGCCCCTCATCTGTAGCTAAAATTCTTTGCTGTCTTGGTCACTGAGCGGTTCAACAGTTTGTCCATTTTCGCTAGTGAGTGTCAGTTGCAATACTTGAACCCAGGGTGGTTCTAAATCCAAGCCTGGCCACTTAATCCACTATGCAGTATTAGAGAGCTAATGTGTTATTTTTTACCTCCATTTTAATTTCAAAAAATCAGAGGTAGAATCTGTAAAGGGTTTAACTGACAACGTTTTTCATCAATGGAAAAGGGATTACACTTTAATTAGGTACTTACTATGTGCTAGACACTAGGATCATTGCTTCATAGAAATTTTAGTTTGATATCTCATTTGATTGTCACAGCAGTCCTGGGAAGTAGGTCTTGTTATCCTCAGCGTTTTATATCGTTAAGGCAACTGAGGCAGATAGATAATTAGTGACTTGTTCAAGGTCACACAAGTATTAAGTGCATGAGACTAGATTTGAACTCAGATATTTCCAATACCCTGCCCAGTGCTCTATCCACTCAGCCACTGAATGCTATGGTTATTCCTCTAGTGTCAAATCACTTTGTAATTCTGGCATGAGAGTAAACTAATTATATCTATAGATATTGTATACACACATATATGTAGTTGTATGTATATGTGGCTGGCTTTTTGTATATGAGAAACTACTACATTATTATATGTGTATCCCATTTTAAGCATTACCTTGATATGTGAAAATACAGAGTTTACATGGATAAATTAAGGGTGATTGGCCCTCATTTTATATAGGTTCTTGATTATATAGGAGGATTTATATCTACCCAGTTATACTTTAAAGTTTTTTTGGAAATACACATAACTTTATTTAAACACATCTCTGAATGACCTGTATCAGCATGAACCTGGGACCTATGAGGTCGTTCACTTCATAACCAAATCTGTTGTATTCCAGTGAATGGAATATAGGGGAGAAAATTTTTTCCCCAGGTTCACAGATGGTACGCAGTTGAAAGAAATCTTTGTAAAAGCAATAAGTGACATTTGCCCTTATATAGCGAAACACAGACTTCTAATAACATTCTTCTGGTCTTTCATGCTCAGTGGTTTTAGCCAGTTACATTTATACACTGCTGCCCTGCCTTAAAATAATTGATGTGTAAAGGTACATTATAAAAAATTGTATTGGAAAACTAACTTAAATTTACATAGTGTTTTGACAGTAATAAAACACTTTCTTTAAAATTGCCTGCTGGCTATGTAGCATTTCTATTATTAAATCTATTTTGCAGAAGAAAAATCTTAATGCTCCCAAACATTATATATATTTATATATGCACAATTATATGAGCTGGAAGAGTTGGAAGAATGTAAATTGAGGAAGATTTAAATTAGTAGCAAACCAAGAGAAGTGATATAATAAAAACAACACTGTAAAGGTATATATATTTGCAAAACTGTGGAACTATGGTCAATATAGTTGACATAATTCATGATTCCAGTTTACCAGTGATGTACCATCCTCTGATAGAGAGGTAATGGGTTTAGGGTAAAGAATAAGACATAAATACCTTTGTATATATATCCAATGCTTGATTATGCATATTTTATAAGAAATTTTTTTTCTTTCCTTTTTTTCTTAATGACATGGAAGGTGGGAAGGAAAAAAATACACCTCTAGTAAAAAAATTAAAAATAGAGAACTGGGATGGGGGTGCTTTTACAGATGTGGAATGGCATTCTCTTTCAAATGATATCATCATATTGGTCTTACTTATTTTTTGTAAGAGAACTCTTTTAGAGTGGGGATAATTTGCAAGTGTTTATAACATTGAAACAGAATGAATTAATAGAATAAAAAATATGTTGGAGCTGAGAAAATCTGAATTTCTGAATTTTCAAGTCTTCTGAATTCCTCACCAGCGGTAATTCCAGTAAATCATATTGTTCCTCAAAAATAGTATAACATTTCCATTAGAATTTATGTTTTACTAAATTCTTTCCTTCTAAAAAAATCCTACATCCCATATACTTCAAATATCCTTATTTTGTAGATGAGTGAATATGATTTGCCCCAAGTCACAGTAGTAATAGGTACCAGAGTTGGGACTTGAACACAGGTCTGTAAAAGCCTTATCTCTCCAGTTCTAATGCATATTACAAAGTGAATATGAATTAATAGATGACTAGTATATGAAATAGAGATTTTCTTTATTAAAATTCTCAGCATTTTACTTGAAAGATTAAAAGACATCAGTAGAAAAATCTCTTCTGGATCTATTTGTATTTCTTTTTAGATTATCCTTCCACCTCAGGAGTTACTGTTGAGGCACAGTCTTCTTTAGAACTTTCATTACTACCAGATCTGGAAAAAACTGCCTCAGAACTAGGTGACTGGCTTATATTGATTGAACGAATGCTGAGGTCCAGCATTGTCAGTGTTGGAAATGCGGAAGAGATCAAAGAGACAATTGAACGTATGAAAGTAAGTATGTGGTGTAAAGTTGAATGCCAGAATTATAAAAGCAGATAAGACTGACCTAAAAAGTCTCCATTTCATTTGTAGTGCTACCTCTGGGAATGTAGAATTTAGAAAGCTTTTACAACAAGGAAGAAGAAATCTTCCCACTTAAAACAACTGAGTTTCATAAAATCCACATTAACCCAATGAGGTTTTAGATGCACCCATTGATTCATCTGCTAATATGTTGACTAAAGTCAGCATTCATCTCTTAGATACTTATTTGCAAGGTGTACTGCATATCTTGAAGATGTGAACATATTCCCTACCCTCAATATTAAAACCTAGTGTTTAGTTTCTAGCAAACTACACCCTAGTTGAGTCTGGAGTGTTTTCCTACCTGCGGTACAGAATAGAACATAAATGTGTGTTGAATGTAGTCATTCCAAGGCCGTTGTATTTCTAGGATTTCATGAAACTTTGATTGAATTTTCAAGATTAAATTACTTTTTACATCCTAACTCAGAGAGACTGTTTTACTTAAGCATAAGACTTTTGTAGGTAGGCTGATATTTGAAAAATGGAAACTTTTTCTTTGGAAAAAAGTTAATAGTGTATTAGCATTCTGTGTTGTAGTATCTTCCTGCTCCCGCATTACCTCAGTTCTTTTACCAGCCATTGGTAAAAACCTTATACTGTAGTCTGTATTTTGTTTTCATAATCATTATTCTTTAAACATGAATTGTTCTCTGATTTCATCCTCTTTTCTTTAAGTATTAATCAGTTTTATAGAGTACAAAATCAGGACACTTAATCAGTATTAAATGGTACAAAAGCTTCTGAAGCAGCAGTTTATCATTGATGTGTAATTAATCTACAGTTCAGAAGCTCATTGATACACTTGTACTCTTTAATCACCCTAATAATGCTTGGTCAGTCTTGTTTTTTATTCTTTCTGGAAGAGTCATCTTAATATCATATATGTGGATCTAGATAAATTGAAGGCTGTCTTTCTGGAAAAAAGTCATTAGATTCATTAGCACTGTTTTTATTAAACTAATATTTGTGCTGTATTATAATACATAGGGACTGTTTTAGAGTGAATTTCATGACTTAGGAGTTTCCTGTACCAAGGAAACCACAGGTCTGGGATATTGGCACCTTCTCAGGTAGCCCTAGAGACTTGCCCAGAGCACTGATGCCTGCTTGACTGCCCTAGGATCAAATAGCCCAGGATGAGTCAGAGGCTGGAACTTCTGCCTTGCTTACTTTTGGGATCAACCCTCTCTCCATTGTTCCCTAATGACTCTCAGTACAAAATATAATATACTTTTTTTCATTAGATTGCAAAGGCTGACTTAGAGCAGCGCCACTCCCAATTGGATCATATCTTTACCTTGGCGCAAAATTTGAAGAATAAAACAGATATAAAAACAGCACTCACCGAAAGACGTAAGTCTCTTAAAGTTATCTGTCATTGTCTTCCTCACTTTGTAAACTGTGATCCTAATAATATGTGTATATATAATATATATGTATAATGTACATATTTGTATGTGTGTGTATATACACACATGTATATGTTTGTATATCTATCTATAGATATACACACATTACACATGATACACATATCTGAACATATTTTTATTTGGGTTTACACATTTTTATGGGTAGTACATTTCTTTATATTTTACTTTTGTTCTTAAAATAGACTGTATAATATTCTTTTTATCAGTATTTATTCCCCTCAGTGTCAAATACCAAATCACTTTTGCTTATGTGAATTATTAGTGTCTTTCTTTTGGACTGTATACTGGTTATCTCTCGCCAAGGCTCACCTGGATGCTTCATCAGGTCATGGACGTGAACCAATGTCCTTTTCTGTTGAACTCTCTATGTTTAGCAAAGGAATCTCCTTAAAACAAAGAAATTTTTTTTAAAAGTCGCCAAAAATCTTTGACACACAGAAGCAGAAGAATCCTTATTTTTCAAACTTACAAATTTAATGTTCAGAAGTGTTTCTTTTGCTCGTGTTGCATAGTCAGTGTTAGGAGGTCTTAGCTGACTGGAGGCACTTGGAGCATGGCCCTGTGGGTAGAATACATGTGCCTTAGGTAGCCCAGCTACATTGAAGAGACTCATCACCACATTGTCTGCACATGGTGAATTCTTCTTTTATAGCAACTCTCTTGTCTCCTCTGCATTGAGTGGTTGTGAGCTGGATCAGTGCAGAAACAATACTTGTGTTCAGTATAAATCTTTGAATATCAAAATGTACTGATTTAAAGCAGGCATTGATTTTCACTTAATGAAAAATACCTTGGATCATTAGAGATTATAATTATTTTTAAGCAACCAAGAAAATAAAGGCAGGGACACACGAAAGTGCTTCTATAACTTAAATATCACTCTTGAGCCTCATGTCACTGATGGGACTGAAGTCAGTTGTTTTAAAGCGTATGTTAAGATTGTGGATTAAGAATAAGTTAATTGGAAAAGTTAATTTAGCAAATAAATCCTTGTAGTCTTAAAGAATCTATGTATCTCTAGGAGTAGTTTTATCACGTATGTGGTAGATTCAGCCAATTTTCTTTTTGTTTTGTATTCCTTTGAGCTATAGAATGCTGGAGCAACATAACTTTGGACTGCTCTTTAATATTGCAGCTGCCCCCACCCCTACCGTCCACCCCTTCTTTACCCTGCCTGAATGTGCCTTTTTGTGACCTATCTCTACTGTTACGCTTTGTACTTTTGTCTATCTTGTGAATCCCTCTAAAACCTGCTCCTTAATGGTGGTCCCATCCATTGTCATCACTTGTTTTAAGAACCAAGAATGACCTCCTTTTCTATTTTCATTTCAGTACTTCATTTATAAAATTCCTAGACCCTGCCTTCCCACATTAAGTGTAAAACCAAGTAGGGGTGTTTTTTTTTTTTAGCAGGGGATCTATCGACTTCTTAATATTCCTTGATTGGTTTAGTTTAGCTTGGAGTGGATTATTTCTTTTTCAGTGATTACCTTGCTGTGTACTGTTACCCTCTAATTTTAGATTGGTATTTTCAACAATTTGTAATTTCAACAGTTAAGATGCTGTTTTGTCCTTCTCTCCCTTTAGGGACGTTTCCAACAATTTACCCATATAGGCATGTTGGATTTCTCTCTTGGATCAAACTTATAAGTCTTTTTGTTTTGTTAGCCAGATTTCAAACATAAATCAGTTTATTACCGATTCTCAGTTCGTGCTAACTTTGAGGTCTACCTTCTTGCATTGCTTCCCATAGTAAACGAAGTGAAAATCCAATGGGCAAGCACCGAATTTGGTGTAAACTCAAGACAATGGCGGCTGCAAAACATGCTTATTGACTCCGAACGCTGGAGAGATTTAAATAAAGAAGTCCAAGAACTTGTAACACAACACAAAGCCAAGCTACTTAGTATCTCCGAAGAGGAACCGCTTGTGAAGCAAATTTCTCAGAACAAAGTAGGATTTACCAGATTGTTTGCATTTTTTTCTCCAGGGAAGTTTCATTTTTTGGTTTCCTATGAAGTCTTTCTGTATTTAGAGTTCTGTGAGATACATATATATATTTAAATTGTGTATTAAATTTTCATTATACATAAGATACATATGAAGATTTATTGTGTACACACATCCACAAAAAAATCCTTTTTTTAGGGCTTCTTTGGTGAGTTAATGCCAAAACTGTTTAACACTTAAATAAAAATCCATCATTTCGTGCAATTTGTCATTGTGGAAATGTGTACTAGACTTGAAAACCACAGAGACCTGTGTTCTCTACCTGGTGCTCACACTTAATCAGTTTTTCTGTAATTATGGACTTACCTGTTATGATCATCAGTTTCCTCATGTGTAAAAAAGTTTGAGCATAATGGGACCTTTTACATTGATCATATTTTGACTTTTAATTTATTTTTGCCTCTCATGGCAAAAGAGACAGAGATGAATTTCCATACACATTTTTTGTATTTCCCATAGCTTATGTTGATTCCATACTGAATTATCTTACTTTTGTGATACTTCTCTTTCCCTGTTCTCTTTAAAAGTCTCCAAAAGAATACAATCCCTGGGGAATTCATTTGTGAAATATGATGAAAACATGAAGGCATTAGATAATAAGTATAATTAATGCCATTTAGAGAGTGCAGTCTAATCATCAGGAGAGTTGTTTCCATTGCTTTAATCTGATATGTGCATTACCATTGAAAGGAGTGAGATCTGTGACTTGTAAAAGCTTTGGCTTCTTTTTGTGTCCCCTGTGCTTTGTCCATTGCCTAACCCTAAATGCGGGCACTTCATGAACGTTTATTGGTTAATTGATTTTAAAATAGGGAAACCAAAGTCCACTTATAATCAATGTCTTGTAGTTCTCATTAGTGTTTTACCAAATCTCGAAGCCTATTTGATGGCAACCTGTTTGCTAACTCTGGTGGTAGAAGGAAATCTATAGCAGGCTCTGAATAGATTTTAGTGTTGAATTGTACATTCTCCCAAGTGTTTATTTTTTTTCTCTTTTTTAGATTTTGGTACAGAAAACCTGGGAGAAATAATAATAATAGTAAAATTCCCATTTTCCCTGAACAAGGCATAGGCCATTGTGAAGTACCTTAAGACATTTATTTTCTTATACCTGTAACTTGGGAACTGAAAGGAGTTGTAGGTGGACAAGATAAAATATTCAAACCAACAAAATATCTTTAACTGGTGTTGCTGGGCTTTATATAGCCTTTTAACGTTTTTCCTATTTTTGCTTTGAGCAGCATTTTACTTTTTGTAGAGTTGATTTTTTTTTCTTCAGGGTTTGTAATCCTGCTGTTATCTCAGGTACCTCTTGTAAGAAAACAATTTTAAAAAATTATTTTCTGGACACTGCAGGTAAACTGCTGTCTTTAATTTTCTCATGTATACTGAACTTTATTGTACAAGCATGAACTATTGGCTACCACCATTCTTTGATGATCTGTTGGAGATAAATAGAATTATCAAACTTGTAAGATATTTTAGGGAATTTTTAAATTGCTATTGTTATTACTTTGTATATGTAGTTTTTGTGTACTTTATTTTAAAGGGAATTTTCTATAGAAGCAATTAAAGAACTTTGAGAAGTATGGTTGAATGTTTAGAGCAGTGATATCCTGGTAAATGTTTAACAAAACTGGCTCCTTGTAAAAAGAATGTTTGCCCCATATACTGTAGCATTAAATTTTTCTTCTTAACTTTCCTCATTCTGAACAAGTATCAGAACTGTCAACCATGCCCTGATTTCTAGCATTTGCTGATTTCTAATGTATAAATCCTCATACTGAAAATTGAACAATTGTGCCTCCCTGGTGTGAGTTCCAGCTGCCTCTAGCGCACCTGCTTTAGGATAGTCTAAATTTTCTTGTACTATAACACAATATGGCAGTCTGGCCATATAATAACACAGTCTGGCTCCACTAAGGATGTACAAAACCCTTTGATGGGATCTGTGAAGTCAAAGGCAATTTTCATAATAATAGTAAGAAATTTTAATGTCAAATATGTTAACATTGACATATGTCAATAACCCCTTAAACAAAAAAGCTCTATGTGTGTGATGGCTGTAAAGGAGCCCTAAAACTACCGGTGTTAGTATAAAGACAAATGGACTGAAAATGCCTCATCTTGAATTGGCCACTCATAATGAAATCTTGAGCAAGTCGATTATTCTTTCTTGGTCCCCTTTTCTATATCTGTGTAGCACCTGCCTTTCCTACCTTGAAGGACTGTGGTATGGGCCAAATGACAGAAAGAATGTAATATGCTTTTCTATTGCATAAAATTAAACACCAGATTCTGAGTTTATCTCCTACTGCTTCTTTATTTGGTTTTTCTTTTTCCCAGTAGTTTCATGTTGTATAAAATTTTTGAGAATAGATATACTGAATTGTTATTTTGAATGTTTTTCTGATAGAAAGCAAGAAGATTGCTGTCTTTCTTTTATTATTGGTGAACCTTTTTATAGTACTCTGTGTACTGTATCTGTTACAGTATTCTGTGTCTATGTACTGTATCTATGTGTGATGTGTGCATTTGCCTCTTCAGCTAAAAAACTACAATTTCATATTAGCAGATATTCTGGATGATTTAGAAAGTGCATGCTTATGGAAACTAGATTAGTAGATAACTAGATTATTTTTATTTTACTAATATTCCTAGTGTTACACAAACTATGCTAATCAGTGATAGAACTCAAAGTGCATTCAGGGTATGGGAAAATTAATGTAAGATAATTTGGATGGTCTTTTGTTGTGATATACCTTCCATCTGTGATTCCACTCATGTTATTTTCTTTTTCCTGAAATTGCGCTTTAGGAATTAATCCAGGAATTAAATAAAAACAAAGCCACGATAAAAATTTATGATAATCTATGGAAGAAATTGGTGAAAACCTATAGAACTGATGACACCAGAACATTACGGAAAAGTGGTGATGACTTGAGTGCCTCTTGGGCTAACCTCAATCAATGGTAATTTATAGACTTTATTGGTTAATATTACACAGTCAATGTGGAATATAATTTCTTAGTATTTCTTAAGTAAATGCATTATCCAAAGACTTAAGCTATGGTCTTCAGAGGCATATACAACCGTTTTGTTGTTATTCAGTCACTCAATCATGTCTGACTCTCTATGACCCCATTTTGGGTTTTCTTGGCAAAGATTGCCAATGGAGTGGTTTGCCATTTTCTTCTTCAGTGGATTATGGCGAACAAGAGATTGAGTAACTTGACAGGATCAGTGTGTGAGGCTGGATTTGAACTCAGGTTTTCCTTATTCTAAGCCCAGCACCCACCAAGCCATCTGGCTTGCCTCCATGCAACCCTTTATTTATCACTTATTCATTAAGTCTTTGCCATTAACAAGCAAATCAGTAAGCATCTATTGAAGACCTACTATGTCCCAAATGTTGTGCTGGCAGTACTGGTGATAAAAATGCAGAAAGGAGACAGCTACTGTTCTCTGGGAATGCTCATCCTATCAAGTGCTTGTTATTATTAATAACAATTATTATTGTTCTAGCTCCTGGGCAAGATTAAGAAAGCAGGTATTATACCTGTCCTCATTGAGTTTGCCTTTTTTTTTTTTTGATTCCTTTTGATGGCAAACTGAACTAATATTATCTGGTCTATATTATATTTTTAGAGTGACTCTTGCCTTATCTTTCTCAAACAAGCATCTCCCTTGGAATTTCTCCCTAAAACAATTATCAGAATTTGTTATTCATTCCATTTTTGTTTGCCTTGTTTCCATATTTCTCTCTGCATACTTTGTTCCAAACATTGCCCCACTGCTTTGATGCTGTTGAACACTACATATGCGTAAATGCATATTGCTGATCTTTACGGGGACAGTTTCCTTACCAGCAGTTCCCTTTAACAATGAAGTCCGAGGTCTATACCTCTCACCACCCCCCCAAAAATCAATAATCACATCTTAGTATAGAAAGCTAGATAGAAAGAAGATTTGAGTCACTATTCGGTTACTTACTATCTGTACGTTTGTGGGCGTATCATTTTTTACTAAGTCTAAATTGACTCCTATGTAAAGAAAATGAAAGCAAATACTGTAATGCACTTTTCAGTAAAGCTAAGTCATTCTTGTCTTCAGTCCTGGTAGATCAGTTTGGGGAGCATCTTATCTGTGTGGGAAATCTTCGTCTTCAGCCTCAGCTAATGCTTGGGTTTGAAGAACCTCAGTCTTCAACTTCTGCTGAAAATTTCTTTCTTATACTTGTCATTGCTCCAAAATATTTACTTGTTTCTTGATTCTGAGAATGACTGAAAATGTCTAAGTGCAATTAGTCTCTCCCCTTCGTAGACCTTTAGATAGATATATGATGTGATTTATTTCATGGTATTTTGATTTCAGAATTCTGCATTTGACTAAATTAGGTAATATTGGACTCCTTTGTAATTCATACTCAATTCATAAAGCATAGCCAGCAATTGAGAAATGATAGTAAGTTGTTTTTACTTTTATTTTTGTAACAATCTATAAAAGCAATTTCTGTAGAGATTCTGCAGATAAAATATTTGTTCAGTGGTCTCTGACAGAACCCTTGGACCATAAAGTCCATGGAGTTTTCTTAGCAAAGATATTGGAATGGTTTGCCAATTCTGTCTGCAGTGAATTGAGGCAGAGAGAGGTTAAGTGCCTTGCCCAGGTTCACACAACTAGTTAGTGTCTGATGACAGATTCGAACTCAGGTCTTCCTGATTCCTGACCCAGCACTTTATCTGCTGGGACATCTAGCTACCTCCTATAACAGAGTTGTAAGGCAAATTAAAAGGTATGAATATGGTTGAGAGAGATTAGACTTTGGAAGAAAGAAATCTAGTGCAAATGCTATGTTTTGTAAGAGATTTTTAGGAGAAAAAATATTTAATATTAAGTTCTCTGTGGCTCACTGGAGGAAAGTTCTGTTTTGATATTACACCTGTTGGATATGACGGTGGGTTTGGATATGTGAGCTATAACCCATGACTGAGAGGAAAAGAACAGCAGGATGCCCTCCTTAGCAAAGAAAGATGCTCCTTAAATAGAGGTTTCCTACATAATGGCACCATTTCAGGAGGAATCTAAACAGTAAAGCCTTTTGCAGAGGATAAAACTTTCTAGAAAAATTGACCATTTAGGAATATAGCCCTGTTTTATTTAGGACCTGCAAATATTTTTTTTTCCTTTGCTTTGTAAATATTTTAAGACTGCCTACAGCAATAGTTGGGTTAGATAGAGTAGGCAATTAAAAATGGATTATACTCAAAGATAATACTTCCTCTATCATAGCAGGGGAACACAACACTCACTTTTTCATTCAGTTGTGATAATGCTAAAGATTACTACTCTTTCATCAACAGGATTTTAAAAACTTTTTAAATAGACATATGGTAGTTTATTAGAACATCATGCTTATTGGAGACAGATGTGAGAGCCCTTATTGGCCATTTTAGAGCAGAGGGTGGGACATGATGAAATGTGCTTTTTGGGAGATTAAATTTCATGGTATTGTGGAGCATAGATTCAATGGGGATATGCTTCATTCAGAGAATACAATTTGCAAGCTATTATACCCTGATTTAAAGAAAGACTTGATGTGAAGTAATCTACGTGATATTGTAATGAGAAGATAAATATCAGTAGATGAACATTTATTAAGTGCCAACTGTATACTGGATCTTGTGCTAATTGCTAGGGAAGAAATAAAAAATCTTAAGCACTACCTTCACAAATAGGTTCTTCTTGAAAGATCTAATATGAAATTCTTTGTCTAAAATAACAAATTTGTGTGGCTCTTTAATGCACAGTTTGTAGAAATTTGAGCTGACTTCTAAATTTACTATTTTGCCAATTTAGTAAATGAAATTTATTTATCTGGTAAGATAAGACCCCATAAAATTGGCACTTTCAGTCATTTTATGTAGCTGGGAATATGGGGAGAGAGAATAACGCTTATTAAATGACTGAATTGAATGCCCCCTTTCCAATTTTCCATACAATAAGTGCCTTTTTGGAGTATGCACAAACATTAAATGTTATCCCCAAGTAAGAACAGTAACTCAGTTTTTCACAGGAGTGATTTTGTAATTTGAATTTTTTTGTGCCTTCAAAAATTAATATTCACATATGCAAATAGAAAATTCTTACTATTCTTGTTTGAAGGAAGAGAAAGGGAGTTTATATGGTGCCTACTTTGTGCCAGGTACTGTACTAAGTGGTATGCAAATACCTTGTTTGATCCTCAAGTGCACCAAATATATGAAGGGACGGGTTTCTCAGCTACTTTTGGTAATTGATAGAAATGAACATTCCTTTTTAGATTATCTATTAACTTCTTATTCATAATCTACATAACATTTGATGTCCTAGGGACAGTTATTTAAAGTTTGCTTGTCTGTTGTTGCTTCCAGCGTTCGAGGAAGACAACTTTCCTTAGAGGTGGACCTCAGAACAGTGCAGGCCTCCTTCAAGGTTATGGAACAATTCATGAGGTGGCTAAGGGAAGCAGAATCTTCAGTATATGTAATTACCTGTGCGATCGAGCAGGAGGATCCTATTGAAGACAGTCATCTGTTCAAGACGCTGAAAAAGCAGTTTGAGGTGAGCGATTCGGAAACCAGCACCTTGATTCATAGCTGCACTTTACATTGTGATGGATCTACATATTGTTCTCCCCCCACCACCCACTTAATAGTGTTTTCTTTTTCCAATTACTTGCAAAGATAGTTTTTAACGCTCACTTTTATAAGATTTTGAGTTCCAGTTTTTTTTCTCCTTCCCTCTCTCCCTTTTCCCCTCCCCAAGCTGGCAAGCAGTCTGATAGGCTGTCCATGTACAAACATATTAAACATATTTCCATGTTAGTCATGTTATGAAAGAAGTAGAACAAAAGGTAAAAACCATGAGAAAGGAAAAAAACTGAAATATGGTATGCTTTGATCTGTATTCAGACTTCATAGTTCTTTCCCTGGATGTGGCTATCATTTTGCATCATGAGTCATTTGGAGATCTAAGGATCATTGCTTTGCTGAGAAGAGCTAAGTCCATCAAAGTTGATCATTGCACAGTGTTGCTATTACTGTGTACAGTGTTCTCCTGGTTCTTCTCAATGTTATTGTCCTTGTTAGGAGGTAGAAGGAGCAATAACTTAAAATAGAGGCCTGATTTTGTTAATGTGGTAATCAGATGCTCATTCCAGATGTATGTATTTTTCTAGTTTCATTACTGCTACATGCATCCCTTTTGTGTGGTTATCCTCATTTGACCTAAAGTTTTTTCTTCTACTGTTCAGTTTATTTAGACTTCAGAATGTCTTCAGAGAACATACACATATACTTACACACATATGTGTATATACACATATGTGTATACAAACGTGTATGTGTGTAAGTGTGTGTATTTTCTCCAACTATCCTAATACTTAGAAAGATCTCATGAGTTACAAATGTCATTTTTCCATGTAGGAATGAAAACAGTTCAACTTTAATGAGTTGAATTAATGGCTTCTCTTTTCTGTTTACCTTTTCATGTTTCTCTTGATTCTTGTATTTGAAAGTCAGATCTTTGTATTCAGCTCTGGTCTTTTCAACAAGAATGTTTGGAAGTTTCATTTTTTTCCACTGAAATATTATATTCAATTTTGCTGGGTAAGTGATTCTTGGTTTTAATCCTAGCTTCTTTGACCTCTGGAATATCATATTCCAAACCCTTCAATCCCTTAGTTTAGAAGCTGCTAAATCCTGTGCTATCCTGATTGTGTTTCCATGATACTTGAATTATTTCTTTCTGACTGCTTGGTAATGTTTTCTCTTTGAAGTGGGAACTCTGGAATTTGGTTACAATATTCCTAGGAGTTTTCTTTTGGGGGATCTCTTTTAGGAGGTGATTGATAGATTCTTTCCATTTCTATTTTACCCTCTGGTTCTAGAATATCAGGGCAGTTTTCCTTGATAATTTCTTGAAAGATGATGTCTAGGCTCTTTTTTTTTTTTATCATGGCTTGAAAACCTTTTCCTTCATCTCTTTTTCTTATGATACAATAACATTCCGTTACATTTGTATTTCATTTTTTTGTTCAACTATTTCCTAATAAATGGAAATCTCTTTTGTTTCTGGTCATTTGCTTACTGTCAAATTACTAATTGGAATATTTTGGCATATATGACTTCCCCCTTTGTCTGTGACATTCTTGGGATTTATGTGATATTCCTGTTTAAAGCTTAGGGGCAATTTAGTTTTTTAAACTAATTTCCTATTGCTTTTTTGGGCAGTTGGATCAATTTTCAGCACTATAAACAGTGTTATTCATGCACCTGTGTTCCCACAGTTTCTCCAGCATTCAGTATTTTCATCTCTCATCGTCTTTGACAGTTTTTTAGAAAAATATATGAGATGAAACTTCAAAGTTGTTTAATTTTACAATTTCTCTTTCTCTTAGTGAATTAAAACATTTTTGCTATTTGTTGATAGTTTGGTTTTTCATTTCTTCCTTTCAAAACTCTTTGTATCCTTTGACTACTTCTCTCTTGGGAAATGGCTATCCTAGAGCATCTTCAAAGGACTGTTAACTATTTTTATTCATCAGATAGACCCTCTTAGTGTCAGAGGCCATGATATCAGTTACATCGTTGGCTCTTTGTTGACAGTGTAAAGACAGTCCAGTTTACTTTACTCAACCCCAAGTAGTTGTCTAGATTGCTTTTATATGAAAGTAATTTTTCCCCATTTTTTAAAACAATTTGATGGGTATATTTATAAACAAATGGTTATATGTGTGGCCATGTAGGTCCAGTATAGACTCCTCAGGGCATTTATATGTGTGTGTGTGTGTGTGTGTGTGTATTAACACTACCACTTTATCCCTTTTTCTCCATAAGATCATTAGTTTAACACCATGTCATTGATAATTTTTGCATGTGTATGCAATATAAAGGAAAGGAGATTTGATGGTTTTATACTGTTTCAAAGTATCTCTTATACAGTTTGTCATTTTAATATTTAGATGCACAATTTATACTTTATCATCCATGTTCAGATAGCATGCCCTTATCATTTTTACTGTACTGTACTGAGAATATCCTTGTATGTGTGTAATATGAAAGACTTTAAAATTTGTAGCAGATTAGCCTGTATAATATTGATTAGTACTTAACACATATTCTTCTATTCATGTGTAAAGAGAGATTTGGAAGAATATATTTGAAATATTAATAATTTATGGATAAAACCAAAAAAGTCTTTAAGAAGAATGTAAGGAGCTGTTAATGTTTTATATCTAAAGAGTTTAACCATTCCTCCTTATGTTATTATGTTATGGAACATTTTCTTACAATGACACAGAGCCATTCAAAATATTTAAAGAACAGTCTTTATAATGTAGGGAGAAATGAGACGAGAAGTGAGAAAAAATGGAGGACTAACATGCTAATGTGAAGATTTTTTCAAAAAATGAGCTACAATGTACATTTTAGACTTAATGTTTTCAAGCAAAACAAAGCAATTATCATTAGGCATAAAATTTTAGAAATATTTTGTTTGCGTATGTGTTAAAAGTCAAGTAATCAATTTACTTCCCTTTAAAGGTAAGCCTCTCAAACTTTCAATTTCAAGGATTAGTTAATTTAACAGGAAAATGAGATTAACCAAACTCCTCCCCCCAACTAAAAGCTTACCTCTAAAGGGAAGAAATCGAAAGCAAACTTCACATAAAAGCAATTTTTGGAGTTTGATTTTCTGTACACAGTTTAAATTAAGGTGTAAGGGCACCCAGGGTATTTTGTGAAAGGTGAACGAGACAAAACTGATGACATTCTTTGTAGACAGCTTAAAATGTGTTAGGTTAGAGATGGTCTGATACATAGCCATGATAGAACAGTGAGAAGAGCACGTAGACATTTTCCCTGTGTTCGGGTGAATCTTGGATGAAATGGAGTTAAGGTGTGCTATTAGTTTGATTTCTGGAAGGATGCTACATTTTTATGTATCCCATGTTTTTAATGGAAAAGTATTATATTGAACAGCATTTATTTCATTGACCCACGACAGGGCTGTCTCAAGTTGCTTATAACTCAAGTAAAATCAGTCTCTTAGTGGTAGAATGGTAACAGAAGCATAGGCTCTTCAAATGAATATATGTTTGACTTTAATATTTAGTAGTTAGGAATAGGTGGGTAAAGAAATAGGAACTGAATGAAGTGTACACAAATTAAACACTGACTTTTTTAGTAGGCTGTTTCCCGTAATATTGCTAATATTGCCATATGTTCTCACTAAAAAAATTCTTAGTATTTCTCATACTAATTACTTAACAAAGAATATTTATTGAGCCCTTGTTGTGTTCATGATATATTTTGCTTTTTTTTGCTAAATAAATAGAGAACATGGACTGATGTAGTTAGGGAAGGGTTCTTGTGGGAGTTGGGATGAGAGGTAGAACTCAAGGATAGTATATGATTTCAATATAGGTGAAGAAAGTAAGCTGTTCAAATGGGAAGAGTAAGGCAGTGGATAGAGCACTGGGCCTCGCATTTGGAAGACATGTCTTCCCTGAGTTCAAATCTGCCCTCAGACTCTTATGTGACCATGGCCAAGTCACTCAACCCTGTTTGCCTCAGTTTCCTCCTCTGTCAATTGATCTGAAGAAGGAAATAGCAAGTCATTTCATTTTCTTTGCCATGGAGATGCTACATAAGGTCACAAAAAGTCAGACATGACTAAATGACTGAAAAACAGAGTGAGAAATAGTACAGACATGCTGGTTGTAATTTCATTTATAATTCCACTTGTAAAGCATGTTTCATGAAGTTCTGCCTATTTCAGTCCTTCTTTGACACTAATTTTTTTTTTGGTGAATGTCAATGTTACCTTGGCTTGCAGAACCAAAACATGATGTTGATTGCCTGATTGGTAAGATCATGCCACAGACAAGATGTTTTTTTTGTTCAGTTGTTTAGGGTTTGACTCTTTGTGATCCCATTTGGCATTTTCTTGCTGGTTTTCCATTTCTTTCCACAGTTTATTTTACAGATGAGGAAACTGAGGTAAACAGGATTAACATGACTTGCATAGGGTCACACAGCTGGCACGTGTCTGAGGCTGGATTTGAACTTTTCCTGACTTCAGGCCTAGGGCTTTTTCCACCATGTCATTTAGCCTGCCCCACAGGCAAGGTAAACAATTGCAGTTTTTCTGTATTATAATTTTTACAGATACTGTATACATGTAGCAATCTATTGATATAATATCCATCATTAAATATGTCAATCACCAGTTTTCTGCTATTTAATTTTTAATATTAATATCCAATCTATCTTGTTGATAAAGTTATCTTTGACATTTTTTATCCTTTATTACCACAAATAAAATCATACTCACTTCTTGATGGCATACTTTTAGTTTTGGTGTTCCATTTATTTTCTTTTTTTGGTAACTGAAATCTAAGTGGGGGAGAGGCTTTGATTTTACTAAACTCATCAACAAACATTTATTGAGTGTCTACTATGTGCCCTGTACTTTGAGGAGAGTAAGTAACTTTGTTAAAGTATCTTCACCTAGTGATTCTCCAGTGTGCACTCTCCCATCATTTGGTATTTAGTTGCGTAATTGACATTCTATCCTGGCAGTTCTATAATCAATACCTTGGCATATTCATTCTAAACAGAGGGAGGCACTATAGGCTCAGGATGTGTTCTAGTAGAGGAATGCAAAGAAGAAACGAATGGTACACTACTGGGTGGTAACTGAGCAGAAAAAAACACTGTATTAGAGAAACATCGTTAAATATTTGAAGTGATATTGAAGTAATTACAGAAGAGACCTGAGGAAATAGAGGTAGAAATGTTTTAAGATGTATAAAGATGAGGTTGTTTGTGTGCCCTTTTAGTATGGCACAGGAAGACTAAGCCTTCTTGCATGACTCCTTTTCTGATTTATTTTTTAAAGGAATAATATGACAATTACACAGTATGATGAAACTGTAATATTACACAGGTTATTAGTTTGAGCAAGACAGTGATAATGAGAAACATCTGGCTTCTATTTCTGACTGTGATCTTTGACCAAAGCATTTAATCATTCTGTTATTTTCCTCATTTTCAAAATGGGAATTAAATCTCAACTTACTTGCTTCAGTTTTTACTTGTGACAGTGACCCTAAGATGGTTTAGAAGGTCCCACAAGGTCTAATCATATAGTCTGGCTTCTTTCTGTGCCCACTCATCTTATTATTCTTTAAAAAAAACCCAACAACCCACAATAAACTTGAGAATGTAAAGCAACCTTTTGAAAAGGGAATCATAATATTCTGGAATGACCCATAAAATAGTCTTTTATTAATGTTACTTCTTAATTAGGTAAGCACTGACATATTCTATTTAGTTATAGCTTTATTTCCAGGTATGGAAATGTGTGTTTTTGATAGCTCTTTGGGCAGATCGGCTTCAGTGTTAAGCAAAAACATTTGCACCCCTGCAGTTATTCTTTCGTTCATTTAGTTAGATTTTTTTTTCCTTAGATAACCTAGCTATGAGACTTGTCCTTGTGTGACTGATTAGCCCTTAACGTATGGCTTGATATCATTAGAGCCAGGTATCCCTCTGTTCTTCTCTCAAGATTTATAACAGAGCCTATTATTCACTCACTCCACAGTGCTCTGCCAGAGCTGCGTTTAGTCTGGGAGTGAACACATCCTTCTCCGGAGTGAGGGAGTGAATGCCTTTCTATCTCCTAATATAAACCAGCTCCGAGGGATGAACTATTATTATCTGTTGGAGCTGTCTTCCCAAGGGGCTTCTGCTTTGTCTCAGCAGCATTAATGTGTCACTTAATGTCCTTCTTGGCTACCAACTGCGCTCCTCTACGGCAACAGACAGCACTTGGCTCAACAACTTGCTTCCTTTTCCACCCGTGCTGAGCTGAGCAAACACTGGCTTGTGGGAGCATCTGTCAGGGGCTTTCTGTTTGGCGTCTATGTGTGCTTTTTAGATTGAGAAGAACTTGAAGGTGTATAATCTTCTCCTTGGGAAGCTACAGCTTATACCTCTCCAATGTATTCCTGGAAACGAGCATGCTCAGAAAATTGGCAAATCCTTGTCCAGTGACCAGGAGGAAATGAGCATTGCTCTTAATTTATAATGCAAATTCTGAGGTGTCTTCAGAAGTGTGGCAAACTTAAAATGATGGCTGTGGTGAGAACGTCTCTTCAAAAAGTTGTGGTTTTGTTGCATCGTTTACAAAGGATGGCAGTTTCTTCTCCTCGGTACCAGAAGCTCTGTAAGGTAATTTGTACACTGAAAATGAACCTCAGGAGATTGATTATCTGACCCCTTTTTTAAGCTTTAAAAACTGTCATGAGAGTGATGGCATTGAGGCACTTTGCAAAATGTCTCATACAATTTATTTGGCTAAATTGTGTAGTTATATTTGGGCTAAGAATTTTAAATAATATTACAACTTTAATGACTGCTGTCTTTTGTAATAGATGAAAGGTTGTCTTGTTTATGATATTCTACTGAAGTGTTTGCAGGGAATGTAATTAGTCGATATTTTAAAAAATGTACTTTTTTATTCTTCTGAAAAGCAGCATCTTACTAGTGTAAGTATTTTACTGATGTAAGTTTCAGGAAAATTAAAAGTAGATTGTATAAAATATTATTTTACCCTATTTCTATAAAACCAGTCCCCCTCCCAACACATCTTTCATTCTACCATCTCATTAATTTTTTCTTTTTTTTAAAATCAGAAGTGCATTTAAAGAACCATGGAAAATTGGTCTCTTTAGAGCTTGTTGCCTCAATTTTAGAATGGTTCTTTTTTTTATTTATTTAGGAAGACTGCTTTGTCAGTAATTATATTAGATCTCGTAATATTTAAGTGCTAGAAGAGAATCTCAAGGGTTTTCCAGTTCCATCTCTGGCCCCGATCTCTCTTTCTCTCTGCTTTGACAGGTGGTCCTCTCTCCAAGTTTGGACACTTCCATAGAGTGGGAAGAACTTAGAGTAAAACAAGTGTTATCTTGTAAGAAAAGCTGAGCAGAAAAATGGAAATTATTTAAAAGTTTCAAATTTCAATTTGTCATTCCCTAAATCTGAAAATTCTATTCATATAAGTTTGTATATCAGGCTCTCTTTTGAAGTTAGCACTGTCAGTTTTATTTGTGCTGAAGTTATTATTTATAATTTAGAGAGAAGTCTTATTCCTATAACTTTTTCCAATTACTTGCTGCAGAGTTCCATTTTAATATTAGTGTCAAACCTGTTTTCCACTCATCAGTGTTAGTGTCACTGTGCTTAAAAATTCCTTTCAAGCATCATATTCTCAAAAACTTGCATTCAATCCCTTGTCAGACACACCTGTGAGCAGAAGGAAACTTGGAGCTTTTCACTTTCTCTTAATGTGGCTAATACAGAGTATAAAAAATACTGAACTTTATTTGCATGGCAAGTTTATATGGTGCTTGAGAGTGAGAGGGAAAACCAAAGTATGTCTTTCGGTTCCTTTATTTTCTTTGAACTTTGGCTAAAGCAGTTTTTCCTTATAAAAGTTTTCCTTGGGAGATATGTAGCAGGTTATGATTGATTGAAGTACTGAGACAGTCTTTGCAAGAACCTTCAGAAATATTTCTTACAAACATTATTAGCTAAGCGAGGCTTCATATATAGGATTCAGTAACACCATCAGCTGAGATAATCTGTATCTTTCTTTAATTTCAAATGTTTGATTCAGTGTGGTGTGTTTCAGTCCATTTCAAAGAATAAATCTGATCTGCTAAAAGCATTTTTTCATGCAAATAAGGCAGTTTTGTTAATAGAGAAGAAAAGCTCATTCACTCATGCTTTTTTGTGAAAGAAATTACAAGCATGAATACATAAAGCATCCTTTTTTTGTTTGAAGCTGGGTCACTTCACTGATACATTTGTACAGACTTGCACAATTGATCATTTGTCTCCCTTCTCAGATAGCCAAATGACTCCAATAGGTAGAGCCACGAAAGTTATTGTAGCTAAACATGGTGGTCAGCTGCAATATCAGTAAAGTAAGAGGAATGCTTTAATCACTTTGGCTAATAACATCCCAAATAAAGGTTACCAAAAATTAGGATAAAATTTTCTTTACCTTGACCTGTCACTGGGATTTCGTTAGAACAGAACAGCCATTTAGGGAAGGGATACTCTTTGGGCAGATTTCTTGAGAGTTTCGTTTATTTATAACATGAATATGTTTACAATAAATGTACTATCTCAGTCTGAAAGTGGTATTTATGTCATTTTGTGCAGGAATTTATCCTGCCATGTACTTTTTGTACCATCAGCTAACAGAATAAGAAATTTACAGTCCCAATATTTTCCAGCAGGTGTCAACATAAGGCAATGCTATTAAAGCTCTGGTTTAAGGAACCAAGAAACGAAAAAGGAAACTGACTGAATATTGTAAATTAAAACGACCTAGTGGGAGATGGATGCATAGCATTCATCTTGTTGAACTGAGCACATTTATTTCCGACATTGACATACTGAAATCTGTATGATGTCAGGGGTTGCAATTAGATGGTTGAGAGTTGCTTGCCTTAAGAGTTGCTTAGTCATTGCTACTCCTCTGAAAGATGTTTGATAGTGGTGACAGAAAAAAATTCTGCAGCATAGGAATATTTTTTTGAATTTTGTCATCTATAATAGAGTTTAATTGAATTACATTTGTTATCAGTCTTCATGTATCAAAGGGATAAATACCTTAATAACCTCCCTATAAATTTTTCTTCAGAAAGCTTTATTTATGACCTCAGTGCTGCTATGAGTTAATCTACTTCCCCCCCAAACCCCTTCCTCTATACCCTTTAAATTTAGTTTCTCAATAAGGTTATACTATAACTCAAACAGTAAAACCTTTCAAACTTCTTCCAGATGAAAATTGTAGAAACAGGTTTTTTTTTCTAAATGCATTTACAGAATAATATAAATAGGAAAAGAGGTTGAGGAATTAAATGTGAAACTTAACTATTTTAATGCATTTCCATCATAGAGTAGTGTTTTGCCAGTCTTTGTTATCTTATTTCATTTTCATATTTAACCTCTTTAGTGTCCCTCAAGAAGCTGAACTTCAGGCTTTTTCCTGTCTTTTCATTAGATACTTCAGGCTTTTGGTTGCTTGTTATGAAAACTCCAATAAGGACACAGTGGGTACATTCAGTGTCATGTCAGTTGTCCATTTTAACTAGTGTATGCAGTTTAAAGATTTTAATCTTATAGTTTGCTGTGTGTATGTGTGTGTGTTTGTATGCTAGTGGCATCAGCGAAGAGGGTTGTGGTGGGTAGGGAATTTACTTGTCCCTAATGACAAGTTGATTTTTATTTTTTGCCCTTGATGAACAGAAGAAAAAAGTTTTTTGAGGTTTATCACCACATGAGGTGACGTGGTGTAGCAAATAGAGCTTAGCTGATTGATCCAGCCAGAAAGACCAGGATTTCAATACTGATTCTGGCCCAGTGTATTGTGTGGTCATGGGCACGTCACTTGTCTGTCACCTGATACTCAGACATCTTTCTAAGATCGTAATTTATACGTAAGTTGCAATCTGCTTTAGTTGGAAGGAGTTTGCTGCTCTAAAAAAATCATATTACTTTCAGTAGTTACCATAACAAATGAAACAGAATTTGGTCAGAAATACCCAACATAATTATCTGCTTCTCTGGAGATCTGATTAAACAACATTCATAATGTCCTTAATAAGGATGTTTTCCTAAAATAACCCCACATTGGCTGTTTCGTTTTAGACCTTTTATGGGGGGTGAAGTGGGGTACCTATTTGATGGCTTGTTGCTTAAGTCATTTTAATAGATTAAGGGTTTTTTTTGTTGGAATTGTACTAAATTTAACTAAAACCTGCAAAATTTTAAAAGTACATTTTGAATTCCAACTCACTGTCATGGGTATTGTTAGATCAGGTCTGTGCATTTGTAAGTATTTTGCTAGTAAAATATTTTACCTCATCTTTAGGTTGCTTTGAAAAATGCCCCATTTTCATTTTGTTGTTAGTAAGACAAATCTGACAATATAAAAAATAAGCATTTAGCACAGTGCCTGGCAAATAGTAGGGGCTATGTACGTGCTTATTCCTTCCCTTTCCTCCTCCTTCCTCCTCCTTCCTTTCCCACAGTAGTAGGCAGTATGGGAAGACTTGCTTCTACAAAATATCAATAAAAACAACCAAGAAAATTCATCATTTCATGTAGAAGAAGAAAATGTTAGAAATGTTGTTCTTTCTATTAAATGTTCATTTTTAACCTTCATTTGAGAAACGTACATTCTCTTTAACTGCAGGTATGTATGAAATTGCTTTGGCCTTAGAGGTTTAAACTTTCATTAAAATCCTGACTCTCTGGAGATGAACTTCGTTGGACATTCTGGATTTGAAAATGTCCCTGCACCTTGAAGGGAGCTCATAACTAGAGAAAGGGAAAGTTTTCCTTTTCAGTGAGGGTGTGTATTCACCCCTGAGTCCCTGTCTCAAAAGTGGACCTTACCGCAAAGGGCTGAAGACCAGGAGTGTATGCACAGATAGCATGTGCAGAGGCTTTATGGAAGGAAAAGAATACACTGTTCTTTGAAAAAGCAGGCCCTTTTATGTGAAAGTCAACAAGTATGAAGAGAAGAGATGGGAGAAAAGGGAATAGAAACTCTAGAGATCTGAGGTCACCATGCCTGTGCCTGTGATTAGACACAACAAGGTTAGGGGTGAGGGAGATGCAGTTATCAGCCAACTGTAGAAGAGAAAAGGAAAGGGATGGTAATGAAGACAGAATGACTCTAGTTTCTCAGGTACAAATTGCCAATTTAGACTTAATTAACCTCTTAGGGCATCACCAGAATCACTCTGAAGGTGGCGGTTGACTGCATTGAAGAGTAGGGAGTAGTAAGGAACAAAGAATCGTACAGACCTTAGCAACAATGACAATTAATAGCTTATATTTGTTCAGCACTTTGGAGTGTTGTACAAGGTGTTTGAACATACCTCCTCTTATTTGGTCCTAAGAAGAGTTCTGAGAGTTAGGTATGGGAAGTTTCATTATTCCACCAGAATATAAGGTCCTTTAAGGAACTGGTTCCAAATGCAAAATAGGGAGCAGTGAACTGCATATAAGAATATCTATGGACCCCATGTTGATATTGAAAACAACATTGACATTATCTGTGTTCTATTATAAATTTTGAGTAAATATTTCCCATTTTCATTGTAATCTGATTTGACTACACTCAGAAGTGTCAAGGAGACCCTCGACAACTCTGTCCTAAAAGAACAGTTGTTCTTTTTCCTTTGTACCTTCAGCACTTGCCATTTCACACATAGTACAGTACATATACACTTAATAATAATATTAATAATACTTGATTGATGACCATTTTGCACATGAGGGAATGTGCACGTTAAATGACTTGCTCAGTGTTTCACGTCTAGGAAATAGAGGAAACAGGCCACAGGCCCAAGTTTTTGGACTCTTTTCAGTGTTGAGGACATCTTATTTTTAAGACAACTTTTCAGATGAGGAAATATTTGTTTAGTGACGGCTGCGTAGAGACACTGTGATAGTTACTGTGACGTATACAGAGATGAACAAAAGTTTGTAATTCATTCAGTTCAGTTCACTGTTAAATGATGTCACTTTATATTTCTAGGAGTGTAAGGGTTTTACAGACAAATTAGATAAGTCAGTACTTTAAAGAGTATACTCTTGGATTGATTTGTTCAGGGGAATGTCCCCACAGGGAATACTACTCACTTCCCTGGAGACACTTCAGGAAGTGTAGGCGTTGGGGATGGCAAGAGCATGGTGCTAGGACAGCCTTCATTTCCCACCCAGGTCCTACCCCCTGGACCTCTGCAATCTCACTGGTACTTTCAGAGCAGACCAAGAAATGTCCTAGAATGTAGGTATAAAATGCGAAATACTGCCAAGGAGATTTGGGCGTGATTGTCATCAGGCTATGGCAGGAGGTGAGAGTCCATGGTATTTTAGGTGCTTCTAGTATTTGGTACACAGTATTATTTCCAAACTCTTCAGTATTTCAGGTCAGCTTGATCATGTTGGGGGAAGGTGGCTTAGCTTTGGACATCATGATAGCTCCAGAATAAGAGCTGCTTGGTTACTTTATGGGGAACAGCAGGGGCCTGATTGGTTTGCAACCCTTGATGTTACATGCCTGAGGTGACACCAGTCAGGTAGAAAACTGGGAAATTCTGTCTTTCAGCAAAACTGATCTTAACCTGGGCCCCATGAACTTGTTAAAAAATTTATCTTTGGTAATAGATATTTGTCTTCCTTTGTACTATTTTATTTTATGCATTTAAAAACATTATTCTGTGAAAAAGATTTATGGACTTTATTAGACTGCCAAAGGGAGTCTTGTATAAAAGAAAAGTTAAAAGCCTCTTCTGTAATAAAGTCTAGACATAAAGATTACCAGGGAAATGGCAAGGCAGAAAGAAAGTCTACTGGGTAGGAAGAGAGAACATAGCAAGGGGAGAGGTAATATTTGTTGTACATATTGGTGAGAGTAGTAGGTTCAGGAGACTGGTAAATAGATAGGCCAGAGTGGTGAGACAGCCCAGAAGACAAGCCCAGATGGGCAAGTGTTAAGAAAGTAGTGGCAGGAAATAGGGATTGTTGTTTCTTGCATGTGGACTGTTAAAGGAAAGAGAAGAGAGTTCAAAGATAGAATGAGAAAGGCAAGGGAAGGATTTTGTTTTTAGTTGGAGAGAACAAGTATAAGTAGAGAAGTTACACTTGATAGATTTGAAAAGTAAAATGAGACTGGGTGGAGGCATGAAAAAGGTAGAAGGATTATTGGCACTGGCAAGGAGGACCATTTCTTTTGGGACTTAAAAACTTAGGTGCAAAAAATAGGCCAAGTGTCAGATGATATTTTTAGTTTCTACTACTTGCCTCTACCTTTGTATCATTCATTTAACCTATGAACCAAGATGTTATTCAGAATATGAAATCTTATTATTAATGAGTTCATATGAATAAATTAAACAATTGTGCATGACTTCCAAAGTCACTATAGTATTTAAAGATGCATTTTAAAATGTATGTGCTCCTGGATCAGTTAAAAATGAAACATTAAGAAAAACCTTGAGAAAAATGGAGGTGATTGTCATTTTTAAGAAACATTTCCTTATGATAATGAATTCTTGGGCTTTGGAATTTTGGTGTAGGATAAAATAACAGAACAAATAAATATTGCAAAAACCTAGTTCTAGTCTTGATATTAATAACTAGTTACATAATTTTGATTATTTTTATTGAAGGTTTCTTTTTCTTTGGGTCTCAGTTTCCTTATGTGTAAGAGGAAGGAGTGAGAATTCTTTAAACTCTAGAGCTCAAAGCTCCAAATGTTTATTTGGTTCAGTTCAGGTCAGTAAGTTTTTGCTAAGTTCTTGCTATTTGTAGACACTGTGCCAGGCACTGGGGATATAAACACAAAACCAAAAAATTCCTCTCTTAAGGAGTTTACCTTACACTGGTGGTACAGCATGAAAATTGTTAAGTAAATAGAAGATCATTTGAGGTGGGAAAGAATATTAATAATTAGGTGATTAGATTAACTTCTCATGGGAACTGAATTTATACCAAACCTATAAGGAAACTGTTGGTTCTTGTGAGGGAGAAGGGAGAAAGAAGGAAGAAGAGAATGCATTCTAGGCAGGAGGGAAGTCTGTGCAAAGATACTGTAAGTGGGAAATAGGATGTCAATATCAGGAAACAGCAACTTGGCTAATTTAGCTGGTAGACAGACTGTGCGAAGAGGGGTAATGGGCAGTAAATTTGGAAATGTAGGCAGGAAGCCAGACTGTACAGGTCTTTAAATGCCAAACTAGATGATTTGTATATTATCTCAGGTGCAATAGGAAACTGCTAAAGCTTTCTTGAGTTGTAGAGTGAGATGTCAGACTTTTGTTTTAGGAATACAGATTTGGCTGCTTGGGTGGAACATAGATTGTTGAGGGGGAGGGAGCTGGGAAAACAGTTAGGAGGCATAGGTTAACTTAAGTAAGAGGTGACGAGGTGTCCTGAACTGGTCTGGTGGCTGTGTGAGTAGAGAGATGTAGATGGATGGGAGACACAGAGTGCCCCAAAAGTCTGTGCGATTTCAGGCTCAACCAAGGTCATCAGCAGTATAAAGCATTCTAATATAATCACATGCTTAAAGTTAAGCTTCTTGAGCTATCCATCCATGCCAAAGTATGGTTTAGAAGTGAAATATATTTTTAAAAAAGAGAAAACCTTTTAAATGATACCTTTTACTAATATATATAGGTACATGTATATATATATACATACACACACGTATGTATGTACACATTAGAATGAATTAATTGTATTGTATTTGGAGAATTCAGTGTCCTTAGAAAATTTTTGTTCTGCATTTTAATTTCCTTTAATATAGTTTTAATTTCTTTCAAAAAGGAAAATACTGTAAACTTATATTTGGTATAGTTAAGTAGAAATTCAGTGACTGAGATATTTTTTTTCTTTAAAAGTTAAACTTAACCTAAAGTCAAGTTAAAATATTTATATATCCTTTCTATTGACTAGGGTTTCATACTACTTCATTTTATCTTTTTAAAATGATTTCTCTAACTTCCTACCCTGCTATTGATTTATTGTTTTGACTGCTAACATTAAACAAAATAATGCACATATTTGGTCTATATGCAAAGCATATGCATGCTCTTGTTTCCGAGAGGGCTTAGAATAAAGAAATCATTTTTCTTTAGTATTTATGGTTATATGAAGGCAGTGCTATTAAAAAAGGAAAGGAAAGTAATATGTCTTATGAATTATAGGACATCCTCTTAGAATAATCAAAGGAGTTTTTAGGTTTGAACTATTCCTTATTTATAAATTTGAAAAATAATCTTACGATCTTTTTGCCACAGTCTAGTAATGTGTGGCCTTTGACTTTCATGGTTAGAGGATATCATAAAGAGCATACTTTGTGTTCTTTCTTCAAGTAGAATACGAATGTCATCATGTTGTACATTTATTTTCTCAATATGAAAATTTGTGTTATTGGAAGAGTTCATCACTTTTGCTATATGATGTGTAATGACTTCACCATGATAACTAGTGATGAGTTAAAGTATTGATGTAGCATCATAGAGTAATTATGTTAAAAATCATGTCCTTCTGGCAAAAATGGTTTGAAAATTTAGACAGGTTTTTTTTAAGCTGGCCGAAGATGGAAATGATAATAAAGAATTATGAAACATTTATATGTACTTTATTCCACTTTCCTTTTAACAATTAGCTGATGTAGTTGAGTAGCAAAGTGCCTTGATTTACCTTTGCACAAACATATCCTGGGCTTGTCTATAAGTATTCCTTCCACCTCTTTAAGGTAATGACCTTCTAGCAATCAGTTTTCCTTTTAGAAAAACCATTCAGTCACATCAGAAACATTTGTGGTATTATTTTGTGAGACTAAATAATAGTGTTCATTCTTTCCTTCATTCTGTTTTATTTTTTGTGGTTTCACTGGTGAGGAAACCTCCATCAATGTAAAGCCACACCTGTTATTCAACTTGTAATCCCTGAGAGGATAAGTGCCTTGAAATGATCTGCCCAGAATCCCACAGACATGTGTCAGAGTTGACCAAGTTTTGTGCTTGACCAGGTTTTCTTGGCTTGGAGATCTATTTACTACATTGTACTGTGCTCCCATCCCCTTTATTAATTTCTTCATTAATTTAAGTATAAATTTATAGAAAAAAATCATTAATAGTGAAAATATCAGATTACAATCACAACATTTCCCAAATTTAGGTCAGAAGTGAAGACTTTCATTTATGATGTACCAGTTTTATGGCCTCATTAACACCAGGAGAATTGATCAAGGTGCACTTTGGGGCTGAAACTATGGGGGATGTCCATGTCAGCACAGGGCAGCTTTTATTTAACAGAGCCAAATAAGCCTTGACACTTGAGAAATTATTTGCACATGAATGAAATATAGTAATTGCTAGGAAAGCTAAAGAGATTCTGTCCCTTTTGTAACATTTTTCTGACTTCTACCAGGGGGTGACTTGGAGCTGCTGTTTCTTAATTTAGTATTTGTCACATTTTGGATAGTTAAAGGTCATTTAAAAATTATTTCAGCAGATGGTGCTCTTAAATATCAGCTCAAATTATTTATTTTTAAGGATTTTGCCTCACACTTTACAGTTCTTCACAAACTGCCATAGTCGGTATTTTTTCCCTCTCCAGTGAAAAGATGTCACAAGTTCTGCTTTTTGGGGTAGAGAGAAATTTCTTCCCCTTTTCTCCTTAAAGTCAAAGTCAATCACATATTTTATTACCCTTCTGAGAAACAAAGTTTGAATGTAATATGGAAGTATTAGAATTTGAAGTAAAGTTAGTAAGTGTCAATGATTGGGACATTTTTTCTTTTACATAGTGTGGTGTTTTACCCTTGATTATCTGCACTTGAATTATCCTTTTTCCCCTGTTTACGTCAGTGGATATGTATTAAATGCTTACTATGCACAAGGGACTGGCAGTGGGCCTTTCGAATTGTCTCTCCTGCCAGCAGTGTTGGAGCTATGGTTCTGTTGGCAGGGGAAATGGAGTTATGCCTGTGAACCTGCTGGGGTACCTGGGAATTTTGCCATAAGATGCACTCTGCCAGTAAAGTTCCTTGATGGGTATTTGCCATGCTGTATTGGAGAAAGAACCAGACTGGGGTGGACAGGGTTTTCATACTCTGTACATGGAATCAAAAAGTGCTTCTTTAACAAATCAAAGAGCTTAGAGAGCTGGAAGGGACTTTAAAAAAAAATCATTGAGTCTGATTCCCTAACTGAGACACAGAGAGGTTAATTATCCTGTCTTGTGTAACATAGGTAATAAGCTGCAGTGTTGAGTTTTGAACCCACGTCATTGACTCGAAATCCAGTGTAGATTCTGCACTTTTAGAATCAGCATGTGAATAATGGTTGTAGTATACTTGCCACAGGCTGCTGTCTGGTAGGAGAGGACAGAACCAGGGATTAGGAGGAGATATGGTAGGAATGGAATGAGTAAAACAGACTAGGTAAACTGGAAAGCACTTTAGAGTTCTCTGAGATGAAATGACACGGTATTATGCATAGATGCAAAGATCTTGTTTATGAGAAGGCTATTAGAATAAAGATTTCATTTTTCTTTAATATTTATTACTTTATAAAGGGGGTGCTATTAAAAAATGGGGGAAAGTACTGTTATATAGGACATCCTCTTAGAACAATCAAGAATTTTTAGGGTAGAATTATATCCATTTAATAATTTGTGGATAACCGTATTAAATAGGATCCTTATGATTTTATTTACTACTAAATAACACTAACATAGTACTTTAAACTTTACAAAGCTTTTAGAAGTTTATTTTATTTTTTTAGCCTTACAGCATCCCCAGGAGGGTAGGTGCTGTTACTGCCACTATTTTACAGATGAGGAAACTGATGCAGCATCACTGAATGATTACAAAACTAGGAAGTATCCTGGGTGGAATTTGAACTCAGGTTTCTCCCGACTCCAAGTCTAGTGCTCTCTTTCCTATGCCACCTAGATATTTTAGGTTAGCACAATCATTCTTTACTAACATAGGTGTTTTATGTAACTCCTGAGACCAGTATGATGTAAAAGAAAAAACAGCAGTTGGCTATGTTTTACCATTAAATAAACTATGCATACACATCTGTGAGTCACTCAGCTTTTCTTACATATACACTCTCTCTGCCATTACAGTGTGATCTCCTTGAAGGCAGAGAATTTTTTTTAACCGTCATCATTTTAACAGAGTGCTTAGTGATGCCAATTTATTAAAAAATGCTTATTGATTGATAATGTTGTTGGACTAGACCTAAGAACCTTTCCAAGTGGCAAACTATGTAGTTTTGAGATGTATGCATTTTTGTTCTTTTTAGTGATTTTATTTCTTTGGGGGGATTTAAGGGGAGAGGAGGAAGATCTAGTTTAAAAAATCCTCTAATACTTAAAAATCTTGTTAAAGACTAATCTAGACTTTCTACATTATCACCTTATACTCAGACAATGCAAACTATTTTAATAGCTTATATTAATTGTAAATGTAGCAAGACCCTCTGATATTTAAAAAATCCACATGCAACACATTTTATGAATGACTGATGAAAGGGGCACCCATAACATTTCTCAACTCCATTAACTTGTCAAAAGTTGAGCATATGTCAAAATTGACATATCTGATTCGTCGTATGCTTCATAGGTTGCAGGAATGTCTTGAATTGTTTTTGCCCTAGGATCAAAGATTTTCGCTTTTAAGGACTTAGGTCAAATCACATTTTGGCTTCACTGGCCTGAGAAACATTAGTGTTACTCAGTTCAAAATCAGCTGCGTGTATCAGCACAAAATTGATTTCATTGGTGTTCGTTGTATAATTTCCCAATCAATGTCTTCTTTCTTTTTTTGTCTTAAAAATGTTTTATTAATCTCCAGAATCTCCAAGTGGGTCCTTTAATCATGAGTTTCAGAATAGTAAGTATCTTTGTGGAGAGAAGCGACATAGGCATTCTTTACATTCTTCCATGGATTACTAACTTTGTTTAGAGGTAGGGTGGCCAGAGTTAGGGTCCAGAATGTAGATCCTACCTTTGGTAGAAGGAGAGGAGGAGCGCTGTCAAAGCTTGGAATGACTAAATTGATTTGAGAATTGGTCTTAGGAAATCTTTATTTGTATTTCTCACTTATAACCTAATATATGTGTAGCTTTATTTTCCCCACTGATTATCATTTATTCAAAAGCAAGTTTCACCCTGTAACCATATGTAAAACTTGGACAGGCAGCATAAAAATGAGTGTTTAGTAAGTAATGTTGATGTTTATTAGTCCCATTTTTGTAAAGAATCTGTTTATAAAGGGTTGCTGTGGCAGGGGAGGAGGGTCGAAGATGGGGGAAAAGGGAGGGAGGAAGGGGAGAGAAAGAGAGAGTACATTTATTAACTGTGCCAGGTACCATGTAATGCCGTGGGTTTACAAATATAAACAAGGAAGATAGTCATTGTCTTCATGGAGCTTTATTTGGGGAAGATAATATATAGAATGGACTGTGGGAATAGAGTTGTACCAGGTAATACTGGAGGCCAAGTCTGGGGAAGATAAGGTAAAAGCTCGTATAGCAGAGTTCCTGAATGGTTCCCAGGTGGAGTCCTGGGTTTGTGGTGGGGATAAAGGATGTAGTGAAAAAAGGCTTACTTTAGAGGTGGTGGCTAGAATAGGGCTTTATCTATATGAGACCTTATTTTTTCTGAGTATAATGAATAACAATACTGTGAGGTAAATTCTGTTTAACAAGTATGTATTAAATGCCTAATATATGCAAGGCATCCATCTAGACACCTGGCATAGAAAAATTTGACATTTATTTAATTCATTCTGATATTCATCTCTGGCTTTTAGAAGCTTATTATTTTTACAGTATATTTGGGCACATCAGATAAGTTGTAATTGTAGAAAATAATCATATAGTAAATGACTTGTAATCACAGATATTTGTGTATCACCTTTTGAACAATGATTTTATTAGAAATTGTGCTTTAGATTTTATTTTTCAAACTTATTTTTGCAGAAAGTCAGGCAGTACTCATGGCAATAGCATAAGTTAATAAACATTTTGAAAGGAGTGAATTAAATTTCAAATTTTATAATTCATATTTTTCTCCTAAAACCACCACCCCTCCTACAAGGATTATTTAGGATTTTATGGTTAAGACATATCATGTACTTTATCATCAACATATTTGCATTAGGGTTATGATTTATACACTATCACTAAAAATATGTGTATGAACAGCTTCTTACAAAGCATCATTTAAAAAAAAAATCTATCCTAAATGGCCTAAAATTCAATGTCCTGTTAAAACATTTAGTATTTTTCTTTCTGTGTCCCCTCATTGCTATTTTTTTCCAGAGGAAAACTTTTCATTAGAAAGATAGAGGATTGGATTGACCAAGCACAATGTACCATTTTTGTAAAACTCTTGCCTCTTTTTAAAAAAAAATAGAGCTATTTAGTTTTCTTGACCCTTGGAAAATATCCCATTACATTGTAATATATAATTGCTTCGTGCTTATGGTCAGCAAGTTTAAATGTAGAAATGACTTCTGCAAGGTCACAGTAGTATACTTAAATATTTACAATTTATCTTGCTAAATATATCTAACACATTCAAAATAAATCAGTTGTTCTAAATATTCTCTTGCTGTATCACTTCCCTGGAGAACTTTAGGGGTATTTTTCCATTATCAGAGAAGTCATTGCCTTAACTCCTATTCATTTGTAAGCACAACTATTTTCTGAACCATTGCAATTATACTTCTTGCTAATCTGTCAATTTATATTTTGAAAGATGCCTGTATATATTGAAAATTCTATAGAACAGTGAATTTGGACACTTTTGAAATGTGTTCTCTTTTAGGTTGGACTGTTGCATATGTTGAATGATACATAGCAAAATTTTAAAATAGCTTAAAACCAGAATTCAGAGAAACATAGTCTTATATCCATTGAAACTGCTCCAAATTGAGTGAAGGTGTTCAAAGTCCCTATCCAGATTACCTTAGGAAAGAATGATAATGAATTGTGTTAAACTTCATCTATTCCTGAAACTGCTCTGTAGTCTGAACCCATATTAGGAAAACAAAAATTAGGAATTTTTCAAAAATTGAAGCATATCTTTTAAACTGCCGAACTTCCTCTGAGGCCTACTGGGAAAAAAATGGTATGAGGGGAGACTGATCTCCTTCAGTATAAAGTGTATACTCATACTCAGAGAAGCATAGTTTTTTCCTTCCCCATGAGAAAAAAAGTTTATTTACTGAGAGAATGTAATATAACATACTTTCTGCCTATGAGTGAGTGACTCAAGAATGGATAAGACCACCAGTATTTGAGAATCATTTCTTATGGTTAGTTTGAAGCCAGGATGATGGATCTGATTACCAATCCTTCTCTCTTCCTCCCTCCATCATATGTACAGGGAAGTACAGTGTGGCTGTTTGGTTTCCCTTGTTTGTATTTGCTTTACATCAAAGGCCCCATGCATAAGTTCTGGCTTGACTTTGTTTGGTCTAGCTTGTGAATTTAATGAGACCATAACACATTGTGATGGCTGTGACTGCAGGATGGAAAATGTCATAGATGTGTGCCAGTTGGTGTAAATCATTTTCAAGTTGGCACCTGTGCTGTAAAATCCTCCATTTGAATTTTATTGGTCCTAATATGTTTGTTCACCAATTTCAATACCTTTCCTGCCTTTTCATACCTGTATAAATGAATCAATGTCTATATATCCACCCTCCAACTTGAATTGCAACTCTGTAGTAAAGTCACCATCTGTTTAATTGTTAGGAATATAGGTCTCTCTTTTTTTAATTAATCCCAGAACGTGTTGCTCAGAAAGCCTGCAAGAGGAAAGAACCTCAGTCTGGTGTGACTTTTAAAAATGATCGACCAATGTAGCTACCTTTTTCTCTACCAAAAGGGAAAAACAAAGGAACAACTACCCCAGGGTGAAATAAGTTTGTGTGTAGACACAAGTTCAGTGTGATATACTGTAGTTACCTTTGCCTCTGGTTTCCTAACTATGACTTCTTTGGTGGAGCCACTTTGGTGGATCTGTGAGTTCATTAATTTTCTGTATTGTTTCTGGTCATCACCTTTCTATGGCTCTTCATACATGGTGATACTGATCCACTTTTCTCCATATATTCTTCCATATATTGGGTGTTAGCCCAGTGTGCTCAAGGATCTTTGTGGTGGTCATCATTATTATCTAGCAGGAGACCCCTGGATATTACTTGAGCTATCCTTGTCATTTCTTGTGCTAGCTACTTCACTTGCCCATGCCATGATCTAGTCTATTGGAAAAATATAGTGTTAAAGAAGAGTAAAAAATTTGGGATCATGGAAAGCAACCTGATCATCTCCTCAATAAGTCCTTTTCTGTCTGGAGCACTTATCTAAGATACATCTGTCTATTAATAGCTGGGCAAAAAGACTGCCAGATCAAATGTAAGCCATACTTTGGGCAATATATGTTTTATTTTCCCCCATCTATTTTATTTCTCCAATACCAATAGGTTGAGCAATCTTTTTCCAAGGTACTATTGTTTTCACCAAGGAAATTAGGATTTTAGGATATCACACAATTAGTTCACCATTGATAAATAAGATCATTTTAAAATCTCATCATTGATAATGAATTCTTCTCTTTCCAAACACGCTACATAGGATTTCCTATGACACCAAGTACTTTAGGTAACCAAATGCCTTTTTATTTCTCATCTTATGTGTTGGTAACATTTAGATTGTCCTTGAATCATAGAGTGCTTTGTAATGTTCTGTATCAGTAAGGACCCTGGCATAGAAGGGCCTACAACTTCTTTGATCTACTTTTCTAAAAGAAAAGCAACTTTTTAGGGGGTCAACAATTACTTTAATATCAAGCACATATGTCATTCACTTAGTCCAGGGGAAAAAGTCAGCACCCTGAACTTCAGAGAAAATAAAACAAATTACAAACAGAAAGACCAACAGACAGGGCTTCCAACTGTCTGACCATAGACAATACATATATCGTTACCAGAGAGAGAAGCACCAACACATCTGGGCTTTCAAAGCTGTGGGGCTTCTTAAAGTGGCTGCCCAGAGTCTCATCTGGCATATAGAAACCTTCTTCCAAAAAATTAGCCCAAAGTAAAACCTCACCTCAGAGTATATATATACTTTACAGAGCACGAGGGCATGACTGTCATGACCCAGTATCTCATTAGAAATTAACAAAAGATGTTCTCAGAGGCCTATTAATGGGTGGGGAAGATCTTTAACTCTTCTTTCTCTCCCCCCCACTCCCCCTTAATCATTAACCTTACATTAACATTACTTGTCCACACAGATAGATAGGTATGAAGATACCTTTTTGGGTGAAAGTTTAATAGCTATGTATATTTTACTCTGTATCAAACATACATACGTTGTTGTATCTTTGATCTGCATTCAGGCTCTACTAGTTCTTTGGAGATGGACCAGTGTCTTTCATCATAAGCCCTACAGAGTTGTCTTGGATCATTGTATTGCTGAGAAAGCTAAAGTTGTTCATAGTAGTTCACCATAAAATATTGCTGTTACTGTGTAAAATGTTCTCCTGGTTCTGCTCTTTTCACTTTGCATCAGTTCATGTAAATCTTTCCATGCTTTCCTGAGAGCATCCTGCTCATCAATAACAACTTGTTCATTCATTCCCCAATTGATGGACATCTCTTCAATTTCCATTTTTTTTTACCACCGCTGAAAGAACTGCTGCTATATTTTTGTATGGATAGGTCTTTTTCCTTTTTTAAAAAATCTTTTTAGGATATAGACCTAGTAGTGGTATTTTGCTTGGTCAAAGGGTATGCATGGTTTTATAGCCTGTTGGGCATAGTTCCAAATTATTCTCCAGAATGGTTGAATCAATATACAACTTCAGTGCTAGTACATTACTAGTTTTAATTTTCTCACAACCCCTCCAACATTTGTCATTTTCCTTCTCTGTCACATTAGCCAATCTGACAGGTGTGAGGTAGTAGCTCAGAGTTATTTTAATTTTCATTTCTCTCATCATAGTGCTTTGGAGCATTTTTTATATGACTATAGATAACTGATAACTTGCCTGAAAACTGCATGTTAATGTCTTTTGCCCATATATCAGTTGAGGAATGCCTGTTACTTCTGTAAATTTGCATCTGTAGCTCTCTCTCTCCCCTCGCTGGAATTTCTGTGATAATGGCCATCAGTTCTATTTGCACAAAGTTTTAGAATTTTCATGAAAAAGACTAAATTGTATGCCTTTCATTTCTTTAGGTAACAAATGTTATGAGGTGATATGCATGACTGTAAGTGAATCATAGATCAAAATGTTGCAAGAAGGGGCTGTTATTTCTCCTACAATTTTTGTTGTTTTGGAATCCAAAAAACTTTATTGTCACAAGCCTCATTTTCACATTTTACATAATTTTCATTATATTCTTCACTTTCATGCTTTTTTTAAATTTTAAAGGAATTTTTAGGTAAATTGTCAATTATCTAGCAGAAAATGGAAGGGGATGTTGGGGACAATGTAGTACAGAATAGTAAAAAGAACTCTTGAAATTAGATAGAATTTGGTTTGATACCAGTTCATAATAGGCAGGTCATTAAACTATCATCTCTTAAATGAGGTAAACAATGTTTGTACTCCCTCAAAGTGTTATTATGAAGAAAGTACTTTATAAGCCTTAAAGATTTACATTAGTGTGATTTGTCACTATAAAGTCTCATGAAAAAAACTTTAGAAATTTGCCAAATTTGATATTTTAGCAATTATAACTTATTCATACTATGATAAAATATTAAAATTTTCCCTTAGTTTACCTAAACTAATAGTTCCTTATAGTTCAACTTGGGGCTTATTTCTTACCAAAAATTTATGCTGTTTATTAGTCACTAAGTATTCTTTACTTTGTCACTAAACTTAGCAAGAGTAAAATTCATGTATATTAATAAATGGAAAAAATAAACCATCTCACACAAATCCATACATAAAACCCATTTTCCCTGCACCAAAAAACATGCAAAACTTGAATGATATTTCCATGAATAGAATCTTTTGTAATTGGTTAATGATATACTTTACACTCGCTGAAATTTTAGTGTTCAAGACCCTTGATATCTAAAATGCAGGTGATTAATCTACATGAATTTGAAATTAGAAACTATATTTAATGTTAATTAAAATTATGTACTCTGGAAAGACTTGTTTGTCTTTTCCTAGAACTTAAACCAAGCTTAATGTGATATCAAAGTAAGTTTCAGAAACTCATTTCTGACTTTTTTCATTCCAAAAATTTGGTTTTATTTATTAGTATAGGGAAGTTTATAAATTTTCTTTGTTGGGAATTACATGAATATATATTTTAATACATTATTGATATATATCTTTCCCCTCCTTAAATCCATAGGACCATAAATTAAGAGCTGAAAATCTCAGAAGTCATTTAGTCCTTAGCCATTTTCAGAAATTGAACACTTTACCTAAGGTAACACAGATAGTAATCCTACTTGTTAAAAATTCAGTTCAGTAAACTTTTTTTATGCATCTTTTAGGCATCATGCTAGGTGCTAGGAATACAGAATTGAAAAGCAATACAATCCCTAGTAAGGATGTATCATGTTTACACCTGAGAATGACTTGTAAAGACAGAATGTGGAAGAGGTGAAAGAGACATCCAGTGTGCTCTAGGAAATTTTGAAGAGTTTATAATCATATTCTTTTGAGAGAGATCAGGGAAAATTTATAGGTGTAGTGGCACTTGAGTTGGGCTTTTGAAGGAGAGAAAAATTTCAAGAACTAAAGATTAAGAGGGAGAACATTCTTATCATAGATTATCACCCATCACTGGGGGTATGCATGGAGATAAAGTAAAAATTGATATTGGAACCCAGCTTCAGTGGAATACATGAAATAATGTTATATAAAGGGAGAATGCAGTTGGATCATGAAAAGCTTTTTAAGTATCAGATTTTTTAATTTTGTGATATTTTGTTTCGTTAATCTTATATATAGAGGGGAACCATTGAAGAATTTGGAGGAGGGTAATAATGTGGTATCTTCTACCCCAAAATCATAATCTCATGGTCCTATTTTATTCTGGTTGCTTTTGGATCCAGGAAAATGAATTTGAAGCCTGTTATAGTTGCACAGATGAGAGAAAATGGCCTTGAGTTACGGTGGTGGGATTGTGAGGGGATAGAATGATGTTGTGGAGATAGACTTGACAGCACTCAGCACTTGACTGAATCTGTAATGTGATTGGGAGAGCTTCTGTTAAGACATTCAGATAAAGGTATCCATCAGGTAACTGGACATGTAGAATTAGAGATCAGGATAGAGAATTGGGTTAGACTTCCAAATCACTGGTTAAGATTACCTTTGATGGAGGGAGGAGAGGACTGGTGATAAAGACTCAGGGACAGTTGTACTTAGGAGGTGGGAAAGAAGAGCAGTAAGCCGGAGAAGTAGAAAGGAAGGAATAAAATTCAATTATTTTCCGAGAGTGAAATTTGTGGAGGTAGAGTTAGAGACCTGTACAGACGACTGAATTACTATTATATTATGACCTAATGACCTATGATATTTTGTGTTTGTTTTAGATTTAATATGTAGTTTTGTTCAGCGAATGGTAATTGTCTCATCTCTATTTTAGTCCTCTCAATTATATTTAGGCCTAGCAGAATTTGATATTTTAAAGATAACTCCATCCCTATACAATTATTTATTCTAGTTTAGTATAACTAAATTTCGATTGACAACCATATCTTCTCATTTGTATATATGCTTCTGATGTTGTATTCCCAGTGAGCCAGATGTATTTTGTGACCTTCAGAATGTTTTTTAATTCCCAAGTTAATGATTTTCTAAACCTGTATCAAAGCTAATTGTAATACTGACATATTTCCTAAATATTGTAAATATTGGTGATTATAAAACAGGTCTAGAAATAAAATGTGATAATGCCTCCCTTGCTTCCCCCCCAATAAAACCAGCACTTCTTTTCATTATCTTGATATAATATTCCTATAATTACCTCCTTACCTTTTCTTTGTTATAAATGAGGTTCATATGATGGATAACCTAAGGAGAAGGGCATTTCCAGTCAAGGGAATTCTGTTGAAGAAATTAGAAGTTATCTATTGTAGAAGAAATGGTATCATTAGTGGGTCTATCCTGGCGTTTTAGATTGCATTGCAAAAACCAGAAGTTTGTGCACTTTCAGAAACTCTGCCTTCGCAGGGTTGGATCAGCCTTCAGCCCTTCCGCCCAGCCTAATCCTATTTTCTTCCTCCCGTGACCACAGAAAGGTGACCTTAACACATTGTTTCCCTGATACGGTGTTTAATTTCATTGAACTGGTTATTCTTTTTCTTCATTTTCTTTGCCATCATTTGGCAGCCCTGGGTATACTTTTTAATCATCCTTCTGGGGATCTCTTCAATTTGACACTAGCATTTAGGTTTGAAATTTAGAGGGAACACTCCACTGTGGGAGCTTCATCTGAGATGTATATGGTGCCCTATGACTTGCAGGCCCCCAGTGGAGAGATTCTCCATCTGGCACTTTGTATCCGACTAAACTCAGAGCAGAGTGGTCTTAGTGGAAGAAGTAATCAACAACCTTATCCTCCAAGGTGGGCCCACTTGTCTAGGTGGTTATTGGAACTTCAGAGCAATGTGGTTTTATTTCTCACCTAAAGGGAGACATGGTTTGACTTCCACTGGGCCAGATATCCCAAATATCTGTGTATGCTAGCTTTTATGCAGTAAAAAAACTATACATGCATGCCTTGTTTTATTGCACTTCACAGATTATTTTTTTTCTTTTTTGTTCTTTTAACAATTGAAGGTTTGTTGCAACCTTGTGTTCACCAAGTCTATTAGCCCCATTCTTCCAATAACTTTTGCTCACATAGTGTCTCTGAGTCACATTTTAGCAATTCTTGCAAAGTTTCAAACTTTTTTTTTTATTGATCAGTGATCTTTGAGGTTATTATTGGGGCACCATGAATTGTGCCTATATAAGAAAACAAACTTAATTGATAAATGTTGTGTGAGTCCTGACTCCTTCACTGACCAGCAATAACCCGTCTCTACTTCTCCTCAGTTCTCCCTATTCCCTGAGACACAACAGTATTGAAATTAGACCAGTTAATAACCCTACTAACAATATCTCCAAGAGATGCCTGTGTTCCACTCCTGGCAAGGGCCTGCAGTGGGATCTCTTTGGTCAGAACAGAGACTGTTGTTGGAGAGTAGTTAGAAGTTTCAGTAGGTAGGGTGAGAGTAGTTGATAAAATCTGGATCATCAAGATAAGGAATTTACATTTGATTTCAGTATGTTATGATAGGGAGCCATCGCAAATGTTGTTTCACTTTGTATTATATGTTTGGCAGATTAAATAAAACCTACCAGTCCAATTTAACAAAATCCTCATTAAATGAATGGGCATTGCATTTAGAGCAACTTTAGCTAAATATTTTCCTATATGTGGTTGCTTGATTATTTTTATTAGCTTGAAAAAGGACAAAAATCCATGTTATTATATCCTTTGTTATTGTCAGTGCATGACACATTTATTTCTCTGAGGGCATAAATCCAACATAAGTAGCAAAACTCTCCTGCAAATTAAGCAGTACAAATGAAAATAAACACATGCCCAGATATTTTTAAACACTCTGGGAAAATTGGAAACTGGTCAATATTTTTCTCTACTGAGATTGCAGAACTGATGTTACTTTGAAAACCACACCTTGTTTAGAAACACTATCTTTTTTTCTCTATAAACGAACCACAAAACTATGCATAGTTGCATCCCTGGGCCTTTGTGAAATTCTTTGGTGGTCATTATCCCAAATCTTACTAGATGTCATATAAGGTATAAGATTTTTGAAGTGATACAAGGCATTTTCAAACTTCAGTTAAGTTCTCTTTGAATAAAATATGCATCATAACACAAAAGATCTGACTTTAGGGTACTTGAATATCCTGACTGGTAACTTTATATGTTTTGAGTAGTAAAGTGAATAATGAATATACATAGGTGATGTTTTTTAAAACTTTTGCAGATGATTATGGTTTGTTTTAAGTAGTACAATAATATATAATAAAATGTACATTATATTATAATGCCATATAATTTTGATCTATTGTGAATATATAATTACGGTGGTTATCATAGGCCCCACAGATTTTTCTTAAGTATGTAAAAGAGAATGAATATATAAGCTTTCTGTGGTCACATGGAGGATTAGAGCTGATGCTGGCTGAGTTGTAAATAATGCAAGTTGACACAAAATCCTTGTGCTATGAGAATTAGTAAAATTTTTTTCTGCAGGTTATTTTTGTAGTTTCTCTTTTCAACGCTTTAAACATACTAGTATTTTTAGAAAATGGTGAAAGTTTTCTTAAAACGCCAAGATTTTATAATTACATATATTGAAGTGAAAATGATGTTTTGTTGGCACAAAAAAAGGTGCCTCATTTTCAGAGTGCCATTCAATGAAAGAAATGTGCCTAAGAAAATTTAGCAATTTTCTAGAGAAAACATTTAAATATATGCATTTCCATATGCATATGAAAACATGTGTGTATATCCACATTTATGTGTGAATATGCAGTTGTCACCCTAACAATAATAGCATCTCATTTCAAGGTTGCCAGCTCCAAAGGACACTGTACCCCAACCCCTTCCTGGCTTCCCCTTTTTGTATGATCGTCCCCCATTAAAATACAAGTTTACTTCTATTTGTATGTATATTGCTTAGCACAGTACCTGGCACATACTAAGAGCTTCATAAATGCTCTCTGTCTGTCCATCTATCCTCTGGTATCATTCTTTTCAAAATGAGGAAAATGAGATTCAGGGAAGTTTAAAGACTGCTCCAAGGTCAAGCATGTGCCTGTAAATAGAAAAATCAGGAAACACTGCACCACCGGTTCCATATAATAAAGTAATGCGACCCTTCTAGTAATGGCTCATTTTTAGATATAATAGAACCTTTTGGTTTAAAAAGTGCTTCCCTTAAGGACCAGTGGAGAGAAGTAGGTAGAAGAGACGTTCCTGTCCTAATTTTATTTAGAAAATCAGGGAAAGTATTATTTGGGGTAGGAATTTATTTATTACATATTTAGATATGTAACCTTTATTGCACTTGCACAGGAGTGTGCAATTTCAACTGGGATTATCAGAGAATCATCTGGGGTCATGGAAAACTGTTAAAGTTGGAAGTGTAATAAATATTGACCAATCCTTACAGTGTTTCTTTATTTTTTGAAATCTATGTTTATAATAAAACTTGCCTGTGAACAAAAGAAACAGCCATGAGTGCTGAGACTGTCATGAAACCAAGTGTTATTTGACAATTTGGTTTGATGGACATTAAGCATTCCCTGTTATTAATATCAAGTTATTTGTATCCAAAAAAGAAGGAATCGCTTTGCTCTCTGCAGTTTCCCTATGGAGTAAAAACAACCAAATTTTTATACATCCAAATTAGTATTTTCTTTGAAGAGAGTCACCTTATTATACTTACTCCAGTTTTGCTGCCACTGCTTAAAATATTACTCTTAGATCCTTTATTTTAGCTCCAATAATTTAGGTCTAATTACTGGTCAGTTAATGCTTTTTCATCCTCCTCAACTTTTTCCCTTCCATGGAATTTAGGCTCCAGAAAAAATTATTCCTAAGCACCCAGATAACTGTTCATTCTATTGCTGAGAATCTACTTCGGTTCTGGTGGAAGTCAGTATTTTGTAACAGTTGCCCTTTGTGTCCTGTTTTATGAATATCTGTTCATGGCATTCCCAGTCATACAGTTAAAGATATGGATAGTTCAGATGCCTTCGAGTGGCAAATATGAATATAGGTTCTTTCAACGATGTTCTCTCCTACTTAAGGTTTTGGAGATTTTAGTCCCAATTGGAAATCTTTCACTTAAGGCATATTACCCATTAATTGTACTTTAAAAACAAAGCATTGAAGAGCTGTGGATAATAGAAGTTAAAAATAACTTTTATTTTACAGAGGTACATGAACATCTGCAGTGCACACCTTGAACAAATGCTTTTTTTGTACTCAACATGACAGAAAGGCTAGAGATATTTGTGTTGTCCTGGGCCCCTGGATGGGATTGGGAGCAATTTGATTGCAAGCATTTTAAGAAGCCTGTGAGGCTATCAGAGAATTATTTCTCCTTAACTCAGTGATGTTAGAAGAGATCATCATTATGAACACATGTGCAACAAATTATAGATATGTACACAGAAACATCTACATCTGCGTTTTCATCTACATACACACATAGTATAGCTCCTAAGGACAAGTTAATGGGATATTATCAGCAGGAATTTTAACTACAAACACCTTTGCTACTTCTGCAGCTTACATGTTGTGTATTGGCTCTGCCCAACATCAACTGCCTTTTCCATATAAAATAAGGCCCACGCAGCCAGGAGAGTGTTCAGAGGACAGGCTGAGATTCAGAAGTGCAAATACATTGAGAGTAGATAGTTCAGCTTTCAGGATGCTGGGTACTCTAGAGAGGGTTTTTGCTGACTTGTTGTCTTAACTTCCCCTTGGCTGACCTAATGACCCAGCAGTCAGATTCATGCTCGTATTTTAGTCAGTGTTTATCAAATCAGAGTTCGAATATTGACTCATGTGCAATGAACTTTAATAACAAGAACTCAGTTATATAATCTTTTAGGATTTATGAAGCTCTTTGCTCCCAACTCTGTGAGGGTGCAGGGTTGGGGAACCTAGAGCCTTGAGGCGTCATGTGGCCTTCTAGGTCCTTGGTTTTGCGGTCTTTTGACTGAGTCCAAGTTTTACAAAATAAATCCTTTTATTAAGGGGATTTGTTCGGTAAAGTTTGAATGCAGTCAAAGGGCATCGACCTAGAGAGCTACATATGGCCTCGAGTCCACAGATTCCCCACCCTTAGTAGGGCAAATATTGTTTTCCTTATTTTACAAATGAGAACACTGAGATTGAGAGAGAAATGACTTATACCCAGACTTATACCTAGCTAGCAATGATTTAATGTCAGAGAATATAATACAATAATGATTGATAGTTTGTTAACCAGTTTAAAATATGGAAATAATTAGCATTATTTTATTTACTCTCTGACAAAAGTACTGTAACTCCTTGTCATGGATAAGGAAACTGAGGCATAATGGCTTGTTCATGGTCATCCAGCTAGTGAGTGTCAGAGGCACTAGGATTTTCACCAGATCCTGAATTTCAGGTCTCTGTGTCTTCCATCATAATATCTAAGTACTAATTTCCTCGAGAAACTCTTTATACTTTTTACTTCTGTACATGAAGGACTTCTAGATTTTGATTGATGCTGAATTGTCATTACTAGTGATAAACATAATACTTCAATATAATATTATTTAATTTGAAGACTGGGCAACACAAAAACAAAAGTACATTTTTGAAAATCTAACATATCTCTACATTGCATTGTGTTTTCCAATAACTTGAACCTTGAGTAGACATCTGGAATTCTAACACATTGGTTGCCTGAGATTTTTTCACTCTTGTTTGATGGTGCATATTTGTACAGAAAGATATGGTATGGAAACATTAAATTGTCCCAGCGTTATCTGTAGTCACCTAATAAAGGACTCTTTAAATAATTACGTATTTTAAGGGTTGACAGTTTTGACCTTTGCACCTGGTTGGCCAATTGAGAAGCATATCAGGTGGTATATTGGGTGTGGGTGGTGAAGAGGAAGTTTCATTTCCTTCCTTCCTTCCTTCCTTCCTTCCTTCCTTCCTTCCTTCCTTCCTTCCTTCCTTCCTTCCTTCCTTCCCTCCCTCCTTCCCTCCTTCCCTCCTTCCCTCCTTCCTTCCCTCCTTCCCTCCTTCTCCTTTCTATTTTACTGAGATTTTTGGCCTCAAAACTTTAAAAACACAGTAAAAAAAAAATAAAAAACCCTGAAGCTGCTTCCTTTAAATCATGGTCTCTTTCTCTTTTCCTCCCTACCACCCATTTCTACTGCCATCATCAAAATTATTTAAAATGTTTTTATTAAAGGTATCAGAATTAAAATTAATTCATAATGTTTTCAAGTATGTGGCCTGGATTTCCTGTAGTAAAAGGCCATTCTCCCCACCCCCATGCTCCCCACCAGCAGACTTATGTCTCTGCATTTTTGTTGCCTTTCTTTCTCCTTTGGGGCTGTATATTACCTTAAACAACTACCAGCTGACAGACTTGGCTGCTGACGGATGTTAGCTGGAAAGCTGTAATATAGTGAATGGGGAGAAAGGCCCCTTAATGGAACTATGCCGTTATAGTTAATAGATAATGAATTGAAATTTCCTGTAACAATTAGGACCTACTTGGACCTATGTCCCTTGTTTTGAATTAGAAAGTAGTGAGATTGTACATAAAGTTAAGGAGCAGTACCTACAGCTCCAAGTCACAAAATCGCTGTGACTTTGCAACAAGTGAATTTCCCTCGGCATGCCTGGAGCTATCCATCTTGAGTGGAAGCATGATGTACCGATCGGCTGTAACAACCTACTGACCTCTCCATATGCTTTACTTTAGAGTCTCCCAGAATCTCTTCTCTCCCTCGCTTTTTCCCCCCTTTGTTTTAAACCATTTAAACAGAAACTTACTGGCTCTTGTTTGGATTTTGAGTCTTTGCTTTCAAACTTTTTTTCCTTGAATTCTTTCCCACCCCCCAACAAGAAAGATGGTTGATGAGCCAGGCTGTGTGGTTAGTTTTCATTAATTGTTTGAAGCAAAACAAAAGAAAAAAATTCAACCACTGCACATGAGCCACTCATTCTGCTTAAACTATGAGCATGAAATGAAATCATAGTTTTAAAAATGCTGTGTCAACCTTAAAATGCTTTACAAATGCTAGATATTATTATTTGCCAATATTGAATAAACCAAAAATCATTGTGTTACACAGGAGGATTTATTTAATTACTAAAGGGAATCTACTATAAAATTATTTTTGAAAACTGAAGGATAGCTTGTTTTGAATTTACTTGATATTCAAAAGTCCTACTAAAAGTCTCTAGCCTTTTCAACTCTTTGTGACTATGGAATATAGTTTTTATTAAGTAATTTGTGCTTTATTGATCCCACTGGTTTATTTTCATGTGCCTCTGTATCATTGTTTGACCTAGGGTTGTTCCTGGTAGATGTGTGCTTTTAGTATGATAAATTGGCTTCTTTTGGGGGCTGTTAATTTTTTGATTCTGTCCTTTTTATCAGGTTTTCTGTGTCACTTTTTGCCATGTTTAATGTGTTGATCAGTGTTTTATTTAGATGAACACCAATAACACATCTTCTCACTCTCAAATCCAGAGTGAATGTTAAATTATGATGCCTTGAATTATGCTAACGTTATAATTCATGCAATTGAATAAAAAGCACACAATACATTACACATGAATAATATAGTAAATGCATTAGTATTTCACCTACTATGTTACAACTTCATTAGTAAGTTTTCTTTTCAGAAAATAATTGAAAGAACAGGATCTCTTCTAACTCAAGATGGTTTTCAGTTTGATTACTCCTTGGAAGATTAGCAAAAAGGTATTTGCATGAAAGTTTAAACTGGCGGAATGTCAGCTGTTTCAATTATGGCATTTAGTTCTTTAAGGCTTTTGGTGATGTTTTAACTATTAAAATAAATTTCTTTTCTGTTTTTTTTCCTTTGGAATACTAAAGCTGAGAGTAAGTGCTCTTACTTATGGAAATAATAGAAAATTCCATACTGCTATGTTTTAAGTCCTGTAAAATTTGACGCAGAATTCACCTTTTGTCTTGTCTCACACTTAGCGTGTCATTCCTTTTCACAAAGAGGCTTTATTTGTAGAAAATACATAAAATATGAAAATCTGTGAATTTTTATGAATAAATGATCTAGTGATCTAGATATGAATAAATGATCTACATATGCAGAAAATACTTTAAAAAAATTATACCATGAGGCAATAGTTGCATATTTTTTCTGCATTCTAAGTAACTTAAAATGAAGAGAATTGGTATGCTATTATTAAAGGTAGTTAATGATTGTTTTTGCCCTGATCTTCTGAATGGTTTTGTATACTGCTACTTTCTCCTACTATTTTCTCCTAAAATATTCCTTTAGAATTGCCAGATATTAGTATCTTTAGCTAATTTGTGAGTTTTGTCCATGATTTGGGAGATCAGTTTAATCAAGAGTATCATAAAATTTAGATTTGGAAAGGATTTAAGAATCATCTCAGCCAAGGTCTCTTTCCAACCATTTTTTAAATGAATTACATAAAATATATAGAACGACAAAGAAAATAATAGAAATAAAAATATCATTTAAAAATATTCCTATGCAAATTCACAATGTCCTCGTTTTTGTCCAGCCCCATTTCAGACGAAACAAATGAGGCGCCCAGAGAATTGAAGTCCAGTCTAAACTCCCTGAGGGCAGAAGTGACCTCACTTGGATGAGGCCCCTCCTCCCCCCTCCAACCCCTCATCCTTCCCTCCCCGGGTTCCTGCCACAAATCAAAATGATTGAAATGACTGAACAAACTCACTCAAGTAGAAAGTGGCAGAGACAAGATGTAAACCCAAATTCTAATATGGAATCTGGTGCCCTCTTCAGTGTAGCACACCCCCTCTCTTGTTTTTGTATGCAGAATGGGGTCTCAAAACCACAGATCATGAGATCTGTACCCTTGCTCCCAGCAGTCTTAGGGTAGGTGATCCTCTTTAATGAGGTCAGAGTGAGGCTTTTTTTTAGACACGGTTGTTTACTTAAACATTGTCGTTTTCTTTCTGCACAGTTTATCGCAGTTCTTTCTGAGCAGACAGGTTAAAATTCCTTAATCTTCCTTGTTTAATAACATTTTATTTAATTCAGCCCTTTGATAACTGTGTAGGGCCTTGCAGGTAAGCACATGTCATTGATCAGACTTTAATCCAGCACCGTGGGTGGTAGGTAGCTGGAAGTTTGCCCATATGGATGTCTTCCCCCCCCCCCCCCCCAACACCTTTTATATGTGTGTATTTGAAGGGGGATGTTTATTTACTGCAGTTCAAAGATCAGACTGTGAGCCTTTATGGAATTAGGTACAGAATGGAAAGCAGCAAAAAGTTTTATATCTCTTATGAACCCATTTTGTTCATGAGCCACTCACTGCCTTTGGTGGATTTTGTGATATTTGGAAATTCCCTCTCTCTTCTGAACTGAAACCATTTTCATATATATTTCTAGGTAGTCAATAGATTGTAATAACTTTCCCTTTCCCCTTTCTGTTTCTAGATCAGGGGTTCTTTGGTCTTTTTTAGTGTGTGTACATTTGGACCCGTCCCCTTTGGACTGTGTCTTGAAGTCTTTAGTCTCCTTAGAATGTTTAACTTGTATTGCATATTATATATTGCAAGGTTATAATTATACCTTGCTGTTAAAGGAATTAGTTTTTGATAAAGATAGAATACATCTTAATTTTAATTTTTAAGAAGAGTTGAAGATTTTATTTCTTACATGATATCTTTCATGATTCAGATTTTTCCTCCATACCATGAATGTGGTTAACATGGCTCCCATAAACTCATTTGATTCTTGTGACTTTGTCACCTTAATAGCATCATAAATGTTGAATGAAATTCTGTATGCTATTGAAGAAGAAATTTCTGTCATGACATTTCTGTCAAATGAATGCAAGAGCAAGCAATGGCTTTGTTGCGTGATATGAATAATTGTGACAAAATAGTAACAGTAATCATTTGAAATTTAGGAGTGAACTTTTGGGGCTGCTATGACATTTTAGAATTTTAGGGAAAATGTTTTCCAAAGAATAAAGGAAAAACTGCTTACAATTTAAGTAGGAGATGGCTCAGAAAAATTACAGTAGAAATACTAATTTTTCTCATTAGATTTCCTACTACATAAAAAGAAAATTCCCACATGACAACTTAATTGCACCCATAGTATTGAGAAGAAAGACTACCTCTATATGTATTACTGTTGTGTAGTTCAATTATTTTTTTAAGCAATAAAATTAAGTGGAAAGAATGCCCCAGCTCACTTACACACCTTTTTGTATGTGTGTGTGTGTGTGGTTGTTTGGGGTTATATGGATCATTTGTTGTGTAGCCTCAAAGTCACCTAGGTTTGGAAGAAGGATTTCTGTTTTCTTTACTAGAGATACTAAAATGTACAGCAGGGGAGGCCTCCAGGAAGTGGGAGTATGCCGAACTTCAGAGCAGTGTTAGGGCTGCTGATTAAAATAATAAACAACTGTTGGAAAGAGAAGTAGATTACTACACTGCTGTCAGATCAGCAGAGAGAACTGCTGAAAGGAGAGAAGGGCCTCTCCCAGCCTCTGGCTTGCAGAGGTGACCAAATGCTATTTGACTGGAACGAAAGGTCTCTCCGAACAGATGAAACAACTTTTAATGGGCCATAGTTCTGTTGAACTACAGCATCCCCTAGGTTAGGCAGACCCAGGGAAATGGACTGAAACTAGCTTGAAGGTTACCATAGCAACTCGAGCTGCTGGTGTCTGAGAGAGTGTGAGTGAGAAGGGGTGGCCTCTTGTCCAGCATTTTGGTGTTTCCTCAGATGAGCGCATGCTGCTGTTATAACTCAACAAGTAATACTCTTTCTAAACTGGCTCCTTACCCAGGAACTGTGGGGGTTTTTTTCTTCTTTTTTTTCCCTTTCTTTTTACTTTTACTTTTTTTTTAGTTGGGTGGAAAATAGTCAGAACGGAGGAAGTTTGTAATACGTGTTCCCCCCGCACCCCCTCTCTTGAAAGTTTCCAGGATATAGCTTCTTTTGCTGTGTGTAATTGAGACCAAACTTTTAAGCTTGGGGCCCAGGAGAAAGAGTTGGGGCCTGCAGGTCATTAGTGAGGTGAGCAGAAGGGATCCTGGGCTTCCTCGAGAAAAAGGAGAATATGCCAGACTCGTGGAATGTATTTAACAGAAATCTTAGAACAGGGTCTACCCATTGTGAACTGCTATAGTCCATGAAACAAGGGCAGATAGTAGGGTCCCTAAAATGTCTCAGTCCAAGCTGCAGCTTAGGGACTATAGCCCAAGGGACATGCTTGGTCAGAAGTTTACAGAGGGTTTAAAAGTATAGCCAGAAAAGATACACTTCTTAGAAGTCTGAGGCTGTTGGCTGCTGGAAATTGACCAGAAAGATGTAGGCTTCAAGGGATACTGGACGATGATTGGTCTGAATTTCAGCTTACGGGAGCTGCTGACAAAATTTGAAAAGGTATGGAGAAAGTGGACTTCCTAAATGTACTGTCCTCCCTTCTTTCTCTTCTCTCTCCCTTCTTATCGAACTTTTCAGGTTTTGTTCATTTTTCTTATGACCTCATTGTTATTCTTGCGTTATTTGCAAAATTACTTTTTTTTTCTTATTCTACTCTTTATTTGCTCTTTGAAGATAAATAGCAAATTAGCAAATGCTGCCCTCCTATGATGAGGGCTCTTTGTGAGCACTGTCACTTCTAAGATTCTACTCGGCAAGAGATCTTTGACTATAAATCCTGTTGCTAATTTAACTCAAAGTTATTTGGAAAAAGCTGTGATATTTCAGGCCATCGGATGACCTCATCAGGTGGGGGCAGTGTTTCCCACACCCCCTTCATTTTACTTTTTTACAACTTCAGTTAGAGGTGCCCTTCTCAGCAATTCTTCTGATGATATTTCACAGAGGTAGAGTGCTTGGCCTCACTGTCAGTAGGCAAATCTGTGCCAAACCATTTCAATTTTGTCTGTGTGTCTTTGCTTTGGGCTTTGGGTGCTTGCTTCTGCTGCTGGGCTTTTAAATTTGGTTTCTTAATTTTGCATTTAGTTCTTTTTTCCACAGGAAGGCTCTTGGCACTCCTTTGGACTGAGGCAGGGCTTAGAGGCTGCTGCCAAACACCACCTAATTTTTATAATGCTTGAAAAAATACCTAGCATCTTTAGACATCTTTAAGACCAGGGAGGGCTAGGGTCACCTAATCTTTTCTCACCTTTTAGAACTTCAGAAATAATGTATGCTAATTGCTATTTAACCATGTACATAAAGGAGGCGTTTCTCGTTATGTGAACTTATATGATCATAAGAATGTAGGGACTCTTAAAATAATGTACTTCTCACTAACTACAGTTGCCAGAGGAAAAAAATACTAACATTCTTCACTCCAAAAATCTGAAGGCTTTGCCAAACTAATTGCACCTCTTATTATTAAGGCTTAGAACAGAAGAACATTGTGGAATTGGAAAATGTGGCTAGGGAAAGAGGTCTTAGTTGCCGCTCCTTCCATATACTCTTCTTTCTAAATAAAGGTACAGTAGGAGGGGTTGTGTTTGAAATAGTCTGTGGTCTTTGCCCTTTCTTTAGTATGTTGTTAAGCACTGAAATTCCAGGGAGTGAAAGATAGGTCCTATACAACATGGTCACCATTTAGACGGAGGAGGATGGGGTTGGGGAGTTGGGGTGGGGAGCAAATGCCTTCTTCATGGCAGCTGGGAACAGCAGGTGACAAACAATGACAACAAAGGGGTTTGTTAGCTTGTCTATGTGTCTTTTTCTGCCTTAATAGGTGTTCTTGCATGTGTTTCATGAATAATTCATTGTACTCCATCCCCCAGAGAGTCAATAAGGGTGGGCAATAGCTGGACTTTTGTACTGTAATTGCTGCTGCTATTCTTAAGAGCCTAGGTCAGATACCAGAGGTTTGTAAGCTTTACTCCTCTCTCTGTCTTGGCCTTTAGGCCATGAACCCACAGTTCAGAAGTGATATTAGTGTGCGTTTTCTTTGGAACTCACAGGACCCTTGCACTTTTTTTCTTTTCCTTTTAAATACAATCATAAAAGACAATCCATTGTCATATACCTCTTCAACATATTTTTAAAAAAATTTAGACACAAGGACCAGAGTAGATGCTGCTGCAGTCTGTAGCCTGAAGTTTACCTCTATCTTTTTGTCTCTTGTATCAGCCTCCTTTATAGAATGTAGTGGAATATTAGAACCACCTTTGCTGACTTCCACTCATGAATGGCAGTTACAGTTATCCCCATACCAGCTCTTTAAAAAAAGTCATCCATTTTTTAAAAACTACCTACCTCGTGCTTTATTGATTCATTGCCAGGAAGACTGGTGTTATGGAAAAGGTTTCTGCTTTATGAATGTCTCCCCTCTTCCACCTCACAAATACAAGCACCTCCCCCAGCTGTAAGTCCGGAAACACTAATGCCATTTGGAAGAAAAGACTGAGGGCTATGGTTATAATGCAGAAGCCAGATGGTAACCCCAGAAGCTGAATGACAACCTTTGCATATGCAAAAATAGAATCACATTACACTTAAGTGGGTTAGTGTGTGTTGTCTTTTTTTTTCTTCCAGTTTCAGTGATCTGGCTGCTAGAAAGATAACTCCTAGCTACTTTGATTTTCATACCTACTTCACAAGTTTATACTTTATCACACCCCACACTATAAGCATTTAATAAATGTTTCTTGGTTTGAATTGTCATACCCCCAAAAAAGTTTAAATGAAAAATATAGTAGATAGAATGTTATGCTTGTAGTTGGAAAGGCATGAGTTCAAGTCATGCCTCAGATACCTTGCAAGGCATCTCTTCTCATTTCTCTATGACTCAGTATTCTCATCTGTAAAATTTGACTAATAACAGGATCCAACTTCATATGGGCATTGTGAGAATCAAATGAGAAATATATATAAAAGACTTTGCGTACTTTAAATTGTGATAGGAATGCTAACTATTAAAGAAGGAATAACATAAAATATCTGGGTATGGACCAGTATTCCAGGCCATTTTCCAATTCCTTGGGCCATTGCTAATTATTTTAATAAAAATTTAAAATGGGATTTGCCTCTTGGCAGAATTTTGCACCGAAACATCTCTTCTAAATCCAGCTGATGAGACAATTTTATTGCCCACTCTGACTTGAAGTAATTGAATGTGTTAAGCTTGTGGCTGGCAGTTTTGATACCTCCTTTGAAGTCTAATAGGGTTATGAAGTATATATGAAAAGAAGTCCCTTAAGAATCATACCTAGGGCCAGACATGGTGGAACATACCTTCTGCTTGAGTAGCTGAGGCTGGGATGTTGCCTGAACTCAGGGATTTTGAGCTGTAGTAAGACTAAAGCTAGGGTGTCCACACTAAGGCTGCTGGCTCCAATGTGGTGAGCCTCCAGGAGTGGAGGACCACCAGCCTGGCCTAAGATGGGACAAACTGACTCAGACCGAAAAAACAGAAAATGTTAAAACTTTCAAGCTGCAAAGGATCCTACTGGATTTTCTAATCTGTATAAGATAGGGAAACTTGTGTATCCCTCCATATGCACCCCCGACCCCAGCTTTATATTTTATGAGTTTTTAATTCATTGTCTCACCTGAATGCTCAAAATTTGGTAAGTATAAAGACTGTTTTGAAAAGTCTTAAATATAAATAAAGTACATGAAATATATTTTTACCGTACTAAAATAGGTTTATTTATATTCAAGTCAAATCTACTTAGTCTATTAAGCAATTTGGTGTTTCAGCGGATATAGTGCTAAACTTGGAGTCAGAATGGAAAGTTCAAATTCATCCCTAGACACTTAATGACTGTGTGACCTTGAACAAGACTGTCTGTCTTGGTTTCCTCATTTGTGTTACTATAGGGATAATAATGGCATCTACTTCTTAGAATTGTTGCAAGGATAAAATATGATGATATTTATAAACCTCAAAGTATTATATAAATACTATTATTATATTATTTTATTAGTACTACTTTAAAAGGACATTTCAAATTTTTTTTTTTTGCTATACTAGATTTTATTGAATTGAAATGCCAAATAACTGAGCTACTCTTTGGAATTTAGGAGTTTATTTTGCTTTAATTTTTGTTACGAGAAGACTTCTGTTGGATTGATTATTTTTATAATGTGATTTGATGTGTAATTATTTTTTTGCTTACTCTTAAGTTTTTTAATATAATCAGATTAATGTGGTTTTAAACTGATTAATTGGGAGGTAGAATAGTTATAACTCTGACCTTGTTCACTATTTTGTTTACCCTCTTGGGACAGAATCAAGCATTAATTAGACTAACAGGAAGGAAAAAAAAAACTCAGTGAAGAAGTTTGGCTTTAAGCTTGTGTGGCTCAAATGGTAGTGGTTGCTGTGTTCTACCAAGAGTTGTTGGCCATAGTTGTGAAAAGTGAAATTTAAATCTGCATAATAGTGATAGAAATAAGTCAACTGATGTGTGTTTTCAGTTTCATTGTCAGAGTTGACCAAATAATGTAATAAACCCCAAATCAGCACCGAGAACTGTCCCATTAAGCATTTTTACTTCAGGAACTACATTGTTTCTCATAATAAGTCAAATATATTTTTATGTCTTTTTCATATGGGTAACATTTTGATGGTCTAAAGATATCATCTTCCTATATTCAAAACTAGAGAACTCTGGGGAATGTGTAAAGAATGAGTGATTCCTTGCATTTCCATAATCACTCTTAAACTGCAAATTCCTATCTGCTTTTTTGCAAAGAAATGGTAAATTTATTTTCCTCTAGTAGCTAATTTTGTTTGCTTGGACTGGAGTTTGGGATATAGCAAGGAAATTGTTTCTAAGGAGTGGATACTTCTTTGCTTTCAGAAAAAAGGTCAGGACCCCATCAGAAGAAAAAATATTGATAACACATAGGTTTGGCTAAATATACCATACAAAAATAAACAAAATGTAAACAAAGAGGAAGAAAAATGAATAATCTTTATGCCAATTGCTTTTAAGTTCTTTTTTTTCCATTCTAAATCTTTCCATCAAAATAGGAATTATCAAATAGATCCCACATTACATAGTTTACCTAGCAGAAGTGGTTCTTTCTTTAAAAAACACTTTGCCTTCATTGCCAAATTTAAAATTCACTCTGTGGTCACCAAGTATTTATAAAAGCATAATTTTATAGTGTAGTACAAAGTTTGTATATACAAATTCTTTGATTTGACAATAATACTACAGGATGAGATTTTGATTATGTGATTATGCGTTTAAGGTTGTCATTGAAATGATAAAGCTAGTGGAAATAATCCTTTATGTCTTTTTGTTTGTTTGTTTGTTTTTTTGTTTTTAATTATATTTTATTTTTTTTAATGTTTTACAATCATTTCCTTAAAGTTAAGATTTTATTCCCCCCCACCCTTCCCCCAATACCCCCCTCCCTCCCCATGACAGCATACAATTCTGTTTAGGTTCTACATATACTTTCCTATTGAGCACATTTTCACTATATTCATGCTATGTAGTCGAACTAAAATAAATGGAAGAAATCATATAACAAATCAACACATAATACACTGAAACCCACCCACACACAAACATGATCTGCTACATTCTGCAAGTGACTTCCACATTTCTTTCTCTGAGTGTGGAAGGCATTTTGCCTTAGAAGACCGACATTAGGATTTTTTTTTTTCTCAGTAAGTTCTTGTGTTATTACAAAGTTCCAAGTCTACCAGAAAAAACTCTCGCACACTGTGGTCGTTGCTGTGCACAAAGTTCTCCTGGTTCTGCTCCTTTTGCTCAGCATCAGATCATATAAGTCCTTCCAGGCCTCCCTGAAGTCTTCTTGTTCATCATTTCTTATGGCACAATAGTACTCCATTACATGCATATACCATAATTTATTCAGCCATTCCCCAATTGATGGGCATCCCCTTGACTTCCAGTTTTTGGCTACCACAAAGAGTGCTGCTATAAATATTTTTGTACACGTGGGACCCTTTCCCGTTTTTATAATCTCTTGGGGATACAATCCTAGTAGCGATATTTCTGGGTCAAAGGGTATGCACATTTTTGTAGCCCTTTGGGCATAGTTCCAAACCGTTCTCCAGAAGGGTTGAATGAGCTCACAGCTCCACCAACAATGAATTAGTGTTCCAACTCTCCCACAACCTCTCCAGCATTTATCATTTTCTTGTTCTGTCATGTTTGCCAATCTTACAGGTGTGATGTGGTACCTCAGAGTTGTTTTGATTTGCATCTCTCTAATCAATAGTGATTTAGAGCACTTTTTCATATGATTATAGATATTTTTGATTTCTTCCCCTGAAAATTGCTTGTTCATATCCTTTGACCATTTATCAATTGGGGAATGACTTGGATGGTTATATATTTGAGTCAGTTCTCTATATATTCTAGAAATGAGGCCTTTATCCCCGATCTTAGCTGTAAACATTTTTTCCCAATTTACTACATCCCTCCGAATTTTGGTTGCATTGGGTTTGGTTGTGCAAAAACTTTTCAGTTTAAAGTAATCAAAATTATCCATCTTGCATTTCATAATGCTTTCTATCGTTTCTTTAGAAAAAAATTCTTCCCCTCTCCATAAATCTGATAAATATACTATACCTTGCTTCTCCAGTTTATTCATGGTATCAATCTTTATACCTAAATCATGTACCCATTTGGACTTTATTCTTGTGTACGGTGTCAGGCATGGGTCTATGCCTAATTTCCGCCACACAGTTAACCAGTTTTCCCAGCAATTTTCTTATCCCAGAAGCTGGGATCTTTGGGTTTATCAAACAGGAGGTTGCTATATTCCTTGCCAACTGTGTCTTGAGTGCCAAGCCTATTCCATTTGTCTACCCCTCTGTTTCTTAGCCAATACCAAGTGGTTTTGATAATTGCTGCTTTATAATACAATTTGAGGTCTGGTTGCGCTAGGCCACCTTCCCAAGCATTTCTTTTCATTAGTCCCTTTGATATTCTGGACCTTTTGTTTTTCCAAATGAATTTTGATATTATTTTATCCAGCTCTAGAAAATAATTATCTGATAGTTTAATTGGTATGGCACTAAATAAGTAGATTAATTTAGGTAGAATTGTCATTTTTATTATATTAGCTCGGCCTACCCATGAACAACTGATGTTTTTCCACTTACTTAAATCTGACTTTATTTGTGCAAAAAGTGTCTTGTAATTGTGTTCATATAATCCCTGGGTTTGTTTTGGCAGGTAAACTCCTAAGTATTTTATAGTGTCTACTCTAGCTTTAAATGGGATTTCTCTTTCTATCTCTTGGAGTTGGACTTTGTTGCTAATATATAGGAATGCAGAAGATTTGTGTGGGTTTATTTTGTAACCTGCAACTTTGCCAAAGTTGTTTATTATTTCAAGTAGCTTTTTACTTGAATCTCTGGGATTCTCTAAATATATCATCATATCATCTGCAAAGAGTGATAACTTAGTTTCTTCTTTGGCTATTTTTATTCCTTCAGTTTCTTTATCTTGTCTAATTGCTACCGCTAACATTTCTAGTACCATATTGAATAATAATGGTGATGATGGGCATCCTTGTTTCACCCCTGACCTTATTGGAAATGCCTCTAGCTTATCTCCATTGCATATAATGCTTGCTGAAGGTTTTAGGTAGATACTGCTTATTATTTTATGGAAAGTTCCCTTTATTCCTATGTTCTCCAGTGTTTTTAATAGGAATGGGTGTTGTATTTTGTCAAAAGCTTTTTCTGCATCAATTGAGATAATCATGTGGTTTTTGTTGGTTTTGTTGTTGATATGATTGATAATGCTAATAGTTTTCCTAATATTGAACCAGCCCTGCATTCCTGGTATGAAACCTACCTGATCATAATGTATTATTCTCTTGATAAGATGCTGTATTCGTTTTGCTAAAATCTTGTTGAAAATTTTTGCATCTATATTCATTAGAGAAATTGGTCTATAATTTTCTTTTTCTGTTTTATCTCTTCCTGGCTTGGGTATCAAAACCATATTTGTATCATAGAAAGAATTTGGGAGTACTTCTTCTTCCCCAATTTTCCCAAATAGTCTATATAGTATTGGAATTAACTGTTCTTTAAAGGTTTGATAGAATTCACTTGTGAATCCATCTGGTCCTGGAGATTTTTTCCTAGGGAGTTCATTGATGGCTTGTTCAATTTCTTTTTCTGAGATGGGGTTGTTTAAGTATTCAATTTCCTCTTCTGTTAATCTGGGCAATTTGTATTTTTTAAAATATTCATCCATCTCATTTAGATTATCGAATTTGTGGGCATAAAGTTGGGCAAAATAATTTCTAATTATTGTTTTAATTTCCTCCTCATTGGAGGTGAGTTCACCCCTTTCATTTTTAATATTAGTAATATGATTTTCTTCTTTCTTTTTTGTAATCAAATTGACCAAAGTTTATCAATTTTATTAGTTTTTTCATAAAACCAACTATTGGTTTTATTTATTAATTCAATAGTTTTCTTAATTTCAGTTTTATTAATCTCTCCTTTGGTTTTCAGTATTTCTAATTTGGTATTTTCTTGGGGATTTTCAATTTGTTCTTTTTCTAGCTTTTTCAGCTGCATACCCAAGTCATTGATCTCCTCTTTCTCTATTTTATTTATGTAGGCATTCAAAGATATAAAACTTCCCCTAAGAACTGCTTTTGCAGTATCCCATAAGATTTGGTAGGTTGTCCCATTATTGTCATTCTCTTGAATGAAGTTGTTGATTGTTTCTATGATTTCTTCTTTAACCCATTCCTTCTTTAGGATTAAATTATTTAGTTTCCAACTGATTTTTGCTTTATCTTTCCATGGCCTTTTATTACATATAATTTTTATTGCATTATGATCTGAGAAGGATGCACTGATTATCTCTGCCTTTCTGCACTGGATTTTGAGATTTTTATGTCCTAGTACATGGTCAATTTTTGTAAATGTTCCATGTACTGCTGAGAAAAAGGTATATTCCTTTCTATTCCCATTCAATTTTCTTCAAAGATCTATCATATCTACCTTATCTAGAGTTTTATTTACCTCCTTAACCTCTTTCTTGTTTATTTTGAGGTTAGATTTATCAAGTTCAGAAAGAGGGAGGTTGAGGTCCCCCACTAGTACAGTTTTGCTGTCAATTTCTTCCTTCAACTCCCTCAATCTCTCCTCTAAGAATCTGGCTGCTATACCACTTGGAGCATACATGTTTAGTAATGATATTGCTTCATTGTCTATGGTGCCTTTTAGCATGATGTAGTTTCCATCCTTATCCCTTTTGATTAGATCTATTTCTGCTTTTGCTTTGTCTGAGATTAGGATTGCTACTCCTGCCTTTCTTACATCAGCTGAAGCACAATATATTCTGCTCCATCCTTTAACCTTTATCCTATGTGTATCCCCCCGTTTCAAATGTGTTTCTTGTAAGCAGCATATTGTTGGATTATGGCTTTTAATCCATTCTGCTATCCGTCTCCGTTTTATGGGAGAATTCATTCCATTCACATTCACAGTTATGATTGCAATCTGTGTATTTCCCTCCATCTTCTTTCCCACCATTTGTGCTTTTAGCTCTGCTGTCTCCCTTCCCCTCCTCACGAGTATTTACTTTTCACCACCTCCTCTTGCCGCCTTCCCCTCTTTCTTTTAGCCCCCCTCCCTTTTACTCCCCTTTACTCTTATTGCTTCTTCCCTCCCTTTTGCCTCCCTCCCCTTTCTTCCCCCTTCTCCTCCCACTGCTTATAGAGCTAGTTAGGATTTTCTACTTAAGTTTATTGTTCCATCCTTTAAACCAATCCGATGAGAGTACCTCTCACACAATGCTCATCTCCCTCCCCTCTTTCCCTCTACTATGATTTTGTACTTCTTCTTGTGATGTAATTTGCCATTTTCTGCTTCCTCCTTTTCACACCTCCTATTACACTCCCTTCTCATACTTAAATCACATTTTTTATCATGATATCATTTACTTTATATCCGTTCCCCCTATGCTTATCCCTTTTATATTTCTTAATAGACGCACAGTTCTCGAGATAAACAGATATCATCTTCCCTTATAGGGAGGTGAACAACTTGCCCTCATTGAGTAGCAAGTTCCCCCCCCCCCCCCCCCCCCCACTGTTTACCTTTTTATGATTCTCTTGAGACCTGCATTTGAAGATCGAATTGTCTATTAAGTTCTGGCGTTTCGGTCAGGAAACTCTGGAAATCCCTTACTTCGTTGAATGACTTTCTCCTTGCCTGAAATGTTATGCTGAACTTTGCTGGGTAGTTGATCCTTGGTTGCAGTTCCAGCTCCTTTGCCTTACGGAATATTGGGTTCCAATTCTTTCGATCTTTTAATGTAGAAGCTGCAAGGTCCTGTGTAATCCTGATTGTATCTCCTTGATATTTAAATTGTTTCTTTCTGGCTGCTTGTAATATTTTCTCCTTCACTTGATAGCTCTGGAATTTGGCAACTATATTTCTTGGGGTTTTGAGTTTGGGGTCCCTTTCAGGAGGGGAACGGTGGATTCTTTCGATGACTATTTTGCCCTCTGAATCTAGTACTTCTGGGCAGTTTTCCTTGATGATTTCCTGGAAGATATTGTCCAGGCTCTTTTCTCCATCCTGGGTTTCTGGCAGGCCAATAATTCTTAAGTTTTCTCTTCTGGATCTATTTTCCAGGTCAGTTGTTTTTCCAATTAGATATTTTACATTTTCTTCTATCTTTTCATTCTTTAGATTTTGTTTGACTGATTCTTGCTGTCTCATTGAGTCGTTAGTTTCTGCTTACCCAATTCTAATCTTCATCACATTGTTTTCTTCTGTTAACTTTTGTATCTCTTTTTCCATCTGCCCAATTTTTCCTTTTAATAAGCTATTTTCTCCAGTTAATTTTTGTACTTCCTTTTCCATTTGGCCTTTCAGGAATTTATTTTCTCCAGTTAATTTTTGAACTTCTTTTTCCATTTGTTCAATTTTCCTTTTCAGGGAGATGTTCTCATCAGTGAATTCTTTCTTAATAATTTTAAAATCATTGGCCAGTTTATCTTCTATTTCCTTCTTCAGCTGTTCCAGGAGAGCTGCTTGTACTTGCGAGTAGTTCATAGTCCCTTCTGAAGTTTCAGATGGAACTGTCTCAGCTGTGACCTCTTTGGGGCTTGTGTTTTGGTCCTTATCCCCATAGAAAGATTCTATGGTTCTTTCGGCCCTCTTCTTTTTCCTGTTCATGATTTTGATAGAGTGTTGTGGCTTCTGGTTCTTTCAGTCAGAAGCTGGAGAACTTTTTGCTGAGCTGATCTCCTTTATGTCTTAAGAAGTTGAAAAATTTGTCCTATCATTAATATCACTGGCCACTTTCTGAAGGGGCTCATTGGCTTTTTGACCATTGCCATAGAACCATGGTCAGCCCAAAGTTTTTGTTAGAAGGAACTACATTTCATGCTGTTCAATCCTATGTTGTGAACTGTTGAATATACTGGTATGGCCCCTTCAGTAAATCTCTAGACTCTTTCTTTGGTTTTCTTTGTCTCTTTGATTAGATACATTATGTCATTACAGGCATACGTGTATAAATTAAGTAGAAATCTCACCATTCCACCAGTCTTTGTTTTTGATTTGCCAATCATATTGATGGCTTACCCTGTCAGTCTCCCAAGAAGATATGGCAGTCTTCATGATTCCTTTCTTTATATTTTGATATGTCAGTGTGCCTATGGATCATATCTTGTCTAAGTAAAAGTAGTAAAATTCAGCATATTCTTTCAGTGCTCAGTTTCTAAGGAAAATGTGAGATTGGGTTTGGTGTTACTGTGATTTAATGGTACTTGAGGGTTTAATTCCTCCCTCCCTCAAATTACATGTCAGGATAATTTTCAGCATTCATTTTTACAAGATTTTGAGTTCCAAATTTTTCTCCTTCCCTCTGTCTCCTCCCCCTTCCCAAAATGGTAGGCAACTTGATAAAGGTTATGTACATGTGCTAGCATGTAAAATGTATTTCCATATTAGTTACATTTATGGAAGAAGAAACAGATCAAAAGGGGAAAAAAAGGCAAAAAAGAATAAAATAAGTGGAAAAAGTATGCACAGTCTGCATTCAGAGTCCATCAGTTCTTTATCTGGTTGTGGATAACCTTTTGTGAGAGTCTTTTGCGCTTGTATCATTGTGATACTGAGAAAAGCTGAGTCATTCATAGTTTATCATCACGCAATGTTGCTGATACTGTGTACAGTGTGAGAGTCTTTTGCACTTGTCTTATATCATTGTGATACTGAGAAAAGCTGAGTCATTCATAGTTTATCATTGCGCAATGTTGCTGTTTTCCTGGTTCTGCTTATTTCACTTGGCATCAGTTCATATAAGTCTTTCCATGTTTCTTTCACCCGAGTGAGGCTTTTTTGCCAATCTTCCAGGTTTCTTGGGCTAAATGATTGTTTCTTTTTGCTTGTTCTGCTATTCCAGAATTTGGGGGGGAGGCTCAATTTTATGGTTGTGTGGAGGTGAATATAGGAAAGCTATGGCAATTTACTACTTACTCTCTGCTACCTTGTTGTAGTTCCTAGACAAGTACTGTTAAAAAAATGAATTAAAGAAAGTTCAAGTAATGATCTTTCAACAACCCTACTATTGTTTTCAGTGGAAGGAGCATTGGATTTGGACTCAGAAGATGTGAGTTCAAATCCTCATTTTGATACTACTTGTGTGACCTTCATCAAGCCACTGAATTCCCTTGGGGCCTGTTTTCTTACCTGTAAAATGAATAATTTATGCTAACTGACTTCTAAAATTTTTTTCAATTTGAAATGCATGATCCTACTTCTTGCTCTCTTTAAGAAGCCTAATGTTAAAAGGAATCAGCCTAAATCCAAAATGGTGCATTTCTAGTCAGTTTGCTATATTTCATTTATAAAGAAAAGTTAGCATACAACTATTATTGGATTCAAGTAAGTTAATATTCTTTTAATAGAGAAAGGAGATAGGTGAAAAGTTTTCTTGCCATTTCTTAGAGCTTTTTACATATCATATAGAGTCTAGTAAAACTTAGGTTTGCCTAATTCTTGCTTTGTATAGCAATATAAAACTACACAATTTTATAGTGTCCATTGTAAGGTCTTTACACATTTAAAGGAATGTGTGTAAAGGAGAGAATGGGTGGCTGTTCTTCTTGAGATGAATAAGTGGTTTGACTTTTGTAGCAAAATAATGCTAAATGATTTGGGGGCAGTTGTTGAAATTAGACCTTATAAAGAGTACAACATTAAAAACAACAGGAAAAAACTCCCAACTTTACATAGGACCTGCAAGCTCTGTCTTTGAAACAGTCTTAAACAAGTAAAATTCAGAAATCCATTGTTTAATTTTGAAGTCCCACTTAAACAGAGTTGAATTCTGTAATGATGTTCCAAGGAGGAAGCATTTTAAAAAAATCATTGAATTTAACATGTTATAAAGGGAAATACTTTGATAAGAAAACCCAGTAAAAAATTTAGTTATGCAAAAAACCATGCAGATGTGTGTGTGCATGTGTATGTATGTACCTATGTTTATTGGTCATAGGTAACATTAACATACTATTATTTAACATTTGTGTTTTTCTCTTCTTATTTTAATAGGACGTACAAGCAGAAATCGACGCACATAGCGATATTTTTAAAACTATCGATGAAAAGAAACAACAAAATATGATCAAAGCGCTCGGGAATTCCGATGAGGCAGCGCTCATCCAACATAAAATCACTGATATGAATGAGAGATGGGGCGATTTAAAGGCCAAGTCAGCACGTATTAGGTCAGTATAAGATATATGAAAATAGGAATTTTGAGAAAAATTTCTTTGTTAATGTGATATTATAAGAAAAGAGGCATATCACACAGCACTGAAAATGGCTCAGCAAGATTTTAAGGTTTTAAATCCAAGTATATTTGGATCACAATTTAGAGTTGCAAATATATTTACCAAAATCTAGTCTATTCTTAAAATTTGCATTGGAAACGAGGTTGCAAACTGCTTAATAATAGTGAATATTAGTTTTAAAGCAAAGGCTAGTACTGGCATCCAAATCTCAGTGTAATCTTTTGAACTCATTAGTAGGCTAGGTAGCCTGGCCATGGAGTCAGGATAGCCTGGATTCATCCCCTTGCTCTAAAACATATTATTGTGCTAAGTTGTTCTGTATATGTCACTTCACTTTTCTTGCCATAGATAGTTCTCTTAAGACTTTTAAATTACAGATGTCATGTTGACCTATATTAATGAAGGAATTTTACATACCAAGGAACTTCCTAAACTGAGAAAATAATAGAACTATATGTGCATCAAGGGAGGATGTTAACAAACCAAGTTGTTTCCTAAAGTGGTGAAATTATAGAGGTCTAGTGGTATAGAGAATATTATTAGTATTTCTCCTCTTGCCTTTCTCCCCTAATAAGACCTGTAATTTTATCTAAAGTGGTAGTCTGTTTACCAGCATAGATTGAAGTATTGCTAGGTTTGTAAAGGAATTTCAGAAGGTACTATGGTGGCCAAGATAAATTGATCATTTTATGGCTAACCTGCTGCTAAGAAGCCCTTGAACTTGAAGTCACTTGGTTATCAGACACAAGACATAGTCTATTATCCAGCCTATGTTCCACATCTTTTTTTTTCCTTTGGTGGGACTTTCCAGAGCTTGTTCTTAATTGACAACTTGTAAGACCTCAGGTTCACAGGCACATCATCCAGGACTTTGGCAGAATACTATCATCATGATCATTAGTATCTGGGGGTAGAGAGATTGATATCAGATGCATTTCAGATGGGTGATTTAAGTCAGCCTATCATTCAACTAGCATTTATTGATATCTACTATGTGTCAGGCACTGTGCTAAGCATTGGAGATAAAAAGAAATGCGAAAACAAACTCTAGCACCAAGGCATTCATCATCTAATAGGGGAAGATAACATACAAGATATAATCAGGATCAGGTAGAAGTATTGTTGGAGTAAGGCATCATATTAAGGAAAACTGGAAAAGACTCCTTAAATATGGGTGAACATGAGTTGAGATGCAAAGGAAGCCAGGGAAACTAGAAGATGGAGATGGGAAAGGAAACCCTTTCACATATTGAGGAAAGTCAATGAAAACGTTTCGTCACAGATCAAATGTTGTGTTCAAGCAACAGAAAAGAAGACAATGGCATTATATTGCAGATCATGTGGAGGGAAAAGTCAAGTACAAAACTGAAAAGGTTGAAACGGGCCAGGTTATGGAAAAAAACGGAACAGAAGCTTTTATATTTGATCCTGGAAGGAATACATTGAGCCACTGGAGTTGGGGAATCATAGGGGGATCAAATGGTTAGACCTCCATTTTAGGAAAGTTAGTTCAACAGCTGAGTGCAGATGAATTGTAATGGGGAGAGCCATCAACTGGGAAGGAACTCTTGTGGGTATGATGAGATGACACAGAGATGTACAGATGCTGTGATCAGTATGGTACTGAATGTTAGATGACTCTACAGATGTTGAGTCCTGAGTGAAGGATGAAGGAAGGGCTATCAAGCTAAGTTCCATTCACTGGAATTTAAAGCATTATGGCATCACTATCCCCTGTTGTGTATCACTCTGAGGCATATGGTAGGGTGATATGGGTTTATGTGATTTTTAAATAAAAATAGGTAGGTAAATAACATTGTTGTGAAGTTTCCCTTGGAGATGATGCCCTGTCCCTTTCCTGATAGTTCTCCAAATGAACTCCTTGGAAGGCTGTATAAAGTAAACATCATTGTATTTAATTCTCTCTAGATTTAGTTCTTTATTGGCTTTGTACAAGGAATGTATTGTTGCACATAGAAGTAAGCCACATTGTTCTGTCATCCCCCTTGATGACATGTCCCTCATGGGTGGTTACTCTATGGTAAAGAAACTTAAAACCGTGTCTATAAGTGTGTCTCCCAGTCTTCCCCAAAAAGCAGTCAATTAGATCATGGGTTTTTGGGCCCCTGAAGAGCTAACGGGGGAGAAAAGGCATCTGCTTCCCTTTGCTTTGTGTGGTGACCTTCCAGTGGGCGGCTTCCACTGTGTTTGATACTTAATGTTTCCTGCAGCAATAAATGAATAAACGCTATTTTATGAAGGCTAGAGTGTAATAAAATTCAGCTACAACAAAAATGTACTTACTGAGGGCACAGCAGGAACCATGCCGTGGCTCAGAAATGTAAGAGTTTATTTGTCTAGGTGATGCTTAGCAGCAGTTATTCTGGGCTTCTATAGAGGTAACAGAGAATGGGGTTTTAAAGAATTGGAACTTAATGGCAGGTGGGATCCAAGCTGATCATCCTGACTGGACCCTTGGCAGAGGGACCTTCAGCTTTCATCAGTCTCTTATCTCTGTCACTGGGCTTCACTTTTTTTATCTGGGAAGGGAGAACAGGCAAAGGGAAACCGATCAGAGTGGAGCACAACCACAGACTAAGTTACAGCAAATAATCATATTGTTTTGTAGAGGAGGGTGGGAGAGAATGCAGCCATTTAATTAGAGCAGAAAAAGGATGTTTAAAGTGATGACTATTAGTTTTTATTATAATGAAATTGGAACTCTTTAGAACACTAGTGTGAGTTACGTATGTTTGACCATATTTCAGTAAACTGATCACTGCTAATGAGTATTTTTACAGTTTAATAGCTGAAGTTTCTTGAGTTTTTTGAAGGTTACAAAGGTAGAAGATTCAGCTACATTGAGGATTCAGGGTTGAGAAGTACACAAGAGTTACTGTTCTCATATGGAGAGGAAATGGAGCAAAACCAGTTGGGCACGGCGAGTGAGTGACCAGTCCAGGTTGTTTTCAGGGACGCCTAGAGGCAGGAAAGAGACTAACATACAAGGTCTGCTAGAGGGAGAGACTAGCTATTCATTATTTGGGTGCAGAGTATAACATGTGACAAAAAGAGTGATGGATATGGAAGAAGAATGAAGTTTTTTGCTTTTGTTTGTTTGTGTTTTTGTTTTTTGCATGAGGCCAGATGGCAGAAGGCAGAGAAGAATTTGAGGCTGCAGGGTTAGATTTTTGTTGAAGTCCCTTTTGTCTCCCCAAGGTTTCCAAATACTGCTGCTGTAATAATATGGTATCAAATCTAGCCTTGGGTATTTGAATATTGTTAGCAGAACTTGTTCCTTTCCTCCACTTATGGAAAAGGAAATTTCTATGATGGTGCTATCACTGCTTAATTTATACTGGAGGCTACTCTAACCAGCTTGGGCAAGGTACATGCTTGTTTTCAGTATGAGCATTCATTCAGTATGTACTTGAACACTAGGACTTATTGAAAGAGAATAGAAAAAAGAACGATGCTGTTGTGACATTTTTAGTCAATCAGAACAAATTCCCACATTTGCTGGATCTGACAACGTGTAGGTCTCATGTTGTCCTTTGCATTGCCTTTCATGTTGCCATCACTTTTCTGTCAGGTCCTGGGTGGCAGGCTTTCTCATCCACCCCTCTGGATCAATGACTTTTCATTGTATTGATCAGAATTCTTAAGTTTTTCAAAAGTTGCTTTTCTTAGAATGCTCTTGTAACAGTATACCTTGTGTTCTCTGATTTTCCATCTAAAGTGGATAGTGAATCTATGAGATTGCCTTGAGGCCACATGTGGCCCTCTGGGTCCTTGGGCATGACCTTTTGACTGAGTCCAAGTTTTACAGAACAAATCCTTTTATTAAGGAAATTGTTCTCTGAAGTTTGTATCCATTCAAAGGGCCACACTTGACCTAGAGAGGGCCACATGTGTGCTGGAAGCTGCAAGTTTCCCATCCCTGATCTAAAACTATGCACTTACTCCTTATCAAACATTTTTATAGTAGACTAGTGTGTATTTTATCTCCTCTGGTAATGACCATCTTTCCCTGGATGCTTTTTTGAGAAGTGAAGTTACTAATGGGCCATCAAGTAGGGGGCAGAAACAGAAGTTAAGGGTGTATTTGACTAACTGTGGAATTTGAAAAGTCACAAACTAAATCACCTCTTTTTTGACAGGGCAGTTTTACATATGGGTAAACTGAGATGAATAAATCCTTGTGTTACTAATCAGTGACATAATCATCAGAGCTTTGATTTTCTTTTTCTGCTCATTAGAATTTGTTTTATACCTTCAAGGAAAAGTTAGAAAAAGAAAATTGTATTTCTGTGTACTACCTTGCAAGGGAAGTGTGTTATTTCACTGAAGCCAGGCACTTCTAGGTCAATAGAGGCTAGTCTCCCTACTCCTTCTAATGTCTAAAGGTTTCTGACTTCTCCCTACTAACCTTACTTAACAGCTCTAGTGCAGATGAGTTATTTTATCTGTTTTTAGGCTACTGTAAATTATTGAGAACCCTTTTTCCTGGATTCTTAGCTAAATTTCAGTCTCCTCAGATAATACCTGTCCAGCCTTACTAGTCGTTACTCCCATCCCAGAATGCTGCAGCCTTTACTAGCTGTTCTGTGAACTTGAAATTCTCTCTCTTTCTCCCTTTGTACATTTTGTATAGACTCTCTCCCCTACCTTGAATGTATACCTTCCTCCTCTCCATCTCTGCTGCAAAAAAAAAAAGACCTGATTTATGTGTTACCTTTCCCTGCAGCTGAAAGTAATTCCTCCCTGATCAAACATTTACCCAACACTTCCCCTGCTCCACTCACTGTTTTTGTAGAGATCTTTAAGGAGAACTCTAAGCCCCTTGAGAACATAGACTGTCTCATTTTTGTCTTTATATTTCACCTGTACACATAACAGATGCTTAATCAATGTTTATTGTGTTGGATGGAATTGAATTAAATGTGTCTCAGATTCCTGGTAAATTTCACATATGAGTTATGGCTATAGGATTGTATCTATAAAAATACGTATTTTTTTCTTTATAGGAAGTCGCCATTCTTCTTTGTTGTAAGTTCATCCTGATTTTTCAGGGCCATTAGGCTACCAAGAAAATTTAACTTGTTTGCAAAAGCATTTGAAACATTTAAAAGTGGTGTGCCTTCTCTCTCTTCAGAGCACATCTGGAAGTCAGCGCTGAAAATAGAAATAGATATCTTGCTTGTTTAGAAGATCTGTTTGAATGGTTAACACTGAAAGATGATCAACTACAAAAACAAATGCACACCGAGGTGGATGAGACCTCTTTAAAGATGCAGCAAAACCATTTAAAAGTAAGTCAACTCTACTCTATTTAAATCTTTCTTCTGAAATATAATAGTATTATAATTGTCTTTAGTAGCTTAGAGTAGGATGAGTTAATCGTGGAAGTCGAAATAAATTTGTAAGTATAGTTTATAAGTACACATGTACCTGTCTTTTCTCCCCAGTTCCCCTCCAATTAAAAAATACTTAGTAAAATTTATTTAACTCTCAGTCACTGGCTTGAATTTATTCAAACAAATATTTGTCTTACTCATTGTCCTAAAATGTTTTCAGAACTTTTAAAGTATTATTAACATAATGTTTCTAAATGATCTGTCTTGCTGGTGTATTTATTTTATTTTTAAAATTTTTAACTCGTTTTGAATTTAAATACATAACGACAAAAAAAAAAGATGTACACAGTGCAACATCAAAAGAGGATTCAATATGAAACTGAATTTCCATTTCATAGTTTCCTTTTTTTTTTTTAACTGTTACAAGTGCTAAACATTTTTCAAAACTACGTTACTTTTTTGGGTTTCCTACTGACTTTTCTTCTCTGCTGTGCACAATTGTTTTCCCTCTGTCTCCCTCACTCTGCCCTAGGGTAGGCTGCCATTAGACACAAATATGTGTATGTGTGTGTCTATGTATGTATATTACATATGTGCAGTCATACTATTATGTACTCCTATTTATCAGTTCTTTCTCCAGGGGTGGAATTATCTTTGCATATGTCCTTTGTAATTGATTTGCATATTTACAGCACTCAAAACGAATGACTCATTCAAAGTTGTTCATAGAACAATATTGCTGTTAGTGTATGTAGTGCTCTCTTGGTTCTCCTCATTTCAGCCTTCATAATTTCATGCCAGTCTTTCCATTTTTTTTTTCTAAAATGAGCTAGCTCATCATTTCTTGTAGCACCAGTTGTATTCCATCACTATCACATACTACAACTTGTTTGGCCATTGCCTTCAATTTCCAATTCTTTGCCACCAGGGAATCGCTATAAATATTTTAGGACATGTAAGTTCCTTTCCTTTTTCCCTAATCATCTTGGAAACAGACCCATTGCCTGGTATATTTAACTAACATCTTAATATTTTGAAATGGCCATATAATGGGTTGGAAGAATTTTTAAAAAAAAACATACAAAATTTCTGTGATATTTTAGTTCAAAGAGTAGTCTAAAATAAAGGGGAAGCAACTAGTCACCATGGTGAAAAATAGGCCTAGTTTAAATCTTGGAGCATATCACCCCCACCCCCAAAAAAAGGAAGAGACCCTTGTTTAAAAAAATTATTTCATTTTCTTTTCATTGTCTAACTCTCTACTCTTTATTCTTGCCCCCACTGAAAGAAAAAGAAAGAAAAACAAAAAACAAACTCAAACCCCCAAAGCTGAAATAAGCAAATCAGTACTTCTAATCTCTGAATGTCATATTATCCTGAACAGTGATATATATTATCAGTAGGATTGAATTAACTCACTTTTTTTAGATATTTAAGTCATTTGTCTTGTCTGTTTCTAAGTCATTTGATTGACCACCTTCCCATCAAGTTTCTTAACCATTTTAATTTTCTTTTTAACATTTGTGAGTGTTCTGATTATACTAACTGTAAAAGGAGATGTTCATATGTATCATTATCTCAAAGAAAGGTATTATGTTTAAAAAAAAGTATAAAAGAACTATAGGTTGTTGGGGTTTTTTTTTTTGGACATCTTATAAGGAACATCTACACAATTCATGCTGCTAAATACTGTCTTGGTTGAAAAAAAACCTAATATAAGAGATGAGATTGGGCAAAGGACATTCATATTGTATTTTATGGTTTCAAATGTCTTTGCCTTAAAATAATATAGAAGAGGAAAGAAGATTTTGTGGATGAGTGGGAAAAGCAGCAGTGGAGCTTCATGACCTATGACCTCATTTTCATTATTAATTGATTATTGCAGTGTGCTTCACAAGGAGGGATGATGCCTCCCCAAATTGCATCACCTCTCTGCCTTACAACAGATAATTATCTATATAAGGCCCAAAAGAAAATCTCTCCATTTATAAGCTTTCATTTTCTTAGTAGTTTGTGTGTCCTTCCCTCCAGAACAGTATATAGCTATAGTAATCAAACCATGCTATCACTCAAATTAGTTATATTTACCTGAAGATATAGGCATAATACTGTCAGTGGTAGAACAGATCATTCATTTGCCAAGCCACTGAGCCAGTTCTCTTTGTCAGCAGTGACCTCGTGGCCTATAGAAGGCCTTTGACAATTGGTTTGATAATTCGGTGATATCTTCCAGAGATGCTCATAGGAAAATCAGAGTCCTCTGTTTCTGTAGCTAGTAACTTGGCAGTAGTGTATCTGGAGAGGGGTGTGTTTTTTCTGACTCATGTAAACTGATGCACTTAAGTAGAATTCACAAGTGTTTACTTCTTGTATAGCCTGTGTTAGGAACTGGCAAACATAGTAGGAAGAGCAATGGGATGAAACAAATCATATGCGTTTTCCTGCCTGCTCACAGAATGCCCCAGGGTAAGGCAGAATTGTTTGGTAGAGGAGGAGGCAAGGGCACTAAGACATTTTTGTTTTCTAAACTAGAGAAGCAGAGACTTAGGAAAATTCAGTGACCCATTTGACCCCCAACTATAACTAATAGAACCAATTAAAAATAAGCTTTAAAAAGTGTAAAAGTTCTCATTCTGGCATTCTGTATTTCTTAAGAGAGTTGTAAGATTGCATATGTTGTTGTGGGTAAGTTACCCTGCTAATTTTTGACTTGTTTTTTAGGCAAGGGTGTGAGTAGTAATCTCTTAGGTGATAGTTTATAATTTTGGGTGCTAGGAAATTAGATGAAGTCATTGATACCTTGTTTTCATTTGTGATGATTGACAAGGTATATTAAGATGATTAAAAATTAGCAAATAGTTCATATAATGTATAACTCAAATCAAATAAGATAATTGTGAATTGCTTTACATTAAACAACTACTCAAGGTTATAAAAAAAACAACTCTGGGCAGAATTTTCTTTAGCTTTGTAAGTTAATGTGTATACATTTAATATGCATGACCTTAAATTCTGATTCATAGAGTGTATGCAGCCTGGAGGTGGATTTAGCATGACTTCTCTAAAGGCTTACTGGGCATGCTTATCAAATTTGCAGAGGACAAGAAGTTGGAATGGATAGCTTAAATGATGAAAGATAGGATTTCAGACAGACTAGGAATATGGGCCAGTTAAATAAAAACAAGTTTATAAAGGTAAACCTAAAGGCCTATATTTGAGTTTTGAGAATTTAACTTATAAAATGGTGAGAGGTACGACCAAGCAAGAATTCAAGTGGGTAGGAGACAATGATGTTTGTCTAAAACTTAAGAGTAGGTAAAAATGTGATATTATTCAGAAAATGTAAATTAGAGCCTGATCATATAGGGCATTGATTGCCAGAAAGCTAAGTTTATATAAGGTAACTCTGCTACATTAAGAAGGTTACTCTAGCAGTGGTATAGAAGATGGCTTAGAATAGATTTGGACAGAAAGATAGGCTGAGGTAGGAAGTCATGAGAGTCATCTAGGGGAAAGGAAAAGTGTTTTAAATGAGAGGGTAATGAGATTGCCAAGAAGGGAGCAGATTCATCAGATATTTCAAAAGAGAAGCAGAAGTTCAGGCAAATTGTTGACTTCCTTTTCTCTCACTTTCCAATTCAATCTTTCATGTAACAAGCATTTATTAAGGGACTAATATATGCCAGGCACCATGCTTGCCACTGTTGATACTTAAAAGAGAGAAGATACCAGCCTTAAGAAGCAGCTAGTTAGTGCAGTACTGGGCTTGGCTCATCTTCCTCAATTCAGATCTGACCTCAGACACTGGCAAGAGAATAATGACTGAAAAGATGCCAATGAAATTAAAAATTAGCAAATGGTTTTTGGTGCCTTGGCACAATCATTTTCAGTAGAGTGGAAACCTAACCGGATTGTGGGCCCTGAGGATACACAAAGTAGCACAGTAGCTGTATTAAATATGTGTTGATGATGAGATACAGAATCAGTTCTGGGAAAATACAGAGCACTCATGGGTGCAGTCATTACTGAAATATTCAGAGCCACTATTCTAGATTTAAGCAATTCTTACATATATTTTGCTTGTAATTAAGCTACATGGGTTCCTGTGTTGGTATGCACTGAGCCCACCATTAAGCAGGCAATCCCACTTGAAGCACGCTGAAAGATTGAGGAGTTGGCAGAGAAGATATTTTTCACCTGGGCTTTGCTGCTTAAAAAAAAAAAAATCTAAACATTCACTCATTTTTCTTTAGCCACTCCTTCACACATAAGAAAAGATAACTGATTAGCATTATGATGTTACAAAAAGGATTAGCTAACGTAAGGTAATAGAGATGGAGATTCTATACAGATCTCAGGGCTGCATCATAAAGATTCAGCTTTTGTCCAAAAATTACACATCTCACTGATGCATATGCTATCCCCAAGTCCTTGGCTCCCCTGGAGCTTTTATTTAAAACTCCAGTTTTCTTTTATACACTAACAGCTATGTACTCCATTTCTACATTTCTCTTTCATTATAGAAACTGATATAGAAAAATTTAATCTCACTTTTTTTTGCCATCAGTAATTCTTTAAAAGGTTTTTGATTAGCATTAGCTCATTGCCTACTTATAACCATTTAAATTTGCTTTTTTTCTTAAATGTACTGAAGCCAGCTTAGTCATTTATATATACTTGATGATTTTAGGTTGCATCATACTTCTTTTATCAATGTCCTGCCAAGTGACTCTATCCTTTGTTCATTGTGAGGTGTCTTCTTATTTGGCTTGGAAACTTCTACCCCAATGGCAGAAATATAATATTCAAGAGTAACTTCAGTATTACCGTGTCCCAAGTTAGAGAAAAAAGCACCCCTCCCTTCCTCTCACTCATAAAATGCTTTATCTTACTTACGTTATTTTTATTACATAACTTTTTTAATCATTTAAAAATACATCTTACCAATGAATCTTCCATTAGGCAGGCATATGTCTTAAATATAACATTAGTATAGCACAGAATATCAATTTGCTTTATTCTTAAATTATTTATAGTGCATAAATAGATTTTCTGTACATGTTTTGTATGTCACCCGTACTGTAGGTCATGATTTGAATTGCCAGACTCTCAGATTTCCCAAGCTTCTAAACACTTTTTGCAAATGGGGAAATATTGACTCTAATATTAAATTTTTTATTCATTTCATTCTTTGTTTTGAAATTGCCACTTTTTTAAACTAACCATGAGGAGAAAATCTTTTTAAAGTTATGATTGGCTAGCTTTTAGAGATATGATTTGCTATTTAAAATGTTAGAATTTCATCTTTAGTAAACTGGATTTGTTAAATACTTCACATGGACATTTTCAACATGAGTTTTCTGTTCAAAAACCTGACAGTGTTAAAGATGTAGACATAACAGACTTTGATAAGATCTCTTACAGATTTATTAGTGAACAGTTATAATACTCTAACTCATTTCTCTTATCTGTCATACTCTGAAGGTTAAATTAGATTTTTGTCTCACTTATAAGGGTATTTGATGAATACTTCATATTTAACAATTATGTTTCTCTAACTTTAATATATGAGTCAACTGGAATTATAGGTTGAGGATAATCTTGATGAATAGAGCTAATTATACTAAAGATAATGTTATTTTCCCAATTATCCATGGCCTACAAGTTGCTCCATATCGGACTCAGCCCCTTTTTTTCCTTTTGTGTTCTTTGACAGCAAAGAGGAGGCGGGGAAGGGAGAGGAGAGAGAATGTGTATGTGATGATTTTGTTTTAATTTACAGTATTTTTTTTATTTAGGTAATCCATTTTCAGAGTAACTTGTCTCTTTAAGTGATTTACAATTGGACAACTATTCACTATTTTTTGGATTAGATTCCTATTTAAACTTTTTTATATTCAACTCTATGCTAAATTTTATTTAGTGGCTATCGAGGGTAATGAGACTTTCTTTTCCATCATTAGCCTGTGATAGGGGATAAAGAAGGAATTTTTAAAAAATAAGAGATCTATTTGGAGGAACCAGATATGTATAGTGAACCATCAGTTAAAAGGCATCCAGGAAATGAATGAAACTCCTTTATACAAACTCAGTTATGGTGTTAAAAAAATACAAAATAACTTTATAAGTCATGGGAAAGCAGAAATGTCTGTACTTATAGCTTCATGCCAAAAATAACTCCTTCTTTGCTTCTGTTTGTCCTGGCTTACTTGAAAATATGCAGACTGACCTTCAGGCAATATTGTGGAGTCTCTTAAATTTGTTTTCTGTTATTTGTCATTCAACAGCATTTTCCTTCTAGGTGGTAAATTGCCCTAATTTCAAAATATGTAACCAACCTTCCTTCCTTCCATCTTCCTTCCTTCCTCACTCACAGTATTCAGAAGTTAAAGAAATCACCAAGCTCAGTTTGCCTCTGAGAAATGGAAGTGATACATAGCTCTTTTCTGAATCTGTTTGGATAATAGAGTGTGAGATACGGGCTAAGTTAGGAATGGGGAAGAGATGTTCTGATCAGTAATTCTAGTTAATATTTGCTGATCCTCCACATTTGTCCTTTATGAACCACTGATAGCCCATTAAGGGACACGTTAGGAAAATTTACTACTCAATAAGTTTTCTTTGTGCTAAAATTCAAGAGTGTAGGAAAGTGGACATCCCTAAGGAAGGGACTATGGTATATTGGAAAAAGTTAGAGGACTTGGGTTCAAATCTTGCCTCTAATGCCTGGAACCGTGGCAAACCATTAGCCTCTCTGGGCCTCAGTTTCATCTGGAGACTGAAGAAGGTGGAGTCGGGAGCTGCCAAAGTCAACTTCTAGCTCTGCATTTATGATCCCATTATAAAAGTAAAGGCTTGTGCATAAAAGAGAATGGTACTTGAGCTTGCAATAAGTGTAAGTAAAAGCACTCATTATGAGCATTTATAATATTATTCATTTGGATATAACTTCACAATTTTATCTCAGAGAACAAGGCAAAAATGAAAGGCACTGCATTTATCCATTTCTTTTCTGGGTTGGGAGGGAGAACAAGGACACTTTCATAATATGCGTTAGTTTCTGTTTTCAAAATCTGTGTGAGATATGTTTTACTACTACAGAGATGTTGGAGAAGGAAGGGTTCCTCCCTGGGTTTTAATGTGCATGCTCAACAATCTGACTCATGCGGCATTTTTGCTGTCAGAGAGGTAGAACCAAAATGAATTTATACATTAACAGTTCATTTAGGAATGTTAACCAGATGATTTTCTTTTAAAGCACTATGAAAAAGACATTTTATTGCCTTTACATGCAGTTGTAAAGTAAGCTCATGTTCTTTTTCGATGAAGCTTTATTAGTGCTTTCAAAATGAATGATTCTCCTCCTTTTTTCTGTCATACAATGAATTTAGACTCATATTGCTGATTTCGTTTTGAAAGCAAAGAGAAAAAACAGTGAATTATGTTCCAACTAATTCTCTTTGTACTTATATTTATTTGTTTCTTTCTGTTTGCTCTCTATATGGAGCATCTTTTTAAACCAGTTCCAAATAAAGCTTGCTGCCCTAAGAACCATCTTGAATTAGTGAGTAGAGGTACCCACATTTACATTCTACATATCTCCTCATATTTTGACATTTTAAAGTAAGAATTGAATCTTAAATGAGTCTTATGGTGGTAGAGCCTTTGTTTGACTATGAGACAAAAATGGAAAGAAAATTATACTATAAAGATATGCAGTAAAATAGTAGAATAAATTGTATGAATTGAATGGCTCTAGATCCAACACTTACCTTGCAAAATTAATAGTTATTTCAAAACCCAGTTGTTTGATGTTCTCTATTTGTTGGACAAAGTGATTTTTGGACTTGTAAATGGAAGTGATAATCTAGTGTCTTTGGCAGTGTGATATTACATAGAATGTAGTAGAAAGAACCCTTCTTATAGGTGTTCTATCATGTGGATTTTAGCCCCTACTTGGAACATAGTAGACACTTAATAGATGACAGCTGACTGGCTAAGATGGTTCCTTGGCCTGTTTCTGGCCATGATTGTGTGCAGTCGTCTCATGTATCTGGCCCTGCGTCGCAGGGTCAGAGTCAGAGTGTCCTAGTGGGAGAAGGAAGAGAACTAGAACATTTAGGTGATGACTGAGTTTTGGAAATGATGAGGACATTTTGATCTTTCGTTTATGTCTCTTCTTTCATTCAGTCTTTTTTTAGGTTTCAGAGAGTCACTTCCATTCTTTTTCCATTTAGTTTTCCATCTCCTGTCTACTTACTCCTTGCCTATGTGGTCAGGATTAGACAAATTATCTAGGGCTGTTTCTCCTTGTTCTCCAAAATATAGGTGGAGAAGGAGGAGGAGGGGAATCTGGCAGCTCTTTTGCTGCTCAGTGGGAGATTTGTATGGTTGCTGTATTGACATAAAAGATTCCACCTCTTTCACTTCCCTGGAACTACTTGACTTTATTTAGCTCAAATAGTAGTAAGCTACATGAAAGTTTAGTTCATGTTCTTTAAACTCTCCTATATTTTACTTAGTCAGGAATATGTAGGTAGTTACATATTCTTATTAACGATCTGAGTTTTGAAATGTAGAAGACAAAAAAGACTCATGCTTGTGGAATTTTAGCTACATTTCTTAGGCAAAAAGTAGTGTTCTTTTTCTCCCGCATGATTGAACAGTCTTTTTTTAAGAACTGCTACGATACTTGATTAGGAGTTTGGCCATTTGTTTTTGTTGCACAGAATATTCGATTGGGACTACCTTATGTCAATCAGTCAGTCGATGTTTATTAAGCACCCACCATATGCTGGGTTCTGTGCCAGGCTCTTTGAGGTCGGGGGACTGTCTTTTGCCCTTCTTTTATCTCTAGCACTTAGTATATCCTAGTCAGTGTTTATTGACTGATAGTCAAATCTTTTAATTGTGGTGATTTGGGGTAAGGAAAATGTGAATCGCAGAAGATTTATTAATCTTCACATATATATTCAATATCATATTTCTTGCCTTCTCAAGGAATGGGGGAGAAATGAGAGTGAGAGAGGGAATTTGGAACTCAGAATTTTAAAAAAAGAAACATTAAGAACATTTTACATCTATTTGGGAAATATTTAATGGAATAAATAGAAATATTTTTAAAAGTTCCTTTAATTTAAACAATTTTTCCCAATTAAATTTTTTTTCAATTAATGAAACTTTGCCTTGTCTGCATCCCACCATCACTCCCAGCTACTTTCCTAACCCACCCTCAATATAGAAAGATAGACAAAAACAAGATATCTCTATCATAAGCATGTATGGTCAAGCAAAAAGAATTCCTTCTCAGGCCATATTCCCCCTTCTCCTCCCAACAAAACAACCCAGTTTGTACTCTGAGTCCATCATCTGATTCTCAGGAGGCATTTTCCATTGTGAGTCCTCGAGAATCATGGTTGGTTGTTCATTGTGTTGATCAGAAATTCTAAAATTTTCTTAAGTTGTCAAACCTGATTTCTCAAACAGCATCTTTTCTCTCACTTCATACCAAATTTTTTTTCAGAGACAGTAAAATATACTAATAAAATGGAATTCTTAACATTTTGCAGGTTGTTTTCTTAGAGCCCATCAGGTAAACAGTCAAATGACAAAAAAAGCTAAGAGAACTTAGAGTATCTGCCTTTTGGGAATTAAGTCTCAAAGTGATCAAGAGTAAGATATAGAGACAGTGATTGCTGTTGCCTAAAACTGTTAAAATTTCAGAAAGAATCCTGTAGAATCTGAACTGCTGTGTAAAGAATCTGAAATGTCTCTCAGAACACCCCCCATCCCACTAGTTTTTCAAAAAAGTACATTCCATAATATCATCATAAGGAAAGTGAGTATAGCGAAGCATTTCAACTCAACTTTAAAAAGATGTTTAAACTTCTAAGGAATCTTTTAAGGTCTTTTTCAGTCTTTTTATTACATAAAGAACTGTTTTCTGCATTGCTAAGAAGTGCATGAAAAGTTTTAAGAGGGTAGCAAAGCCTTAAAAACAATTTCCACTTAGTTGATGAAAATATTCTTATTTGGATCTTTTGCTATGGTCGTTAGATAAAGATTTTAATAACTATGGGCTCAAGAAAGTATCTAGCTTGGCCTATGGTGTAGTGTAGTAACTTAATCACCAGCCATTTTTATAGGTTGCAGGGATTAAAACTTAACTGTACTTTAAAGAATGAAAGTGTTAAAGACTAACTGTACTGGGAATCATAAATTTGCATTGAAAAAGTCTGGCAAGGAAAAAAATTACATTTGCCTCAGTGTGAGATGGAACATATTTTAAGATAATTGGAGACTGAGTTTTTTAATGTATTCTCTTTAGTTTAGATTTTGTGTAGTTTAATTTGTTTCTACCTCTTAATTTCTTTTTTTTTATTTAATATATTCTAAAGAATGTAAAATACTTTTGGAGATCTCATTACCACTTGTGAAATTGCCTTCTTCTGTTCAATTGGATGTAATTTTTTTGTCACTCTGTATGACCAAAAAAAAAGTGTGTTAAAATATGCTATTATATTTTTGCAGTCTCACAGTTTGAAATGAAGACTCTAAAAGTACATTTTATATAAGTTCATGTACAGTACAATAATTTCTGTTAGGTGAATATTTCGAATACATGATCATTTTTCTTATGTTTGCGCATTTATGTCCTGTAAGAATCATCTTTTTAACCCAAGTTCATTTTTTTCTCATCTCTGATTTGTAAAATTTACATTTTTCACTTATAAACTGAATTAAATTCTAGCTATTAGTCACTCTCTCAGCAGGTATGGGTAGAAGTGGTAAAAATGAAGAGGATGCTCCATTTTTTTCTGTACACAACATTAAGTTCTAACAAGATTCTTGTTTTGCTTTGCAAAGGAATTGGATGAGGAATTGAAAGAAAAAGAACTAAGTATATTGAATGCTGTTGATGAAGCGCAAACATTCCTTTCGGACCTACAAACTAAAATGGGTGAGTTGAGTTTTTTTTTTCATACTTTCTACCAAAGAGATGTTAGAAGTGAACAAAATTAGTGGAATAAACTGAAGGCATAAAATCTAATAACTGAGTTCCTGAAAGATTTCCTTTTCCGCTTTTTTTGAAATTAGTTTTTAATCAGATATTAATCATTCTTAAGTAAAATCTGTATTTAAGATAAATTTAAAAAGTGGGAGGAGATGAGACCTGAGTTGAGCCTTGAAGGACAGACAAAGTTTTTACAGACAGAGGAGAAGGAAGGTAGAACATTAGTTATGTAACAAGGTTTTTACAGACAGAGGAGATGGAAGGTAGAACATTAGTTATGTATGGTACAACTACATAGAATGTTGGACTTGGATTCAGGAAGAACTGAGTTCATGGCCTTCCTCAGGTACTCTTGGGGCCCTAGGCATGTCACTTTCCTCTGTCTGCCTCAGTTTCTTCATCTTTAAAATAGGGGTAATAATAGTACTTACCTCACAGAACTGTTTTGAGGATCAAATGACATAGCATATGTTAAGTGCTTTGCCATTCTTAAAGTGGTGGTGGTGATATTTGTCACACAGTAAGAAGATTCGTCTGACTAGGTGACAGAAGTATTGGGGAGTAGTGAGAAAGAAGATTTGGATAGATGGAATGGTGCCAGAATATAGAGGAACTTAAAAAAGTAGAGGAATTAGTCTTTGTTATTTATATTATTTTCTGGTGTCATAAAATTTAGTGCCTCCTTACAGGTTTATTTCTATAATAATCATACTACCCTATCTAGAAATATGACCATTACTTTTTATAGTTACTATGTATATAATAAAACTTGATGTTTTCATGGAGCTGAACTTTTACTGTTAATTCCCCAAGTATGGGGTCACATATATAATGGTCCTTCATTTAAAAATATTTGCTGCTGCTGACAATAATTACAGTTTCCAGAATAACTTAGAATACATGTATATGCACATATAAAATCTATGCATTTTACTAGACTGTGGTTATGACATTTGTAGGTTCTATGTTTACGTTGCTTGATAAATGTCATATTAGTTTACCATTATGAAGTTGTGAATATTCTTTAGCATGATTAATTTTCATACTTTTCATCCCCAATATAATTTGCTATAATTCTGGTTATTTTCTGTTTAAAATAAAGGAAAAATTATAATTCATTTTTCATATGTTGATTACTTTTTTCCATTTTTTTTTACAAGTAGAGAATGTTATACTTTAATTATATTGTGTGATACTATATATGAGTCTTGGGGGTTTAAGGAGGAAGAGAGATCTAGGAAAATAGCATTTTCCCTTTTCCTTCTCCTCAGTAGGGGTATGGGAATGGGAAGCCATTGGAGTTGGTTGAGTAGTAGAGTCAAATGGTCTGATTTGAAACTAAAGAAATTACTTTGGCAGCAATATATAGAGTGGATTGGACCGGTGAGAAACTTGAGGCAGGCAAACAAATTAGATGGCGGTTGCAGTGATTTAAACTAGAGCTCATTCGGGCTTGAAATAAAGTGTTGTGTGTAAATGAAGAGAAGGGATTGGATGGGAGAAATAAAAGAAAATAAAAATGTTAAGATTTGACAGCTGATTGCATATGTGGAGTAAAGGAGAGGAATAATGCGGAGATTACAAATTTGAGAGTGGAAGGCTGACAAATGAGGAACTTTGGATGAGGAGAGAGGGCTTTTAAAGGATAAATTGTTCAATTTTAGATTTGTTGAGTTTAAGATAATTATAGGACATTGGACTAGATTTGTAGATCTGAGAGTTAGTTGCATAAAGATGATAGTTAAATCTTTTGACAACTTAGGAGGTTACCAAGAAAGTCTGTAGAGGAAAAAGAAGGCCCATGAGGGGGAATGTATGTAGAGGGTGTTATGTATGTGATGAGCATAGGGCATCTCCACTTCAATATCCTGTTATGCCCATAAGCGCAGTATATCAATAATTGAACTATTAGGTTTTCTTTTCTAAACCTTTTGTCCTTCCCAGCTTTCTAAAATGTGGCAACACCATTATCCAAGTCACTCGCTGGAATCACTAACTTGCTCTAAATATGTGTCATGTTTCCCTGTCTCTGGAATTTTGTTCATAACACTTCCTTCCCCCGAATTGCCTCATCAGTTTCTATGCCTCATTTGTCCCTACTGAGACCCTTACCCATTCTCCAGGGACCAGATTTAATTCCAACTTCTCCATGAAGTCTTACCTAATCCTTTTAAGTGGAAATTATTTGGTTTTTGTCTTACACATATACCACATTCTGTTCTATATTTATGTGGTTTTCTTATATTTAAGATTATAGTATAAACTCCTTGCAGATATAGCCCCTATTTTATTCACCCTTTCATCACACCCAACCCTAGGCACTTGTTGAATGCTTGTCTAGTACACGAACAATTGAATGAAAATGTGAAATTGTTACATTGTTCAACAGATGTAATCATTAAGATGATGTCTTAAATAATTCAGTGCTGGGACATATATCTCAGTACCAAATGACATAACATAGCATGTCAAGTCTTTTTCTTAGATATGATTCTCTTTTCTTCAGTGCTTTTGCTGGTTGCTCTCATAAATATTCCTTGTCATAGTGTACAGGTGTGCCTTTTTTCATTTGCACTTGTGTTTATTGACTTCATTTCCTTGAAAGATGAGAAGTAGCTACTAAGTAGACGCCTTGCCTTCTTGGCTATCTTTTCCCTACTGAAAGTACACATTTCAGTGTATCCTAAGGTTATATGCTACCATGACAATTGATGACTTTTTAGTTGCACTCTGGATGAGGGTTTTTTGAATGTGTTGTTATTTGAGGTTTTTGTTATCATAGGAAACTTAGAAAATAATTATCTGCTTCCAAAACCCTAAGGCATAACTACAGTGAATTGCTCTTGTGAGAAGAAAATTATAGTGCATGAAAAGCACAGTAAAGTAAAAAGCTGTTTTCTTTGCCATGAGTTCTACCTATAGACTAACAGTATATCCTTCCTGAAATAAAGAAGCCTCTGGTTGATATAATGTAATTATCTTGTCTCCAACTCTCATGAAAACCAAAGTAAGTCTTCTCAGAAAGCTACTTGACTGAGTGAAACTTTTAAAAACATTTTTTGGTTGTTTTATGAATGATATAGCATAAGCCTGTTTAAATAAATAGACCAGAAGCCTTGAGGAGCAATTACTTGATAGCAAAGGTTAGTTTAATGGACATATCACTTTAAATTAATTGTTCGCCATCTGTTGTTTCTTCTATAACTATAACAACTCTAGCCCCATAAATCACTTTTGTCTCATAAAAAAGATGGCAGTAATTTACATGCATGTTTCTTATTGTAGTCAACATCTGGTAGGTTACTTCTTGATTCAGCCATAAAAAATAAGAGGATAATGTGCACCCTTAATGGGATGGCATGCACTCCTAAATAATTTTTCTTCTGGACAAAGCCTGAATTTATAATAGTGAACTCTAAGGGTTTTACCATTTTTTAAAATGTTCTTTTGGAATTCTAAACTCTTCTTTTCACTCAGAATCCTCCTTTAATTATCTCACACAACATAAATCAGAAAACTGACCAATGTCTCGGAGTAGCCTAGCTTGTATAGAGGTCAGATGAATGTTTCTGTTTGAGCAAACACTTTCCTCCCCATAATGTTTAGTGGTGTTGAATAAGGAGAAAGAAACAAATTTGAGAATGAGATGGTCAGAACAGAGTTATCCAAGCAAGGTAAGAGAAGTTCCTCAAACATTTCAGTGGGTAGATCTCCCTTTGTTTTCATATACATCAGATCTACTTCTTGTATCTACTCACTTAAGGTTGAAGTGGTGGTGTTTTCCCTTAGATACAACCATTCCCAGATTTGGAATAAAAAAATCCTCTCTCAAAACTCTACTCCACTTCTCCTTCATGGTATGAAAGTAACATGGGTTCTTAAAGGCAATGCCAGCATTTTTTCTGATTCTAGTAATCTAGGAACACTTTGAATATGGCCCTCAAAAACAAACTTGTCTGTTTTCTGAGGACCAGAGTACATAGTAAGCATGGTAAGCTGTATTTCTGAATGTGCCACTTGGTGAGGAATCTTTTGGACCTGATAACTCACACTAAAAAGGACAATATAAAGTGAACTCCCATCCTTCTATGCTCCTTTTTGTTTATGTAATTGGCCCATAGATGGTGAGCTGAGCCCAGAACTGAAAAAGAAACAAGAGAAACCTAAATTGGCTTTGGGAAATTGCACAGTGCTTTTAATGACTAAAATCTTCTCCTTGAAGCAAAAGTGCATCTGTGCCTGTGCCCAAAAGTCATGGAACACTTCTTTCTCAGCATAGATAAAGTTGAAGGTCACCCAAAGGGCAGTGGAAAAATACTGTACATTACCAAATAGAAATTATATAGGAGAAGCTATATAGAGGATGTAACCTGAGAGATAAATGAAGAGAAAAGAAAGGAGGTAGTCACGTGGGTAGAGCAAAGAACCATTAAATGACCTTGTTTCTCTAATCAGTATCCAAAGAACTAAAGTCAATTACAAGAAAGAACAATAGTGGCTAAGACTGGAAATCTAGGTCGGAAGCTGGCTGGCTGGCTGGCTTTAAATATAAAGTGGAAGCACTTGTATTGTTTTTAATCCTAGAGATAGTGAGGGGCCACTAGAATTTATTGACCAGGAGAGTGACATCATCAGACACATATAGTTCTCAGTAAGCTTTAAGTAGTTCCAGATGCTCTTTCTTGTCATTTTCTTTTTTAATCCCAAGTCCTTGTCTTTGATCTTGACCTTAAAGGTTAAGATTTGTAAATATCTAGCTTACTTCCACTCTTCAGACCAAAGAAAGAACAGTTCCTCTTTAGCTCACTTTTGGTCTCTGGAGCAGCAAGATTTTTGACCTGTAGGACTTTGGTCTGCTTTTGTTGGCTTTTTCTTAAAAGCAAAACAAAACAACTTCTGAGGAACAAACCTCCTTCGCCACTTTCTAATTAGATTTTCTATCTCTTTTCTCTTATATTTACTGTCAACATTTGGTTCTTCCTGTAGCTTCTTCTCTCTTAATATCGATGTTCTGTATTTTTCTTTGTCATATTATCTTCTCCCTGAAAAAAAAATGTTTTATAACTGTTCTTTACTCTCTTCCCTCCTTCTCATCATCCCTGACATCCTCTTCTCCCCGTAAGTCACAAATTATTATATCCTTAACCATATTTGTGAATTTCTAACACATGAGTACTATGCCTTGTGTAATCCTGTGATCCTCCTTACAGACACATTTTAAAAGACTTCAGGATTACATTTTAAAATAGCAAGCTATTGTCCTTCATTGGAGTGATCTTATCTCAGTCAACAATTGCTTTTTGTTTTTGATTTGTTTGCTTGCTTGTCTGTTTGTTTTGTACAGTCCATGAGACATCAGGGGTTACATAGGGCAGATGGCTTTTGTCCTCAAGGTTTTTTTAGCCTATGTCTGGAAGTCTCATTTCTAAAATGGACAGTAGTATTTGAGTTTTAAAAAATATATAGATAAGCCACTTGAGTCTCACTCAACAGGCATTTATTAGTGTCTGTTCTGTGATATGTAACTGGGGATACAAAGAAAAGAAAATGAAACACTCTCTCTTCTTGCTTGGTTCCAATGTTCTATTGGGAGAAAAAAATATGAATACCAATAAATACAAGACAACTGGAAAGGAAATTCTAGGTTAATTTGGATAAGCTCTCCTCATCTCTGTTCCCATTTGAATTCTTCTTCCTCTTATCTGAGGAACCTGAACATACCTAAAATTAAAAATACAACTTGCAAGATAATAACTGTTAAAGAGAATATGTTAGTTAGCTATACATCACTTCCTCCTCTTCCTCTGAATCATAGAAAGGGAATGTTATATGGAATGTTATAGATTTTCTCAACAATAAGTAGATATGTAAAAAGTGTCATTTATTTATTTCAATAGCAACTTGACACTGGATATAGTGCTGGAATAACAAAGATCTAGATTCATATCTTGCCATTCCTATAGCAGCTATTACCCTGGGCAGACCACCTAACTTCTTAGAACCCCAGTTTTATAACACGTCTCAAGGGTATTGCTGGACCCAAAGGTGATAATATATACGAAAAAATTCGCAAGCCTTAAATAGCTACACAAATGTTAGTTATTAATACATAAAGATACATGCACTGTTGGCAGAAAAAAATAGAAATCCTAAAGAGTGACAGTTTTATCTTCTGAAAGGAGGTGCAATGGAACTGAACTGAGAGTCAAAAGATGTAGATTATAGTTCAAAATCTGTTGCAAACTAGCTCTGTGATGTTGAGAAATCTATTTAACCTTCAGGGGTTTTAGTTTCCTCATCTATAAAATGAGAGGTTAGACAAAGTAAATTGATTCAACTAGAATTTCTTATGTTGCTAATAAATTAAGGCACTATGCTAGGCACTGGGAATAAAAAAGCAAAATAAAGAAAGTAGCTTTTGTTCTCAAGAAGCTTGAAATTCAATTCAGAGGCCATTCATATGAATAAAACATGCAAGATAATTTGAGGATGGAGAAAACACTAGCAACTAAAGGGATGAGGAAAAGCTTCTCTGAGGAAGTGACACCTAACTTGAGAAGGTAAAAATATTAGACAATAGCTTTCGTGGTAATTTTGGAATGCATAGTGTGTGAGTGCATGAGAGGAATATGAAATAAGTCTAGAAAATTAAACTGGAATCAACTTTGAAGAACTTTAAATTCCAAAAAGGGTTTTATTTTTTTTTTTTACGCTTGAGACCATAGAGTGCCACTGAATAATTTTGAGTAGAAAAATGACATGCTTTATATAGGTTACTTTGTCTTCTTCTTGGAACTTGTGTTAGAGAGGATAGAAACCAAGAACATATAGTCCAGTTGGGAAGCACTTGTGATAGTCCCTTTGAAAGGTAATGCAGTAGGGTGGTAATTGAGAGAAGGCAGGGGGTGGGACACATTTTTTTTGAGCAATAAATGACAAGCAAGTTAGGGAAAGCATTTCTGATAAACTTTTGCTTGATGTAATGCAATGGTAACTGATTACGCATGTGGGGAAAGGGGGCGGTTAAAGGAAAGCAAAAAGTCAAGAATGACTTTAAAGCTTGTGAAACCTGAGTAATTAGAAAGATGGTGGTTCCCATAATATAAACTGGGAAGTCTGAGAGAGGGATAGGTTAACGGGGAAGATACTGTGTTTCACTGAGCACATGCTTAATTCCTATGAGACCTCCAACTGAAGAGTTTGATCCCCTAAAGCTGGCCCTTGCTAGTAGTCATCATAAATTTGCTGATCACCCCAGACTTCACAGTTACCTCCCATAAAATTTCAGTTAGCTCTTCAGCTACTCCTGATCTCTTAGGCTCAAGTCTGGGAAGATTATTATATTCTGAATTAATTTGCCCTTGGATCTCAATAGAAGAAGGGAACTTAACTTGGTCTCTGGGCAGAAGAAGAGAAATCTAGCCAAGAGTCATGAATTGGATTTTCATCCCTGCTCGAGGGACTTAGAAGTAATCTAGGGATATGTTGGCAGAACTTTAGTTTGAGTTGTGTCATTTGGAAAGATAACTCCTTTTCCCTTAAGTTTCAAATATAAAACTCTTTTATCTTTTGCTTTATTTCTTTCATAATTGAAAATTTTTTTTTCATCTGTTTTTACTGCCTGTCTCTAAAGTGATGATGTTGGACTATCAGGGGTAGGGAACCTGTGACTTTGAGGCCATGTGTTGTGAAGTTTCAATTCAGTGAAAGGGCCACATGTGAGGACTAAAGGGCTACATGTAGCCTTGAGGCTGTGACTTCCCCACTCCTGGTCACTAGTTGATCTTTTAAGGTCTTTCTAGCCCTTAATTTATAATCCTATTGTGCATTCTTTCTAAGTTTATATTAATGAGGTATTTCTTATACAAATTTGAAAAAGTATTTAGGAAACATTTTACCTAAATTTTTGTGTTCTTGACTAAAAGTTCCTTATCCTGATGAGGCTATAACAGCAATTCTAGTTCCATCTGTCTGTCACTTTCTCTAAATCCATTATTAGTTTTCCTTTTGTGTAGACAGATGGTTTAGTAGAATGTAGATTCCCTTCCCCCTTTCTGAATAGCTGCTGGAGTGGAGATAATGCAATAAACTGTATAAAAAAAGAACCTTTTGAACAAAAAATCATATCAAGCAAAGACAAAAAGAGCAATGGCTGGTGTAGAATGTTTTGTCACAGTACAAAGAAGCTGTGTGTTTCAATGCCAGATTACTTAATGACTGATTCATGAAAGGCGTTTCCTAATCTGAGGAAAGATCATCATAATTAAGCACAGAAGTTTTACACTAGTCAAAAAAATGAGTTTGTAAAATATCTCTTAAAGAATCAGATGAATTATAAACATACACAGGTGGCAGAGATGTATATCTTATCTCCATCTCTCAGGGGTCTATTATAAAACAGTTTTATAACTCATCTAGAATTATTTTCATCTGAAAAATATCTTATAAGGAAGATAATGAGGTTTGCATTTTAGCAACATGACTTTTAACGTAAGATTGACTCTCAGGTTGAGCTCTTGAAAGAAATGTATTTTATTTTCTTCCTTATTCTTAGTGTTCTCTACCTTAACCTTGACTCCTGTTCAGAATTTCTCCAGCATATTTATTTTCTTTTTATTTATATATGCATATTTATACCTCCATCATGGTGTTTTTCATTGAAGTTTTCAGCAGTTTTTCAGGGACTGTGATAAAGACATAGCAGAATAGCATAATGGGTGAGACTGTTGGATTTGTGGACGAGAAGTTCTGGATTAAAGACCTGCTTGTGATACTTAGTGACTATAAACAAAGTGGTCAAACCTTCTGAGCCTCAGTTCCCTTTTCTATAAAAAAGAAAACCATGATATCTATCATACCTACCATACTAGATTATTGTAAGACTCAAACAAGATGATGTATTTAAAATTCTCTATATTATTATCAATCATCATTATTATTATGGCCACATTGTATTATTGCCTTGAACAGGAATTAAGTGTGGCATGTTAGAAAGCCCAGTGACCTGGGACTCACAGGACTCAAGTTGCAAGTTCCACTTGTACCATTTACTTACTCCTTATGTGACCTAACTCAGGACACTTCATCTTTCCAGTTCTCATTGTCTTCATGTATAACATGGGAATGCTAACATTTCGAGAACCTGTATTTGAGAATTGCTGAGATAATACAATGAAATCGTGTATATGGAGCATTTTATAATTATGAAGCACAAAGTAAATGCAAGCAATTATTATCATTACTTCTATTGAAGAGATAAAGATAGGGACTCCTTTTCATGGTCATCAGTTTGTTATTTCTTACCTGGTGCTACTAAGTGTGACTCAGGCAATAAACATCCCTAATATGAATATGCTTATATTTATATTTTTTTGGAAAATCCAGAATGAAGCAAAAGTTGTTTTGTTTTTACTCAAAAGATTGTAATTCTAATAAGGATCTGACTTTTGATAGATGCTGAGGGTTTCATATTAAAATGCTTTTAAAGCACTATGAATCCCATTGTGGAAGAGAGGGTGGCAACTATATTAACTAACCATTTCCAATGACGTTGGGTAATGACCCCAGATGACCAGAGGGCACCTTAATAGCTAACAAAAAACCGTCCTGTACTGATGAAAAATTAAAATGAACACAGGAAGGCTAATGTGCACAAATGGAAAGGTACGGTTTACTTAGGAAACCTATCTTTGAACTTATGGTTGTTCAAGGCTGAAAATTGGAAATGAAATGTAAATTACTAACATTTTATTCACCTGTATGCGATGATCAGTGATTATTATAATAAGGACTATGTTGTCTGTGTATGTTTTTGATTTTCATCTAATTCTATAAGTAAAAGTACATAGAGTAATAGTTTTAAGGTTAGAAGGACTCTGGAAGGGACCTTAAGAACTCATCTAATTATCCTTGTTTTATAGATGAGGAAACTGAACCCTAGAAAAACTCATCTATTCCACATGAAAGAGAAATTAGACTTGTTCTTCTTGGCTATTGGAGGCCAATAGGTACAAAGGGCAGAAAGGCAAATTTCCATTTGATAGAAGGAAGACTTTCATTAACTGCTAAACTTGTTCAGAGATGAACTAGACTTAAGAGACTGTGAGTTCCTTCTTGCTTGTCATGAGACAAAAGCTGAATTAATGCTTATTGTTCCTGAGGGCTTTTGTTTTTTTTAGGACTTCTTTTAAACTATCGATGATCTGTGTTTCTCATTTCAACTCTGAGGTTCTGATGCCCAGAGCTATGTATTAGAGTAAGTCAGTCCAACCCATTAGCATTATTCCTCCCAGTATAATGTGCAACTACTCTTTCTTGTTTTAGAATTAACTCCTGACGGAAGAGCCCAAAGGATTGCTAAAGTCCTTGGCAGACAGACTTCAGAAGTGAAAGAGAAATGGAAGGACCTCAACGAAGCCGTTAAAGATTGGCAGAAGCGAATTGACAAAGCACTCGAGGATGTGAACGTTCTTCGAGGAGCCATGGATGACTTAGATGCCGCCCTCAGAGATGCTGAGGGTAAACAGAACCACTGGAGACCTGTACGAGATATAGAGGTTGACTTTTTGATGGATGTCATGGAAAGCATCAGAGTAAGTGCCTCAGTGTGCTATAGTAATCTAGCTACTATTGTCTTTTCTCACTTTTGCTTCTGGTCTAATTGGGTGTGATCTTTTGACTTTATTAGAAAATCTGTTAAAAATTTAGGGCTATCTTTGAAAAGTTGGTGTTCGATTTCGGGTATGGAATTTCTTGTTGCTCCCGGCATGTTGGGCAGTTGGGCGGCACAGTGGATATAGAGCAGTGGACTTAGAAGACTTACTAGCTGTATGATACTGAGCAAGTCACTTAACCCTGTTTGCCTTACTTCCCCATATGTAAAATGAGCTGGAGAAGGAAATGGCAAACCACTCCAATATTAAGTCAGACACAACTTAAACGACTGAACAGCAACAATAACCAAGTTTCCTAGACTCTTTCCTTCTTAGAACATGCCCAGAGAATGTTAAGTGTAATCAAAAAGCAAACAGTGTACAAAAGTGAATGAGAATTCTTCCTTCATTTCCTGGCAGAATAATGTCATTAGGGAGTGATGTAGGCTCTAAAATCTTGGGAAAATTTTACAGATGCCAAGTAGAAATGATTTGACCTTTAATGATTCAGGACAAACATTAGGAATTCCAAGAAAATCCATAAAATAACCAATAAAAAAGGAGTGAAATTTGCAACAGTACAGTACAAATAGTACAAGAGGGATAGAATTTAGAATGAATATGACTTTATTTTGGAGTAAGGTCTCTACAATTAGGCTTTTTCCATTTCCACCTTCTTACTTTCATTGTGTTGAGTAGTTGAATAGAAAAGAGAAGAGAGAAGGTCTAATGATCCTGAGTATATTTCTTCGTTGGGGAGAAAAAGGTATATCTAAGGCAGCTCCTTAGGGAGCTAAACTTCTTTTGATCACTCCTCCCTAAAGCAATTCAAATCATGTAATCACAAAATGTGTATGTTTGCACATTTATAGTGTGTAACAATGTGTAACATTTATAATACTTATTTGCAGATCATATACGTGTATTACTCTATTAGGTATATTACAAAGCTTACTCAAAAATGTAAATTAAAAATACATGTGAAAAACAAAAATGAAATAATATTTGATCTTACAGTTGAGCCATTAGGTAAACATGAGTAAGGGTGCAACACAGTCAAATCTACCTTTAGGAAAATTCCTTTGACAGCTGTGAAGAAGATAGATTAGAGTGGGGAGAGACTTGAGACAGGAATACTAATTAGAAGGTTATTGCAATAGTCTCGATTAGAGGTGATACAGACCTAAACTAAAGTGGTGGTTATATGGGTGGGGGCAATTGTGAGAAATAATTACTAGCATTTATGTAATGATTTAAGGTTTGCAAGATTCTTTGCAAGTATTATCTCAATTGAATCTCACAACAATTCTGGGAAATGGGTGCTGTTATTATCTCCATTTTACAGAGGAGGTATCCTCATTTTACAGATATGATGACCACTCCAACAGATGATAGTTAAGTGGCTTGCCCAGCTAGTATAGGTGTCTGAGGCTGGATTTGAACTCAGGTCTTCCTGACTCTGGGTCCAGAGCTCTATCTACAGTATGATATAGGAGATAGAACTGATAAGATATTGATGTGAGATAAAGTAAAGTGAGGAGTCAAAATGACAGGGAGTTTGAAGAAATCTGAGTAACTGGAAGATTTGTGATTACTTCTGCAGTAGTAGGAATGTTTGGTAAAAGAGTTAGATTTTGAAGGAAATACAGATCGCTGTTTTTGTGATGGTATGTGGAGCCATCCTTTGTCCCAGCTCTTACTTAGCCCTTCATCATTGAATAGGCATGGCCTCAAACTGAGACCTTGGAAAGACCTAATTTAGAATGGCCAAGATCACCCGCTGTGTACTGGGCCATGGCCATTCATTTTGACCTTTGTCTTGCCGCTGGATTTCAGTGACTCTGGAGGAAAGAGTGACCTTGTACAGCTGTGCCTCACTTATTTCCATTTCACGTACAAGTCAAGATATCACCCTCATGATACCATCAGAACAAAGAATGGTCAGCAGTGATGTAATGATATTTCTGAATAAGACTGTAAGCCACCCATTCCTACTTATCTCCTACCCTGCCACGTCCCAGTGAAAAGGAGGGAGTCACTTATTAGTGTAGTGCAGAATCCAGTTTCTAAAAGGTGCCATCAGATGATGAGAAAAGGACAGGTGGTTAGATTGGAATTTCCCTAGGGGCACCTGCAAAACTGCTTTGAGAGTAGCTAGTGGTCAATATGGTATAGGCAGGGGTGAGGAACCTGCAGTCGCAAGGTCTTCTAGGTCCTTGGTTGTGGCCTTTTGACTGAATCTAAGTTTTATAGAACAAATCCTTTGGTTAAGGGGATTAGTTCTACAAAGTTTGGGATCAGTCAAAAAGCTGCACTTGAGATCCTAGAGGGCCACATGGAACCTCAAGGCTGCAGATTCCCCACTTGTGGTATATGTTATAATTTCCCAGAGGCTGACACTCAGCCTGGAGGAAAAGGTTGGAAAGCTAAGTAGCTTGTTTCCCAGAGAGAGTAAGCAGAGTGATAACGTTGAGTGATAAGGACTAGTGTGACTGCTTCCACTGCCTGTCTCAGTGAAGGTGGGTATACTACCTAGTTTTCAGCCTTCTGATTGGCTAGTCATCTTTCCCCAACTCTAACCCTGAGCTGACAGGACAATTTTCTGAAAGAGTATTCCCTACCCGCTGTTTTTGTTTTGGAAGTTTTCTATTTGAAGGCATGCCAAAAATTCTCCTAGAGTCTCTTTGCTTCTAGTCTGAGTAGTGGGCAGTTGTGGTATAGGGTAAGTGAGAGTTGGATGAATTAGGGGCCACCGGAAAAGGCTTCTCTGCTTCGACCCTCTCAATGGTACTTGGAATTCCTGCATTGACTGGAGATTGATTTGTAGTATTGTTTACTATTAAAAGCATAAATATTTCTTGGGAGAGAGAATGTGTACATAATTAGCCATTAATAATTTATCTCATATTAGGTTATTGGATTAGCTAACTAGGGGCTGAAACCAATGCTATCCAAGTTTTAATTAAGGTGAAAGAAGTCAGTAAAGGTCCAGGAAACTTAACTGACAGGCCTGGAGAGATAAAACCTAGTCAGTGAGAGCATAGGAGTGGTTAATCTTCTGGTCCTGAGATTTCCAAACTTAACGCTACACTGGTTTTGGATAACAAAAATTTGGTTCATTACTGAGCCCCAAGTTAATGCCTCATTAACTTGTTGGAACCTTCTTGAGTTTTGTTTCTCTGACACAGTCTCTGAGAAATGAGGATTGCTTCCACTCACAAATGAGACACTTTGGGTAGAACTTTAGCGTAGGAAATGTGGATGTCTAGTGCTTGGCTTTTTCCTATTACCATCCCTGTACGATTAGGAGTGTAAGCTTAGCTTATTTGGAAACCCTGATTCACTTTCAGAATAGTCCCATTCTCAAGGCCCAAAACACTTTCTTAGGATGTTGTTAGGTCCACAAATTGAAACCAGATTTAGAATTTTGGCATTTTTCTAGAATTTCACTAGATCTTTAGCTTAAAAAAAATACAACTGACAACTAACTAGCTATATTTGAGGAAGTATATTTTAAGTTGGTGAGATTATTAGTGCAAGAGATAGTTGTTCTACTTTTTTTCCAAAGTTAATAAAATCCCTATTAAATTTTTTTCCATAAATAGGAACCTTTGCTAATACAAGCCATCATATATGGATAACATATCTGTTATCCAAAGATCTTTAAAGATTTCCTTCATCTACTGTCAGAAATGCTGTGCTGGGAAATGGAGTCTCCAGGAAGGAGGAGAGTTACTTGTTATATGGAAAAGGGAATCTCCATCTCCTTTTCAAGAGTTTTATGCTTGCTTTTGTATACCTACCTCCACGAGCATCTTTTTAATGCTTGACATTTAAGCAAGTTCTAAACAAGCTGTTGGGAACAGCTCTTTGTTCTGATATTATGAAGCCATTTGTCATATCATGATGGCATTTTTGTAGAGAAGAATAAAAGTCTATTAACTTTTCATTGCCATTAAACACACATGCATGCACACACAGACAACTGGCATCCCAGCAAGTGAGTGACAGTCTATAGGCAGACATGAAAATCAAAATGCTCCCCTTTCCAGGAGTAGTCCATTCTTCTAATGCTACTGATCACAGAGGATTGCAGGAGAAAATGGGGTAATTGAATTCCCCAGAAAGACTCCATTTTTCCAATAAGTTTTGACTTATTTTAATAATATTTAGCAACAACAGTGTGTGTCACAACTAGCAATTGCTTTTATCTGCTTGCATATACAGAATGGTTTGATGTGTCTTTTCAATTAAAATAAAACATCTTTAATTTTTAAAGTAATGCTTTTATTGGGTTTAATTGAAATTAGGTTTCTTTAGAAATTTTAATTGAATAATTTTAATGTATATCATGTTGATTTCCCTTGAAAATTATATATTCGGCATATCCTTACTTCCAGAAAAAAAATGTTGAAATTTTTCTTTAACTGAGTTTTTAAACAAAATAGGGATAAAGCAGTCATTTTTATTAAATGATCTATCACTGACTCCCATAGACTTAAATGATCTTTAAATATATTTTTCATTTTTTCCCCAGCATCAGTCTCCCTGCAGTATACATCTATTGCCATGAAACTATCAGAGCTATTAAAGTAATTCTCTTAATAATTCATTAGCTACTCATGTATGCTCCAGCAAGAATTTTGGAGCATCCATTTTGAAATATATTTCTAGTGGTAACTAGGTGAAGTTGCTCTTTGTCTTTCTCCACAAAGTTCTGATACTTCTATATTTAAAGGAGAAAATATCTATTCATGTGAAAATTTTTGTGCTACTCATAGATTCCTGCTAGTAATCAAGCAGATAAATGTAAGATTCTTATTAATTACAAAGTATCATATATAATGCAGGAAGTGTTCCCTACTTAAATATGGGTTATAGTCTAGATACTTAATTATAAGTTATTTCTTTGCAATTTAGAACACATTTTCCTGTAATAACAATGACATAAATAATTGGTTTTCCATACTAAACCATAAAAATCTATTTAACCTACCAGCTAGTTGAAGTGCTATTTGTTATCAATTCAAGTAGTGGAAAAAAGTAGAATTACAGTAATATAAATTTTGTGTTTTGTTCACTGAAGCATATTCTGTCCCCTAGATGGAAAACACCCTCTCATCTTTCTATAATCCAATAGCACTTATTTCAGTTCTGCCTTAGGATTATTTTTATCCTTTTCTTCTATTAGATTGTAAACCTTTTGAAAACAGTAGTTCATCTTTATTCAGTCAGTAAATATTTGTTAAGCCCCTACTATGTGCTTGGCACTTTGCTAAGTGCTAAGTAGGCAAAAGGCAGTGCCCTGCCCTCAAGGAGCTCAAAATACAATACTCCATAGTGCCCTGCATGGTACTGTGTTCGTAGTTGGTATTCAGAAATATTTGACACATTAAGGATAATTGGATCTAGCTAGAAAACAGTGTAGATGTAAGTAGAAGCTCTGGTGAAGTAAAACTCTTTTGAAATCGTACTCTTGTGCTTGAAAAATAAGATGAATGAAGCACGGAATGGATATGATAGTGGTGTTCAAGATAGAATTTGATCAAAGTTTTATTTTGAATAGGTTATATAGCTTCAGTCATTGAACTAGCAGCTCCATCAACCACAGGGTTGTATTTGTAAGTCCTTTTTCTTGAGTTTATCACTGCAGCATTTTTTCTCTCATAATGGTCTTTGCCCTTTTCTGAGGAAATAAAGATGGGGTGTTACTTTTCATTACATTCTTTTCAGGTGGTCTTAATCCTTTTTTCCTTTTATTCCAGGACTTTAAAGAAGAGATTGAACCAATAGGCCTAAAAGTTCAAACAATGAATGATTTATCCAGTCAACTGTCTTCTCATGACTTCTGTCCATCTGCAAGCCTGTATCAGGAGCAAGGAGATCTTAAAAAGAGATGGAAATATTTACGGGTATGACTTCATTCCTTTTCCTTTTGGAGAAATATTCCTGGGATTTTCCCTCCTTCTCACTTTTTGCTCCAAATATTTTTTTTTCCTTTTTCCATTTTTTTTTTTAGCCAGTTGTCCTGGTTAATAATTTCACCATGAAATGAAATGAGAGACCTATCAAGTTAACAAATGTTTATGAGGCCTCTGCTATTTGACAGATTCAGTGTTAGATGCTGAAGAGGCATAGAAAGGTAGAAAAAAGTTCTTGCCCACAGGGAACTCAGAATCTTTTAGGGGAAACAACATTCAAATATACATATATACGTACATAACTTACACATATAACGCACATGTATATTTTATAGCTATATCTAAAAATGCATATACATGCATACATATACCCACATGATAAATTGTAGATAATATCAAAGGGAAAGTGTCAGCCTTATGGGGTCCAATAAAGGCTTCTTTTGGAATATGGGAATTTATCTGAGATTTGAGGAAAGCCAGGAGGTCATGCAGAGTCAAGGAGGTAGAGAATTCTAGGCAGGGTTAACATGGTTTAAAAACCCCAGATTGAGGTTGTTGAGAACCCTATGCAAGGAATGGCCATGGAATGAGTGTTCCTACACTATGGAATACATGGAGAGGAGTAAGTGTAAGACTTGGACGGGTAGGAGGGGCAGGTTATAAAGTGCTTCTTAGTGTCTTGAGCTGTAACCTCACATAAGTAGTTAATTTGTCTTGTGTTAATAGGGCTTTAATTTTTGATGCTTAGTTAACATGATATTTTAGTAAATTACAGATAAGTCAGGCAATAATGGAAGCATTTGAAAGCTGAAACATTTCTATTATAATAGGTCATGAAGAAATAACTTTTCCTACCTTGTTCCGACCTTTTTTTTGCAGAAATAAAAATTCTGTTGTCTTCACCTTTGTTTTATTTCTGCCTCACCATTTGTGCATTTTGATCAAAGAACCTATTTCTCCCTAACCACCCTGATCCCACTCTTGCTCCAGGCTCTGGCCTTTCTGATTCCTTTCTTTTGATACCTCTTTTTTCAATTCTACATTGTTTTACCTTAGTGAATATTAAGAAAAAAATTTCTTTATGGCTTGTCACCATGTTACCTATTAAAAAAATAAATCTGTGTATATACCACAAAGCTAAAGAATGTTGCCACCCAGTATTCATTTGTGGGGTGACAGCCTCATTTCCAATGGGTAAGAGATAGCAGAAATAAACAAGATTTTCCAAAACCTTGCATGATGGCTAAGTGGAGAACTGGAGGCAGGAGGATTATTTGTGTCACACTATATCTTAAGCCTTAGAATTGTAACTAAATGAAATTTAAAAATTGATGTTTCCAAAGAAAAATGTTTTATTTAAAATATTTCATATATTTGTTTGGATTTTTTGATTTGATGATATTGACAGAGTGAGGATGCATAGGTGTAGATATTCTTACCTAGTTGGCAGTTTTTTGCAGGATATGACACTCAATTTGGGCTGAAATGATTTGTGTAGTAAGGCACAGTATATAAGTTGCCACCTATGCTTTCTTTGTGAATAATAACAGAAAACAAAATTTAGCTTTATTTCTAATTCTTATTTATTTTCATTGGATAGACATTCTTATAATCCAGTTTGATTTACCTCCCATTTTGTTTTTATTGCCTTTCATCTTCAAAGACAAGGAATTAGAATATGTAATTTTTGAAAGAGAATGCGTATTCTGTCTCCCTTGTCTCTAATACTGGTAAACTTCAGAACTCAGGTGTTAACTGCTGGGTGGATAGTAGAGAGAAATCTGACCTGGGAGGCAAAATTGTTAACACTACAGAAACAACCTCTTTTGCTTGTTTCCGGTTGATTATAATTAATAGTGTGTGGAACAACCTTTTTTGTTTGTTTCTCTGATTATAATTAATAGTGTGTAGATGGTATTGAAACATGGTGTAATTTAATTAGCCCTTGAGGATGAAGCTTGACCCATCAAAATTCAGAGAGACACATGTTCTCAGATGTTTGCCTCTTAGAAAGGCAGCTGTGAAACTGACAACCTAAATGCGACCAGCTGAGTATAGATATAGACAACGACAAGAAATTCCCTTGAAGAGAGAATTGTTTGCCTCTGCCTTTTCACTTGCTTCCAGGATCTATGATGAGCTGGAAAGCACAATCGATAAAAAGGCAGGAGACCTGGCTTTTAGTCTTAGCTCTGTCAGTAGCTAGCAGTCCACCTGCTGGTGAGTTACATCATTTCTCTAGGCTCTAGCTTCCTCATTTGTAAAAATGAGGGAGCTAAACTACATACCCTGTAAAGTCCTCTGCTAGTTCACAATCATGGAATTACTGCAGCTTTCACTAACTTTCTTGTTTCCTTCTTTTAAGGGTCACTTATCCATTCTACTACCCATGTAAAGTCAGAGACAGTGTGTAGAACCATCCAGGTTTCCTATATTGTCATGTTTAAATCTGACATTATGATTATGGTTTTAATTCTTTAGCCTTGGAATAAAGAGAATTTTGTTTCAAAACTCAATTTGTTTTGTTTTGTTTTTTCCATGGATTCATATAGATTTCAGCACAAGACCGCCTTACGGAGCTTATGGATGCCCAAAGAAATCTTGTGAAATATTCTCAGCGTTTTCTTGCTAGTAAGTAATAATAAAGATGCTTGAACTCATAGTTCTTATTATTAAATTTATCTTTTTTTCTTTCACTCAGAAATTCTTTTTTCTGTAGATACTTAAATCCTTAATAGAAGGGTTAATGCTTAAGGGATCCAATGTAGAACAAAATAATTGACTTGCCTTTCTTTTTCAGTATTTTTCAATTATAGCCTAAATTCTACCTTTTTCTGCAACTTACATAGTTCCCATCATTATGACTTCCTTTATTTGAATTTTCCCTAGTTTATAGATCATAGTAAATCATTAGTTGATCATTAGTAAATTACATGATAATATATTAAGGTTAATAATTTTCTGCTTGTATTTTTTTACCATGACCTTCTGTCATCTGCAGTTGGAGCTCAGCTAGCTTATATGAGGATTACTACATTTATTGTTCACCTGTGTAGCAAGATAATTTTCTAACTTTACTCTTGTTAATCTTGGTGGAGAAAATCACATTGCTAAATTTTGTTGTAATTAGTTTGAATTTTTACTGAGTATTTCCATAATCTCAAAGTACCCTAATATTTAAATAAAATTTAATAATATTCCAAAATTGAATGCATTTTATAATTAAAAAAATAATAGACTAACATGTATCAGCATCGGGGTTAAGGTTCTATTTTAGAAAATTATTTATTAACTTGAATGAGACTGTAACCTATGATCCAGCTATCATTTGTGAAAACAAAAAGCAAACCTAGATTCAGGAGGAATGGGGGAATGAGATTGTGAAATTCATATTTCCTTGTGAAAATTCAGCTCATCACCTTTTATTGCTTGAAACTAGAGATACTAATGGAGGCTGAGGTTGTCATTCAGAGAAATAATTAAAGTTGAAAAAAGAGCATAAATAGGACTTTAATTAATGTACTAATTGACTTGAGTCCTGGATTATGTAAAAGGCCCATTTGATTAGACTTTAGAATGAACACTAACCTTTTAGTCCTGTGCCAAAAGAAATCATTTGACTGGCCCTATGAGTAATTTTATATACTATATAAAATATAGTATATTTTGCTTGAGTTCTGTCCCCTTTTTGGTTTATTTTTCATAGTAAGGTTACTTTCTAATGAAGGAATTGTTATTACTGTGCTGATTAGAGACAAATATTTATGATATAGAGGTCAGAAAAATTTGGTGGACATTGTAGGAGTATCCTTGGTAAGAGCGGGTTTCAAGTATCAGATGGAAATTCAATAAAATGGTGTTTTCAGGACAGTATTTAACTATCACTTGTAATCTCTTTCCCCCTTAAAATTACTTGAAATACACAGATACACAACATATTCTCAGAACCAGTCTAAGTAAAGCAATAGTCAATTATATACTTCAAAAAAATCTGCCAGATTTCAGACTAATATTTTTGTTCAGTCAAGTCCCTCTTTGTGTTTGACTCTTCATGAGTCCATGGACTATTTTATCCTAATGGGGTTTTTCTGGCAAAGATATTGGCATGGTTTGCCATTTCCTTCTCCAGCGGAACAACTTTTTTTTTTCCTTCAGAGCTCTCTACTGTGTCTTGCTTGGCATAGCCTGAGCCCCTCTGCCAAAACAAAGCAGTGATCCAGGAGGGACTTTTTTAGTCAAATAGGTTTAGTGACTTACCCAGGGTTACACAGCTAGTAAGTGTCTCAGGCTGAATTTGGATTCAGGTCTCCCTGTCTCCAGGACCAGTACTCTATGCTACGTAGCTGCCCCTCAGATGAATAAACCATAATATAAGTTATGAGGTTATAGTTTCTTGATATTCCATTTAAAACTGTTTTGCAACTTTATAGAGCTAATTAATTTCTCTAGTTTTCAATGACCACCCAGTTAGTTTCTGTTTATTTTAATTTTTACTTTTCAGTTTAATATTTTAGTATTTCTAAGATCTGTAATTTCATTGATATGAGTACTCTAATGAGTATTCAATATGCCTTGCTAGAACTCAGTAAATGGTTTTCAAGAGTTTTTGTGGTCAAAAGGACCCACAAAACATTACTCTTTTGCCTACCACCTAATGATCTTCCTTGCACTTAGTGAGACTAGTCTTCTGATGATAGACAGAGGTCTGGCACATCACTGGGGGAATACTCAGTGCTTTTTCAACTTGAGGTCACAGCTTACAAGCATAGCCTTGAAGAACCCAGAGTCATCTCTCCACCATGATGGGGCATTAGAGCAGGACCTCAGTGGTTTTCAGTTTTCCACATAATGGAATTAGTCAAATGCTCCCTATGCCACATTATCCCTGATCTCCTGAAGGTCATATATAGTTAAATCAACAATATAGACAGCCTGAAAAGTTAGAGCACAAAAATCTGTCACTTTTTACTACCTGGATAACTTCTCACAAAAACATAGTTGGTTTAATTTCCTCAATACATTGCATATCCTGGGGAAACATGCTTCAGCACAATTTCTAAAAACATACACCACCACACATGTTTTAATGGTGGAAACCAGAAATTTTTTTTCAGTCTTCTTTCAGCTAGTTGGATCATGTCCACCCCTCTGGATGTAGCAAAGAATGAATATTTCATTTTTTTCTTTGCCTCAAATAAATCTTTGACACTGTAACATTGCATCATTGCATCATGGTTTAATCCAACTGATTTTACAGTTATAGAAACCTGCAAGTGAAATGGAGCCCTTCATATTTGATATAAAAACCAGATTCAGTTGCTTTGAATTAGGTACACAGTTTTTTAGAATGAATGTTTATAATGTCTTCCTTTGTTTCCACAGTTTCAGTCCAGCCTCCATGGCAGAGATCTGTTTCACAAACTACAGCACCATACTTTGTCAAGTAAGTTGCCTTTGCCTCTCAATGATACTGAGAAAACCGCATCACAGAATTTGTTGTTCCATCTGAAGGAAAGTGGATTTCTAAAAATGTGAAAGAAATGAGTTGTAAACATCACAAAGACCATTCTATTTTGTTGTGTCAAAGGATCTTTTTTTAATGAGTAAAATTCCACACCTCCTAGGGGAAAAAAGATATGATTTCAAAATTTTCCTGTATTTAATGTAGAGGCCATCTTGTTATCACAATAATACTAATTGTGATAATAACTATAGTAAGATATGTGGTGTTTTGAAAATTGCCGAGTGCTTCATATACATTATTTGTTTTGGTATAGGTAAAATAGGCACTTTGAGCTGAAATAGATTCTGTAGAACATAGAACGATTTGGAGATTCTGAGTAGGGTTCAGGAGGAGGTCAAGAGCGATGGGGTGACACTGAAAAGAGCCCCAAAAGGCTTGGAGAGAGTGACTGGCAGTTTCCTCTTCCTCACTACTGCTGGTGATCCCTTATTGAGCTTACTCTAGACAGACTCCAGGAAAAGAGTTTTTAACTGGCACTCAGTAAACTTGGTTTTAAAACTATTTTGATAACTATATTTCAGTATAATTGAATCCTTTGTAATCCTGTGCATTTTTTAAAAATCATAATATTTTAAAAAATTTTTATATCTATTTTCTCTCCCTCCTACCTCCCTAGATAAAATCATTGGAATTAATAGATATTTGTTTATTATAAAATGCTCTATAACTCAGATATTCTGCCAATTCAGACAGATTTTTATCCTCAATTGATAAAGACACAAAGGCAGTAAATTCATTTTATGTAACAAAAGAGACATAGTTAAAGCAAAACTAATCAGAGGTAAAGGCAAAGGCAACATTCTCCCTCATTGCTCCCACCCCTCTGCCAGAAGGACCGAAGTGTGTTTCATCATTTTTCCTCCAGGACCAAGATAGGTAAATGCATTTAATCTAAAGAGCTGGTCTTCTTGAAATTCAAATCAGCCTAAAAGCCTCCCATACTTGATATTTCTCTTCCCATCATTCCTTTGTAAACTTAGTTTGAGATAAACTCCAAACAAGAGTATTTGGCACAGTTTCTACTGTAAGGATATTGGACATTTTCTGATAGATGTGTGAAGTACTTTAGGGAATAGAGAAGAAATTATTAATAAAACAAAATTAGTTAAAATAATAAATACTTCTGTAAATAATTCTTTTGCACAGAAGTTATGTAAAGTTTCATTTTAAACAAATATTAGGAAATTTCTAAGTGACATTGTTTCCCCATGCTTCACAAAGATGTGGCCTTACACTCTGCAAAACAACTGAATTACTGGAAAGGGAGAGCCAATGGGCATTTCCAGTGTTCTTTGCATTATATTCTTAACCTGCACCTGATCCACGGAAGTACCCACTTGCTACCTTTCGGTACTTCCTTTGGGGTGTATGTAAATGTTATTTCAGTGGTATAGCCTGGGCCTGCCTTGATTATTATCATTTCCAGTGTTTACTATACGTGCATTGCCCACCATATGTTAGGTGCTGTAAAGTGTTGTTTGTGTGCTTAACGGGTTTTTGTGTTCAGTGTTAATTGCTTCTCTGCAGGAATTATTTATTTTCGTTTTTATTCCTTTAACTGTCTCCCTTCCTAAAATCTAGCACTGATTCCACTTTAAATGGATTGCATTTCCATTGTTCTTTAAGTTTATCAAGCTGAATAATCCGATGTATTTGAGTTTAAGATCTTAGAAGCTGAACCTCACTATTCCTGTTCTGAAAGAAGGGGAATCATTTTAGCCAACTGAAAAAGTGGTCCACAGCTCTCCTATAAGGCTGATGGTTGGATTGATATTTTTCATTAAACTCCCCCTCAACCCCCAAAAAATCATTTACAGCCAAGAGCCTTGATGACTTTAAAAATGTTCTATCTGAAATTGCAGTTGCACTTTTGTAACTAGAGACTGTTTATTTCCAGCTCTGGCAGTTCTGCCTGATGAATCAACTAGTGTTGAATTCACAAAGGGAAGTGCACTTTTCTCTCTTCCATCTGGTTGCCAAATGAGTATGTTCTCTCTGAGTCTGTCAGTAGTGTACTAGCTTTCAAGGACCAAGTGCATGGTAATGACTGGACTGGACCTTGACTAGAATGTTTGACTTGTGACATCATGCTTAGTCCTCTGCTTGCCTGGATTTTATATTTTTCTTTGTTGTTGAAGGCATACAGTAGATCACCAAGAATGGAAAGGGCATATTTTTACAGTACCAAGACTCCAAGAGGGGCTGCCTTTTCAGGCTGTTCTTGACTTTGCCAAAAAGATAGTTGGCCTGGCATTATATTTTAAGTTTGGGTTTGCTTCCTCATTAGTGGATATCAATGGATAAGTATGGTGCCTATGGACTGTTACAGTGTATGTAGCTTGGTGGTTATGGTTATAGAAAAAAAGATTGCCTGCTATTGCAATAGGAGTTATAGTGAGAGAGGGAGTATACTAGAATACAATGTAATTTATGCATAGATAATTGAGAAATCATTCATGAAGATTTATTTGCAGTCCCATGCCACTCTTACTTAGCCTGGCTCTTTGGCCCCCAAGTCAATGACATAACATGAATCCTCTTTTCTGCCTTTCGCGTTCTTTTTTCCACCTTCCTTCCAAGCTGTGTTTCCTCTCTCATTCATCCCTGCTTTGCAATTTCTTCTATGATCCTTTGACCCATAGAATTCTGAGAAAACATTTTTTTCTCCTAAATACCAGGAGGTAATGGAGTAGAGTACTGGAGCAGACTCAGAGAGAGCTGAGTTCAAATTCTGGCCCACATACTTATTATTAGCTGTGTGATACAGAGCAAACCAGTGATTCTTTCTCAACTTCTGTTTCTTCATGTGTAAATGAGGGATAAAATTAGCCCCCAGTTCGAAGGGTTATTGTGAAGGATCAAATGGTGTAATGCACACAAGCACTTTGTAAACCATATGGTGCTATAGAAATGCTGACTGCTGTTGTTATTAATGATGCTAATACTATTGATTACGCTAGTACTATGGCTGCTATTAGCACCTACTTCCCACCAGAAAAGGACCAGAGAAGGAGAAAAGAAGAAAAGCTTTAGATGTCTGTTGGATTTTGTATCTGTCTGCTCCTTTTTACTTTAAGGTTTACAGTTTTAGTCATACATTACTGCACATCATGATCCTCTAATAACCCTATAAAATAACTAGACATAAGGATCCCCAGTTTTGCTAACGAGATAACTAAAGTACAGAGATATTAAATGATTTGTCCATATAATAAAGCAAAATATCAGAGGCAGGATTCAGGCTCAGGGCTCCCTGAACTCCAAGTCCACCACTCTTTTCTAGAATATCACGTTGTCTTTATGGAGAGAGGAGGGAGGATGGGTGCAACAGGTAATTGTGAAGGTAAAAATGTGCAGGATTTGCAGGTAATTTGGGTATGACAGGGTGAGATTGAGGAAAGGCTCAAAAATGGCTTGGAGGCTTAGAGCCTGGATAATATTGAGGATGACAGTCCTGTCAGTAAAATATAAGCATGTTAGCATAGGGACAGATTTGGAGGAAATATGGGCTTGGTTTTAGACATATGAGCTTTGAAGTATGAGTAGAATATCTATCCGAGGTCCCCAAACTTAACTTGACCTACCATCCCCTTTTAAAAAAAATGATTTAATCCCCTTCCCCTTCTCCCCACCCTGGAAATAAATGATTTAATCCCCTTCCCCTTATCCCCACCCTGGAAATCTAACCCTTTAAGATTTAATTTAATCCTTTAACATTTTAAAAAAATTGGATCGTTTCTAAAAATACTGCCCCCTTGGATCATTCCAGTGTCCACTTTGGGAACCTATGATTCTCAGTAGAGCTATCTAGCAAGGAGTTGATGCTCAAGAGATAGCTTAACTCAGAATGGAAGGAAGCAGGGAATGTTAAGTGAAGAGTCTGGATAAATTTTCAGTTCTGTTACAGTTAGATTTTGACAGTAGAGTTGATTGATTGATTTACCCAGTCATCCATTCATTTACTCATTTATTTTTGTTCAGAGAGTTGGAAACTTATAGAACATTATACATAGCAGTATTCACATGTGAATAAAACCTCTTAGCTTTAGTTTCTACTTCTACCACTAACTAACTGTGTGATCTTGGGGAAATCTCTTTAATCTCCCCTCTCCCCCCAAAAAAGGATGTTCTAAAATGGAGAAATAGTTCCACCATGAAAAACTGCTCTCCTGGCAATGAAGTAAGGAGGGTTAGGGAACTCCTCTGCCTGCCTTAGAGACTTGCTTGGATCATTGAGAGGTAAAGCTTCTAGTCTGAGGTCACAGAATTGTCATGTGTCACAAGTGACACTTGAGCCCAGTTCTAACTCTAGAGTTGAGCTTCCATTAAATCTGACTGCCTTTCATTGTAAGTGTACATATATGTGTACATATATATGTGTACACATATGTATATGCCATGTCCCAAAAGTCTTAGGGTTGTTTGAAACTCTGGAAGCTTAAATAATATCTGTTTGTGGGACGGACATCCTGTATATATAAATATGTTTATATAACATCAAATCATTTTGACAACTCTGACATTTCTTATGTTGGCTACCAGCAAATTTACCTTTTTTTAAAACAATTTCTAAATTATACTTAAATATAAGCCAGATAAACCTTAATTTGTGATATATGATTCCAGTTGCAAACATAACAAAGCTGTGTTCTTAATTAAATTTCTTGCACTTTAATATATAAACTCTGGAAAAGCTATAGTTTAGAAGTACCAGTTGCATCAAGAGCTGAAACCCTGCCTCCTAAGTGTATATCATTCAAAACAGTTTGGCCAGATGATTGAATAAACTAAATAGATGAAGAATCATTATTGTCCAGAGTATGATAGGCAGCTGCACAGATGACCTACTGTGTTCATTCATCAGAATATATGTATATGACTTTGCAACTATATGATACTGCAAGGTTTGAGTTCTGCAAGCTCACAAGAATTAAGTTTAAGGTCAAAGAGTAATGTAAGCATAGTGCTTGGTGTGGACATAAGCAGACAGCTGCGTAAGCCAGGAGTTAGGAGAAGCCGTCGGAAGGATAGTCACCAGAAAAAAAAGGGGTATAATGAAAAAAACTTAACTGGTTACTTAGTGAAAGCTAAGATGAGATGAAGATGAGATATCTTTGCTGGCCAATGGTCTACATTGATATTCATGCACTTGCTATGAAAATGAGAGCAAGTTCCTCAGCATTGTAGGTGAACCTCCTTTGGCAAATTTGTGGTAGGGTATGGACAAGAGTTGTACAGGGCAGTCAGTCTTGGGTAGCTTACAATCTGTATTGTTGACAGGAATACCCAAATTTGATGAAAACACAGATCACTGGAACTTTGGAGTACCACATGAGCTTGGTTGGAGGTGGAAAACTCTTTTGTTTTACAGATACAGATTTGTCTAAATAAGCATATGCCAAGTGCAAGTAATAAGAGATTTAAATGAGAGGTGAAAAAAAGGGGGTTGAAGTTTGAGGTTCTGTTTAGGAAAAAGAAAATATGAAACATTTACTTTTTATGTAAAAGCAAGGAAATAGAAAACATTTCAGTAAATATAATACTATCAAAATTATTATCATAAAAACAGAAAGAAGCAAAAGGAGAAGGAGAGGCAAGATCAGACAAAGCAACAGAGAATGATAAAAACACAAAGGATGTAAGATAGAGAGCGAAACACATGTGGGCTGGGAACAGAAAAAAAGACTCCTGAGTAGCATATTTTAGGTCTGGCATGGTGGCCCAGATAGTTATAACTGAAATTGAAATTCAGAGACCAAAAGTTTAGGTTTACATATTTTATGCTCATGCTAGGAAACTGGAGTTTTGTGAAGTAAATAAATTCTTCCATCCTTTGTCTCTTTCAAATGAGTCATTAAAGTCCCAGATGATGTTCAGCAGTAGTTGGAGCATCAGGTTCCTTAATGACAGTGTCCTTTTGTCCAGCTTCTCAATGCCCCATTTAGTGAATTATAAATAATAGTGAAATATCAAGCTAGGAAAAAATAAACTGGATATTTTTTCTTTTAAATTGTATATCCATATTGAGAGGTTTTACTGTTTGGGAGCTTGATGCAAAGCTAGTTTGGAAATAACATTTATCTTGCAACTTAATTTTGTGTAATTTTTGCATATTTTTTAAAATGTACCATTTCTTTCAGTCACCAAACTGAGTCAACTCGTTGGAATCACCCTAGTATGACAGAACTGTTGCAGTCCCTTGGTGAGTATTGTTTTATTGGATAATAATTAGCTCATGGAATTTGTCAGAACTGTTGAGCTCTGTGTTATCTTCATTGAGTGAAACTTTGCTAGCATACCCCAGGTATCATGTGATGTAGTTAAAAGGAATATACCTTGCTTTCCCACGAAGGGTTCCATGTCAGAAAATAAATAGAAGCTGTATATTCATCATGTGTTCATTCTAAAGAGCAACTTAACATTGAAAGTATCATGAATATTCGGGTTGACCTCTTTTTCTTAAGTGGTTTTGATTTGAGTCAAAAAGATTTGAGTCCAAAAGAAATTTCAAGACATATGACTCCCCTGATTTCCCTTCCACAAGAATGTCCTTTTGTTTTGTTAATCTAATGGATGTATAAGGCACTTCCTTTTCTTCTGTTGAGTCTCCTATGTTAAACATAAAGGACTTTTACGTTGTGTATTCTGACTCTTATCTTTAGTCAACGCCTACCAGAAAGAGTGCTGGCCTGGGAGTCTACAGACCGGGATTCCTATTCTTCTTATACTTTGTGTAAACTTGGGCAAGATACTCTCTGAGTATCATTCTCCTTGTGTATAAATGGGGTAGGACATTGTGTATAGATGTATAGATTGTGTATAGAAGTAAAGACTTCAGAGGGTCTTTGTAAACACATAATAATCACATCTGCCATTACCTACTATTTATAGAACACATTAAGGTTTATGAGACATCCCTCATCTTGTTGCACACCTTAACTCCTGTGAGCATAATAATATGAACTAATATAATTTCATAATAATATGACATAATGTGAACCGACATCTATTTAGAATTTTAGAGTAATAACTGTCATGTCTAAATTACCTCAAAGGTTAGGTGCCAAGAACAGGCTATTTATGTGACTAATTCCCATGTCCCCCAGTCCCCTGACCTCCTCCCCACCATCTCACTAAACTCAGTGGCTTCCTATTTTGTCTATAATCAAATGTAAAGTCTTTAACATTTAAAGTTCTTCATAACCTAGATTGGCCTGGCCTTTCCAGTCTTCTGATAGTTCATTATCTTCCACATGTCATACAATCCACTGACACTTGTCTTCATCCTCTTCTCTTCTTTTGCCTGTCTTTTCATCTCCAGTATTTGGTATAGTACCTGGCACATTGCAAGCACTTAATAAACACTTGTTGTCTAATCCATGCATAGATTTAGTTCAACAGACAAAGGTAAATTAAAACAGAACATTTTTGAACAAGGTAATGGTGTCATTAGAGAAAGGTTTAATTTAGCAGCACTTTATAGAATGTCCTAGCAAGGGAAGTGCTTGTCATGGATAATAATTAGACCACTTTTGGGAGAAGTTCAGAAAAGGGGGTAGTAAAGTTCAAAACTAAGGTAATGGCTGGCAAGCTCAGAGAAAAGAAGCAGAAAATTTTCTGTTGTCTAGGTGAGTGAACAAGGTGATTGATAGTAGATTTGACTATGCTTTGGAAAACATCACCAGAGCAGGAAGAAGGTCTCTGGGACCCAACTGTGAACAGCAGGAAGTGAGGTTTCAAATCTGACTCCAAGTTCCCTTGTCTCTCCACTTCTTTTCATCTAATGAAGAATACAAAGTACTGCATTCTTTTTCTCTCAATCCTTCCTTTTTTAGTTGGATGAAAATGATATAGTAATTATTGATAAAGAAGGTCATGTGGAATAGTGGCTAGACAGCTGGCCTTGGAATCAGGATGACATCGGTTCAAGTGCCACCTCTGATACATACAGGCTTTGTGGCACCTCCTCCCCTCTTTCCCTTCCCCCCCTCAGCAAGTACAGAACCATTCAGTATCCCAGCTGAAAACTGGAAGTTGTAGGAATGTGCCTGTCAGTACTGTTATTCCTTACCCATTCTCACAATGAAATTCAGATCCAAAATAATAATAATGATGATAGCTGAATTTATAAGATACTTCAAGACTTCCAAAGTACTTTATAATTGTACTTCCAAGTTTTACAAAGTTCTTACCATTATTTCATTTGATTCTCATAATAACCTTGGATGGTAGGTGCTATTTTTATCCACATTTTGCATATGAGAAAACTCTGGCTCATGTGTCTGACTATTGTCTAGGATAGGATTTGAACCTAGGTTCTCCTGATTTCAAAGTTAGATCTTTATCCACTTTGGTCATCTTTGAAGCTTTTGTGCATATTTCTGCTTATAAAGTATTTTTTATATATAACAATATGATATTTCATGGCTATTTTGAATATTTTTTTTAAAGTAAGTGTTGTAAACTTAGGTCCTGATTTTATTTTTTGTTTTCCCAATGTCAGATGCATGTTACTTACTAGAAACTAGGGGTTATGTACAGTGTTTTAACTTCATCTTGCAAAGAGTCAACTGTTCAAATATATTCTTGGTACTTGCCAAATAGCAGTTTTCCAAAAACAATTTCTGTTTTTTGTTTTTGCTATTTCAGTTGATTTCAACAGTATCCGCTTCTCTGCCTACCGTACAGCCTTTAAAATCCGAAGATTACAGAAAGCATTATGTCGTAAGTTATTCTTCAAAAGTTCATCATTGTTATTCATTGGCTTTTTTTTTATATTGGGCTAAATAGCTAAAGAAGTGAATCCATAGACTTCGGCTGACACAGCTATCCATGCATCAAATTGTTTATGTCCCTGCAATTTGTATTGTTTGCTTCAAAGGAGGTCTAGCAATAATACCTAGCTCTGGGATTTAGAGTTTGATGCAGGAGGAGAGAAAGGTTCAAACTAGACAGAAGAATGATTTCAGCCAATCTCATTGTCTGACTTCATGGGTCCATGACCCATATTCCCTCTAATTCCAACTTCATTTGGACAGCTGCCATCACATTTACATTAGCTTCCTTGGAAGCTCCATGCCAGTGGACAACAAAAACATCACAAACTCAGGAATTACTTGCATTAAAGAAACCTCATGCTTTTGCCAGTGCTTAGGAATGTTGAGCCACAAGAGAATAGGAAATGGATTGCTCTGTAACATACAGAAGGAATCTTCAGGCTGTCTTCTTTGGGTTAATATTGACAGCATTTTCTTTTTAGGAGGCTCAGCTGCCTGTCCGGTACACAGCTGGCAAGTTTGTAAGGTTTTATGAACTATAAAATGAGAACAAATGACTCAGTCACAAAGTCTATTTTGGCAGCAACTGCTTCACATGGTCTAAATTCACAGTCCAAGTTTCCAGTGAGGCCTCAAAATGGTGGGTGGACATAAATATTGGAAGTCTACCTTTTTCTGTACACTAATGACCATTAATGACAGGATTTACTCCTTCAAGTCACCTCTTTCAAAAATAAGATTTTTTTAAAAATGCCTCTTGTCAAAGGGAAGTGAAGTGAATGTAATTTTACCAGCACATTTATTTTAGAAAAAAATAGATCAGGAGGTGTTTGTCTCTAGAATGTCTCTGGGATCTTTAAGTACCTCATCCAGTTTCCCTCTTCTCCCTTTCCCAATTATCCTCTTTACCTCTACATTCCTGCTTTATCCCATGCACTGGTCAAATAAACATTTATCTAAGTGAACCTTCCTGACCTTTTGTATTCATGTGAACTACCTTCTCCATCGCTCTCCAAGAGCCCACATTCGGTCCTTAAATCCTCATCCTTTTTTTCCCCTTCATCACTTTTATCATCTGTGTAGCATTTGATGCTGTTAACTATCCATTCTTCTGAGTTCACTTTCCATCCTAGCTATCCAAATCATACCCTTGCCTGGCTCCTCTCCTCCCCCTAATTATTGCATCTATATCTTTGTTGACTGTGTTCTTTCTGATCTCCCAAGAGGGGTATTCCCAACGTTCTCTCTTCCTTTTCTTTCTCAACCTTCTCTGCTTTGGAAATCTATTGAATGTTGGATTCAACTGTCACATCTGTGGAAATTACTCTCAGAACTGTAGTTCACATTCTGACCTCTTTTCTGAGCTAGACTCACCCTTCCAACTAACTTCTCTTGAATATATACACAGCACCTTCTCTCCACCCATACAGCTACCACCCTAGTTAAGAAAGACCCTTAACTACTCTTTCCTGTACTGTTGCCATAGACTCCTAACAAGTCTTATCCCATGCCAGTCCAACCTTTCACACAGCTAGACAATTGCTGTTCTTAAAACAGAGATCTGATCATAGAAATATTCAGTGGCACTTCAAGGCCTGACATAATAGACATACTAGACATAAACACAATAAAAAGTCATCTGTAATATTGATCCCCCTTCCTTTCCTGGCTTCTTTGTTATTGCACTATTTCCACTGTAATCAGACTGACCAACTGCTAGATATTCCCTACATACAAAATTCCTTCGTCTGCAGAAGTTTTTTTTCTGTCTGCAGAGCACTTACTTGTCATCCTTATCTCCCAGAATCTCAAGCTGTCTTTAACATACCTGGATACCACCTCTTAAGGTAGACAATAGAGTGAAAAGGGCACTGGAGCCTGAGAGACATGGAATCAAAATTCACCTCACATATTTACTTCTCTGTGCCCTTTGTCAGGTCATTCATCCTTTCAGGGCCTCAAGTTTCCTCCTCCATAACACCACACTCATTATAGTACACTTCTGTCTCTGAATCTGTAATTACCTGATCCTACTTATGCCTGCACTCTTGTCCTTCCTGAAATTACTTTGTATATATTTATCTTGTGTATATCCTGTATCTCTCTAGTAGAAAGAATATAATTTCACTGAGGGAAGAGATTTTTGTTTTTGTCTTTATATCTCCAACTCCTAGCATAGACATTTAATAAATATTAATTTATTTGGTGGATGGATGATCCACTGGCATCTCAAACTCAACATTTCAAAAAGGGAGTTATTATTTTCCCACTAAACCTGTTTCCTTCCAACTTAATATTTCTTGGTTGAATAATCATTTATTTCCATTGTTCAAAATTTTGGTACTAACTTTGACCCTTCTTTTGTCCTCATCCCATATCCAGTCATTGACAGAACTCTGTGATTCTATCTCCCAGATCTCACCCCACCCCCATCATATTGCTACCACTCCAATACTAACCCTCATTTTTGACAATCTTGCTCTGCTCCAGTAGGTCCTCCTCTCTGCCACCCAGTCCATCTTTCAGATGACTGCCCAATTAAGCTTCTTTATGCACAGGTTTTGTTACGTCACTTTTTTGCTCAGAAGTCTATTAACCATTTAATAGAGTTCAGATTCCTGTCCCTGACATTCATCCCCTTCCACAATCTGGCAGTGCTTCCCCTCTCTGCAAATTGGCCCTTGTCCTTGGAGGATGCCTTAGACTTACCTACTTGTGTCATTCTGTTCCCTGTGCCTCCTGTGTCTTTCTTTTCCCTCTATGTCTGTTGAATTCCTACACATTCTTTAAAGCGTAACTGAAAACTATAAACTCTTCCACAAAACCTTATTTGATTCCCTAATCAGTAACAGCTGTTTTCCCACTCCTATAACAAAAGCCACTTCGTTTTACACCTCTTTGCTGTAGTTTTGGGTTATTTGTAGGATTTGAATTGTGGTAGAATTGAGTTGTGTATGTCAAATCCCCTGCTAAGCTTATGTAATCATAAATTCCATGAGGGTAGAGAACACTGTTTCTTACCTAAACTTTTTATATTCTACAGCTTGGCTCAATACTACATATACAATAGTTACTTAATATGTGCTTAGTAAATTGTATTTATAAAACAGAAATTCATCGTCTTATAGAAGCTTCCCCAGGCTAAGCTCACCTTGCTCCAGTTATTGCAAAAACTCCTTTGCGAATGATACATGTTTATAACTCCTTCTGACTTTGTGCAGTCTTTATATATAAATCAGATTTGTTAAAATTTTAATGTAGGTTAGTTAGATATCCATTATAAGCTGCCTTAGAGCCAGGATTTCCTCTTGTTTAAGGTGTAAATCTCCAAAGCACCTGTAACGGTACTCTAAGATACACTTAAGTGTGGAATCCTGAGTTGACCAAATACTTTCTAAATATGCTTCCTGGAATTTCTTCATTAAAGCTTGAAGATGTAGTGGCTTCTTATATTTGGTTACTAAAATATAGGCTGACTGTACTATCTTTAAACACTTCATTTCAGTTCAGCAAGCGTTTATTTCTGCCGCTACTATATGTCAGACATTGTGCTTCAAGTTAGGGATACAATGAGAAAAATAAGAGAGTATCTAATAATACCTTGTACTTATGTAACCTTGTAAGGTTTGCAAAGTGTTTAGCATTTGTTGTCTGGAGAATATGCTCAAGAAGTCTCTGTACTACTTAGAAGATAAACTATGTACGCAAATAAGTACAAGATACTTCAACAGTTAAATGTAAAGTTAATGTACCACAGGGATAAACTACAGCTGGAAAGTCTCACATGTGGTGGCACTTGAAACAACTTAAATTGATCTCTGAGTTACTGAAGGCAGAAGTGAGAAGGGACAGCATTTCAGGCAGATGAGATAGCCTCAGCAAAGGCATATAGGTGGAGTATATAGATTGTCAATATAGGGTTGAATTATAGGTAGCCCAGTTTGGCTGAAATATAGGGGGTAATGGGTAATCAGTACAGAGAGGCTAGAGAGCGATAATGAAGGGCTGTAAAGGCTAAACAGAGGAAATTGTATTATATTCTTTTGGCCCTGGGACCCATAAATCTAGAGCTACAAAAATCTCAGACACCAACTGTTATAGTTGCCTCATTTTATACTTGAGGAAACTGAGGCAAACCAAGGTTAAATAATTTACTTAGAGTCATTTATTAGATGGTAAGTTAGGGCAGGATTTTGACCCTGGCCTTGACACTTTTCTCCATATTATTAAACACTCTGCTTGAGTAGGGGTAGTGCTGCACTTTCATTAAAATCACTTTGGCAGCTAAGTGGAGGAAGGGTATTCCAGTGTTTATGAGGGTCTAAACTAGGTTGGTAGCCATGTAAGTGGACAGATCTAAGAGATGATATGGAGGCAAAATTGACAAGATTTGTCAAGAAACGGAGAGTTGAATATGACTATGCACTCAATAAGTCAAAGAGACAAACTGTCTTTTGATTCTTTGAATGAATGAATAGCATTTATTAAATGTGTACTGTATGCTAAGCATTATATTTCATTAACCATATACAAGTTCAGAAATGATAGTCTCTGCTCTTACGTTTTAATAAGAGACAATATGGAGGAGAGTAGTGGCCAGGGAAGGAAGTTTTGATCTGCTAAGCTGAGTCAATAGTTACCGGTTCTTGGTTCACATGTCCTTTCCAGAAGTAATTGGTTTACTTGTTGTGTCCGTAGGGAATACGATTGGGGAGAGAGGGGGTAGGTCAGCACAGTGTCAAGGAAGAAAAATGGTGGTGAAGCATGTCTGAGTGCCTAGAGCTGACCAAATCTGATGAATTTTTACTAGTCAGCACAGCACAGTGCCAAGATGGCCTTAGATTTCATCTTAGATAAGAGAAATATATTTTTAATGAAAATAAAAGGTTGACAATAAATTCAACCAGCAGGATACCGCTCCTTATGGAGTCTTCCCAAACTTTTGCTATAGGGTCTTCTGCTTTCTCTTCCCTTGGACAGAAACTGCGCTGGCCTGCCACCACCCCTTGTATTTTCTGAAATCTCCGTGATTAGTAGTGTATTCCTCTTTAAAAAGCTTGGATCCTAGGCCTTTGAAACTTAACAGCTTGTAAATTTAATACTCCACTATGTATATGTAGATTGAAAAATATACATACATACATACATATATAATAAAGTTGGTGAGAGAAGCTAATTCTTCTGTTTGTTTCTTTTACCATGAGGCCAGGTTGTCCTTTTTGTCTCTTGGAAAAAAAAGAAATCACACTTTTCAATGATTCAAATGTAGTCAGTTTCTGAAGGTCTCTAAATGTGATTTACTTCAGAAAAACTTATGCCTGCTTAAGTACTAAGGCAAAGAAAGTGTCAAAGTAAATCACTAGAAATTGAAGTCATCCTGGATTTTTAGATGTGGCAAATTTATTGTTACTGCTGTGTAGCTGAGAAGATCTTCTCTGGAAGAAAGGAAAGCATGACCTCATCCAGGAAACTTAGGACTTGCTGGTACTGGATAAAGCCTTGGGTCATGTAGTCAGAATGTACTTTACTTTTAAAAGTAGCTCTGTGTCACTGGATTAATTAACTTAAGAATTCAAGTGACTTCTAGCATTTTGTTTTTATGTGGCTGGTTCTTAATAATTATGGGGACATGTCATGTGGATGTTATTTCTTTAAATAGAGCATCTAAGTGGCACAGTGTATAGAGTGCAAGCCCTGGAGTCAGGAGGACCTGATTTCAAATCTGACCTTAGATACTTGGTATTGGTGTGACCCTGGGGAAATCACTTAATCCTGTTTGCCTTATCTAAAATGAGCTGGAGAAGGAAATGGCAAATCCCTCCAGTGTCTTTGCCAAGGAAACCTCAAATGGGGTCACCAAGAGTCACATGCAACTAAATGACCAATAAAAAAAAATTCTTTTAAGTGTTTTTCTGTGTGTACTGTTGTACAGAGGCAAAATTCCTGCCATTTAGAAGCTTCTATTAGAGACAGATTATGCTAATAGGAATAGAAATTAAGGAAAATGCAGATTCAAGCATTCCTCTGATTCAACAAATTTTGATTTTTTCCCTGACATCATCTGTAACAGTGGATTATCAGCATCTATTAGCCTCAGTTTCCCCACAGATAAATTGTACATCTCTGGGAAATACTATTTGGAGTCATTAATTGGCTGTAGAGTGCTCTATGGTTATCTCATTAAACTTTCTTTTTTAAAAAAGTCCTATTTTCTGAATGTTTTATGATCACTTAAAGTTGCTCTCATTCTTATATGAGCAATGTATTACCAGTGTGAAAACTGAGACTCAAGGCAATCAAACTCCATACTCCTGCTCTTTAGTGGAAGAGCCAGGACTCAGTTTTTGATTTTGAAGTTCATCAGTCTTTCAACAATGCCATACTTCCCAGACCTGAAGTAAAGGAAATTGCTAAAAATAGGTCTTAGCAAAATTAGGCAAGCATAGTGAATACACAAATTTGGGAAGGTAGTACTTTGTTTGAAGCAACATTCCTTGATCTAATTTGTCAAGTCAATTTCTTTCTCTCCTTTTCCTTCTGATTAGTCCATCTATTAGAAGTGGAGACAACAAATGACCTCTTCTTACAGCACCAGAGACTAAACCAGAGTGATAGATGCATCTATGTCCCAGAAGTCATCAGGTTTCTCTCAAGGATTTATGAGATGCTGGAACAGGCAAATCAGGACATGGTCAACATTCCACTCTGTATAGATTTATGCTTAAATTGGTTGCTCAACGTCTATGATGAGTAAGTTTACATGTCTTTACAATCTGTTCAGATGAGCTATGTTGATAAAAGAAAGTCACAAAACATGATTTTTTTTAAAAAAGTAGTGTGTTTAGAACTGAATCTTTTTTTGAGTGTCTGAATTATTTTCCTCACTAGAATTACTGAAATGCCACTTGAATTGCATTTAAAAATTAGCATTTGGGAGGAGTAAATTTGTTGTTGCCATTTATTTTACGCGTTGTAATGTTGACACATATGTGCATAATGGTTCTGATAGTGAATCCCGCTATTGGAAACATTCATGTCATTGCCAGGGATTTAATGTAGCTGCTACTGGTTACCATGAAAATCTTTCTAGCTCACAGTAACACTCATCTACAGATGTTTTTATACAGTTTTGAATTTAGATCATGCATTAATAGAACAATCAGTACCAAAACCCCCTGACGTTTTTGACACATTAGGGATTATTCATTTTTCTGGTGGGGGGTTAAAATATGCAAAGATGAAATTTGATTCTTTTGGCTGTTACTTTTCCTCTCAAGCCCCCCAGAATTCTTATTAGCTTTATGCTTATCAGCTTTCCCCCCCCCTTACTTCTATGAGACAGCTAAAGAATTGAGAAACACTCATGTTTAGAAAATAAAATTTAGATATAAAGAAATGAGGTGGTGATAACACTTGGCTCTACCTACAATTTAACTGAAAACTTATTGCTAAGAAAATTTTTAGTTGCAAAACATATCTGAGTTGAATTCATCCTGTTTTGGTAAATAAGGAGTAGCAGTTGTTATCTCAAATACTTTGTCATTGAAGTGCTTGTAATAAGTAGCACTATCAGTTATCATTATGAATTTGCTTTTTTCCCCCAAATATACTTTTGAATCATTTTTAAATTTAGTTTCATGCTTTTAGTGTCCTCTTAAAACTATTTTGCCTTTGTTTTGAAAGCCAACTGTCTTTTGAAACAAAAATTCATGCTTTCAAGTTTTCAGTCTCAGTAATGTATTAGATACTTTGAACAATTTCCATGAGTACTGTGTTTATGTAGTAAGTGGGAGAGAAAGAATCCTTACTTTGTGATCTGTACCTGTAGGGAATGGAGAAGAGGCAAAGGAGAAGAGCTCATATATACTTTGTTCTATGGAAATTATCCTTGGTGCTCCTCCTCTCACAAATGTATGCTTGGGGAAAGTGTTACTCAGATATTATTTTATATCCACAAATGATGGTTTTGAAATAATCAGCCCATTAGCCAGGACACACAGGATTTATGTAATTGTCCTATTATCACAAGAACCCAAGAAAAGCTTAATGAACCTCTCTGGTCTAATATTCTATCCTTGATCCTGTACCAAAGGAATATTTGGAGAGATCACAAATTTACTTCTGACAGCAGCCTCCCATTTCTTCCTAATATACCCTTTCCGTTGAAAAAACAATGTATTATGAATCTATTATGAAGCTTATCTAAGTATGTCTCCACCCTTGTCAGCTTCATTCTCTTCCTCTTTATATAATATTGGATTAAATGGTCTATGAGGTTTCTTCCTGTTCAGATAGTAAGGTTGGAAACCCTTCCAAAACTTATTTGGACTTTTCATTTGGTATCACCTTTTAGCCTAATTTGTTTCATACCTGGAGAATACAGATCATAGAATTTTAGACATTAAAGGGAGCCAATCTCTTCAGATGGGGAAATCAAATCTTAAAATGAGTAAATAACTCATTTTGACTCTTACAAATATCTAAATTAACTTCAAAGAATGTAAGAAGGAAGATACTATGCATCCAGAGAATTGATAGAAGTGTGTATAGAATGATTCTTACATATATATACATACATGCATACATATGTGTGTACATATACATATTTTGTACCTTTATGTAGCCATCTCTAGGGTCAGGAGGAAAGGAAAAAAATTACGTGATAACTTTATTATATATATTATATATATATATAATGCTTACATCTATTATATGTAACATTTATTTTTTATATTATGTATTTAAGAGGAGTACCAAGTTGTGCATAATAGATTTGTGTTTCATGTCCAATAAAAATAATTTTCAGAAATGTTTTTTTAATTCCATAAGTTGGAGATTAAATAAATAAATTTTAAAATGAGATGGCATATGCAAAGTGCTTTTCAAACCCCCAAAGTGCTACGTAACTAAAAGCTATTTATCAAAAAGCCAACGACACCTAAGTTGGAAGCAGAGTTTCTTAGCCCTCATCTCAGTTGGTTGCTGTTTTACCTTGACATTTCTGTCTTTATTAACCTCTATATGAGGCAGTTCCTCCTTTGATATATTTTCAAGCCTTCGAGGAGGCCTCTGAATTCTATTATTCTGAATAATCCATGAATAATATATCTAATGAATAGCCCATTTTCTCATTAAATTTCTATTCTAAGTCTATCTTCTCTAACTGAAAGTTGCTTTTTGTTTTTCAAATATGCCCTTTGGAGAATAATCAACTGAAATGAGAACTGTTTAAATCATTATTTAAGTGCTAGTTGGAAAAATTCAGCTTATTATTTTAACATCTAATGGTCAAAACCCTTGGGAAAGATAAAGTTTTAATTGTAGGAAGCACATCTTAAATTATTTAAAACTAATTGATAATAGTGAAAAATTACTTAAACCGATAAATACTTGTAAAGTATTATAAACGTAGCCAACAAAAAGAATTTAAATTATTGCACTATGATACTTCCTTAACTATGTTTTCTATATCTTTGTAAAATGACTGTATTGCTTAGAATAATCTCAAGCACATAGATTTTAATGTGTTTATTGTTGTACAGTGTTGGAGAGCTTTTTCCTTCTTTGGCAACATATTCAACCAAAATCTTTAGGGAATGTTCAGCAATGATTCTGAGATTCATTTTTTGGAAGTTATCAGCAGGTTACAGTTCATTCCTTCACGTTTTGTTGTGAGTATTTTTCCTGCTTCAGATACTTTCTTGTTGATGTGGTTACGTCCTCCTCACTGAGCACCAATGTTTTCAGTGAGTTCAGACATCTTTTATAGTTAATACCGTTACTAATACCCAACTTTTGGGAGCTAGTTTGAAACAAGTATTTCAGTACTGGTGCAGCACTTAAGAGTATATAGCTTATATTTCAAAATCAAGTCCAGATTGTAGCTGCACTACTTGGGCTGTTAGTAATCAAATTGCAATACCAGAAGCACAACAGGTGCTATTTGTATTTTATTGACTTCAGGCTTGAAAGCTTTTTAGCCCATTTTTGTAGAAAGCTTTATGAAACTTTTTTAGACCTTTTCATTTCATTTCATAAATTCCCAAACAAGTTTATTTTAGTTGCATAACTCTATTTCTTCACAAATATATATTGGAGACATTAAGAGTGAGGACTGATATCTCACTGAATTCAAGTTAACGAACGTTAATCTTCTACTGTGCGCAGAGAGTGTCAAGCTCTGGAGACTGTCAAGTCAGACAGTGTCACTTACCTCCACCCCGTCATCCCCACATCTGTTAAACTCCATTGGATACCTGACACTCTAGGGTCTAATATAAAATCTTCTGTTTGGGAAAAGTGCTTCATAATTTGGCCTCTTCTTTCCTTTCCAGATTTCTTACACCGTACATCTGCGTGTGTACAGGATCACTTCGTCTCAATTTTATAAACAAATATTGAAAATTATTTTTATATGAAATTGGGAAAAGAAAATACTTTTTTTTCAAAAGGAAAATAATAAAGGAGTAGTGAAGGGGAAAAAAGCCTCTTCCACAGCCTTGCTAGTATATTCTGTGATCCAGTGGCACTGATTTACTTCCTTGTCCTCATAAAGGACACTCCTTCCTGACTAAGCATTTCCACTGTCAGTTTTCCACGCCTGTGAGACTCCCTCCTTATCTGACTCCTGGCTTCTTTTAAGATTACATGCTGTATCCTGTGCACACCTAAACTATGAGATCCTTGAGAACAGGGGCTGGTTTTGCCTTCTTTTTTTGGTATCCTTAGCAGTTAGCTACTGTGGCTGTGTGACACATTCTTTGTGTACTGACTGGTAGAAAGATGAATAAGACACAGTTCCTGCCCTTGTAAAGATGAGTCTTGTTTGAACAAGTGCCTTTGACATAGTAAGTGATAACTCAGTGGTGCTGGAGGTAAATGATTTTGTATCTACTATAGTGCCATGCAAGGAGTGGTCACTCAACATTGGTTAAATGACAAAAGCTCACAGGAGTATGTGTAGTTTGAAAGAAAATTTCATACTAATAGTTGATATAAATTCCCAAATTTTGAGTTTGATTTGCCAGTGAGAATACTTAACATTTAAGGCATTGGAAAAAATACATTTTACATTGTCAAACAATTTATGGAATTAAATTGCATTTATATTTAGATAACATGTTCAACATTATTAGAGAGAGGAATAAATGCTGTTTCTAAAAACTATCTGTTACTTCAGACATAGATGTAAATGTTACCCTAGCCCACTGTTTAAATGCATTTGGGATGGCATGTCATCTGCATAGTATGAAACCATTTCCCAGTGTAGATTTAGAAATGCTTTTTGTATCCAAATTTTGACAGATATCCCCTAAATAGGAATTCCATATTTGATTATCCAACATCCAGATTATATTGAAGTAGCAGCATGAATAGATTGCATTGGCAGTAACAAAAAGTGAAGTCATCATGTGATTTAAGTGTTTAGAAGGCTCTTGACCTTTCCTGATCGGTGTTTAATACTGAACTAAGTAAGTAATCAATAATTAACCACTAAGCAATTATTAGCCTTTTCTGGGCATTGTAAGTGTCGTTATTAACAGTCTACAAACGAGCTCCTTTAATACTCTAAACATTACATGGATCTGTAATTTCCTTGGATTGATATACCTTTGGTCTGCCAGTATATCTCTGCATGCCTTTATAACTTGCTCGATGACCGTTGCGAGTTGCTTTGAGCTGAATTATCAAGTTCTTTCATCCTTTTAGCAACCTAGGGCTCAGCTCCAAATTTAACTAGGCCAGGTATATCTGGCTACCTGTGACAAATCTATGATTGCCCTTAGAGAGGCCTTGGGAGGACCTGCCTTTCACAAAGCCGTGGTCACTGCCACACCACCATGAGGCGTTGGCATAGGGGCTGAGTGGCCCTTTTCAGCTCAGGAAAAACTGTCACCTTTCCTTTCCCTAACACTTTTGTAAAAGAGAAATCCCTTCAACTTTCCTCGTTTGAATGTTTATATTCCTGTGTACGTAAACATTAAAGTATTTTAGCTGATGGGGAAAAACAACTGAAAATTTGTTTCTATTTCATGCTTCCTGAGTAATTTTGTGCACTCTTGTGGACTTGGGGAGCAAATCTCATTACCAAAATCTAACATGAAGGCACAGTATTTAATTCCAGCTATCAAGGGTTAAGAAGAAATAAAAAGAAACTGTAGAAATGAGTAAAAGAGGATTTATCCTTATTGCTAGATTTCACAAATAATTATTTTTCAAGATAATGAATGCTTGGAGAAAAATGAGTCTGCTGTTCACTGATTTATTTATATCTAATGTTGTGTCAATCTTATGATTTTAGGGGCCGGACCGGCAAAATCAGAGCACAGTCCCTAAAGATTGGATTAATCATTCTCTCCAATGGTGCCCTTGAGAAGAAATACAGCTGTAAGTAATATCTTGTCTTATGCCAATTTAAGTAGTTTCATCTTAGAAGGCAGCCTTTATTGATATCATAGGCAATTATTTTCTAATAGTGAAAGTTTGGGGGAGAGAGTGTAAAAACATCATTTAATAAAAGAAATAAATGTACCTTAAGTATAATCAGTTTGGGATGTAAGGATGTATATATTTGGAACACTCTTGGGTTCATTTGATTTTGTGTTTTGTGTTTAGAAGAAGGTGGTTGCTTTCTTGGCTAGTTTGACAGCCAGGAGGGTCAGTGAAATGGGATTGGGGATTTGTGTGAAATGAAAAACCGATATTACGATCAAGAGGTCAGATAACCTTGACAGAGAGAGTCAACTAAGCAATTCAGGGAAAAAAAGCCAAACCTTTCCACAAGACTTTTGTTTGTGGAGCATTTTTTACAGGTAAAAATTGTTTTCAGGAGTGGAATCACAAAAAGCTATCCTTACTGAAGCCACAAAATGAAAGTTATTATGTATGTAGGGGGAAAGGTAAATGTTGCCATCACCTCATCTCTGAACTATCTCGGTGGCCTGCTAGGAGTCCATCTGCCTGCCAAGTGTCTCCCCCTGCTCAGCAAATTCCTTTGGCCCCCTATCATCTTCAGGATCAGATAGAACAGCCTCTATTTGGCAGTCAAAGCGCTTGATAACCTGACCCCTTCTTCTTCTTATATTTTACCTTCCTCACCCTGCTCACACCCCCAAATATTCTATAGCATGGTGACACTGGATTCCTGGCTTTTTTCACACATGATACTCTCAACTCCCAGGCATTTCCACTGGCTATTTCCCATGCTTGAAAATTTTCCCTCCATTCCTCCTAGCTTCTATTTCTTCAGGTTGCTGCTAAAACACCACCTTCTACAGGAAACTTTTCCTTATTCTTCTGAATTCTAGTGACTTTCCTCTCTTGAGTATTTCCAATATTTCTTTTATCTGATGCATTCATATATAGAGGTTTGTGTGTTGTTTTCCCCATGAGAGACTGTGAGCTCCTTGAAAGTGAGAACTACCTTTTGCCTTTCTTTGTATCCCCAGAGCTTAGCACAAAGCCTAGCACTTAGGAAGTGCTTAATAAATGTCTATTGCCTGCTCCTCTCATCCCTATCATTCAGAATCTTTCCTTCCCATGGTGCAAATCCTTTTTTTCATACCCTACACCCTGTCTACCCCTACCTCAGCACTTGCCTCTTTTCAAGTCCTAAGGATTTTTTCCCTGCCTTTTCCACCGTGCCCTCAAGTAACCCTGTTATCTTATTAAAAAAAGTAAATAAAACAAAATTCCATTTCATCCTTTCCTCCTTCATGTCTTTCAGTCAGTCCAAAGCATTATTTGAATGCCTTCATCATGCCAGACACTGTGTTAAAACTTTGGCTATTTTCCTGAGTACTCTCAATCCCTCACCAGCCTCTCCTTCTTTCACGTTCGTGCTCTCCACCGCTTCTTCCAGATCCCTGCTCTACCATGTCACTCACCAGCCTCTCCTCTTTGGAAGTTTTGTTTTGTTTTTTAATGACATCTGATATAATCAGCCTGTATTAATTTTATTGCTGCTTCTTCCAACTGTCATGTCAGTCTGCCATGTTTCTCAATGACTTCTGCACCTGACGCTGTTTTTCTGTGGGTTCATATTCTGCCTTGGATATTAGCTGTATGACTATAAATAAGTCATTTAACATCTCTGCTGTTCAGTTTTCCCATCAGCAACCAGAGACACTAGTACCTGGAGCATTTATCTTGAAAGTTGTAGTGTTCAAGTCAGAAACAGCAAGCTTTGCAGTGCCATATACATATCAGCTATTATTATAGCATGAAATAAAGTCTACTGAGTTTGATATTTTATACCCTACACCTTACAGCTTCTGTCTACCTGCCTAGCTGTCTGCTCCAGCCATACTATAGACCTAGTTTCTCCAGTTCATTCTTTCCTTTCTCACTTCCCTTCATTTGTTCAGTCAGCCCTTCATAATTATAATGCCCTCTGACCATATCTCTATATGTAAAAATTCTTCTTTCAGTACCTAGTTTAGAGGCCCCCTCATCTGTGAATCCTTCCCTGATTCCCGGCAGATGAAACTGATTCTCTTTTCTCAAATTTGTGCTCTAAATCTTTTGTCTGTAATATTTTTTTGGCCTTATGACATCTACTTTCATATCACACTTGTTTGCGTGTTGTGTCTTATTCCCTCTATTAAACTATAAATTCCTTGAAGGGGGGGCTGCAATGGTTTTTATATTTGTACAGGATTATGTTAATATTTAATATTTAAATTAATTTACTATTTTATTTAATATTTCATTTTAAAACATTTGATCAGTGTTTAACAACTAGCTCTCCAGGGGAAATGTACACATGGCACTTTTTTTTTTTAAAGTTTAATCTGCATTTCTGTCATTTTCTTCATCTCTTTCTTAGGTCTAAATAATTGACAAAACATTAAATCAAGCCCTGCTTTGTAGTATTTGCCACTCACCAAACTTGCAATTTGAGCTGGCTCTAGTAGCTCCACTTTATGTTGCTAGTGCCTAACATGGTACCTTGAATAAAATCAACTCTTCTCCTTGCTGAACTGAACTGATTTGAATTGAGAGTACAATTGTTATGAAGGAGAGCATATGAAATGTGGAAACCCTCATCTGTGAGAAATTCAGTTGCACTCTCCTGGGTAAAGATATGCAGATTATTTATTGAATGCTTGTTGTGTGCCAAGCACTTCTGAAGGAATCTGCTTCAGGCTCTCATCCTGTGAGTCTTTAGGTCCAAATATTGGTATGGCATCTTATTTCTTTTTCTTGCTTCATTCAGAAAGGGAGATGATTTTTTTCCTTTGAAAAGATGAGACCTAAAGTGGTGAATCACATATAGTTTCTTTTTGTTTTGATTTCTTCTAAGGTCCTTTGGAAGTTTTGGATACTGTTTGACTTTATCATAGAAATATGATGACTTTTTTTTAATCAAGTCTCTTGTTAACATTAATACTCAAGTCATCCAGCTTTTTAAATTCAATGACAGAGCTTCAATTCAGTCAGGGTCAATGGATGTCAACCTTGGCATTGATTTCTCTAGGGCCCAACTCCATTGTCTTCACCCCCTATGAAACTTCCATTGGATTTCGGGACTCAAGTCTCTATATCTTTCATAAAAACCTAATTATGGAGGTTTTGCCTTTAAAAGAAATCTGAGGGGGAGGAGCCAAGATGGTGGAGCAGAAAGACTCATGTATGCTAGCTCCAAATCCACAGACCATAAATTTCCTGTAAAAAGAACTCCCCACAAATTCTGGAGCAGAGCAAGCCACGCAGAAACACAGTGGAAGAGATTTCCGTTCCAGAGAGCCCTGGAAAGCCATCCCCAGGGGTCCGTCATGCTCCGGATGCGGAGCCCACCCCTGCACTGCCCTGGCCGGGCGGCCCCAGAGGAGCAGATCTGAGCAGGCTTCAGGGATGGAAACTCCGGAGGCTGCGAAGGTCCCTCCACCCACAGGCGCTACGGGTCAGTGAGAGAGACTTCTGGGCTGGCCAAGAGAGGAGCAGGGTGTCTCCGTGACTCGGGCCCCCTCGGGAAGCAGCAGCAGAGGGAGCGGCAGAGGCAGCGGCGGCCTAGGACTCCCGGAGCACGCAGGAGCTCAGGGCCATTACCTAAGGTCTCTGCATAAACCCCCTGAGGGAACTGAGCCTGGGAGGCAGCCCTGCCCTGCCCCCCCCCAGCACCAGAACTTAAGCTTACGTTGAATAGCAGCCCCACCCGCCACTGAAAGCCCCGAGGCTGGGGAGCAACATTTGCATCTCAGACCCCAAGCACTAGCTGGACGGATCTAGGCAGGGGTGCGGAGGAATCTCAAAAGTCAAGTAACTGGCTGGGAAAATGCCCAGAAAAGGGAAGAAAAATAAGACCATAGAAAGCTACTTTCTTGGGGAAGAGATGTTCCTTCCTCCTTTCATTTCTGAGGAGGAAGTACAATGCTTGCCATCAGGGAAAGATGTGGAGGTTGGGGCCTCTCTATCCAAGACAGCCGAGGTGGATGTCCGGTGGGCTCAGGCCATGGAAGAGCTCAAAAAGGATTTTGAAAATCAAGTTAGACAGGTGGAGGAAAAACTGGGAAGAGAAATGAGAGAGATGCAAGAAAAGCATGAAAAAGGGTCAATATCTTGCTAAAGGAGACCCAAAAAAAATGCTGAAGAAAATAACACCTTGAAAAATAGGCTCACTCAATTGGCAAAAGAGGTTCAAAAAGCCAATGAGGAGAAGAATGCTTTCAAAAGCAGAATTAGCCAAATGGAAAAGGAGGCTCAAAAGCTCACTGAAGAAAATATTTCTCTCAAAATTAAAATGGAACAGATGGAGTCTAATGACTTTCTGAGAAACCAAGAAATCATAAAACCAAAAGAATGAAAAAATGGAAGAGAATGTGAAATATCTCATGGGAAAAACAACTGACCTGGAAAATAGATCCAGGAGAGACAATTTAAAAATTATGGGACTACCTGAAAGCCATGATCAAAAAAAGAGCCTAGACATCATCTTCCATGAAATTATCGAGGAAAACGACCCTGATATTCTAGAACCAGAGGGCAAAATAAATATTAAAGGAATCCATCAATCACCGTCTGAAAGAGATCCAAAAAGAGAAACTCCTAGGAACATTGTGGCCAAATTCCAGAATTCCCAGGTCAAGGAGAAAATCTTGCAAGCAGCTAGAAAGAAACAATTCCAGTACTGTGGAAATACAATCAGGATAACACAAGATCTAGCAACTTCTACATTAAAGGATCAAAGGGCATGGAATAGGATATTCCAGAAGTCAAAGGAACTAGGACTAAAACCAAGAATCACCTACCGAGCAAAACTGAGTATAATACTTCAGAGGAAGATATGGTCTTTCAATGAAACAGAAGACTTTCAAGCATTCTTGATGAAAAGACCAGAGCTGAAAAGAAAATTTGACTTTCAAACACAAGAATGAGAAGAAGCATGGAAAAGTAAACAGCAAAGAGAAGTCATAAGGGACTTACCAAAGGTGAACCGTTTACATTCCTACATGGAAAGACAATATTTGTAATTCTTAAAACTTTTCAATATCTGGGTGGTTGGTGGGACCACACACACACACACACACACATACACACATGCACATACACACAGAGACAGAGAACACAGAGTGAATTGAATAGGATGGGACCATATCTTAAAAGAAATTAAGGTAAATGGTGAGAGAGAAATGTCCTGGTAGGAGAGAGGGTGAAATGGAATGGGGTAAATTATCTCTCATTCAAGAGGCAAGCGGGAGACTTTTTAGTAGAGGGAAAAAGAGGAGAGCTGAGAAAAAAAAACATGGAGTTTACCCTCATCACATTCGACTAAAGGAAGGAGTAAAATGCACACTCATTTTGGTATGAAAACCTATCTTACCGTACAGGAAAGTGGGGGAGGAGATAAGCAGGGAGGGAGGGATGATGAGAGGGCAATGGGAGAAGGGAGCAATTTGAAGTCAACACTCTTGGAGGGACAGGATCAAAAGACAGAATAGAAACAATGCGGGGCAGGATAGGATGGAGGGAAATACAGTTAGTCTTACACAACACGACTGTTATCGAAGTCATTTGCAAAACTACACAGATATGGCCTATATTGAATTGCCTGCCTTCCCAAAGGGAATGGGTGGGGAGGGAGGGATGGGGAGAATTTGGAACTCAAAAGTTTTAGGAACAACTGTTGAGTATTGTTCTTGCTACTAGAAAATAAGAAATACAGTTAATGGGGAATAGAAAGTCATCTGGCCCTACAGGACAAAAGAGAAGATGGGGACAAGAGAAGGGAGGGATGATAGAAGAGAGGGCATATTGGTGATAGGGAAAATTAGAATGCTCGATGTATTGGGGTGGGGGTGGGGATAAATGGGGAGAAAATTTGGAACCCAAAATTCTGTGAAAATGAGTGTAAAAAGTTAAATAAATAAATTTACATTAAAAATAAAAATTCAAAAAAAATTTCAAAAAATAAATAAATAAATAAAAGAAATCTGATCTTGAGGCGTGTTGCCTGCATGCCTTGCAGGGAGCCAGCCACTTGCCTTGCTGCCCCAGTAGAGACTAAGTGGAGCAGTTGTGCCCAGGGAGATGCTGCGGGTTCAGTGTCTGTGCGGGGGAAGCCGGGGGCCAAGGCGGTGCACTCCATCAGTCTCAGCTTGGCAGAGTCTTTACAGGATGGGTGCAGTGAACTTTCTAGAGCACCCAGGCTGCAGCAGCCTCCAGAAACTCCTTTGCTGCTGAGGATAAGGCCACAGGCTTTATTCCTAAGGTCTGCCCTGTCTCCTCCTATAAGGAATGGGACCCACTTGAGGAGGTGATTGTAGGCAGAGCTGAAAAATGCCAGTGTTCCACCATTCGCTGTGGAAGTTAAGGCAAATATATATGAAAGGTATTGCCCATTTTATCAGCAGCATGGAAGCCAGTATTTTCCCAAGGAGCATTTGAAATTGAAGAAATGTGCAATATTTGGAAATGGAAGGAGTGATTGTTAAGAAACGTGATCCCATCGATTGGTATTTCAAGTACAAAACAGATTTTGAGTCTACAGGTTTGTATGCTGCAATACTCAGAGACATTCTGATTATAGTTGGAAATGAAATCATTAAAGCTCCCATAGCATGGTGTGCACACTTCTTTGAGTACCGAGCATACAGATCAGTTGTCAAAGATTATTTCCATTGTGGGGCTAAGTAGACAACTGCTCCAAAGCTCACAATGGCTGATGAGCTTTATGGCCAGGATTATCCAGTAGAAGACGGACACAAACTGGCTGCTCACTGAAAATTTATGATGACTGAGTATGAGCCATGTTTTGATGCTGCTGACTTCATTCGAGCTGGAAGAGATATTTTTGCACAGAGAAGCCAGGTAGCTAATTACCTGAGCATTGAGTGGATGTGATAGCTTTAATTTCTTCCTTTGAAAACTGCCTGTTTATATCCTTTGACCATTTATCAATTGAGGAATGACTTGTATTCTTGCAAGTTTGACTCAGTTCTCTTATATTTTAGAAATGAGGTTTTATCACATTTGTTTCCCAGTTTTCTGCTTCCCTTCTAATCTTGGTTGCATTGGATTTGTTTGTAGAAAAACTTTTCAATTTAATGTAATCAAAATTATCCATTTTGCATTTCATTATGTTTTCTAATATCTTGTTTGGTCATGAGTTTCTCCATTCTCCATAAATCTGACAAACTATTCCTTGCTCCCCTAATTTGTTTATAGTATCAGCTTTTATATACTTGACATCTTTTTCAATCAAATGTTTCACTGATGATATTCTTTGCTTCAGTTCTACTTCTGCTTCTGAGTTCTTGATTTTATATTGCAGTTTGCTCACACTCATCATGCAACTCTCCAGTAAACTCTCTTAATTTTTCACTAACGTATACAATGACTTACAGTCATACACAACTCTTCCAACTGAATACTGCTATTCAAAAGATGGGTCTTTTGTGTGTATGTGAAAAGTAGTGACATAAAATATTTACAAAATAGTATCAGTATCAAAATGAAATGGAAGGCATTTTTATTATAGTAGTCTTTAAATTTAAAAAAGTGTTTAAATCCAATATATTTGAACAAATGATGAAAATTAAATTTATCTTAATTGAATTTCCTTTCCCTGTGTATCCTTTATAATTAAAGTCATGCTTCATTGTAATTACTGTGTCAATATCCCTGTACTTGACTCAGCTACTTTAAGAGTAGAATTTTGACAATATTAAATCCATCACTAGCCTGCTTTTCATCAAGACTGATACATGTTAGACTGGTATTGAGACTAAAACCAAATGAGATTGTTCCTCTAACATTATTTGGGAATATTTTAAGATTATGTAAGGAAATGGACAATACCATTTTGTTCACTAAAGCTTCATATGGAGAACATTTATATTTGTATTCTCCCTATATTTAGAAACTTGTTTCTAGAAATAATTTGTATACTTCCTTAAATGAAATTTTTTTGAAATTCCTCCCCACTAAATAAACTAACTTATTTGACTGATTTTACTATACTTATTGGAAATATGGTAAACATTCTTACATCTGAAACGTTGCATTGTAGTGAAAAAAAACTGCTGCCAAAACCAGAAAAAAGAAGGCTCATTATTTGTGGAGCCAAGATAATTAAAAAACCGTTAGCTTATGGTTTTTCTTTCTGTGATTAGAAAGGACTTAGAATTAAGGGTTTATACAAATTGGTAGCAATTTGTCTTTGAGATCTGTACAAATGTATTTCCTTTGATAGAATGACAGTGACTCCTAAAACAATACAAGAGAGAGAAACTTAGAAAGTTAACTCAGGAAGCAAAAGTGTTTAATTATAATTTGTATAGGGTTTATAGTGTAAGTACATGTGGTGTGTTTCCAAGTGTTGTGTTTGGCATCGAGAATAAAAAACAGGTCTGTCAAAATTTAAATGTTTACTGTTCAGAATATCTCTCTCTGACAGGTTGTAGAAGAAAATTTGTTTTGACACGCTGTCTCTGAATAGGAAGGTTAAACCCATATTGAGTTCATAAAACTAGGTCATAGACATAATGTGTCACTTTGAAAGAATATATTTTTATTTAGTGATAAGCTTGTAATTACGATTGGCATACTGAGTCTGATTTTCTACAATTAGGTACAGTTTAGCCAATTTGGACTGTGCATTATTGAAGGACTTTAGAGTTCATGAGTTCTTTCCCCTTCTGGAGTTGAATTATGAAAATAAAGTATGGTAAATGTTTATATATTCATATGTTTGTGTATGTGTGTATATTTTATGCATACCATATATGTAACAAAAGGTCTCTAGGCAGGTTGATACTAAACTGATCTATTTTTCTGTTCCAGATCTCTTTAAGATGGTAGCAGGGCCTCGGGAGATGTGTGACGAAACACAGCTTGCTGTTTTACTTCATGATGTAATCCAGATCCCTAAACAACTCGGAGAAGTTGCCGCTTTTGGTGGCAGCAATATTGAACCTAGCGTTCGAAGCTGCTTCAAGCAGGTAAAAACACCACCTCAAGGAATGTCTTCATATTGAAACATTTCTGTTGCTTATCTTCCCCCTCATTTCTTCACTCCCAACTTCTGGAGAGATTAGTCTGTTCTCATTGTCTTTATTTCCTCATCACCTACTTCTGAGCTCCTTCTGTTCTGGCTTCTGCCTTGCCCATAGAACTAAAACCAACATCCACTTCCTCCTTCTAGGTTCTGTCTCAAGGCTTTCACTGTCACACAGTATGTATGCTCTATTTTAGTGGACAATTATATTGAATTCGTAGGGATGTTGTGAGAGTAACAGTGTTCTACTTGAATGTAACATGCTCTGAGCTTTCCAAAGCAAAAGAATTTTGTAGATAAAAAGTAGAATCACTCTCCAAGTATCGCTCTTATCTTGATGCATATTTTTTCAAAGAATGTTCTAAGTAACTGAAAGAGGATCATAGATGTAGAGCCACAAGTGGCCCTAGAGGTTCTCTGTTTCCACCCCGTCAGGACACTGAGGCCCATAGAAGTGAGATGTCCCCAGGTCTCACAACAAATATGTAGAGAGCCAGGAAATCACAGCTACTAAGTGGCACAAGTAGGATTTGAACTCAGATCCAGTACCGTGTTGACTTAAGAATACTATTAGGAAACTTTATGCTGCGAAAACATTAGGAGAGCCCTTTATATTATATATAGTACTTCTCATGGACAATTATCATCCTAAAACGTTAATGTTACTGTTGTACCTATATTAGTATCCAAACAGTATATGTAAGGCTAAGATTTTACCAAAGGATATAAAACTGTATGACTTACTCAGCTGAGGGTGAGAGTGGGGGGAAAATTTTGCATAGACTTTCTTTTAAAGGTGAAACATGTTACAGTTTAATGGCAACCCTTGCTCAAAAACTTTCCCTCTTTTTACAGCAATGGATTAAGTTCCTTTAGGAGAGAGAAATTGCAAATTTGTCAATACTTGGCAATGTCCATCTTTACAAGTTGTTTGTGCAAGTATAATTCATTTTCCCACACAGGAACATGGATTTCTCTCAGCTACAAGAGAATAAATTAATCAGAATTTAATCTTGTACATTTGGAAGTTTTTTCATATTGGGGACAGATTTTATAGAATTTGTTACTTTGCCCTCTAGAAGTTTTTATAAAATTAATTCACAGAAGCAGAATTTTGTGCATTCTCCAGTCTGACCTCATGCTGGCTTGGAGCATTTGATGAAATAGCAAAAGTATTTTCCTTTAGGAAACATATGAATTTCAAATTTCATTTGATGAGAAGGTAACCAAATCTAACTGAAATATTGACCTCCAAAATTTGTTGATGATGTTGGATATCTTGGTCTTTTTAATTGATATTTAATGATCTTAGAAGATCACTCAAGTTATGTATGGATCAAGAGATGATGAAAAGCAATAATCACTCAGTTAATAATCGTTTATTAAGTTCTTGTTATGTATCGGGCATTGTGTTAAGTGCTGAGGATACAGAGAAAGGTAATAGACATCTTTTGACCTTGGTGTGGTGGTGGTAGAGGTGGAAATAACAGGCAGATACAAGTGTACAAACAAAGTAAATACAGGATGATAATTTAATTTAATAATGAAAGAATTTAAAGAGGGATAGCAGTATAATTAAGACTATTAGGAAAGGCTTCCTGTACAAGGTGAGATTTAAACTAAGACTTGGGGAATGCCATGGAGTCTGGAAAGCAAAGATTGGAAATTAGAGCATTCCAAGGATGGGGGTTGAGGAGGAAGGGGGTAATCAGAGAAAGTGCCCTTACTGGATAGAGAGAGTGTTATTCTTGGAATAGCAAGGACATCAATATCACTCTGTCAAAGAGTATATGAGATTGTGAGAGTTGGGGTAGGGATTAGGGGGCCTAGAAGGGCTTTGAATGCCAAGCAGAATTTTTTATTTGATGCTGGGCATGATAGAAAGCCACTGTAGTTTTTTGAATATTTCGGTAACATGGTTAAACTGATGCATTAGTAATAATTTTACAGTACTTTTGAAAAGTGTTAAAAATTAATCCTAAATGATATATATTTTCTTATTATTCTATATAACTGTTTCGGCTCTTACTGTTATAGAAATGTATAACACAAGAAAAAACTTTAGTGATCATGAAACCCAGCCTCTTATCTCGCCTATCAGGAAATTGACATCAAGAAAAATTAAGTGATTTTTTTGGTCCAGGATCACTAAGTTTCCCTTTGTTGTCAGACTCAAGATCTTCAAAATTCCAAGAAAGGACTAGGAAATTGTGATAAATTTTTCTATAGATATTAAATGTTCATCTCTGCTTCCATTCAAAATTATTTATTTATTTATTTTTGGCAGACTAACAATAAACCAGAGATAAGTATAAGCGATTTTCAGGAATGGATGCATCTGGATCCACAGTCCATGGCATGGCTGTCAGTTTTCCATCGAGCAGCATCCGCGGAGACTGCCAAACATCAGGCAAAATGCAACCTATGTAAAGTATATCCTATTGTTGGCTTCAGGTAAGAGAAGCTTTCTGGTCAGATTTTGGGTTTCATACGTGGTGTGCCCCTTCCTTATTATGACATCACTTACCCTTCTAATCTCACTTTGGCACTCATTCCTCAGTCATTCTCAGACTTACAAGTTCTAAGTATTTCTACAGAATTGTAATGTTGTGATATCAGTTTGCATTCCATGACCTTTCCGCAGGTTACAGAAGCATCCATGCATGATTCCTCTGTGACCGAAAGGAAAAAAAAAACAAACCCCACAAAACTCCAGCACCAACAACGCTTGCTGGGATTCGGTGGGCTGTCAGAATACAGTGAAGCTAAAGTACTTCTGAGTCTTTGAGACTGAGCCTTTTAGGCTTAATTCCCAGTGAACAAGAAGTAACTTACAAATGCAAACTGAGAAGTGCTAAAATTATATTTAGCTTTTTAAAAATTTTCCTTTAAAGAAATGAATGACCCTACTTCTTAATTTAATCATATTAAATGTAGACAGTGTGCCAGGACTCATTGTTTTCTGATCTTCCCTCATCCTGACCCAAAAGCTAGGAGTGTCCTAGAGCCAGTTTTCACTAGGGAGGGCTGATTAAGTTTTTAGTATGAGTATTTATTCCTTATAAATTGGTGATTTAAAACCATAGCTTGTTTGTTTTGTTGACTGTCTTAATTTTAAGAAAGTACTAATAATGTAACCTAACCTTAAAAGTATGCATGTATATGTATTTCCCCTCAAGCGCTAGATAATGAAACATTTACCAGTATGCACCTGTACTGCTCCATAAACATTCCTTGAGCTTGGCAGTAGTGCAGTAGAGGGGCAGAGGGGACATCTCCTGCTGTGTAATCCTTTCTTCAGTTGTGTCTGACTCTTCATGTCCCCATGTGAGCTTTCCTTGGCAAAGATACTAGACCAGTTTGCCGTTTCTTTCCCCAGCTCATTTTAAAGATGAGGAGACTGAGGCAAACAGAGGTTAAGCAACTTGCCCAGGGTCAGACAGCTAATAAGTGTCTGGAGCTATGGTGCTCCTGACTCCAGGGTCGGCGCTCTACCACTGCACGGCCCAAACGGCTGTAACTACAGTGGTAAAGTTACTGTACTACAGCCCTAATGAGTGTAAGCTAATAATAATAATTATTATTATTAAAACTAGCATTTATGTAGAGCTTTAATATTTGAGATGCATTTTATATCACCTTGTTTCAACCTCCCAACATCCTAGCCTAAAGCCAATTTATTTTCACCTGTCCTTAATTTTGACCCTGGTATATATTACTTGCTAGAGTGACCTTTTCTCAAGTCCCCTTCCAAGATAAACATTCATCAAAGATGCCATTGCCCAGAGAGACTGTTCTAAGAAGCTCATTCAGGTTTTACTCTATGTCATTCAAGGAAGTTAGCAGTAAACATTTGCAAATTTAATTTGGAAATATAAAAATTGCAATCTTGGAATTTTTAATAGCACCACTCAGAATTCTATGCACACATCTTCAAGCACCCAGGTTAGTCATCAGAAACCTCACATATATTTATAGAGATATATAAAATAAATACAAATAAATGTAAGTTTTTATTCCAGGTGACCAATCTGTCTCTGTTCCAAAAAAGGATTACTTTCTCCGATCCTTTTCTGAAATACTGGATAATGGGCCTTACATCACTTCCTCTTGACAAGGCTTTTTCATTCTTAGTGGAATCCAATGTTACTCTCATTCAGCTTAGTTTCTGTTTTTCTAATGTTATTTATTAAAACAGAATTGTGCTGAAGATGTGGCCAGAACTATGATATTTGTTCAAACTAAACTCATGAAAGGTCCCTAGGAAGTAACTTTCTTTTTCAAACAATAAAAATTTAAGTTATGGCATCTTTGTCCAATTTAAAGAGTAAGCTTTGAATGTCATTTACATGTCAAAGATTTCAAAGCATTCTTTTTCTGCAAGTATATTTTGGAATTAAGCCTCCTTTCAGACTTTTCTCAGATGTATTTTTTTCTACTTTTCACAGAATTTATTCCAGTTATTTTAATTTCCAATTATCATCAGTTTTAAAAAAAAGACTGATCCAAATGGGTGATTTAATTTAAATGTCCATATCATAGAAAAACTCTTAGACCTAGAGCTTCAGTAGACCTTGAAGACTCTGTCATGAAATCCCTTCTATTTTTAGATGTGCTAATTTAGGCCTAGAGGATTAATCAAATTGTCTAAGATCACAAAAGTACTATCAGAGGAAGAATTTGAACAACCCAGGTAGTTTGGTGAGAACACTTTTCCCCAAAATCTAGAAGATGGTTACTATTCTAGGACCTGAAATATGTTTGCCTTCAAGAATAGCCTTCATTGGCTCCGTGAGAATTGTTCTTACTGAAGGTATAACTTCTACTTTTATAGGCTCTGAGAATATAGTTAATTATAAATCTGTCTTTACTTTTTTGCCCAGACATTTTGTCTTCATATTCAGAATCCTACAAAATGTTAATAACATGCAGACATTCCCTGAATGTCGTATTTGAACATATGGAAACTGGTGTACTATCTTGAACTTAAGTTATTTTCAACCTTTATATCCAACTATTTCCAAGAAATGGTTTCATTAATTGCTCTTGAAATATTCAGTGTTCACTTTTTTCTAATGAGTAGCTAGGTAGGTCAGTGCAAGGGTCCTACTGTTGTCGGAAATTGCCTCTGGGATTTGTCATGGTGATTTTGAGAAATGACATTTCTTGTGGTAAATTATCATAATGTACTGAAATATGTTGCCCATCAAAGGGTACAAATGAGAGGTATGTCCACCAACGAGTTTAACTTTTCTTTTCATATCCAGATACAGAAGTCTACGACAATTCAACTATGATATTTGCCAGAGTTGCTTCTTTGTGGGTCGGACAAAAACGGGTCAGAAATTTCCCTTCCCGATGGTGGAGTACTGTGTACCTGTAAGTTTTGATTCCCTGGAATAATTATTGCTCTGTCATTAATCAAAATTAATATATTGAGCTCTGTTATTCACATTTGGGTTTTGCTTTCAGAATTGTTCTCCATAGTAACCCCAACCTGACTTATTTTAAAAATATGATTTCATTAGATACTATGTTTCTTTTTGATTCTTAAACATAAGTAGTTTTCTCTGAAATAAGATGGATTCAAATAGATCTTATTTTCTGGTGACATCTGTTTCTTAGCTCTGCTTCTAATTGTGAATAAAAATGATTCATAGAGATAGATAAACTCCTTTGATTCAGGATTCAAGGTGCTCTTTCAGGATATATAAAGTTGAACTTTCTCTGAAACTTTTGTACTTCCCATAAAACATAAATACATGAAATACATGCAAAATACACATTTTCCCCAAAAAATAACTATCATAAAAATTCTGGGAAGGAAAATGGAAAGGATATTTCTTTAAATTAACATTTATTAAATGTCTACAAAAGAAAGTAACATTTACTAGCAAAAATATCATTTCCTTTTTCTTTACCTTTCTAGCAGTTCACATATAGGTATTTTTTCTCAGATTCCTAGAGGGAGAATTTAGGCTACATTGTCCATATAATATCTTAAAATTCCACCTAGGGATTATAAAAATCTAATGAAAAAAGCTTATAAATTCAAATCTATAAGCATGTTTTTCTTCTTATTGCAAATATAACTTAAAATAGAAAAAATGTGTGCTTATAAAGTTAGTTTTAGATTCTTTTTAAAGACATCATAATAAGTAGTTTTTCATTATCTTGATTAGCTATTGAAGGAGGAGTAGTACTCATCTCCTCTGGAAAGAAACACAGACAGAAAAGCAGTCTGTATCTCTGTCTATATCTGTGTTTTTCTTTGCCCTTTTCTTTCCCTCTTTCCTCTCTTTTCCCTTTCCCCCTCTCTCTCTTCTCTTTCTCTCGCCTTTTGCTTCCCCCCCTTTTTGTTCTCCCCTCCCCTCCCTACTTAGTATACCTGCCATGTATTTGGTGCTTCTTAATAAAAACTGATTGATTGATTTATACACATATACATACCCAAAGAGAAGAGAAGTCCACACTATACAATACAAACTCCTTAGACTATCTGTCTCATTCAGAGGAGGTGGTCTGCAGATAATTCACAAAGCCCAAGAAAATTTCCCATACTGGATTTTATAGGTGCTACATTATTGTCACATTTACATGGCAGGTGGTACCCTCCTCCAGGCATGATTCCCCTTGTGAGGTGTGCCATTGTAAGTTTTGTGGTTATGCTACCCAGTGGAGAGTAGCAGGGGGTAGTACTACTAGAAGTCACCGTCACCTATTATACTTGGACTGCTATAGAAAACTGAGACACGTCAATTCAAACCCATAGGTTGAATTTCAAAAGTTGTCCATAAATTAAGGAACAGGCCTCTCATTAATGAATGAATTAGCTAATCTTTATTCCTTTTGAAAGAACACGTAAGGCATTTTTTAGATCAAAATATTATTGCCCATAGAAATAGGTCATATCAAATTCCTGAGTTTTTATTTAATATAGATTTTGAAATGAATTTTGCAAAAACAACTATTTTTATAGTTTGATTTTTTTCAGTGACTGAAAAACTATTTTTTTCCTTTTTTTCCTTTATTCTTAGATATACTTTGAGTTTTTGCTATTTTTCTTTTAAGTAAAATATATCTAAGGTTCATCCATCTTTTACCCAACACTTCAATAAACTGATTTAACATCCATCTAAAAAAATGAACACCAGTATAGGGTTTTTCATTGTTCATGACTTCTTGGTTCTAAGCTGTCAGTTATGTTTCAGTTTGTAATTCTTCTTTAAGAGCTTAATTTCTCTCCTTATAAAACTTTCCAAAAATATTTCATATATTTGTTATTATTAATAATATCAGACTGCTCCAAAGTCAGCGTACTTTTTATGTCCCTGTCAATTGTGGTGAAGGTGTGAATCTTCATAAAACTTGCTCCTCTGGTCCTGAGCTATAGATGAATAATTTCTTGGCAGAATTTGGGCACAGAAAGAATCCTTTAATGTAGAAAAAGCATTTCATTAAGTTAATCTGTATAACAGACTCAATCTTGAAGCAATTTTGAATTTTGAACCTTAATAATCATCACAGCAACCATAATGGGTGACATTTATATACAATCTTGCATGCATTATCTCATTGGAGGGTCACAACAAATCTTTGAGGTAGGTACTTAAAATAAATAGCAAGTTTGTTCAGGGGCAATGACTTATCTGAACGAAATTTTCTTAATATTCGTCACTAAATCCAAAAATTATCCTGAAATTCATGTTTTAGGGAACCTTTAGGAGTACTGAAAACAATGTATGTAACTGATTTAAAGATGGTACAAGTTTTATAATCCTCATTTTACAAATTTTGAATCACTGAAGTTAAATGTCTTGCCCAGAGTTACACTTGTAACCGTCAGAGTCAGCATTCAAACCCAGGTCTGCTACCTCTGAAGTGTAATGCTATATTCTTTTAAAAGAGGGGGAGGGGCAATTTTTAGACCTTTTTTTCTATAGAGTCTGTATTTGTCATTATAAGATACTAGCAACAAACATTACCCACCCTTGACTCCCATTATTGGTGTATTTCTGTTGCTATGGAAATCGAGCATAAGAAAGTGCTGCTTCATTTTTTTGAGAGGCCTAGATTGAATTAGTGCAGTTTCTTACTGGCAGTTAGGATTCTCCTGATGAGACACCGAACATCTGCCAGTATGTTAAAAATGCAGCATCATTACTATTTTCTTTGACCTCCATGTACTGAGGCAGTTTTTCAGTTGTTACTGGCCTTACACTGTTCTTTCAATAAATTAAGTGCATTTTTAAGGTGATGCCATGTCTACCAGATCCATTTACTTTAGATGACTTATTACTCAACTTGTTTATCTTGCCAAAATCTGATGATATTGGCCTTTCTGTTTTGCATTTTCCCAGTAAGACGAGTGGTTTGAGATTTTTGACTGAATTCTTCTCATCTGTGGAACTATGTTCTCTAAAATTCATCATGTTAGAAAGAGTGACGAAACTGAATTGTATGATTAAGTGTGTCCTCCAAAAAACGTCAAGGTTACATATAAAAATACACTGAAATTTTGCAAATTTCAAATCGGAAGCTGAGGAGATTTAGATTTAGGTAGACATTTAGTAAGTTTATAACTTTTAGGTAAGCAAACAACAAATTTATTATATATAACTTACATGCATTTAGGTAATGGACCAAAAGCAAAGGGGTTCTTTTTATCAGAATACATAAATTGCATACTTCTGAAGGACAAATTATGATGGTATCATACGCACAGAGTTAGGTCAGTACTCAATGTTTTAGAGTGTGAGAGTAATGGATTTCTTTAATTGAAGTTATAGAATTAACATCCATTTATTGAGAAAATGCATAACATTACTATGATATCACTAAGAGTTTCAAATGAATTTTTATTTTATTCATCACAGTAATATCTAATGATATCTACCTACATTTAAAAATAATAGATAATAATAGAGAAGACGTTACTCAATCTGTAGAAGGTGGGTTTTAAAATTTCCAAACAATTAAATGTCTCCCTCCTAGCTTCCTGAGCTTTCTTCAGGTCCCAACTAAAATCCCTTCTTCTATGGGAAACCTTTCCCAATCCCATTTAATTCTAACACCTTCCTTCTGTTAATTATTTCCAGCTTATCCTATATATAGCTTGTTTGCACATATTTTGTTTGCTTATTTCCCTCATTAGATTGTTGGCTCCCTGAGGGCAAGGACAGGACAGGACTATCTTTTGCTTCTTTTTGTTTTGTCAGGGCTTAGCATAGTGCTGACACATATTAATCCTTAATGGATGTATATTGACTGACTGTTGAGGCAGTCTAGAAAGCCTTATTTAGTTAAGCATTTTTAGATACATTAAGTACCTAATTAATAATTGCCTTAGAGAGTGGTTTTGAGACTACTCACATGCCCTGAGCATGCACACATGCCATTGTCATTTTGGAACACCAAAATCTTTGACAAAAGTCTTAGAGCCCATAGGTACACCATACTGCAATGAGATATACACTGGAATAGATTTTTAATGGAGAAGTATAACTTTTGATGATGTTGTAGAATGTGACTCCTAATTAATGTTTTCTGTTGGTAACTAAGACTCAGCTTAAAAAGAAATTTTTAAAAATTCCCCTGATTCGGATTTTGCATTACTTTAAATGATTTGGGCAGGGGGAGGTAAATTAGATTTCTTTTTTAAAGTAAATAACCTGTTTATTTTAGCTAAGATTTTGACTATAGATTTTTTCCTCTATTTATTCTCTACCTCACCTGCAGCATTTTACAATGCTACCAACATCTGCTTTTGGCAAAGAGAGTTCTAACAAATGTCCCCAAATGGTTCTCGCTCTATGTAAGTGGACCATTTCATAAACCTCTAAGTAAAGCTGCTTTTACATAATGTGAATTTATCCCTACCCCACCTACTTCACTTAGCATACATAACAAAGGGATCTGTAAAAGATTACCTTTATACAAGTCAGAAAAGGTACTAAAAATGTACTAAATAACAAAATAATGTAAATATAATATAAATAATGTAAAATATATATAAATTTAAATAATTAAAAGGTACTAAATCCTGACATTAAATACTGTACCGTGATAATAAACCGAATTATGAAATGAAAGATAAAATTAATGATGAAGTAGGCACAATACCCTATAGTAAATTTAACAAAGGTATGCAGTATGGTGCCCCTTCCCCACCTACTGCTCCTAGCCTTTATCACTTTACTGTGACTGGCTGCATAACTTTTTTTTTTTAATGAACTTTTGAGAGACATTTGGATAGTGGCTCTTTTTTCCTTATATATCTGATGATAGTAAGTGATATTATCCTCAACTAGTCTTTAAACTTTTAAAATCTTGAGGAATTTGGATCCATCTTTTCAGTATAAGAAAAAAAAATTCACTCAAACGATGAAATGCTTCTGGCATCTGTTTCCTTGTGAAACTTTTTGGTTCAACCTACAGTTCCAAAGCTTCCCTTTCTTCTGCAATCTTTGCGCCCACCAGCTCAATCAGATACTTCTTTGACAGTTCTCCTTGAGACTCAATCAACTCCTCCACATCATTCTCGGTCACGTCTAGCTTCAATTCTTGTGCTAATTTTACAATCTTGTTACTCACTTCTTGGAACATTACATCTTTGAAAATTTTTTGAAATGCAGATTTCTTTCGGAATTCTTTACATAAGATCAAATTTCAGTGATATAGATTGTAAAGCAGGAATTGTCTCTGTTGAAGTGTATCATCTCTACTACATCACACTTTTTGTTTATTATGATCTATTTCCTCATTCCTCATCTATCTGATCAGGTGACCTGGTGTCATTCTTCCCTGGCAAAATTGTCTCTTATTCTGCCTCCATTACATTAGATGTCTTTGGGTCCTCTTGTTCTTCTTTGTATATTTGTCTCAGTTGTAATTTCATCCATTCCCATAGATTCAGTCAGCACTTCTATAAAACGATTCCCCAAGTCAGTATCCTAATCTTGACACTTCCCATAAATGGCAGCCTCATATTTCCAAACAGCTGTGTTATATCCTTCCCTAACTCCTCAAACCCATGTCTAAACTAAAACTACCATCTTTATTTTAAACCCCTCCTACCTTCTGTCCTATTTCTATGCACTCTTCCTTTAATAATCAATGTTCACAATCTTAGTCAATTATAAGATGCTACATATAAAGTGTTTTAAAAGCTTTAGTTAGTCTAATGAACATTTTTTAATGCCTTCTATATGCATGGCACTATGCTAAGTGCTGTGGATATACAAAAGGAAAAACTGGTCTCTCCCCTCAAAGAGTCTACAATCTGTTGGGAAAGATAAGACACTAAAGGAGGGTAAGAGAGAAGCCAACAGAGAGGCATGAGAGGATGAAGAAGTTCAATCCAGATAAGTGCAGCTATGTAGAAAATGAAGAAATGGCTGACCTGGGAGCCCCTCTTTAAATGGAGGCTTTGAGAGAAGCACTTTGCTTTTCCCTCCAGACTTCTAATCAGAGGAGCATAGGATACTAAGAGTATTGTTGATGTTCGAGTACCAGAGTTGATACAGTCTCGAAGGATGATAGGGAGGGTCCTAGGGACACGATGGAATTCAGTTCAAAGGAGTTCAGATGGATGGAAAATGAATAAACCATAGTATCAATGTCAGTTATTGTTATAATTACCATTATTTATCATCATTATTTTATTGCTCATTATTATTATATTATCTAATAGACTCATGAATTACCAGAGGTCTTATGATTGATTCAGCCTCTCAAACAGAAACAGTCATTGTCAAGTTTTATCTTCATGGCTTTTTAAATATGTGTCCTGGATCTGCAACAAGTATTTCCAAAACCGAGCAGTTTTTGTTGTTTTAATTTTGGTATTTCTGGATCTGTTACAAGAATTTTAGGAAAAGTTCCAGTTGATCATTTATTTCTGAACAAAAAAAAGAAATCTACCATTTACCTAGTTAGTATATGTGATAGTCCCTTGAGATCTTGGAGCTCTATGCTTTCATAACTTAAATTATGTCACATTTCAGAATCATATAACTGCTGAATTGATCTGTCCTCAGAAGTGTCCCCTTCTCATCTTCCTTCCCTCTGCTATTACTGTAAATAACTGTCTTTTATAATTCTAATTAGAGATTTCGGATTTACTTACCCTCATAGACCACATCCGGAGAAGATGTCCGAGACTTCACAAAGGTGTTAAGAAATAAGTTCAGATCGAAGAAGCACTTTGCCAAACCCCGTCTTGGCTACCTGCCTGTGCAGACGGTTCTGGATGGTGCCAAATTAGAAAAGTAAGTTTCCATTTTTTTCTAGAACTTCAACTTAAACTTTTATTTAGTGTTACAAAAAGAATAAATATAAAGAATTTTAATGAAAAATACTCTTTTTTCAATAAAATTTATCAAATCTTTTTAGAAAGTTTTTTTTTCAACTATTTGCTTTTGGAAATAGCAGCACAAAATGTAAGTTTAGTGTGGTATGTTTGCCTCAGACTCATAAAATTTATGTTTATTTTCCCATCTTTTCCTGGCTAGTCTTACAAGTGAATTTTGACTTTAAATCACTCTCCATCCTTTTCATATGTTTTTCTATTTATGTTGATAATTTTATAGTTCCTATTGCATGCTTTGCATCTTATTAACTGTGTACCTTTTATAATCGTGACTATAAAGCTTACCAAAGGTCACAAAATTCCAGTTATCTCTAAAACTTTGGGTCTTTGTGAGTTCTGTAACCATTGAAAGAATAAAGGAATGGAACGTTATGTGAGAATAGACTAAAACAGAATTAATCCTTTCCCCAGAGATTATAATTGGGGAATAGAAAGAAATAGTGTTCAAAATGGTAAAATGAATTTTGGATTATATAGCCTAATGTAAAGAGATATTGCTTCAAGTTAATATCCTAAAGGACAAAAACTCTTTACAAAGTAAAAATACAAAAGATAATTTGGAAAATAAGAGACCACAGTGAATTTAAAAAATTACTGAGAAGAAATACCTAGAATTAAAGTATTTTTCCCCAAAAATTCATTTTATTTATTTATTTATATGTGTGTGTGTATAAAATATTCTGTGTGTGTATGTAATTTCATTGTAGAACTAAAGGGAATAACTAACATCCTCTAGAGAACAGAATGAATAATTGTTAGACAAAAATCAAGGTAAATCTTTGCATACAGAGACACCTATACCTCTGCTTTGAATATTTGGAAAACGTTTTTTTGTTAAGAAGAATCATCAGAGTTCATGACGGTAGAAGAAAACAGCCCTGGTGAGAGAATGAAGAGTCTGTCAGAATGACTGTAGCAAAGCATTTCTGCAATTTTGCTGTTTAATTTAAAATGAATGAAAGGATCTCTTTTGTATCATTTCCCAATGAAAAAACTATAATAAGAAATAATTGGTACGTCTTAACTGCGAAGTGAAGTTCTTGGCTTTCACAAACTTACAGCTAATTCTATTTTACCCATAAAAGGTGTAAGTCATCTAGTACAAATGTGAGATTCCACTATACCTTTATGAATAATTTCTCAGCAATGTTGAAATCGGTTTGGAACATCACCAGACCTTACAATCAGGATGCATCACATTAAAAAAAAGTGAGACTTAAGTGTTTTATCATTTCATTTCCAGTAGACTCATAGAACACTCATTTGATTTATTTTATTTGATGCGCACATGTTGTAGACCGTGATTTTCTGAGTGATGAATTTATTTCACTTTAAGTAATAAATTAAATGAAAAGGATCTACTATCAATAGAATAAGCATTGGACTTGAAGTCAGGAGAGAAAAAGAAGGAAACATGCATTTATTAAGCACTTACTGTGTGCCAGGCACTGTGCTAAATGCTTTATACATTTTATCCCATTGGATCCTGCAGCATCCCTGTGAAATAGATGATGCTTGCCCCCTTTTGCAATTTACCAATGCAGGAAAAGGGTTTAGTGGCTTACCCAGGGCCACACGGTAAGTATCTGAGGCCAGGTTTGAATTCTGGTCTTCCTAACTCCAGGCCCATCTCTTGAGTAACTACTTAAAGAAGCCTATTCATTGAATGGGTGTCCCTCACTCAAAGTGAGAATGTGATAGAGGCTCACAGAAGTTAGTGTGGACATCCGTCTACATAGCCCACTGCTGCTTAGCATCTCAGCTCAGGAGATCTTCTAGTCTCAATCCACACAGTAGCTGGGCTCACCCAAGCATGGGATGCAAGCTTACACCACCACACTTAGTTTTTTGCTTTGGTTTTAATGATCCAGGTTCTGTGAATTAAGCGTTTGTCCACACCCAGAAGTTACTCAAGGAAATTGCTTTTTCCTTTTTAAATCTTAAGTAAATTAAGGGCACTTGTACCCCTTATTTTGTTGTTATCCTTTATGTTTTTGGACATTTATATATCTACATCCCTCTGCCTCTCATTTCTATATATGATATCACTTGTTTTAATATTGGATGCACTGTTCTATGTTATATGGAAGTGATTTTTCTCAGTTAATATAATTCATTGGTCTTTGTAAATACTAGAAAGAGCACTGGTTTGCAACTCAGGACCTTGCTTCATATATGGCTCTTTCACTATCGAGAGGCCTTTTGGAAACCATGAAACCCATCAGGACCTCAGTTTCCTCATCTATAAAATGAGGCGGTCAGACTACATGACCTCTGAGGTCCCTTCTTACTCTACATCTGTGATAATGTAAATCATTATCCCAGAAAGCTGCCATTTAAAGGGATAATTTGATAGGTCTGAGCTAGACACAGTGTCACTTTGGAAAAGTTAACATTTGTGCCCCCAATACCAGCATTTTTCACATGATTTGCCAGGATAAATTTGTTCACTTTGGGCTTTTGTATCATTTGCTTCGTTGTCAGATTTAATGTTGTTATTAATGGTATCATTCCTTGTTAACTTGCTATCCCAGAAGTTACTCAAGAAGCAAGCAGGGTGGCAAAGGTCTTCTTTGCTATTCTGAGTGATTTGTGTTGTGTGTTGTTGGTTTTTGGGGGCTGGGGGTGATGGTGAATATGCCTCATATTACTCACACATAGACACGCTAACATTTGTATAAGAAAAAAAAGAGCTTCCAAGTTCTGCAAAGCCTAGTTAGAAGCAAAAGATGTAAGTGCTAACTCCAGTGGAGCAGTATATTTAGTGCCTTGAATAATCTTATCATCCTAATATAATTCATATTGCAGAAGGTTTAGCAGCCACATTTTTACTGTCATAGAGTAAATAGCCATTTATGTGGGTGGGTAGTATCTCATTTATTTGACTCTTGTAAAGGTGGAGTGACTGGGGAACAGCGAGGGATTGGTGAACTGGTCACTTGTTTTGGAATTATTTATACTGTATATTAGACATTCTAATAGGACTCGTTCTGTTTGCACCATGTGGCAGTCTATCATTTAGTGGGCAGTAATTATATGTGATTATGTTGGAAAGTGTAATTGGTTACTGAGATTGTTTTTTTTTAATGAACAGTTGCCAAAATAAGGAAAGGGAAACCCATGCTAAGATGTATTTATTGAATTTTGTAGCTGTTTTAGGCAGACTTTGTCTTTGTAAATAAATGAAAATGGCTAAAGCAGAAGTGGTTAAAGAATGCTATCCAGTTGTTTTCCACTTCTCCCAAAGTTAAATCAAGGGAACCTGAGCTCCAAAAGTTAATACAGGGTGAATCAGACGTTTGCCTTTACTTTAGAAAGGCATTTACTGACTCCCAAGAAAGTACAATTGATTTCCCTAAGTACCTTCAATAATAAACACGTACTTTCTCCTCCAGTCTCAGGGTGGTTAGGAGACTGTGGTATGCAATGCATGAATTCCTTTCTAGACCATGATTCTTTATGGTTATTTTCATCTTAGAAAAACAATTATTTGTCTTTGTGCAATTATAAGCAAAGCCAAGAAAAGAGTACGCACAATGACTACAATAATGTAGAAGGAACCAGCCTGCCCGCCCACCCTCCTTACCCGCCCACCCTCCTTACCCCCCCACAAAATAATCAAAAGTTTTGTAAAATTAGAAAGAACAAGCGTGGCCTGAAAGAAGAGCTGTGAAGAGACCCTGGTCCCAGGCACCCTTTGGCAGACGTGGGAAGATCACTAGTGTTGTACATGGCACATATTTTCAGAGTATTTTGGTGCATTAATAAATTTTACTGATTTTTTTCTCTTGTTTTTTTGCTTTAAAACATGCAATTTATTATATGAAATAGGGAGAGACAGGGCATTGAGGAAGACTATGGTAATGTAAAAAAAAAGAACTTTTTTTAAAGAACATTGATAATGTGATTGTATCCTGAATGGTCTATTCTACCAGCAGTTTAGGTTCTATGTTAGAATGAAATGAAATTCTCTTAGTTAATAAACGTTTGTTAAGCTAAATGCTAGAGTCTATACTAAATGCTGGGGATACAAATAAAAGAAAAAAGGAAAAAGTCCCTGCCTTCAGCTACCTCATATACTAAGAGAGGGAGATGGCAGGAAAACAACTATGTTCATATGAGATTTTATGCAAAGTAAATTGGAGATAATCTTAGAGGGAAAATGCTAGGATTTTATGGGACCAGGAAAGGATGGTGTTTTATCTGAGACTTGAAGGAAGTCAGGAAAGATCTAATAGTTAAGAAAAAGAGATTTAATCATTCACAGCAGAGGAAGGGGGGTATTAAGCAAGGATATTGTTAGGATGCTTAAGCTGATATAGGATGAGGGCAGTTTCTCCCCTCTGTGTGGCAACCAATCAAAAGGGAGAAGCTTCTTGTGATTCTTTTGCCCTCAGCTGATCAGGAATTGAAGGTGAGAGCCTATGCTTTAAGCGTCTCCTAAGCCAATTTGGTCTTAAAGCTTGTTTCGGTATTTTTGAAGGAAAATAACTAGCCTAGAACACATGATGATATACTTGAGTAGATAGATATTCTTAATACCGCAACTGGCCTGGGTAGTGGGAAAATGGGGGTCCTCTTACAAAGACTATTGCTTACCAACTTGAATTTGGATAATTCCATAACTGCCTCACCTGCCTCACGAGCAAGCTGGCTTAATAATATGTACCCTATCAGTTCCTTTATGGAAATGAAGCAAATCGCTTTATAATGTCAGTGGGCCTTGAAAAAAAATGAGTAATACAAAAGATTGTTATCATTATTTTATCCATCATTAATCATTATAGTAAACTCATTGATCTTAGGTCTAAATAGGTACAGAACTCAAGTAACTGAAATTTTTGTATAGCTTTTACATCACTTTAATGAGATAGAGGTAAAAGGAAACAAAATGCTGCCAAAGATTTATTAAATATAAAACAACTTATAGCAAATTGCTTTGGGTCAGTAGAGAGTCAAGTCTATTTTCCATGCTGTCTGCATTATGACATGTGTTTATAATGAGTACCCTAAGGAATTACAATAGCTGAAAGTTTATTTTATGAACTATAAAAAAATTAAATTATTCAGAATAATTGCATTAAGTCTCTTTTATTGCATTTGAATTCATTGAAAATTAGTAGTTTATGTAGGACAACTAGCATATTCCATTAGCGAGAACACTTCCTTCATTAGATGCTCTGGTTACATGGTAACATGTTTTATTATTTAACTTGTCCTAATAAATAAGCCATACTCTTCTAAAGGGTAGCTCCTAATTGTACGTGAAGGATTTATTCTTGGTTTATTTTTTTTCCTTCCTTTCCCTTAACCAAATGTCAATGTGTTATGATACTGTTGACATCTTTAGCTTCTGGCTTCTTTAATTTTTTTTTCCCCAGTGAAACTTAAAGGTTAGATGAAAATATTTTAAAATTTTATTTCCTTTTCTGATAATTTGCCCAAATACGTGAAGGTCTGTGAACATTTTTCCATTCAGCTGCCTGTCTTTGCCATTCCTAACAGTGCAGGGAGTTACTCTTTGGGCCAACTGAATTAACTTCACAAGAACCAGTCAAGCAACCACACAAAGCCTTCCCCATTTCCATTAAGATCAAAAGTACATTCTTTTCATCATAAAAACTTGTGAGAATGCCCCACTGTGCTTGAATTTGAGACATATTTTCTCATGTAGTTTCTATTTGTGGAAAGTATCTAGCAAATACAAATCACAGAGCCCCAAAGTATTATGCATAGGAAATTGTTCACATAATTACTTGCTACCTATATACACAATTTTTAAAAATAGTTTAAAAAAAAGAATGCAGACAACTATTATTTAACATTAAGCAGCTAACGTTATATGCTGTTATACTGATTTTATGAATAGGCAGGTGTCTTGAAGATATTAAGATCTACCCCAATAGACAGATATCCTTTTTGAAAATAGATCCACAGAGAATTAATTTACATTTCCTCACTTGAATTAGAAAGTCTCTGTTCTTTTTAACTTCTTGCTACATAGAGCCCAACTCTAGCTGCATAATAATATGAAATCATTTTCCTTTGTTGCTGAATGTGTAATAGAAATGGGACTATTAGGTGTTGGTGAAATAATTTCAAATGCTTCTTTCTTTGGATTTTCTTTTCAAGCCAAAGGAGCTTTTGTTAAGATGTTTTAAGTTTAATTCAGCAAATAAGAGTTCATTTTTACTTGTTTTGTAGTTGCACTTACATGGAAAACTAGAGTTTGAATTTGGTTAAATGATGTTCAACTCTAAGTGATTTTCAAATATTTTGAGTATGTGGAATCTTGTTACTGTTACTGTTGTTATTTGTTTCTGGTTTTGTTCTTTCATTATTTTTATTGTGTTCTCATCACTGTCATTTCCAAGTTCTCTTCCTCTTTGCCAAGTGACCATCCTCCACAATTTCCTCGCTTGTAGCAAAGTGGATAGACAGACAGACAGATAGATAGATAGATAGATAGATTGATTGATTGATTTATTAAGCCTACCCTCAAAGAACTTACATTCTAAGGAGAGGAGGCAGAAGACAGCATATAAAAGGGAGTTGAGAAAAGGGAAAGGGTGAGGCAGCACAGTAGTCTGGAAAGTCAAGGGCTGAACAGGTGAGGAGTGAGCATGGCTGTTGTGCGTTCTTCATTAAATGCAGGTTCTGAAAAAGAAACCAGAGGAAGGCTGTTAAGCAACGCAAACCTTGACACACTGATCTTATCCAGAAATTCATACACTTCGATCTCCTACCTACCCCTTTCCTGAGATGAAAGAGATGTGTTTAATTGTGGGCCCTCTAGAATTGAGATAGGTCATTCCGTTGACCTGAATGGTGTTTGTGTTGTTGAACGTTATTGCCATCACTGTATGCATGTTGGTTTAGCTTGGTTCTGCTTATTTCATACAAGTCTCCGCAGTTTCTCTCAGCACTGTTTTCTTCTTGGAATCTAAATCTCTGCCCAGGTGTTGGCCTAGAGAGGAACCGAAAGATAACTATGTCAGCTTCTAAAATGTTGCCCAGTATATAGTCATTGAATTGAGATCATCTGCAGAAATAGGAGGTTTTTATAGAGCACATTTTAGAAAATGTAATTAGAAAGAAATGAGTAGATGTTTAGCCCTGTTCATATATGTTGCATTCAGCCTGGGTATAATCAGTCAACAAGCCTTCCTGAATCCCAGCACTGTGCTAAATGCTGTGGATACAAAGAGAGACAAAACACAGTCTACATCTAGGGAACTACTGTCTAACAGAGAGCCAACCATCATGTTTACAAACAACAGGATAAATCTTTAGTGATTAACTGGAGGAAGGCATGAGCATTAAGGGAGATTGAAAAAGGCTTCTTGTGGAGAGTGGGACTTCCACTGACCTGGAGGCACAGATAAAGGAGAGCATTTCAGGTATGGAGGATGGTCTTTGAAAATGCCCAAGAGTAGGGAATTGGATTGTCTTGTTCAGAGAACAGCTAGGAGGCTCATGTTAGTGGGTATTAGAGTACAAAGAGAGGAGTGAGAAATAAGAAGACTGGAATATGTAGGACAAGGCCAGGTTAAAAAGGAATTTTAAAAACCAGAATATTTTAATATTTGATCCTAGAAATAGGAAGCCCCTGGAATTTATTGAGTAGAGGGGAGATGTTGTCAGATCTACTGTTTTGGAAGATCTTTTCCCTCCAGAAGAAAGCACTCGGCCTCTTATTTCCATTTCCAGTATTTTTCCCTGACCTCCAATCCTTAGCCTTCACCTTTCTATAAATTTACTTTTCTATTTTAAAAATCAAACAAACAAAAACACCAGATAAATGAGCAATGATGACCATCTCTTTCCAATGTGTTTTATAAAATTTTATTTTAGTTTATTTTCAGTTATCTTTCTCAGTGATAGGTTGTAAGACATTTTATTTCCTTTAAATAAGAACATTTTAATATGTTTCTTCTGTAGCTGTGCTCTGGCTTCTGTTTATTTTGATTTTCTTATTTTGGGCCAGACTGAATCCAGGTGTGTGGGTGGGGCACGATTAAGAAGTGTTTCTTTTATCCCTAGTTGTTCGGAATTACATTAAAGTATTTGTTCTGTGGTTTTTTCCCCCCTTTCCCCTCCTTACAGTCCTATCACACTCATCAGTATGTGGCCAGTGCAATATGAGTGAGTATACATAGACCTTATACACAGAAGGCTAATGTTCAGATTATTTTATTAGCATGCGGTAATTACTAAACTCTTGGCAATAAATAATACTACATCCCGGATAACAATCCTAGTGGTCTCTTTGATTGGCAGATTTATTACTTTAGTTGAGCTAACATTTCTGTTAATGTGACGAGTCTATATTTGAACATATAACATAATGTCATGTTTTTTCTTTGCAGTCTCCCCGAAACACCACCGCAAGAAAAGGAGGAGACACCTTCCCAAAGAAGAGAGAGAGACCTGAGGTAAGGGACTTGAACAAGAATGCTTCCCTTAATTTATTTTGATCTACAGAAAATATAATTCCGGAGGAATTCCACAAGGAAAAGAATATAAAGAAAATATTTCCCAAAACATTTTAGAAATTTAGAAAATATAATTTCGTATGCATATGATTTGTTTACACTCATATATCCATATTTATATTATGTTATAATTTTAATTGTATATTTGTAAAAATAACAAATACATTATATAGTGCAAATTGACTCAGCATATTCTCTGTTAAGTTCTTGTACTTGTACCAAGACAATGGAGTAATTTCCTCTACTCATAGAAATTGTCTGATTATAACTCTATAAGGTTCAGTTGTGGGAACCAGAAAGTTATGAATTCTTAATTTCCATAAAGAAATTTGTTCCATGAAGTAGAGAATTGAGTTTATTTCATGTTTGTGCTTTGTCTAAGTCTTTCATGGAAGACATAACTGAAATAATTAGTGGAAGGAAGGCACTATCATTAAGGGAGAGTGAGAAAGACTTTTTGTGAAAGGTGTGCTTTGGCTAAGCAGGAGGCAGAGATGGAGGAGAGCATTCCAAGCATGGAGGATGGTCTTTGGAAATAAATGCTCAGAGTAGGGCATTGGATTGTCTTGTCCAAAGAAGAGCTAGGAGGCTCATGTTACTGGATTATATTACAGAGTACATGGAGAGGAGTGATAAATAAGAGGACTGGAAAGATAGGAAAAGACCCAGGTTATGAAGAAGTTTAAAAGCCAGAATATTCCAATATTTGATCCTGGAGGTTGTAGGGAGTCCCTGGAATTTATAGACTAAGAGAGGAGATGTTTTTAGACTTGCTCCCCCAGAAGAAGGCAGCCAGCCTCTTATTTCCAAGTGTTAATTCCATTTCCAGTCCTCATTCCTGACCTCTACTCCATAGCTTAATTTACTCTTCTGTTTTAAAAAACAAAACAAACAAAAAACAGGCAAAGGAGCAGTGATGACCATCTCATCCCGGTGTGTATTTATAAAATTTTAGTGTATTTAAAAATTTGTTTCTCAGATTATGAGATTTGAGATAGAGATAGATTGTGTGTGTTCGTCCTTCATTGCCAAAGAAGACCATGCCATCAGAGAAATGATGACATGACTTGCACTTGACTTTGTTTTGAGTGAGGGAGGGCTGTGCAAGGTCACCAGCCTCACTTCTCCTCCAGAGCCATCTGAATCCAGTGACCAGATATTCATGATGATGACTGGAGATGACCCAGGATGAGGCAGTTGGGGTTAAGTGACTTGCCCAAGGTCACACAGCTAGTGAGTGTCAAGTGTTTGAGGTGAGATTTGAACTCAGGTCCTCCTGACTCCTGCACTGGTGTTCTGTCCACTATACCACCTAGCTGCCCTAAGAGATAGATTGAGAGATGGACTGTAAGACATTTTATTTTCTTTAAATAAGAACATTTTAATATGTTTCTTATGTAACTGTACTCTGGCTTCTATTTATTTTGATTTTCTTATTTTGGATCAGACTGAATCCAGGTGTGTGGGTGGGGCATGATTAGTTGTTTGGAATTACATTAAAGTATTTGTTCTGTGGTGTTTTTCCCCCTTTCCCCTCCTTACAGTCCTATGACACTCATCAGTATGTGGCCAGTGCAATATGAGTGAGTATATATAGAACTTACATGCAGAAGGCTAATGCTCAGATTATTTCATTAGCATGCCATAATTACTAAACTTTTGGCAATAAATAATGCTACATCACTGGATAACAATTCTAGTGGTCTCTTTGCATGGAAGATTTCTTTGCTTTAATGGATCTAACATTTTAATGGATCTAACATGTTAATGTAATGTGACTATATTTGAACATGTAATGACATGATATATGATGTCATTTTTTTCTTTTCAGATTCTTTAGGGCCTCACAAATGCAGGATGATACCCATTCCCAAATAGAGCAATGTGCCTCCAGGTAAGGGACTTTAACAAGAATGCTTCCCTTAATTAATTTTTAGACATTTTGTTCTACAGAAAATATAATTCCAGAGAAATTCCAAAAGGAAAAGAATATATAGAAAATATTTCCCAAAATATTTTAGAAATTTAGAAAATATAATTTTGTATACATATTAATGCTTATACTCATATTTCCATATTTATATTCTGATATAATTATATTTGTAAATTAATGAATGCATTAGTAGTACCAATCAGCCCATCATATTCTTTGTTAAGTTCTTGTACTTGTACCAAGACAGTGCAGTAATTTTCTCTACTTGTAGAAATTATCTGATTTTAACTCTATAAGGTTCAACTGTGGGAACCAGGTAGTTATGAATTCTTAATTTCCATGAAGAAATTTGCTCCATGAAGTAGAGAACTGAGTAAATCTTATCTTTGTCTAAACCTTTCATGGAAGTCATATATTACTGTCCACTCCCTTCCAAAATCTGTCATTCCTGCAAGTGTAACTAGCTGTCACTTGAGCACAGGAAATCTTTTACTCCTCCACGATTGAGGCAGATACAGGGCAATCTTGTGAGGGAGCTAGGGAAAAGGGAAAGCTGTCAGGCAGCATGTGGCACTTGAGTCACAAAGAAGAGTGGACCTTCCTTTATATGTACATGGAGTCTTCTCTTTAAAATGTGGACTCCTTGAGGGCATGGACTCTCACTGTTTGCTTTTCTATTCCTCGTGCAGTGCCTAGCACAGCAGCATGTTGTAGATGCCTAATTAATGCTTCATCATTAATTGATGAATGGTCCAATACTAAACTAAAATCCAGGCCAATTTTATGGAAGAAGCCCTGTCAGAAATGAAAATGAGGTTAGTCGGGCACAACCTCTTCTTGATGAAGTGATTTGGCTCTTGGTTATAATCTGTAATTGAAGTGAAGCTCACTGCACTGTAATTTATAGACTTTACTCTCTTACTTTTTTTTTTAAATGGGGATATTTTCCCTCTTGCAGGCCTATAGCATCTCTGCTATTTTCTATGGTCTTTTGAAAATAAGCGACACTTCAGCAATTACATCTACCAGTTCTCTCAGTCCTCTGTGAAATCATATGTCTGATCCTGATTACTTGACCTCGTTCTTATCTTCCCTTCCAGCATGAATAGTGTTCTTCTCCATTCTTTTTGACCCATAGTAGCTATAAATGTCCTTCTTGTCCTTAACATCCATCTCCAGTCTCAATTAATCTGGGTTTTAACACAGTTTACAGAACATTGCCCTTTCACTGCTCTGGCTTTGCTCTCAGTGAAACCATGTATGGAGGTGAGAGGGGGATTCCTCCTTTCCCCAAGAGGGTCCAATTTACACTTTCTAAACTTCCTGAATAAAAGGGTTTGAGAACCTCACCACAGAACTCTGCTACTACATGTTGGAGAAGTCTCTGGGCTAGGGATTTTACTGCATGCTTTGGCCTAACCAGTAATGAAGAGGTTAAAGCTGTTATCATCAAGAATTTTTAGGGCCTCTTTATTTAATGTTGTTTAATCCCTTCAGGAGTAAGTGACCCTTGGTGACCCTGTTTGGGGTTTTCTTGGCAAAGATATTGGAGTGATTTGCCCTTTCCTTCTCCAGCTCATTTTACAGATGAGGAAACTGAGACAAACAGAGTTAAGTGACTTGCATAGGGTCACACAGTTAATAAATGCCTGAGGCTGGATTTGAATTTAGGTCTTCCTGACTGTGGGTATAGTGCTCTGTCCATTGCACCACCTACCTACCCCCTTATTGAATTACCTTCAATGATACACCCAGCAAAGCATAACTGGATTGTTTTAGTCATTACTCAAGTAACTGAGATCATTTTTCTTTTTTCCAGTATGATTTCTTATCCTAATTCAGTTACCCCATAAACAAATGTTGGCACATAGCAAATTTTTATACATTATATACACCTATGCATTATGCCCCAAATGTATTAGACCATTTAAGCTATTAAACCTGAAGTATAAATTCGCACTTTGACTTTGGGGATCTTGTGTATATCTGTGTATGTGTACAGGTATTAAATAAGGGAAGTGTTAAAACGGGCAGGGGAGGGATTCCATGTGTCTCATTAGAAAGAATTACAGTTAATACTAGCTTTCGTTTATCTAGCACTTTAACTTTACAAGAGGCTTAACATAATTATCTCATTTGTTCCTTATTACAACCCTGCCTCAGACTTAATACCATATTCCCATAACCCCCAGTCAACAAACAACCTGACCTTTGAGAAATTCAGTAGTTTTTCTGCAGTCCCAGAAATAGTCTGTATTAGAGTCAGGCAGAATTGGAACCCACATCTCATCTCAGTGTACAGACAGAACTTTTTCTATGATATCATACTCATTCTGTGCTCCTTCATACAGGAAGAAGGAATTGCACTCTAGTGAAGAGCAAATTGGCTTCTTAATATACTAACTACATAACTAAGTGTGATTAACAGAAGCACTTTCCATGAAGCTCAATGGAGGGTGCTTTAAAACATTTAGAAAACAAGTAAAATTTCACACAGCGGGTCGGTCATACATTTTACACAATTCATTCTGCTCCACAAGGTGGTACAGATGGAAAATTTAAGTGTCTTCAAGAAGTGTTAAATATTTGGTTGCATTTATTAGCCATGTAAGTGTTAATGGAATATTAGGGTCCATAACAGGAGTTAACTCTAGAGGAGTTGGGGATGTCAGGTCTCCACCTCTAAAATTGGGGATTATAGTGATCCTTTCCTATGGAACATTCCATGGGGCTATGACTGGAAGAAAAAGCATTTATTAAGTGCTTAGTTCCAGCTGCTGTGCCAAGTCCTGGGGAAACAAAAAGCAAAAAGAGCCCTCAAGGTGCTTCCATCCTAAAGAAATGGAAAAGACAACATGGATAGGGGAGCTGGAGCCAGGGAAGGGTGTGCTGATTTGGCAAGTTGAGGGATAGTGACTTTATCTATGCTCATGTAGTTCATAAGCACAGAGCTCCAGAATGATGTGCTGTGCTATATTTCATGATTGATGCTAGACTGTGAGAATTAAAAGGCCTTACCATAAATTACATATAGCCTTAGGCAAGTCTCTTGACTTCTGGGCTTCCGTTGCCTCTTTTTGAAATGAAAGAGCTGGTCTGATGAGCTACAAGGCCCTTTTTGGCTCTTACAATTTATGATCCTGTAGTCTTTCTTACGCAAAGTAATTTAATATATAAGATATTCAAGATTTCACCTTGAGCTCAAGCGTGTTTTCGATTCATGGACAGCTCGGTGGCTCAATGGATCAAGCACTAGGCTTGGAAGCAGCCTCAGACATTTACTAGCCCTGTGACCATTAACCCTGTTTCCTTCTGTTTCCTCATCTGTAAAATGAGCTGGATAAGGAAATGGCAAAGATACTCCAGTATCTTTGGCAAGTAAACCCCAACATAGTCATGAAGAGTCATACATGACTAAAAAAACCTCAACAACAATGTATATGTCCACCTGGAAGGCTTCAAGAAAATGGGTTTGCATTAAACCTTAAAGTTTAACATTTGCTACACTTGTGCTTTTTTATACTTCTCCTACAGGTAAAATCATTGGGAGTCTTGATAGCATAATTCTTCTGCAAACATCCAGTCGTAGCTACCAAATTCTAAAAAAAACTTTTACTATAAAAAATTCTTCAGAATCTATAGCCTAGTGACTTTGGGGTCTCTGTGCTCAGGCCCTGTATCAGCCACACACTCAATAGGGGCCCTGAAGCACTGACTCTTGTTGACTGACATCTTCAGAATGGCATCTTCCAGCTCATCTGTTAGCACCAGCAGTAATTCTTTTTGTTCCTTCCGTGTTTTTCCAAGTGCAATGAGATATCCAGGTACATTCACATTTGCAAGCAATTTGTATCACCAGATACCTTTTTTACATTTTCTGTTGAAATAGCCCGCATATTTATAAGGTTGTAATTCATCCTCAGTCACCCTGGCAAGTAGGTGCTGTTATTATCACCATTTTACAGGTAAAAGTGTTATTTACTTCTACTGGCAAAATTTGATTGGGAAGATGATAGCCATCTTCTTTTCATCTGTCATGGGGATTTTAATGTAGTCACTATGTCGTTCTATGGCTGCTGAGCAGACAAGCCAAGGCATCTTGAATTCATGGGAAAGTAACTACATATTCAGAGGCAGATAATCCAAACATACCTGCAGCTTCCCAGTCACCTTCCATACCCATAGCTCTGGACTTTTAGGCCATAACTATCCTGTCATCATATGGGTCCCCATGGGATAGCTAGACTTAGGAGGTCATTACTGTTTTCCTCACATCTATAATTATCCAACTCTCTTTTTCATCCTTCCCCTAGGACTCGACTCAGCTTTTTCAGTGGTTCAACTCACGTACAACTTTGTAGTAATTAAGTCCAAAGAATAAGGAATATGTGTTGATTATGATCCCTTCTAAAGAGTATTAACTGACATTTACATAGAGCTTTTAGGGTTAAAAAAAAGTACTTCACATGAATTATCTCTCTTGATCCAATACAACTCTAGGAAAATCCTTAAGCATTTAAAAATTGTATTACAGTCTTGCTATTTTAACAGCCCAGGATTAGAAATTTATTTTATGTGAATTACAAGTAATTTTGAAGTTTTGCCTTTTATTGTGGATAATAAGAACCACTCTACTCAGTGAATGTGTCCAAGTAAAAGGAGCTTAATTTTCTTAACCCCGTTTTTAATGCCCTCATTTTTACTTTTCAGACTGGCACAAGAGGAAGGAGCAGTTGGTTCCGTCCTCACAGAAGACAGTTCTGTCATAAAAAATGCGTAAGTAAATCATGTAATTAGAGCTGCTGGGAAAGGCTATTTCATTTGATTATGGCTGTCTGAAGTAATCTTCATTGATTGTGGCTCTGAATTTTGATCCCAATCAAAGTAGATAAGTGGGGTTGCTAAAAAAAAAATAGTCTGCATAAATTTTATGCTTTTGAGCCATAATAGGATAAATTGCCTGCATTTATTTATTTGATATGCCATTTATGTTAAATGAAATACCTTACATTTGTCAACATTACTGCCTAAAGAAATCAGGTTACTTCAGTTAAAATAAAAGGCAGACTCATTCCACTTATCTACTCTTTCTTATTTGGCCCAATTAATTTAAGAAATGTCATCAGGTGATTGTATGTGCATTGCTATAACAAGTCAGACTTGTATTTTCTCCAAATTTCATGCCCTTTAATAATGCATGTCCCACATAGGTAGTTAACTTGGACATACTTCTTCCATACTGCAAGCTTCTCTTACCCACTAAGAACTGAAAAAGCTTCATTGTTGTTAGAATGAGGGATGTTTACATAAGAAAGATAATTTTTAAAATTTTCTCCTACCTTCCCCATTACTTGGATTTTAGATGGTCTTTTTTTGGTCTTTTCTCCCCCATCCCACCTGCCCCCCAAAATCATCCTCATTAATTAAAGCTCTTGAGGGATGCCCATAAAAGACCTGAATTGCAGTTATATAGCTTCCCTTCATTGGCTTGGAAGAACTTGCAACTTCAGTGCTCTTTGAAGTTGGAGCTTATAAAGAAGTCATAAAGCTGACAGCTATTCCTAAAATGGATTTTACTGACACTGAAATGTTTGACAGCAATATAAGTTGATATATACCCTGAGCTTTGAACATAACATTCCAGCCAATAGCTGTTTAAATTTTTTAGAATCTCAGTGATATGACATTAAATGTATGGAAACTCCTGACTAGCTTTTAGTCACAAGAATAATTTAAGATAGTATAACATCAATTTATATCATACGATTCACTCACCAATAACAGGTCTTTTCCTTTCTGTGAAAATATAATAGTAATAATTATATAATATATAATATAATAATAATATAAGTTTTTGTTATATTATTTGTTGCTTACCATATCCAAAACTATCAATTCTTTTCTTTGAAAAAATATATGTGGTGTAAAGCAAATATTGAGGTTTCTCTGTAGTCTACAGAGCTCTGTATTCTTTCACTCCTTTATCCTGGATCATCTATCTGTATGTAATCAGTCTACCAGCTTCTCAGAACAAGCATCAGAAGTAATAAAAAGCTAGAAAAAAGAATAGTGGTGAGGAAAAAGATGTGGCATACAATTGAAACCATTCAATCGAACAAATTAAAGAATATTGATGGTGAAAACTTGGAAATTGATAGCAGAAATTGTATCAATCACCAGCTCTAATAATTTGATGCAGAAATTTAACAAATCTAAGTCAGTTATCTTAACAGGAAGACCTAAAAAGCATCTTAGTCAACAAACATTTTACTTTCTTGCTAGAAAAGAAAGGTGGCAGCCAGTGATTTAGAACATAAACTTATCTTTCACATCTGATTAAGAAGAATGATGGATGATTATTGAACAATATCACGTTGTAAAGCAGAGACATCCATGGAGGGTAAAACCAGTTTTTAATAAGTTAGATTAGAAAGTGAAGTCATCCTGAGAGTATTTAAGGATGCAAAGAAGAAGAGAGTGAAAAAGAAAATGATAAATGGAAGAGATCCGTAAACACTTTTATAGTAAACTGTTTTCATCATGAATGGCAGTCTATTTTCCCATCCTTACAAAATGTTCAGGAGACTCTTCTATATTCACAAATCAAGGGCATCCTTGGTGAGAGTGTTAGTTAAGCAGGTGTTCACAATTGACTAAAAGATGTAAAGAATTTGAGATTTCACAGTATTTTGTTGATTGTGAAAAAGCATTTGATTCAACAGAGCAAAATATTCCTTAAAGTCTTACTCCCAACATATATCATAGGAGGTATCTCTCATACATCATACAAACTATAAAGACAGAAATAATCCAGTTGAATAACCATCTGACCATAAACATTAGCTAAGCATAAAATAGGAAGAGGTATGCTTACCAAAGGTATTTGTCATTGAAATGGAGTTCCAGTGCAGCATCTACTCCCAAAAGGGATTCCCTGTAAACAGTGAGGACCTCTAGATAAACTTGTTTGCATATAACATTATGCTGTTTGCATCAAGTCCTGAAAATATCCTGCAGAAATATCTATATCCATGTACATGACAATCAGTTCAAGAGTTGACTCTGATCATCCATATAGGATAGACCAAGTAGATGAGGAATACTTATCTTCCTGATTGACATGCAGGTGTAAGAACATCCTATAGAGCAGGGCTTCTTAAACTTTTTCCACTCGTGACCCCTTTTTTTGTGTTTCAGCAGAGCTTGTTGGCAGTGTGCGGCATGCCAGTATGCTCAGTGCAACATCTGCATACTTTGTCCTCAGAACCAAGGCTACAGTGAAATTGCACTGCCAGAAACACCTTGGATTCATCACGTGGTTGATTTTTAATTAATTTTTTGGTCATTGTGCGTTCAGAAACCTTTTACAGTTACCAAACTTTTCATAACCCCATATGGGGTCGCTACCCACAGTTTAAGTAGTGCTGCAATAGAGCTTGTCTGTCAGCATATATTCCTGGGACAAGGTAATGAATGCAGCCCAGAATTCAACACAGGCTAGTTGCCTTCAGGAAATTACAAAACTCCTTTAATGACTACAAACTTGTAGAAATAAAAGACCACTTTTGAAACAGCAATAGTCTATTGACAGTGGTATATGACTCTGAGATATGGAACACAATGCTTCAAAGAATTGAAAATGAATGAGTATCACAGAAAGGTCAATGAAAAGGTGTCTAATGAGTATGAACATGTTGCAACATAATACCAGTGAGAAACTTCAAAGAACAGGAGAAATAAAAGATAACATTAGAGGAAAGATATCATAGGAAAAGAAGATGGGTCAGTCAGGTGATGACAGTCAGGAATGATGTGTGGTCAGACCTAGTGCTCTTCCAGTCTTTTCCTGAGGTTGGGAGAAAGCAAGAAAGGCCTTCAGCGTGTTTTGTAAACCCTGCTATGGTGACCTCATAGGAAGACTTGGATAGCAGTCGCTCGGAATTGGTCAATGAGTAGGTTCAAGGAAACATTTGAAATCTATAAAATTCCAGATCCTTTTAAATATTTGAGTACTTATACATTGAGATAGTGGAATGAATGACTTCTAAGTCATTATAACTTATAACATACACTCTTTGGGGTTTTCAAAAATACCATTAACATTAGCATTGTTATGTGTCCAAAGAACTCCATATTCCAAATACATTCCTATCCTCTGCTGGATCTCTAGCTCCACTGATGTGTGCTACCTTGAGCAATACAAAAGGGATTGTGTCTATGTTTACCCACCAACTTGTACTCATGTCTTCCTGTAAATTCTGCACAGGTGACCTACTTAACATCCTGAGGTTCTTCTATCTATTTTGACACAATGGATATTAATAAAGCATGATCTAGCAAGCTATATACCTCATAGAAAACATTCTGACAAACATGCACCTATTTGCCACTATATAGAGCTAATGATTTTCTACAGCACAATAGCTACAGTCCTCAGGCACCATCTGATCTTCCTACCTTCTTCTCACCTTGAACCCAGTTACAAAATCCTTTATCTTCCTTTTAAGAAAAAATTTAAAAATTAATTTGATCCATTTTATTGGCTTGACAGAGGCATATACAAGTATTAAAGCCAAAACAAATGTATTAAATGATTCTGTTGGAATTTCAGCTGTTCACCACTGTTGGTTTTTATTTTTATTTTTAAGTGACAGCACAATGTGCTTATGTTTCTCTTGTTTTTTTAAGTTTCATTGGTATTTTTTTTTAATTTTCTAATTACCTTTGCTTTTCTTTCCAAAGTAACGAGATAAAATTTGTTCAGATCCCTTCAAGAAGAATTTCTTGTTTGCTCTAGTTATTCAAAGAAAATATTGCATGGGAGGTGGAGGGGTGGTATTTGACTTTTGTACTTTGTACTTTGCAAATTTTTGTCTAGGTTTAATCAGTCATCTTTCCCTTCTTGTTCTCTTCTCTTCTTGCCAACTTTTCCTTCCTCGCTGGCAGTGTGACACTGGGCTAGATTTGCTGTCAAGCAAGCTGGGTTTCATGACATTACCTGCAGCTAGGGACAAGTTGCGTAACCTCACAAAGTCTTAATTTTTTCATGGATAATACTTGGAACACCTACCTCCTAGAAGACATCAGCGTTATCACCATTGTCAGCATAGTGATTCCCTCTTTCTCTGAAGTCATCTTCTTCCTGATCAGTTGATCCACTAAGGAACATACAGTCTCGTGGGGAGAGGACATAGCTTAGGTAACACAGAATGGCTGTCCCTGATAAAGGTGCTTGAGCCTTTAATTGTAAGTTAGAAAAGAAAAAGAACTTAAAGTCATTACCTAAGAAAGATACATTAAAATTATTAACTTCCTGCGTAGCTGCTAAAGTAACCTTCCAAAAGCATAAATCTGCCCATGTGAATCCTTGCTTTCAGTGATATTCAGTAGCTCTCTATGACTTCTAAGTAATTTTAACCTGTGAAGTAAAACCTTGCTTAATTGAGGCCTTCTGATAGTGAATTGAACAGTATAGTTTCTTAAACTCAAAAATATAAACACATGAAATTGATAAATAGGATTATTCCTCTTTGCTTTTATTTGTGCTAAATTTTTAATGGGAGATAACCAATTAAAATCAAAATTCCCAACCCTGTAAAAAAACAAAACCAAACCTTGCAAAGCTATCATCCTCTTAAGTTTTGAAATACTGTTTCAAAATCAACCTTTTCTCCTTTGTATTTTTATCCTCCTTTCAAAAATCATCTTTTTGCTGTTTTTACTTGTAACAGCATCCATTATCATATTGTAATTGTTTAGAACTGCATGTCCTGAAAGAGATTTTTTTTATCTGTATGTCAGATCATCTGTTTGTTTTGAATTTGTAAGACATGTCTACTAGAATATGTTTAGTTACAGGTACACTTCGTGCTTTGTGAATGTGTCCTTAGTCCTTTGAAGGAGAATTATAGGGGAAGTTAGACTTCAAGGCAGACGTGGCCAAGCTGTCAGACCGATCATCCTTGTTTAACCTTTATAGCCAACACACTTACTTGAGCTTCTGCTTTTGATGCTTTTGTTACCCTAGAGAGGATGAGCATTCCCTTATTCACAAGTTTTGTGGGACTCTGGCAGAACAGCCCTCTACAAGTCAGCTTCAGAGTCCAATGCAGATTTTGGCGTCTGTGCAAGGAAGAGAAAGGGAAGAGCTAAAGATGACCATTGCCAAATTGGAGGAAGAGCAAAGGTGGGTACACCTTGTAGAGGATAAATCTCCCCAGTGGGAAGGAGTTTAAGAAAACAAACAAAAAAAACCCAAAGCAATCTTTGAAATTAGTATTTGGCAATGAGACTGGTTTTGTAGGGAAGAGTCATACTGGGAAGTTGACTGCTGCTTATGGTGCCATTTTTAGGTGAAATTATGAAGTTGCATACAGAACAAGATGGGTTTCGCAAAACAGCACTTGTGTTTTGTGTTCCATGGTTTTCATTTAATTCAAATATATGGTTGGAAGCCAGGCCATTTCAGCATGAGCTCTTTGGGACCCGTAGGCATATTTAATTGACAAGATTTGTCGAATTAGGAGGCAAGTAATAAGACAACTTATATACACTGGTACCAAATGAAATTCTGTTTCATCTTTGTTTCCCTGTTAGAAAACTCCAACAGCAATATGACCAGTTAAAGGAACAGCACCTTCAATCAACACTGAGCACCCCCAGGGTCACTGTACCTCCTGATCACGATGATGAAGACTCGGAGCTCATAGCAGAAGCAAAGCTCCTCAGGGACCACAAAGGTCGACTGGAAGCCAGAATGCAGGTTTTGGAGGATCACAATAGACAGCTGGAGTGTCAGCTCTGGAGACTCCGAGAGCTGCTTGAACAGGTATGGCATGCAGCCTCCTGGCTCCCAAAAGATAGAGAACCCTTGTCTGCATAAAACAATTTTATTTTGACTTTCAAAAATGTATTTAAAATGCCTTTGAGATCCCTTTCACTAAATGAACTCATGCATAGTGTATTCAGCAGAGGAAATATTGACTATTTCTATATTGTTTCTGAAAGAATAATGAGAAGGGAGTTTGTATGGATCATTCATTTGTGGCTGGCTGGTAAATGAGGAAATTTGTAATTCTAAGGAGGAAATTTGGAAATTCTTGAGGCAGCTAGGTGGTTCAGTGGTTAGAGCAATGGACCTGGAGTGAACAAGAACTGAGCCCAAATCCTAACTCATACCCTTTACTAGCTGTGTGGCCCTGGGCAAATCATTTTACCTCTGCCTCAGTTTTCTTTTCTGTAAAATAAGGAAAGCAGCAGTCTCCCGGGGTTGTTGTAAGAATCAAATGAAATAATAATTGTAAAGTACTTAGTACAATACCTGTGCTATATAAATGCTAGCTGCTATTATCATTTCTGTCATATGCAAAGTGTATGTAATCATATGTAAAGTGGAGATAATATTAATGCCTGTTTCCCAGAGTGGTTGTAAAGATTGAATGGGACAATATATGCAAAGCTCTTAACACAGTTCCTGGAATATTGTTGTTGTTGAGACATTAAGTTGTATCCAGTTCTTTGTGACCCCATTTAAGGTTTTCTTGGCAAAAATACTGGAGTCATTTGCCATTTCCTTCTCCAGCTCATTTTACAGATGAGGAAACTGAGGCAAACAGGGATAAATGACTTGTCCAGCATCACAAAGCTAGTAAGTATCTGAGACCAGATTTGAACTCAGGTCCTTCTGATTCCAGGGCTGGCCCGCTATCCACTACACCACCTAGTTGCCCAAGGCAGGTGTATAATAGGTGCTATTGGAGCGCTAGCTGCAGTGATGACAATGACGATGATGGTGGTGTTGCAGCACAAAAAGGCATTCCAGTCCTAAATTGAAACCTGGATTGTAAGCATGCCTCCCTCACCCTCACACCCCATTTTACAGATAAGAAAACCAAAGCCCCCAGAGGTGAATCGATGTACTCAAACAGTAAGCAGGATTTCAATCCACATTCTCTGACTTCAAATCCAGTACTTCTTCCTCTATCGTATTGTGAGACCTGATTTGAGTTCTGACTGTTCATCATGTTACCTTGGGCAAATTCTCTTCAGACTCTTGATCTATAAAATAATGTTTGCAGTATCTGTCTCAGAGTTGTGAGGAGAGTGCTCTATGGAAAGGAAGAGGGCTGAATGTGCCTTACTATTGGAAGACTTTTCTACACGATAGACACATGGGATACAGAAGAACCGCATGGTCCTTCCCTACCCATATGCTATTTATTTGGTGAACAAGACAATATCGTGGGCAGTGTTGAGACTAAGGAAGGCTAAAATGGACTGACATAAGAAAGGCCAAGGAAAAAACCCTGCAACAGTTCTGTGATGCTAATTATTAGGTTGTTGTAGGTGAGTTTAGCACTCTAAAATGAGTTTGAAAAATTAGGACTGAGGTTTATAGTCACTTATTTTAAAATTTTAAATGATGATATCTTTAAAAAATTATATTGCTTTATTTTCTGAATCATGGGTGGTGTCTTGGATTCTCTTGTAGACTGAACCATTTCCTAGTATCAATGAAGAAACCCCTCCGTCATCACAAGATTCATCACTGGGCGATGACAGCTCTGTGCCGCAGGGTTGGTGTTATTACAGTTCCTCCTAAAAGGGGGTTGGGGGTTGGTGCCCCAGTGGATGAGTGGATAAATGTGGAATATGATGATTTAGCAAAGTTGGTATGTATTGGAGGCTTTAGGTAAGAGAATTTTTGTATATTCTAAAGTAAACGGAAATCTCATGTAGCAATGCAGAAAAAGTAAGATGTTGGTTTTGACCGTCTGTTGTAGGCTTGCTTTTGTAGCATGTAGCCAGTTTCTTTTGAGTGTCCACCCTGAATTTCTGGCAATATTTCAAGGTGCATTCCCTATGTATATGGAGACAAAACAATTACTCTTTAACTTTCTGCAAGAATGGACCTTTTTGCCCTAGGCAATTGCTTGAGGGTAAAGAAAAACTTAACACAAATGTCTACGATTGGTGGCTTAATACACGTGTGTCTCTGAGCTAGTAATTTATTAGCTCAGGCAGTAGTGGATAGAGTGTCAACCCATAATAAGAAAAACCTGAGTTCAGACCTGGCCTCAGATATTTACTGGCTGTATGACCTTAGGCAAGTCACTTAACCTCTGTTTACCTCAGGTTCCTCAACCTCCCTCCCAGGGTTGTTGTGTGGATCAAATGAGATAATATTTGTAAAACACTTAGCCCAGTACCTAGCATATAGTAGTTATTATATAAGTGCTAGATATATATATGCTCTTCCTCCTCCTCATCATTATTGTTATTATGTTACTATTTCTGGGTTCCAGTTTCTTAATCTGTAAAATGAGGTGGTTGGACTAGCTGCCTCTGAGGACCTTTCCTGCTCTAGATGTGTGAGGCTTTGATTTATGGCTCTATGATAAGTAAACATATTGATTTTCTTTCTAAAACATAATATATCCACACATTCATAGAAGTATAATAAATAGTGTAGGAAAAATAGAGATATATCTGTGATTTTGCCTTATACTCTCTGGTTGATATACTCACTAGGCATTTTTCTCCATCCCTGCCTGCAGCCAGTTAGTTGGTGAAAGTATAGTCAAAATACTGGCCACGTTGTAGGTTTATCCGCTTGACAGGCCAGTTAGAACTTCCTGGAGAGTCGACCTGGAGCCATCCTAGACTACCCACAGTAGTGGGTGCAATTGATCTTGGAAGAGAGTAAGAAAGGAAGTCTAAATGACCTATTCCCAATTTTGGAATAACACTATAAATCATGACTACTTGTGGGTGTTCAGGAATGTCATCTTTGTATAGAAAAAGGCAATTCCTACCTCCCAAAAGGTATCACACTTAACTGCTAGTAGAATTTAAAATTTACCCATATTCAGAGTATTACAAATAGCAGTATAATGTAATAGGAAAGACATTAACCAGTGCTTAAAATCATCTCCTTATTTTATCGGTTTTTTATTTACCTTAAAAGAAGAGCTAATGAAAGAACTTTATTATTTTAAATATTTATTTTTTAAAAAAAGAATGTTAAATACCTTACAGAATAGGCCTAACTTTTATGGAAAATACAAGCTGGGGATGAAAAGAGGTAGAAAAGTTAAGAAAAGAGATTGAGGTAGAATGACCTTTGCACATGAGAAAATATTTCAAAGTAAGTAAAATAATCAGTTTGTGACTCCTAAGTGGAATCTCCTCCAGCTAATTTTTATTTTTTCCTAGTACACAGTTTCATGTAGCAAAATTTCTACATTTGATGGACATTCATACAAAAATTTATACCAGATTTCTATTGAAATCTGTAAATTCTCATTCTATCTCCAAAAACTGCCAGTTCTCAGCGATAAATGTCTTAGCAGTAAACCCTCATAGTGATGGAGTGTTTTCTACCCAAGATGTTGGTTGGTTCATTGGTTGGGTTGTTTTCCTTCCTTCTTGAAGAGGGCCAAAATGACCTCACCATGATAAAGGGAAATTTCAGTGAGTCCGACTGTGACTGAGGAGACCAGTATGAGCTTGGAATGCTCTACCACAGCTTGGGCACAGAGAGTCCGTGTGAATATTTGGGGTACCCAAGTCAGGTTGAACTGGAGGGTTGAATAGAGGTTCATTTCAGAATGTACGTTATCCCTTTTTCTCTGTATTAAATTCACTGTGTCCCTGGTTGTCATAGATGAAGATGACACAGACCCACCAAAAAGTATCAGCAGACAGCTGGAAGAAGTTATGGAACAAGTCTACAGCACCTTTCCATCATGTTCCTGTAAGTTGAGGATCATTGAATCTTCTCGTTTATTTTTCCTTTCTTTGTTTCCCACGTCCTCCCTCTCTCTCCTCTTTATTAAGATAACAGAAAGCAATATTGAAAACAAGACTAAATATTATTTATGAACAAGTCACAAACACATTATATTGACATTGGAAAGCCAAAACTTTAACCTTGATAAAATCACAGCACCAATATGGAATGGCAATATAATCCTATACTTCTTGAGTTTATTTCATACACTCTGCAGATGGCAAAATGAAGCCAGATAGAATCGTAGATAGGTTTTTAGGAAAAAAAATTGTCTTCCATAATATATCTTATATTAAGGAAACCACACTCTTTCAAAGAGGAGCTTTTAGTAATATGCAAAGGAGAGAACAAGATTCTAATGGAATTTTCTTTACTGTTCAGAAATTCCTGCCTTTTAGCATCCTGGGAGTAACCATCAGATGCAGCTGCAGAAAGGGTTTGTGCTTTTTAGGACCTGTCCTGTCCTGTCTTGTTTTTTTTTTCTGTTTTTGTTTTTCCTATTTCTATTCCTTTCTCTCCTGTTGCACTGAAATGGAACCATTTTGGTGCAGAGCACTGATGCTGAGTATCACAAGTTTAAGTCTTACCAGAAAAAGACAGCACTTGGGCAAATGAATGACAAGAAAGAATCCAAGGGGAAAATTTTCAGTGTTTCTTATTAATTGTATTTGAAAAGTCTAGACAGTAACTAATCAGAAATTAATTCAAATATTTAAGGAAGATGATTTCTTTGAAATCAATCTGTTTTTTTATTTACTCTGGGCAAGTGACTTAAAAAAAAAATCTCTATTTGCCTCAGTTTCCTCACCTGTAAAATGAGGGCAATAACAGCACCTACCTTGCAAGGTGGTCATGCTGCGATAACATTTGTAAAGCACTTAACCCAGCGTCTGGCACAGAGCAAGCACTACGTAACCATTAGCTATTATTGACTCCTGGACTAGACCAACATGAGATGATGAGAAGAGGGTTGACCTTGGAGTCAGAAGACAAGGGCTCCAAACTCTTTGTCCTTTACTTTCTTGCCCTGTTCCTCATGGATATATTCTGAAACATTTTAATGGGGTAATAATAGTTTTTAGAAGAGGCCTAAAGCCTCTATCTCCACCCCAGAATTTCCCCTGAGGACAATTCCTGAAATTCTAGCTATTGGCTAAATATATTTGTTGACCCTCCTTGAACTCAGAATGTCAGAAAGTTATCTGACAAAAAACCTTTACCTCTCCTAACTTCTCTTCCGAAACCATAGATTTAGACAATTGGAGGGGCCCTCAACTGGCATCTGTTCTAATACTTACAAAAGGCATTCCCTCCTGTAACACATCTGACAACCAACCACTGCTTGAATATTTCCAAAAAGGGAGAATCTACCACCTGTCAAGCAGTCAGTTCTATTTTTGGATCACTCTATTTGTTAGGAAATTTCTTATGACTTCAAGCCTACCTTTGGCCATTTCTCTGTACTGTTCCTGGTTCTATCCTTTAGGGTCAAGCAAAACAATTCTAACCTTTACTTCATAGGATAGTCCTTCAGATACTTGAAAGTAGTTTTTGTATCTCCTTTGTTTCTTCTCCATGCTAAATACTCCCACTTCTTTCAGCCAATCTCACAGAGATCCTGTCACCAGGTTCAATGCCTTGGAAGTCTCTGACACTTTCCTTGTTTCCCCACCCACGACGACATGTTTTGTCATTTCTTTTTATCTTGGCAACGTCCTTTCATTTACATGACTTTGTTACTATCCTGATTCAGGTATTTTTACCTCTTACCTGTGCTATTCTAATAGCTTACTAACTATTCTCTGTACTTCACCCTTCTTCTCCAATTCATTTTTTTTTCAATACTGTCAAAACAGTCTTTTTAATATACCAGTCACTCCCCTGGTCAGAGAGCTTCTGTATTTCTTTATTGTCTCCAAGATACTCATTTTCTCAGCATTTAAGACTGCATTCTGACTTCAGCCTAACTTTCTAACTGTATTTATACAGTTCATCTTTGAAACTCTACATTGTGCCCATTCTCTTGCCTTTGTACATGCTGTACCCCATAGCTGCAGTTGTACTTGCTCCCCATTTTTACCTGTTGTAATCCCATTCTTCCTTCAACATCCACATCCTTGATGACAGAGACTGTCATTTTTTTTAATCTTTGTATCTCTAGCACCTAAATTAATACCCTATCAGTGAGTGGTCAGTTGAGCCATGGACCTTAGGGGGAGGGGTTATTGTGAGGAAAACACTATAAATTGTAAAAGTATAGAAACTTCAGTTATTATATAAAAGAAAAATACCTTGTTTCTCCCTTTTCTGTCTAGTAAACACCCTCCTAGATTAGACGGAATACATTATCAGACATGTAAAAATCTGTCATTTCTTAGAAAAATACCTCATAGAAGAGTAAAAACTTAATTTTGAAAGGTAAACTCACTTGTTATCTAATCATAAATGTCAAAGATTTCCCTTGTAGTACCACAAGTACAGGAAAAATATGGCCATCAAAAAAGATACATGTGATCTCTTTCAAAGTAGTTAGATGTAATCCTGTGATTCAGCTTTTCATACTCTACTGAACCCTATTAAAATATTCTCTTTATCTCCAACATAGCCTTTCTTTGGCTTTGAGGAAGCTTATAAAAGAAAGCATATATTTTCTAAATTAGTTTCCTAATGGGGAGACACACAAACACATAGATACACAACATTTTGTTTGATTGTTTTCTAAAGGAAATAAGTTCAAGGTCATCAATCACAACTAATTTACACTGATTTTAAAGGTTTTGTGGGTTTTTGTAGTCATTATATCAATGACAATAGAAAATAAACCAAATTTGTTACACTAATACATTTTTAGTGCTTGTGTCTTAGGAATTTGAATTATTTAATGACTGGTTGAAATTTTAATACAATCAGTCCACTAAGTGACGTTATTTACATAAATTCATATCTACTAATTAGGAGAGATTCCATTTATGTAGTGCTTAATGTTTACAGAGTGTTTTATATGCATGGTCTCAATGAATCTTTACAACAACCATGTGAGTTAAGAAATCTGAGTGTTATTATCACCATTTATCAGATGTAGAAATTACAGTTTCAAAGTGGAGAAGGGGGCTTGCCCCTAGTTCGCAGACCTAATACTAAAACATCAAAGTTATAAACCTCAGTTGAGGGCTACTTTTTACAGTACCAAACTAATATCATCTGTACCAAACAAAGTTCATAATAAAATCCTTATAGAATATATAATGGCCATTGTGAAAAAAATATTTAATTGTGAAAAAAAGTGTGTATTTAATGGGAAGTCTAAGAGTGTGTAGCTTTTATGTGAATAAAAATACATAGTTAAAATTTCCATTATCATGGTAAATCAACCTCATTCTCTGGAAGTTCATCCATAGAAATTAATAGCTAAACGATATACTTTGACTTCTGAGCATTTTTAGCACTGTAGACTTGTAACCTAATAAAGGAGATTTTCATTAAAATCCAAAATGGAACATAACCATATAATTATAAGCCTAGAAAAGATCCTGAAGGTTAAAATTGCCCATTACTTATGGAATGGAGTCTAGATAGTACCATAACCCATGTTCTCAAATTTAAAAAAAAAAAAAAAAGAAAGAAAGAAAAAAATGCAATTTCCAACAGCCCTACATTGTTCAAGTTGCACTTGGACTCGACTCAGTATCCTGTTGACTTGTAGCACATCTTCAGAGTGCCTGGAATGTATTAATGGATTTCAGCTTCTGGGACTCCTCAATATGAGGCTCACTCCATTATACTGGCAATATGTGGAGGCATTACAGCTGCAAAATTGCAGCCCTTCAGGATTATTCCAGTACTCTATGGGTGATGTTAATCACAGACATTTACTGGTGTAAAGAGCCGAAATACATTTTGTTTATGAGTTGCACATTCTGCAAATGTTGAAAAGTGGACAGTATTAAGTGTAATTACTGAACTTCTTTTGGGGTTTATTTTTACCCTGTTGGCATATGCTTTCCGTATGTTGCATTAATTAACTGGCCTTTGGGAAGGAACAATTCTTTAGCTAACTTGGTTCAGGCTTTTTTGCAGTTATTTGGGAAATGGAAAAAAAAATTCATGTGGTAAAAATAAAATTCCCCTTGGAAGAAATTAACTCAAACTATAAAAATGTTCATTGATTGAGTTTTCTGATGGTGTATTTCTTAACCAAAAAAGCTAAAAAAGACTTTTAATTACTTGAAAATTAGTTTTGCACCAAATTTTGCAGCTTGTATATAGATGTATATATGTCAATTATGGGGAAAAATATTTGCATCAAATATCTATGTTAAGATTCTGATAAGCAGCATATGGAGGGACTTAATACAGATATATAATCACCCCTGTAGATCAGTGGTAAAAGAATATGAATAAGCAGTTCTAGAAAGAAGAAATGTAAACTATTAACAACCATGAGTATGTAGGCAGCTGGGAAGGAAGGAATCATTAAGTAAGATTATATAAGAAAACAGAAAAGGAGAGGGAGAGTGCACATATGTTAAATTCAACATACTATTCTCTCAAATAACACTAACCTCCCAGTTTTCTCAATCCACTCAACTTCCGTGATTTAACTCCTCCAGTCTACCTCTTCTCCACACCAAAACAGTCACAGCTTTGACCTTGCCATCACTGACAGATTTTTCTTTGAAGAACTCTGAAATTCCTTTAAATGATCACAATCTCTGAACATTTCTCCCACTTTGTACATATTTGGCATATGTATGATTGATTGCCCTATCATAATATAAGCTTCTTTAATCAGAAACTGTTTAGCTTTTGTTTTTATGTCTTTAGACCCTAACACAGTACCTGGCACATAGTAGGTGCTTCATAAATGTTTGCTGGCTTCATATATTTAAAGATACTTCTCTGATAGTGCTCCTATCACTGTCATCAGCAATAAACATTTATTGCTTATCCAATCTGAATAAAGTAGATTTGGTTTTTCAATGCCATTTTAAAGGAATTACATATTTCTTGAATAAGCATTTTGTAAAGTCATAATTGACCTCTCTGGAAGATTTTTCCAACAAGCAAAACTAGCACTCTTCTAAAATAAGACCAGTCCCTATAGCAACTGTAATTAACAAGAGCTTGGAAACAGTATGTGACTAGTATAGCTTGAATTCATTTTTCTATTCATCTTGAATTTTCATCCTTTTTGTGAATTAAAAGTTAACAGGAGCACATGTCAGTTACTACTCTGAACTGAGTTGGAAATCTTTATTTTAAAAGTTTTCTATGTTTATAAATTACATAAATTAGATGAATGACTACTTTGACGTGAAATATTTTTGATGCACCTGCATCTGGGTACATTTACCTGTCACTTGAGAATTCTTGTCCTTTGGAAAGCTAACTCCACAAATCCTGACTATATCCTGTATCTATTGCCTTTATAGGGTTCTTTTTGCCTTCTCAACATTTACTGTTCTTTTTATTTAGAAAAATTTCATATTACACCTGTCTTATTACTTTGTTTAATAATTTCTCCATTAGGAGGATATCATTATTATATTTTGACCACATGTTACAATTTGACCACAAATATAGGTTAAAATTTTAAAAGATGTTCACATTTTTTGTATCCTATTATACTAACTCAGAGATGTCCCAGTATCAGTCTGTCTTTTATTTAATAGATTTAGTATTGTACTTACAAAACTTCTTGATTTTAGAAATTTGCTATAGAAGGAAACAGAGGGACATAGTTATAAAATACCACATCATAACAGAGGGGAAAAAACTACCTTAATTCTGTTTGATTCTACGTATGAGTGAAATCTGACAGCCAGTCCTATAGTCTCAGGGTGTTAAAAAACAAAACAAAACAAAACAACCAAGGCTCAGGATTAACCAGGTGGGGAAATTTCAAGGAAATAGCACAGTGAGGAGGGAGCAGCTAGGTGGTGCAGTGGATAGAGCACCAGTGCAGGAGTCAGGAGGACCTGAGTTCAAATCTCACCTCAGACACTTGACACTCACTTGCTGTGTGACCTTTGGGCAAGTCACTTAACCCCAATTGCCTTATCCTGGGTCATCTTCAGTCATCCTAATGAATATCTAGTCACTGGATTCAGATGACTCTGGAGGAGAAGTGAGACTGGTGACCTGCACAGCCCCTCCCTCATTCAAAACTAAGTCAAGTGCTAGTCATGTCATTATTTCTCTGATGGCATGGTCTTCTTTAGCAACAAAGGATGAACACACACACACACACACACACACACACACACACACACACACACATTGAATTTTAGAATGGGAATAATTTCTTCTTAGTGTTGCTGGTTCACTCACCTGTGAACTTGCTTAACCTGTTTTAATGGAATGGATTTTTAAAGTTAAAAATCAATTCTTGTTTTCCCTTCCCCTACCATTTTAATGAGGTGTAGACCGCTGAGCAATGAACGAAGCATGCCAAGTATTTTACTGGTGGATTGACAAAAAATGCCTTTTTATTATTGTGCCTGCTCACTTGTTTCTGACTGCATCTGGATATATTTATATGTTTGTGTGACAGTCATACAAAACTAAAATTTCTAGTAAATTCATTAATTTCCCTCCTTCCTTTTTAAAAAATATATTTCTATAAGCTACATACAGGTAAAACAAGCAATATATCTTACTGATTGAGAAATGACGATATAGAGCAAAATGAGATTAAATTATAGATTTGGCTAATTAATGTGCTTCTTTGTCACTTGTAACAAAAACATAACTATGTCACCCAAAAAACTACATGACAATCCATTATTATGCTTCAGTGAATATGCTACTGCTCCCGTAAGGTAGAGAATTGCAGAACTGGCCTCCATCAGTAAAACTAGGTTTAAGTCTTGCCTCAGCCAATATACTTACCATGGGATGTCAGTATGTGACATCACACTGAGTGTGACTGGGCAAATGAGTTTCTTAGTGGCTCCAGGCAACTCTCTTCAGACTGTAAGGAGCAAAGTATTCATTTGAATTAGTGTAGGAATCCAAAGTTAAAGTCAGTCACAGATTTAGCCCCTGTCATCCACCTTCATACCGTGTCCCCAAGGTGTAGATGAGGCTTGTTTGCAAGTATACTCATTTGGGGAGGGGGTTTGAGGTTTAAGACCCCCCAGAAACTAGGGTAATTGTCATTTTATTGATACAATAACACTTAAATTAACTCCGCTGGACATGATAGAACTGAACTCATTTTAGCCTAAGAAGAGGATGGAATAAAATGTAGAGAAATTTTTAAACATCTAGGGTGAATGATTCTGTTGTTAAGTGGGAAAGGGTGGAATAGTGCCGTAGTTGGGGGGCTCAGGAAGAGAAAAGAAGATTCTGCTGCCCACCATGTGAACAAATGGTAAGTTAGAAATATTGTTGTTGGAAAGAGATGTTGAAAATAGAAGACTCACTCTTGCAAAATATTATGCTCTGGATTTGCCCATTAAGACACATTATTTGAAATTAGCTCTGTTTTGGATATACAAGCTATTTAACATGGCGAGTAAGTGATGTAACTAAAATAAGAGTTTAGAGGTTCTTGCAAAGCTTTCGTACTCATTGGATGTTTTGTTACTTTTCTTATTTGAAAAGACTAGCATAATGTTTTGCATGATGGGAAATTTGCCTCTTTAAACTAACTTGAGAAAAACTTGGGATTCATTAAATCATTTAAAACAAAGAAAAAAAATCTCTATTTCTTATTATCTTCAGCCTAACAGGCCATTGTCTTACACACAGTGGTAAATGCTGTACATCTGCATATCCCAAATCATGTTGTCAGCAAACCAGATGCATTTTCGACAGCCCTGACGTTTCAGTATTTATTGACATTTCTGTAATAGATTTCTTTTTGTTTTCATTTTCAGCAAATTTCTTTGGCGACGCTCAGGTAAGAAATGAGCCTCTTGAATTGATGGTTGTAGTTTTACTGAGAGAAGAGGTAGATTGGCCTCACTGGCTTTTCCAGGGGTGTTTTTCACCATGTCCTATAGGCTATGCTGCTCACATAAATGAGGAAATCTGTTTTACATTTAAAGGCTGCTTGACTCATTATGGTAGTTTGTCAGAGATGGGGGGGAAAGCTATCAAGTCAGTGCCTCAAGATGCCTTTTCATTGTAGAGTAATAACCCCAAAAGTGGCCTGTGTTCAGTGCTCTGTGTTGTGTTAGAGAGCTTCATTCATGGTATTATGTGCTTGGGGTGCAATCTCCCAGAACAAAAAAATGCAGAACTATTGTTCGATCTAAGTCTTCTTCTGGAGAAGTTGTCAATCCAATACAGCTGTCACAGTGGCTGACTTTAAATAAAATATTAAATCGAATGCCACAAAAGTGGTTTTGTTCCTCAAGAAAACCACTTTTAATTGTAAATCTTGCCTGGATATAACCCTTCACTGGTTTTGCCTTATGACTTTTTCAGTATATTTCATAAAATGGTAATATAAGAGCTGCTCTATCTATATCATGGTTACAATTTTTAATAGAAAAGTTCCACACCGAAGTGATAAGCTGTTAGGAAAGTATTTTCCTATGTTTCCTATTGCTCTCATTAAAGATGTAAAAAAATTTTTTTGAGTTACCTCAAAACATTATTTTGAACCCTTGAAGACCTGAGACGTAATGTTAGGAAGTTAGTGAGAATGACAAGAGGAATCCTTGGAGGTCATCTTGTTCATCTCTGTTCTTTTTATTTTTGGAGACAGAGGCCTAGACGGGGTGGTAGCTCCCTCACCTTATCTGCCTAATTACTTGCAAAACTGGGAACTTGAACCATCCAGTTTCCTGACTCGGAGTTGTGTTCTTTTCATTATATATTGCTGCCTCTGGCTTTCTCTTGTCAATCAGTATACTTTTATTAAGGGGCTATTGGGCACCACACTAAAACACTGGGAGTAGATATGAAAAGAGGCTAAAGATAGTCCCCGCCCTCCTCAAGGGACCTTACAGTGTAATGAGGGAGACGATGTGCAAATAAATGTATCAAGGGCAACCTAGTATATAGGATAAATAGGAAATAAATAACAAAACAATGAAACTCATCAGGTATTTCCCTTGGTGAAAATTCAAGAAATGAGTATTTTATCACAAAATTGGCCCCTACTCCTAACTTTTCAGATTTACAAATTCTTGTAATTATAAATTATTAAGGTTTTTAGGCTCTTATAGATCTAACTCCCAAAATCTATAGTTATTAGGGACAGGAATTGGCATAGATTATTGCCCTTGTGGGTATAAACATAAGTGCTTTAAGGTTATAAAGTACTTTTTTATTACTCACAACAGTAATAGTAGCTTTCACTTGTATAGAACTTTAATGTTTTTAAAGCACTTTACCTATCTTCAAAAAGCTCTGTGAACTGGGTATTATTATTATTATCCTATTTGCAGATGAGAATACTGTGCCTTGTTCATAGTCACATACCTAGCAAGTGTCAGAGCCCAGATTTGAACTCAGATTTCCCAACTTCAGGTTCAGCACCTCTTTCAGCTGTACAACCTGGATGCCTTATTTTTATATATACATACTCATTTGATCCTTATCATATCATTGTAAGTGCAAATGTCATTGTTCCTATTAATGATTAAAGAAACTGAGTCTCTGCTAGGTTAAGTGACTTTCCCTGCCTGCATAGTTAGTAAGTTTTAGGGAAATTTATAACCAAACCTCACCTGATTCCAGGTCTAACATTCTTTCCTGGTATCTGTAGAAATAATTCAGAACTCTTTTAGCCCCATACTATTGCCAACACTGATAACAAGTGGCAAAATTTGAAACTGATTGTTTTCTGAGCAGTAAAATATGAGGAAAAATGAGGGGGGTGATGACGAAGTGTTCTTCTCTAATCCAGATCTGGGGAATCACATTTCTGAGAAAATTGTCTAGAGTGCACATAAAACTATAAAATATAAACAGGACGAAATGTCTCTCTTGACTTATGACCTTTGGGGGAATATGGACTTGCAAAAATCCTTCTCTGATTTTATGTGTGGTGCAGAATAGCTAATTGTCCATGAATAGACATGGGATGCTAATGGAGCATGTGTGTGGAACATGGAAAGGCAATTTGGGGAAAAAGGAAAGGCTCTACCTTTTGTGATTAGCAGAACCATTATACTAAACCATGCCTGCACAGGGTAGGGCCTGTTTTACATCTACATTTTTCTCAGGTCACCTAAAATCTTTTGGCGGGCCCCAAGCATATATTGTGTAGGCCTGAGTTAGATAGTGCGTAGAGAGTGATGTGGCTGCAGGTGAAAGACCAAGTGTCTGCAGAGCTGCTTTCACCCATGACCTAGAAGGGCCTTCATGATTTGGGATACATAACCAAATCACAGGCTTTAAAAAAAAACCCCACTACTTGTGCATGCCCTGGAAAAAGCTGATGCTCCGTCTCTTACTCTTATTCTGACTAGTTATCACTCCTGCATTTTCAAAACGACCCTGACTCCTTCATCTAATCACTTATCATTGCAGCCCCAGGTCTTTACTCATCTCTCAACACCTCCATCACTCCCTCCCTCATGCTTTACTCACATGTTAGACATGTTAGGATTACTGTATCATGTTCCATATTTTCCAGGAATCACTTTCACCATCCCCTACTGGTCTTATTCTTCCATCAGGGCAATTTGGTATGGGCCATTAGGTTTTCCAGCAAATAGGAACAGAATCTTTTGGGTAGATGGCCTAGTGTCTCAAGTGCTGGGGTTGGAGACCTGAAAATTGGAGTTCAAATCCTACCTCAGACATTGACACTGACAAGCCTCAGCTCCTCGGTTTGCTTATCTATAAAATGGGGATAATAATAGCCATTTACCTTACAAGATTGTTGTGGGGATCCAGCGAGATGCTAATATACGTAAAGTGCTTTGCAAACCTACAGTGCACTGTGAATGCTAACCACTACTATTGTTAGTTCTCATGATCTTACTTTAATCCTAGGGTCATTGTATTCATAGAAAAATAATATTCCCTCCCAAAAAGGAGAGAATAGTTCCATATGTTACAGTGACTGGAAGATGACTAGGTGACGATAATGTGACAAGGCTGGTGGAAAGGATGGGCATCAGACAGGACTAAAGGGTCTATTTTGGATACAAAAAAATAGTGTCAGACCTACTTAGAGAGAAATAGGCTGTCATTATTTTTCTTTGAAGAGTTGACAGATCTGAGCTACCACTAGTGTTTTGTTTGGAAATACTCTCTTGACATTGCTGTTTCTCATCCCACAGGAAAACTAAAGCATCCTGGCTGGCCAGCACTTAGCATATAACATATAATAAATTCTTAGCATATACTTAATTTTTGGTAAGTTCTAATTCCAAATCCCCTTGAATAAGACTGCATGACACCTGTAACATGAAGACTACCTTTTTTCACTCTCTGGAACACCTTGAAGACATTTTTTTTCCACTCTTCTGTAACACCTCAAAGACAATGTAACACCTCGAAGACAGCGTAACACCTTGAAGACTACATTTTTTCACTCTGACTATGTCTTCTACTGAAAAGGTAAAACAGAAGATCCAAAGATGGGGATGTTTGTTATGTTTTTAATAATAAAAAATTTTTGTTTTATCCTTCTGTTTCTATGCAACTGTAAATTAATGGGAGGTATTTGGAAATGGTTATACATTTGTCCTTGATTTGTATAAATATACAGTATTGGGAAAGGGGGGTGGGGGCTTTATATTATTGTACCTTCTTTTTTGATAACAAGGAAAAGAATTGCATAAAATAATTAGAAGCCAAATGTGACATTTATACATTCCTTTCTGCTCCTGACATTTATTTTGGACAGTGACTTCATTATCTACTGACATTTTGACCATGCTGTTGAGTTTATTGGCACACATCCACCATTGACCGAGTAGGTTTCTGAAGAGCCTAGAAGTGCTTTCCACGACTAGCCACGCCGCAATACCACGTGGCTCAGTTAATTCACTCAGATGTTATTTATTAAGAATTAGGATCTCACCACCCCTGTCTGCAAACTGTTTAACTTCACTAACAATAGCACACTCCCCTCCAAAACTTTCACTACATGGAACAACATTTCTTGTGGAATATCTTTTTTTTTAAGGAACTGTTCATTCTTAGAGATTCATGTCGAATTCTACTCTAAAGAGGAATAAGACTTAATTGTGTAAGTGCAATCTTAAAGAACTATTTAATGGAAGTTTTCCCAAGGAGCATTTTTTTTTTATCCAGAAACAAGGTTTTGAACATTCTTTCGAGATTCCAAGGTCTAGATTTTTAGCTATGAAGTACAAGCCAATCCCACAACTAATTGTAATATTAAAGGAAAAGAATGTCTTCTCCTCTGAGAGTGTTTTGTACAAAAAAAGAAAAGAAAGAAAAGAAAAAATAAGTCCTTTCCAGTACTTGAAACTTTTATTTTTTTTTTCTGAATGCAATGGTCAACCATAGAGTTTGAGTCTGTGCATACATAGATCATATGACTTCTTTAGAAGTACTTTTTAAAGACCAATTAAGAGAAGATTTCCCTTCATTGATTATCACATTTGGGGAAGAGCACCTTATAGAAGATCATATGAAAATTAAATTAACATTTGGAGGATGGGTTCTCCTGCACTGAGTACATTTAGGCTTTTGGTTCAGCATCAAGTTAACATCCCATTACATAAATATACTATGTGATTACCAAACACAGAGAAAGCAAAAGCCTGCCCAAAGTTATGCTCATGGATACATAAGAAAGCCCCCAAATGGACTGAGACTCTTATCCTCAAAAACTAGAGTACATGGATTGTAGAATGTGTGCTTATGAATGAATCATCAGGACATGTTAATTTTGCTTGTCCTCACTTGGAATGCAGCCAGGAGGAAAATAAAAGTTAGCAAAATTTGCTCTTTTCAAAGGGGTTGGGTGGGGAGGGGAGGTTGGGTTAGGGTCTATTTGCAGCATAGATATTTTGAAAAGAAAAATTGTTTTATATAAGAGGAAAGCCATGACCGCCTTTCTACCTCAAACCCATCTTCATTCATAGTATTGGAAATAGCTTTATGCTACTGTATTCTGCAAAGTCTATAGTTTTTACCAGACCATATTGTAGCCAAGGAAAAGAAAAGCACCCCTTTTTAATTAAGGAAAAAGAAATATCCCTGAACACTGAAGTTCACAGTTGTAGATTTGGTGTCTGTCTTGTTATTACTTTGAGAGGTTATATGTATTAAATTGTTTTTCTGTGTGTATTTGTATGCAAAGTATGTCCTCTGCTCTGCTACTGAGTAAAAGCTACTTAAAACACTACATTGTAACATTCTTCCTCTGAGTAATATTAAATAAAAAAGGAATATATTGCAGCAATTATTAGAAAAAGTTATACAGTTCTTTTGAGGTCTATGGGAAAGAATGGATCATATATCACCATCTAATCTGGTTACATACTCTATTTTTCATCCAGAATAAAAGTAATTTTTTAACACAAGATTGCTCTGATATTACTCAGCTAAGAAAAAGGCTTTTGTTCAGTGATAGAACTAGAGGCTTGAAAATACATTTATGAAAATAAAAATATAGAAAGATAATGTTTCTCAATAAATAATAAATCTACATATTTTCTGTGATTTCTCTTCCTTGCTCCCTTTTCTCTCACATATAAGACACATACATTTGTGCTTTCACACACATACCAATTTGCAGTTACTTTCAAATTTAAGTTAATCAGTTTCTTGGAGGGTAGAATTACAGTGATGTTGATATTACAGTACACAGAGCTTTGTGGCTAGTGAATAATTTTATAAAGATGTCACCACATTGATATGATTGCCATTTCTCGACACTGCATTTGTAGAATGCATATTTTTATATGATCAAACCCATGTGTATTACATAGGGTAAAGATGAAAAATTGCCTATATACTTTTTAATAGAACTTTTCCAAAAAGAAAGTAATATTCCTTGGGTCTACCTGGGGTGAAATTTTTTTCCCTATGACAAGGTTTAAAAGACATTCAAAGAATAGACTGACAAAATAAAGCAAAACATAAAGATAAATTCAAATTAATCAGCATTTTAGTGTAACTT